>JAVJAP010000027.1:0-633362 GCA_034770075.1 Aralia elata | reverse complement strand
GCCTTTTTTACGTTTATTATGTCTAAATGTCATGATCTCATCCAATATTCATACATCCCTTTTCTGTGTCGAAAGAGATTACTAACCGCTGTGAATTGCAGGGAATAGTTGGGGGAGCATAATAAAGCATGTTTAGCATTGGTTATAGGCACTAAAGGAACTACTAACTTTCTCATTTTGCAGGGAAAGATTAAAAAACCCCCAAAAAAAAAAAAAACAAAAATTTACAGTTTTAGCATGCATTCCATTTTACGTTTCCCAAGGACTAAACTTCGAATCATTATCTCTGTAGGATTGCTCCTCAAACCCGTTCGCAGTCTATGAAAGCCCATGGTCTCTACCTCTGAAATGGCTGATCTTCCCAATCATAGTTCCATATCTCGGGAGGAGTTTGATGATTTTAAAAGACAGATGATGGAAATGGCCACAATGTTAAAGGAACAGTTCTTAATCAGACAGGATCCGGTTAAACCAAGGATCGCATAATACTCCACCACCAGGGGATGACCAGAATCCTCCTAAATAATGGTACAAACTTGCTTAGAGAGGACCAACCCCGACTCAAGGACGAGCCAGTCATTACAAGGGCCGTTCCCATACCTAGCAGGACAGTGATTACTATCCCAGAAGAAGGGGACAATGACGACCTTCGGAGAAAAATGAAATACATGGAGGAAACCATCCAATCCCTAAAGGGCATAGGCTCCCTGGGCAGGGTTAATTACTCGGATCTATGTGTTTTCCCCGGAGCCAGATATCCAGAAAAGTTCAAAGTTCCCGAGTTCGAAAAGTACAATGGAAAGGGAGACCCCTATACACACTTGAAAATATACATTGGAGAACTCGGGGCTTATGCCGAAGATGAGGGGTTAAGAATGCAACTATTCCAGAAAAGCTTAACAGGGGAGGCAAGAATCTGGTATGCCCGCCTCGACAACGCCCGAATCCACAACTGGGAGGAATTGGCCCATACCTTCTTAACCCAATACAGCTTTCAGGCCCAGATGGCTCCTGACAGGTACCAAATGACAAAGGTATAAGAAACAGCCTAGGGAATCCTTCAGGGAATATGGCACAACGGTGGAGGGGCATGGCCGCACAGGTAACCCCCCCGATGAGCGAATCAGAGATGGTAATGACCTTTGTAGACATTCAGGAGGCGCCATATTATGAGCGGGTCATCTCGGGGATTGGAAGACCCTTTGCTGAAATGATTAAACATGGAGAGATGGTAGACATGGGGTTGAAGTCGGGTAAAATCCGGGATCTTACTGCTTTAGAAACTGCTCTGCCGAGCAAATACAGAATGGAAACTATGGCAGCCACTTCCCGGAGGGTCCAAACTGAAGAAGGAAGAGGAATGTCTCCCTCATCCTACAAGGGTCATCCAGTAAAAGCAGGATGCCATCTTCCGGTACAGGCACAAAGGGGAGGGCCATCCCGACCGCCAAATTTCACAGATCCAAAGAGCAGGAGGGAGGCGAAAAAGGCGAAAGAAGATATGAGGCCTCGCAATAACGAGTAGTCACCCCGCTCGGGGAGCCGCTATCTTGACCGGATATTAGCGGTAGTAGTAGCCCAAAAGAAGATAATCAATTTGTGGCTCCCCCTAGTGACCCGATGGGAAGGAGAGTTTGATCCCAAGCAAACGGTTTGCGCCTATCACTCGGGGTTTCCCCGGGTCATGTTACACAAGATTGTGTGGACAGTGAAAAAATATAATTCAGGAACAATGATCGACAACGGGGAAATTTCTGGTGGAGCCAACCGGATCTCCCCGAATGTCTAGGCAACTCCACTGCCAAGACATGATGGGGGGGGGAGTCAAATGTGACGGAGGCAAGTGAGGCTGGAGGGTCGGCCTGGCGCCAAGGTTGAACTATGTGACGTAAAATTGAGGAGATGAATCAACGTGATACATGATCGATGGGGATGCACGGGTAGCGCCCATCAGGTTGATAGGGGTAAAGTACGGAATAACATTAGAGGAACCTGTCAAGCTGACAGCCCCGAGGCCCATCATACTTGCAGCAAGGCCGCAGCTCCCTATCAGTAGTCTGAAGGGACTGTACCCTGGAATTACGGTGGGAATACCAGAGGAAGCTCGGCCCAGTATGTGGCTTCCTTGACGACCAAGGGGAAACACCTTATTATCGTTCCCGGGCGGGTCCTTGAGAGCGAAAAGAGAAAAAATGAAGGAGGTTTCCGAGGAAAGGGCCATTAGAGTTTTTTTGAAAAAGGCATGGGGGGATCACCCAGAAATGAGGGGGATCCAGATTTTAAAAAATGAGGAAATCAACCCTAACATCAGTCATGGGACTTGGTGTTGTCATCCAGTGGGGGGAAAAGCCCCATTGGCAAAACCACTGATGAAGGTTCTGGAGGAGGCCATTTGTGCCCAAAGAAATTAGTGGAGGAGGGTTTCGGGCCGACTGGTAGGCCACTTATTGGAAAAACCGAATATGGCAATATTCCTATTAACGGTAATGAAGACATTCCCAAAGGAGGGAAGGGGGTCACCGAAATAAACCGCTACACATCGCTGGTAATCTTCCTCAGTATATGTCCAATGAATTGGGGTGCTGATTCGATACGGTGGGATCGGCATTGAATATATGGTCCTCTCAGCACGCTGAAGAAAAAATGAACATCAGTCCCACAGCGCCTACGGGCCAGTCATTTCTGTTGTGGTGGTTCGGGCTTTTGACGGATCCCGGAGGGACACCATCGCGAGAGATCAGAAATTCGCCGGTGGAGATAGGGCCCTGTACTTTTGATATCTCCTTCCAAGTTTCTTAAGATATCACGGCAAGCGGGGGGGTGGTGGGGGGAGGGGGGATAAAACCTGCTGTTAGGCGACGGGGCCAGGTGGATACACATGGCCGGGGCTAGTTCCTTTCCACGCTCCATCATACAAATCAAGTTGATCATCGATGGGAATTCTTTAGGTTAAACAATCTCGGCCGAATGTGATGGACCCTTCTCCTACCCAGGAGCTGGCCCTACCAGTTAATCAATGTGGATGATCGTCAGCGGCGCCTTGCCCAGCTTTCAAGCACTAGAGATTAGCACTCCCCCATTATAAAATGCCTGGGAAAGCTCCAGCTGTGAAAACCAAGGGTCGTCTCCGGAACTCACCTTTGTGGCAAGGGAAATGAGATTTTTAATTAAATATGAACTTTCCAACCTTGGACAGGGACTAGGGAAAAATAGCGTTTGTAGGCAATAACTGTCAGGGAAATCACCTAGCCCCATCCACCTACCACGAGCAGCAATAGGCAAAGGCTAGGATTGGGATACCATGTGGGCGCGTAAAGTACTCGGTGGACACCGTCAGGGTGCGACTCCCGATGTCGACTTAGTTGGCAGCCCAGGTAGTTAGGGACCAAAGGTCGGCAGATGAGCAGGGGATCAGCGGACCCTGTGATTGGGGCAGGGGAATGAAGAGTTAACCCCCACACGTAATGAGTCTGGCCGGGCTCGGAGGGAAAGTTTTCCGGCAGGAAGTCGCAAAAAGAGTTTCGAAAACACAAATGCTATTATCCCCGGACAATTCGACAAGCATTAACGGAGGGGGACGAATGTTATCACACCACCGGGAGCCCAACGAGTTTGTGCCTTTTGTCATCGATTGGGCGGGGGCTGATTTATTCCTGGCGAGAAGTGGAGAAGATATAAAGAAGGATTCAGGCGACGTTATCCGTAATCATCGGGGAGGTGTCCGATGTGAGCGCCCTCCTTTTATCTCAGCGCATCTTCATCTGACTCTGACCATCGATAATTGGACCCAGAAAGAAACCAGTGATATCTCCAAACAAGGGTAAAAGCTCGAACGTCAGGGGTGGTTAACACACTAGAGGATGGGGATGGGGAACTGAAGAAGTTTTATTTTGTTTGTAATTTTATTTTCTGCATAATTGTGTCGTTTCTTCGGTGTTATTTGGAAATTGCGATCGGTTCTTCGTGTCGTGAATGAAAAATGATTTTATATATGGACTAATGTACTTTGTTTTATGTCAGGTGTACCAATTTGAGTATTCCCTTGCCTAAACAAACGATCTTTCAAATTTTGAATGGTGATTATGATTTTGGAACATTTGAGTCTGGATTTCGAATTTGATGGGGCATTGAGCAAGACGAGGACAGATTACGACGACGCACCTGTATGAGATCAACGGATGGGTCGAAGATAACCCAAACCCAATGTTGGACCAAAAACCCTCACTATAAGATATCGGAACCACCTGACAATCCAAAAAGAACTCAAGATAGGGACCAGACCTTACCCCCAGCAAAAAATAGCAGAAATAATTGGAAGGTTACTAAGCCAATATGAGGATGTCTTTGCCTGGTTGCACGAGGATTATGATCGGATTGTCCACCGACATTGTGTGTGCACCGGTTACCCATCAAGGAGAGGTTTCAGGCCTGTCAAGCAGAAATTAAGAAAGTTGAAACCTGGGAGTGGAGCTTAAAAGTGAAGGAAGAGATCATCGAAACAGTTCAAGGGCGGGAATCATTATGGTGCTTCCACCTTACCCGGAATTGGGCTATCCAATGTGGGGTCCCAGTGGCTAAAACCTGAGAGGAGTAAGGGTGAGGGTATGCGTGGGGAACTACAGAGATCTAAGAAAAAACAAACCCAAGGCCCGAGTCTCAAGGATAATACTTCCCGGTGGCCTTTCATTAACAACATCCTGGTTAGATAACCACAAGCCCAGGCGTACGAAATGTATTCTTTTTGTTGGATTGCTTTGCGGGGATATTCATCAGATATTGGGTCGGCGGAAAGAAAAAGAAGGACCGGAGGGGAAATAAAAAAAAAAAGGGAAAAGACCGCATTCAATCACCCCCTGGCGGGGCACTTTACTGCTATAGACGGACTGGCTTTCGGTTCTCACAAATGCAAGGGTGCCTTAACTTATCAGAGAGCTCCATGATGGCCTTGTTTTCCACGATATTGATGCACAAGGAGATAGAGGTCTACGTGGACGGACAAATTATTGTGATAATCGAAGGTTAGGGAGTCCGATCAATTAAAACTCATCTCAAAAAGCTATTCGATCGGTCTCATGAAAGGTATAATCTGAAAACTCCAATCCAGCCCAAATGTGCTTTCGGAGTTACAATCGGGGCAAGCTCTTGGGTTTCCTGGTTTTAGTGTTCGGGGCATCGGATAGAGTAGCACGATTTTTTTCCAGTTGGGACCCCAGCAAAAAATTAAGGGGCCATTGTGGATATGCCGGCACCCCACACACAGAGAAGGAGAATAAGAGGATTCCTGGGGAGAAATAAAACTTCATCAAGCCGTTTTTTATATCCCACTTGACGGACTACATGTGAGCCGATTTTGAAACTGTTAAGAAAAGGGGTGTCCCAAGAATGGAATGAGCCAATGTCAGAGGGCGTTTCAGACCATTAAGAAACCAATTGACGGAGGCACCTGAGTGCTGGAGTACCCCCGAAGGATGGGATCCCTCTGTTTATGTATATATCGGTAAATGCCATCGCGATGGGGAATGTATGTTGGGACAGAAAAATGAGGCGGGTAAAGAGCAAGGCCATCTATTACCTCAGCAAAAAGTATTTAGCCAATGTGAGCAGGAATTACACTTCCCATTGAGTAGACCTGTTGTTGCTCTGGCCATGGGCGTGCGAGGTGAGATTTACTAGCACTACCTCCATGGGCATACAACATACGCTGATATCAAAGGAATGGTTTCCCTCGGAAAATATATTTTTCGAAAGGCCCATGCTGAAATTGTCGACTATCATAGATTGGCAAGTAATTTTACAACAGTTTTGGACATGGTGTACGCTGACCCAGTAAGGCCATGAAGCAAAAGGGCAGGGAATTGCAGATCAGTTGGGCAGTAAGCCCCTGCGGCAGGAGGGATGGAGCCGTTTAGAAACTCCTCTCCCGGGCGGAGGATATATATTTGGGTATCGCGCGAAAAATTGTGATGGACGGAGGGAACAATTTTGGGGAAGCTTGTATTTTGACTGGTGCCTTGAATGCCGATGGGGGCAGGAGCCGGAAGCGGTCCTGAGTCTCTATCTACCGTGAGAACAATACCCCAGTGGCCACTTAAACTTTCGTTTCAGCAATTCGAACAACACCGGCTGCAATATCGAAGGGGTGTATCTTGGGACTGCCGATTGGCCCGTGACATGGGAGTAAAAAAGAACTAGGCGGTGTTCGGGGGGATTTCAGAATTGGGTAATCAGACAAGCAATCGGGGTATACAACACTAAGGAGCTTCGGTTATACTTCCATACCATCGTTCTGTGTTGTCACGCCCAGCTTACGCAAGAGTTCGAAGGATATTCGCTCTTCCGCCATATTCCTCGGGGTACGGAAATCGAGATTTGTTGCCGATGCATTGGCGACTTTGGCTTCCTTAATCCACTCGTGGATCAAGGAGCAGGGAACAGTCCACAGATTGAGGATCACCGTACAGAATGCCCCGGGCATAATGAGGGAAGATGTGGCAGTGGCAGTGTTATTCCAAACGAGGTGGTGTGGTGACAAGGCAGCCCTGGTTATCCACGACATCAGGGAATATCTGAGAGACAGATCCCTTCCCGATCATCAACACAAAAAATACCCCATATAGTCCAGGCAAAATCGGACTGAAAGGTATGTAGAATTCAAAGATTGGCGATTGAAGTTTTACCTGATAGTGGCGATTCCACTCTTTTACAAAAAGGGGGGGACTGCCGGGTTTAGGACTGTTGGCAATTGCGTGACGAAAACGCAATCCCAAAGGATTATGAATGAAATCCATGGCGGGGTGTGTGGGCCACATACTGGAGTGGACCGATGTTGGCCAAAAAGTGATTTTGAGGACAGGGCTATTATTGGTCTGACGCTTGAGGGCCGATTGCGAAGATCATGGTCAAAACGGTTGTTATCATATGTCAGGCGTCTCGACGCACGTAATGTGATCCATACGACCCTCCCAATGAACTGCTACTGATTATGACCTCCCCGTTGGGCCATTTTTCGATGTGGGGGAATGGATGTTAATCGGACCAATAGAATCCCAAAGCAAAGCAACGGGCACGCCGATTCATTTTCGTCTATGAATCGATTATTTCACCAAATGGGTAGAGGCAGCTTCTTTCCCTAAAGTAACTCAGGGGGGGTAGGGGGGGGGAAGGGTCATCGTCAGCGTTCATCAAGAATAATGTCTATTTGCCGATATGGGCAACCTGAGGTTGTGGTCTCCGACAAATGCCAAGAATTTAAACAACGCCCTCATGTAAGGAACTGTGTGACCAGTTCAAGATTTAAGCATCTCAATTCCGTCATTTACCGTCTCCTCTAATGATGAAATGGGGCAGTGGAGGCCTGCAAATAAAAACATCAAGAAGATCATGGCGAAAAATGTCTGCTAAATCATTTTAGGGGATGGCCGGCGGAGGATCTGTTACCCCTCACACTGCTGGCATACCGAACATCAACGACGTACTTCTACAGGGGCAAACCCCTTACGCTTTGGTGTATGGAATGGAGGCTTGTCTCTTGCCCGTTTGAAAGTTGAGGGATGGCTGTCCCTCAGATATAGTGATCGATGCTCAGATAAGCCGAGGAGGATTGGATGCAATAGTCGATACGACCAATGGGCCTCTTAATTGATTGAATAGGAGGGTGGGCTTTGCTGTTGGGCACTGGCGCAGCCTGTCATCAACAGAAGGGGGATCTCTCGATCGTACGATTAAAAGAGATAAGACTTCGGAAAGTTACAAGGCCAAAATGATTTTGTTGTTGAAAAGAGTTCATGCCTTGTCAAGACGAAGCCAAAGCGGGAAGTTTGCCCCGGAACTGGGAAGGACCATTCGTGATTAAGAAAGTGGCTATTCCGGAGGAAGCCCTCATATTGCAAGAAATGGATGGTGAGGTATTTCCCCATACCCCTCAATTCTGACCTCGGTATGAATTGAAGCGGTTTTCTTTCTACGCCTTGGAATCATCAGGTCCTTTTTCCTTGAGAGCGAAACTACGTAGGGACCATGATCTCCCAACTTTGTTGCGGGGGGTACAGTAGGCAGCCATCATGGACGGCGGGTCCGATCCTTCAAAAGAAAATAATCCTTTCCCTAACCGCAAAAACCCAATTTTAGATAAGCCAGATAATAAATAAAACCTTCCTACACCCTCCAAAACCTTCCCTGAAAACCAACTGCCTAAACCAGGTTTCGTCCCAGAATACCATTACCCTGAATCCAACCCAAACTGTTATCCAAAAATCTGGGGAGATTTCCAATCCGAGCGAAATTTCAAAAGCTGTGATTTCGTTGTGTGCGGCCAATAGTCTGTCAAATCTCTATCAAGTCTTGAGGGAAAGAGAAAGAAGGCGAAATGTCAAATAAAATCATGGTCAGATGGATAAAATGATGATCCAATGGATGGCAACGATACGACACAAAAAGGGGAGAAAATGACCTAATATTCAAATGCATGTCTATATATATAAGTCGTTTTATTATAAGATTTCTCTTTCAATAACGTGATGAAAACCAACATTAGTCTATGCAGGAAATAAAATAATCTACAAATCTGACACTAGCCGCAAGCAGGGATGGACAGGGTGGTGGATAGATCTAAAGCATCATCATCTCCGTGCAATCTGTGCCCTGCCCCAGCATATCAATACGATTCCTAGTAACAACGCAGCTTAGTCGGCTGGACCAGTCCCAAAATGGGAGCATCTTCCACTGCCCTGGTCTGAAATACATATGGCCCTCTCATATCAGGCATATGGCAGCATCTCTCGCCCGAATGGCCCTCATCTCTCTCGGCTAAGGGCTGGCATCCCTCTCGGCATTCGAGTAGTAATCAGGGCCAGGGCGGGGGTTAGTTCGAGAATCCTCAGCGACCTCGACTCGGTGGCAAACAGAATCGGTGTGAAATGGAATTGGTTCGCCTGTGGTATCTGCTGTGAAAATCACTCCAGAGACATCAAAACAGGCCCCAGTCCGACTCCAAACTAGACCGAATCCAGGTCTCCACGCAAACCACTGTACGTAGGCAAATGTCTGGATTTTGTGACAGCTCGCACTTATATTCGGCAAGGATCCTGCAAATCCCAAAGCTCGTTTCATACCTGCCAATAGATCCCTCTCTGTACAGGGATGAGTATAAGGAATCGGTATTGCGGCCTTGCACCCGGCGAAGGGGTTGTAGATTCCTGTGTCTGATCAAACTGCCCCCATAAGCCGCCCAAGGGGGACTGATAGGGTCGGTTCCACACCCCTCAGACCGAGCAATGGGGATGGAATATCCAGGTTAGGCACCATGAGTCAAGGAAAGCTCCTGAAGGAAGCAACTAGCCTCCTGAGTTTAGACCAATAGATGGAAAAAGGGTCCTCAATGACAGACAAAAAGGATATCCAGGGAGGTTCACATCAGTTACAGCTCACCGGGGACGAATAACGAAAAAACTGTCGCGGCTATGTTGGTGGACTGAAGCAAAAACCCTTGGCGGCGGAAGTAGCACGGATGGGGCTGAGAATGGCTCATGAACCATACACATTACAATAAGGTTTCGAACTCCCTCTGAAGAATCTCCCTCGGAAGGACTGGCAATATGTGGTCCCGAACATTATAGGTGATCCGCCTAATATCATGGGGAGAATGGTGTGTGTGATCCTCCTGAAGGGCCCTAACGGCCGCGCAACAATCCGCATGGTCCAATATGATCGGAACCCTGCAGGCAAAGTACAGAACTGAGATGACACAGGCCATCCAGAACGTCCACTCTCAAGGCGTCCCAGCGCTCCTCGGACACGGAAAAATCACCGAGGAAAAGACGGAAACTGTCAGGCGAACCAAATCGTGTCAATCAAGAAACTTGAAGGGGAACCATATGGTTTATGATGTGATCACCGGGGCAACAGGACAGCCTTCGCAAACCAGTGAAATGTCAAAGAATTGACGGCGCATTGGAACCAAACTGTGACTCCCTTGCACTAAGGTCTAATCCAGGGGGCAAGCCCGGGTGAAGCGAGCATTCAACTCCTCAAGGGTCAGGGGGTCTACGCTCTTACTGATCCCTAAACCTAAATACAACCTGTACGGGGCAGTGGGGCCCAATCCCACTAGCTCAGGAAATGGACCATCCACAATAGCTTGCATATGGCACCTGAAAGGTCAATATAGGGACCAAGAATGTGCCCAAAAGGACCCATCTTGCGGTTAAATCCTACCTGCCGGCATGTAAGTTAAAACCTATCCAACCAGCGGAGGAGGCTGACCCCACCAACCCTAGTGGGGAGGAATGGAATCCAAAACGAAACCACGGCATCTGAGGACGACATCTGGTGGGAATAAATAGTATCAAAAAAGACTCGTAACAGGGGTCATTCTCTACCCATAAATAAAAAAGCTATGCATTTCATACAGTTAATAATAAAGCAGGATGAATCCCCATAAAGATGAAAAAGAAACTAGTGCAATAAATAAATAAATGAGTTCTAGTACATAGTGCAATAAATGAAAAAAGAAAGAAAATCTAAGACAGAGTGCTAGATACAAACAGACCCTATCCTATCCTGGTCTAAATAAAAATCAGTAGTCATCTATGAAAGCAGGATCCTCGAGAACTGATCCCCCGGAGCTGCGTCGAGCTCGGAGCGACCAAAAGTTCATAATCAGGGAATGTAGGGATTGCGCTGTGTGTGGCATCAGTGATGAAAACTGCGTGGGCCTGCATCATAACCTGCACCATCAAGGGATCGTAGGTGTAAGTCCTCCTCCGGGGTCCGGCCCAACCCCCGAAAATAAACAGCGACAACTGATCACTATCCCTGGCGGGTCAATGAGGCGATCTGACTCAGCGTGGGTAGGGGTCCGAAACATCAGGGCAGCCCAAAGTCGGTCATTCGTTCACGAGCCTGGAAACCATGATCTCCAAGAAAGAAAGTGGCCCGAGATCTGAGGACCGATGGGTACGGGGCATACCCACCATGTACGGAAACGGCATCACTCGTAAGTGGGACCTGTGGAAAGCATTCTCGACCGTCCCTCGCCCGGCGAGCATGATCTCCGAAGGGGCTTGAGAATCCAGCCGGCCAGGAAAGTAGTGAAAGAAAGGTGATCGTGCGGGGATGCGGATCTCCTCCAGTGACGCATCTGGAGGATGCGCGCATCTGTCCCAGATACATCACCCAGCCCTCCATACACTCTGCATATACGGTGAGGCGCGGGTGGGAAAGCTCGAACTCCGGGCCGGAAGGATGGCCCCGTCAGCAAACCCCACAGTCAGATGCTCGGAGAGGTAGGGGAATCCAGACGACGTCGGCAGCCGTGATCAACTCCAGCTGAATACGACAATGTGCAAAGCTGCCCGACACGGGGACCTCCTCCAGAGTGCTGTGATGCCATCGCCGACCCCGAGGATAAGTGTCCGGGCCCAGAGTAGTGAGGAGGCCTCAGACATGGCAGCCGCTCGTAAGCCCAGAACTGTGAATAGAAACAAGGCAAGGCATGAGTCACTATCAAATACAGAAAAGAGATGAAAGGAAAAGAAATACAGTAAGAGAGAGGAGGAAGGGACTCACCAGCAGAAAGTGGTAGAAACCGAGCCAGGCATCAGTCTGTCCCTCCGAGCGTAGGCGCATGCCGTGGAGGAAATAGGCAAAGGTGAATGACCCCCAGTCATAGTCACTGATGCGATCCACGTCTCTAACCGCTCCCACGACGCTGAAATGAATGGTGGAGGAGTTGTTTCCTAGGAAACAACCCCTCATGATCGTCAGGAACAAGCGGCGGAGTAGAATGTCGCGGGTACCCCGATCCGCTGGAATGGGCATCGCATAGAGACCCCCGACTGCATCAACAGCCAAGGCACCAGATCGGATACTGCGGGCCTTAAAAGACCCGGTCCTCAGCAGCGAAGCCCAGCAAAGCTCGAACCTCCACAGGAGTGATATCAAGATCCAAGGGGACGCGGGACCCGGTAAACTCAATGCCAGTAATGATACCTCCAGTCCCATGGGTGTCAACACGACCTCGCAGTCGAGGAGATGAAGAGACTGCGTCTGGTGGAACCATCGCTCGGATAAAGCCCTCATGTAACCCCAGGGGCACTGGCGGGGGATGATAGTGAAGAAAATGTCGAAAGCCCCAAGAGTCCACCATCGCCCGATAATCACTGTGCAGGGCCGCGTAAAGGGAGTAGATGTTGAACCAGTTACCCCTCGGCTGGGTAAACTCGGGTACCTGGGGCAATCACCAAGGGGTCAATCCAGATAAAAGGAGAATGGAGAAATTGAGAGTGAAATCAGAAAAGAGCTGAAATATACCTCGTTAGCCACGAGAGATGCTGAAGGGTGACGACTGAGATCCCGACCCAAAAGATCGGGTATCTGCACAGAGGCGCCAGAAGGAGCCTGATGAGTAGATGGAGCCGGTTGTGCTGGAGGATGGCCCCTCTGCCGCGACCTCCGGAGGAACAGCCTCCTCAACGTCCGGATGACCAGGACGAATAACAGCCTCCGTCAAACGACGAGCCTGACGGGTCCGAGGAGGAACAGGAGTGGGTGCAGCCCTACGACGGCGAACACCCGAAGAGTCCGAGAGGCGGAGGAGCTACTGGGCGCAATCACGATCCATAGCTGGAATAGAACGGGCGAGAAAGAAGGTAAGTTTCCTTTTAAAAATTTATGTAATGAAACATTCTAAATTTCTAGCCTCGTCATATGATTAATGCAATATGATGCATGTTAAAAAAAAAAAAAAAAAAAAAAAAAAAAAAAAAAAAAAATCGGCAGAGTTCCGTTTTGTAAAATTGAACATCCCAGGCATAAGCCAAACGTGTTTTCCATCAATCAAAATCTCAAACAGAACTATATTGCTTTCATATATGTATTTAAAGGATGTATTGTTTGATTTTATTTCAGACAAGGAATTACAATATGTGGGACCGCCTCTTGAACATAAAATAGGACTCAAATAGTTGATACATATCATGTATATAGGATGTTACATTACATAGCATTGTAAAGCATACATTTTATCTCTAAACATGCAAATAGTCAAATGTATAGCAAAACATTGACGAAATGGAAAAGTGACCGGTCAAAGTGTTACCTGTAGCGTGTAGATCAATCCTACCAGAACAGTTTTTGCAGGAAAGTTGAAAAATCGACGAAAAGCCCTTGCGAACAAGCAAAAAATCGCGAGGAATATGTGTGAGTTGGAAGTTGAAAGTGACAGATCTGGAAGCGGGACGCCGCTTATAAGCCCGGCTGGCCGCAGATCCATCTGCGGCTGGCCTTGGTGGGTCCCACCTTGCTCCCTTGCAGCCATTTGACGTGTTGAAGTGAAAAGTTTACGAGATGGGTGACCGGCGACGATACCCGGCCCCGACATGACGATCGACCGGCGACGATAACCGGCGATCACGAGATGGATGACCGGCGACGATAACCGGCTCCGACAAGATAACCGACCGGTCGACGTTAACCGGAGGTTACGAGATGGGTGACCGGCGACGATACCCGGCCCCGACATGACGATCGACCGGACGACGATAACGGCGGCGATCACGAGATGGATGTCCGGCGACGATAACCGGCTCCGACAGATAACCAACCGGCGACGATAACCGGGGGTTACGAGATGGGTGAACGGCGACGATACCCGGCCCCGACAAGACGATCGACCGGCGACGATAACCGGCGATCACGAGATGGATGACCGGCGACGATAACAGGCACCGACAACAAAACCGACCGGGCGACGATAACCGGAAGGTTACGAGATGGGGTGACCGGCGACGATACCCGGCCCCCGACATGACGATTCGACCGGCGACGATAACCGGCGATCACGAGATGGATGACCGGCGACGATAACCGGCTCTCCGACAAGATAACCGACCGGGCGACGATAACCGGAGGTTACGAGGATGGGTGACCGGCGACGATACCCTGGCCCCGACATGACGATCGACCGGCGACGATAACCGGCGATCACGAGATGGATGACCGGCGACGATAACCGGCTCCGACAAGATAACCGACCGGCGACGATAACCGGAGGTTACGAGATGGGTGACCGGCGACGATACCCGGCCCCGACATGACGATCGACCGGCGACGATAACCGGCGATCACGAGATGGATGTCCGGCGACGATAACCGGCTCCGACAGATAACCAACCGGCGACGATAACCGGGGGTTACGAGATGGGTGACCAGCGACGATACCCGGCCCCGACATGACGATCGACCGGCGACGATAACCGGCGATCACGAGATGGATGACCGGCGACGATAACCGGCTCCGACAAGATAACCGACCGACGACGATAAACCGGAGGTTACGAGATGGGTGACCGGCGACGATACCCGGCCCCGACATGACGATCGACCGGCGGACGATAACCGGCGATCACGAGATGGATGTCCGGCGACGATAACCGGCTCCGACAGAGGACCGACCGGGCGACGATAACCGGGGGTTACGCGATGGGTGACCGGCGACGATACCCGGGCCCCGAACGAGACGATAGATTGAAAGAGTGAACCCAAAGACTAACAAACACGGTCAAGGGGTTGATACATTGACACTCTTACGAATGTCTTGCATTGCATTACATCTTATGTTGCATCATAAGCTATATGTGTGGCATCATGTATGTACTGTCATTCTTATGCACTGTCATTCATGCATCGAGTGTCTATTCTTTATCCTGTTCATTTCATTTATCATTTCATAAACATGATAAAGAGGGGCAGCTGTAGACACCCAAATTTTGCGTTTCCTTCTACTAACCATGACAGGAGGGCGAAATCGTCAATTGAACCGGCTTTGCGGAAGCAAACGAGCGGGCACAAGGGCAAGCGCCCGGCACCGCCGCAATGATTTGGGCAGCCCAAGTCGACGTGACAGCAGAGCCTTCCGAAGCAGGCACTTCCGAATGAGGTGGGTGGCACGTCTCCCGGAAAATTCCCGGACTGCAGAACACGAGCATGTCAGCGAAAACCGACGTTGCGGCACGGAAATCGAGGCGTGGCACGAAAATCGAGAAAGTCAAGCCCGCCAGCCGCGGATAGATCTGCGGCCAAGTGGGTGCGCCAGCACGGAAACCAGGAAATCAGCACTACCAGCTGAGTGCGATGGGAGGCGTGCCAGC
Source organism: Aralia elata (assembly GCA_034770075.1). NCBI lineage: Eukaryota > Viridiplantae > Streptophyta > Magnoliopsida > Apiales > Araliaceae > Aralia > Aralia elata. The sequence goes on along the minus strand of JAVJAP010000027.1, from coordinate 618,216 downwards.
TGGCCAGCCGCAGATCCATCTGCGGCCAGCCGCAGATAGATCTGCGGCTGGCTCTGGCCAGCCTATTTAAGCCCAGCTTCGGGCAGCATATAGGAGGTTGAAGAAATTTGGTGAAGAAGAAGGATTCTGCAGCAGCACCAAGCACGGAAATAGAGAGAAAAATAGTGAGATTTTGCTACAAAAATAGGAGAGAAAGTGAGAAAAAAAGAGAGGAATATTAGTCTTGTGATTTGATTGTATCACATAATACTTTTTCTTCTATTCAAGTACACAAATTTAGATCCATTTTGACCTCATTTGCAAGGTGAAAAATCTCTTCCATTTTGCAATTTCTATCACATCTTTTGGTCAAATCAAATGAAGTTTTCATATGATTATGGAATGATAAATTAGGGAGTATTAGCGAGGGTTCCATTTGGAACAAAATTCTTCCTAATAACCCGATGATATTTATTTATTGATTCCTTGTTTGTTTTTTGTGTTATATTGACATAGATTCTTTTAGATCTCTATTTTGGGATGTCTTGATATTGGTAGATTGTCCGTATTGGTTAATTCTTGTAATATCCGATTGTGGGTGTGTGTAAATTTGGTTGTGAGCCTAGGAAAGCGACCCCGTGGTCCCGATCCGATGATGGACATATCTTGATGTAAGAAGTAGAAATGACGTAGTTTTCATTGTAAACATGTAATCGTCGGGCCTTAAAACGACGCTAAGGCGAGAATCGGATTTAAGGCCCCGAAATAGTGAAATTTGTGATTGTTGGCGTTCGGGGACATTTTGATGGCTTACATGCCCATGAATAGCCCCCGCGTGTTTATGCTTGATTTGATTTATGACACGAAATTGATTTCAAGGCTAAATGATAAGATTTTCATAAAATCAATCAAAGTAGGATATTAGAATCACGAGGTTAAAATTTGAGAAATGTTAATGAATGTCGATTCCTATCTAACGAGAAAGCTAAAGAAAGATCGTTTTCCAAAAACATCACACAAAATGATTTTATAAATAAAATGACGTCTTATTAAACCATTGTATATAGGGTTAAAGAGATTCTAGAAATTGCCCATCATTTTATGAAAGCAACGTATAGATCTCGATTCCTATTTAGACGAAGGTTTAAAACTCTTGTTTTGCCAAAACGACACTTAATGAAAATCTCATAGTTTTGGACAATTAAAATCAAACCTTTCTCATAAAGAATAAAGCTTTCTCGTGTATACCGAAAAGATATTCCGAAGCGTTCTCAAATTAAAACACGATTTTCCCTAAAATCCAAATGACTCTTTCATACAAATTCCCCACAACATTCACATAGGCACACACACACACACACATACACATTCATGAATTATAGGATAGGAAAGCATCAAGATTGCGGTAACCGTGTTTCACGGAAGTCGGGGGGTGCCTAACACCTTCCCCTCACTTAAGCAAGCCCCCGAACTCTATGAATCTCGATTCGCAGACCAATGAATTCGGAGTCACACATGAGCCAGCGATTTATAAAAAACGAAAACTCGGATGAGTTGGTACATCCATTTCAAATATACCAACTGGCGACTCTGGTTAATTGGCTCATCATAAAAAAAAACAATCTTTCAAAACCCCGTCGACATCAATGCCGACCTTTTCCAAACATCATCTAAATCAAAAGGCAAAAAATTGGAAAAGACTAAAGAGACGAGAAAGCGAAAACCCGGCGTCGACAGCAGTTATAATGCTGAAATTTTTTCAAATATAATAGTCGAATATTCATTTTATAAGCAATTATAATGCTCAATTTATTTTAAAAATAGTTGATAAATATTCATTTTATATGCAGTTACAATGCTAAAATTATTTCAAATATAATAGTCGAATATTCATTTTGCAAGCAGTTATAATGCTCAATTTATTTTAAATATAGTTGATGAATATTCATTTTATAAGCAGTTATAATGCTGAAATTATTTCATATATATTAGAAAGAGTCTTATTTATAACGGTTATAATGTCCGAAATAAAACTTAAAAGCTTTAATCGTTAAATGCTTTACATGAACTTATAATTGAAAGTAGTATGCACACAAGCCAGTCATATTTGATATGATGTAGCATATACTTTGTAATCTTATTCATTTATTAATAAAAGAATTGATTTTCTTAAAAGGCATTTTATATTATCTACATGGTGCTGTTATATTAAATGTGATAAACCCATAGTTTTGAGCAATGCTTTTAGAATCATGATAGTGATCATGCTAATGAGATCTAAACTCTAGATAGCTCACAAACTAAAATTGTTCCTAATCATTGGATTACTAAATTGGGGATTAGTGAATCCGGATAGATTAGTACATACGTTGCTTGCTCTTAGGAAGAGGATGATTGATCTCATAATCATTTGTGTGGAGACACTAAAGCAAGTATGTAGGTGCTTATTAGAGAATAAGTTCACTGAACGTGACTCGCTAAGGAATACCTAATGGAGTTTTACTCGCCTGTCAATAGGAATTCCTCTAGTGATAGTAGTACAAGTGATCCTTAGACTTGAGCTCATCATAGTATCTTGTGTATGATGAGTTATACTTTGACATGTCCCTTAAGACCTTTAGGGTATATCAAAGGGTATGATTGGGTATATTAAGTTGTACATGGAGATAGGTGAATGATCAACAAAGAATCTACCACGTCTAGTATAAGATGTGAATGTCCTATGTGATTCGATAAATAACAACTCCGTAGTCCTTGACCAAGGCAGAATGAAATTAGAAAGGAGTTTCTAATTTGCATTATTTAAAGTTGTGTATTTGGGAATCGAAATACATATAATTAAATAAAATAAGACTTGACAGAAATTCCATGTCTTATATTTAATTGGGACATTGTATGGTAGAAGGATTGAATTGTACGGTAACTATTTACTCAAAAGGTTCTTTTGTGATTAATGTTGAAATCTATATTATCTGGAAAGTCGTTGATCGCTAAGGGGGCTTACCCTTATTGTAGAATAAATATTATTTATTTAAATGAATTAAATAGTTTAATTTATTTATTTTAAATAAGATTAGAATTGTTCTAATTGATTTATTCACAACCGGTTTAATATGGAGAACCTAAAGGGTCACACCGCAAAAGGAAAATATTTATTTAAGAAGTAAATGGCATAATTGTAATAATAAGTTAAGTATATTTAATTTAATCTATGGAGATAGAATAAATTAAATAGCTTAATATTTATTATTTAATATTTTGGAAATATTAAATATAAATTAATAAGAGGAGTCTTATTATTATTATTACTATTACTATTATTTAATTCCAAATAGGGATTGGGAATTAATTAATATAACTATTATTTAATTCCTAATAGGGATTGGGAATTAATTAATAGAAGTACTCTCTCTCATTAATTCCTAATTGGATTAGGAATATAATTAAAGGAGTTTAATTAAAATAGAAACCCTAATCCTAAATAGTTTAGGGAAGGGGTTTTCCTACATCTATAAATAAGAGAAGTCTTATCATAGATTAGGGTTACACACTCTTACATTAGATTGTGGAGAGTACTTACAATTTCTATAGAGATAGAAACTAGGGTTTTGTCAAACACCCAACTTCTTGAATATTTGTTCTTCCTTGGTGGATCACCTCTAGAGGCCAAACACTTGGGTGGCTAACATTGATCAAAGGAAGGAATCACACCGTTGAATTCAAGGGGAACTTGAAGGAGTAGGAGTTGAACTTGTACTTGAGGAAGCTTTGTTCTACAAGGGTATAGTTCTTATTCTCCATCTCTTTCGTTTAATTAATAATTGTGCATAAAGAAAGATCATGGTGATGGTTTGTATAAAATTTTAAAATCTGATTTTGTCACGCTTCCGCTCTATTTATGTAATTTGTTTGCATGTTCGCGTTATACAAACCTAACAGTGGTATCAGAGCCAATCTTTATGTGAATTGTTAATTGTTTTGATTCTATTTATATATGGGTATGTATTTAGAATAATTTATTGGGCATAATTAGTTGTATAAAATTATTATTTTATGAAAAACGAACTCAATTGATTTAATTAAATGGGTGATCCAGGATTTCATGTTTACTTTGGTTTATATATATATATATATATATATATATATATATATATATATATATATAAAACTTAGTTCTGCAATCAGGTTATATAACTTACTTAGTTTTGCTTCATGTTCACGTGAGTAACCTGATTACTAAGTTATGCTTCATGTTCACGTGAATAAGTAACCTGATTACATATATATAATATATATACCAAAGTAACATGACTAAATATATATATATATAATATATACCGAAGTTACCTGGTGTTATATATATAGAAATATATATATATATATATATATATAATATTCTTAATAATTTTATAATTAAAATAAAGAGTTTATTTTAATCTTGAAATTGGATTTCATCCAACTTAAAATTGCCCATTAAATGATACTCATATATATATGGAATGATTTTATTATTCATGAGATGAATGTTATTTATTGATACATATAGAGATATGTATGATAATAAATAGGGATTGATTATGGACTATTGACCAATGTGTGATTGGATTTATTTTAGTGGATGCTTGAATGTATGGGTTTTTATAAATGAGGTCTGCGTACCTCGTCTTCTCTAATTTTTTCTTAATGTAAATTCTATCTCCCTCCTATGTACTTCCCCTTGACTGCTGATCAAGGTTTCTATTTATTGTAAGTAGTTTTTGTAATAGGAATAGTTAGAATTAATTTTGAAGAATTGGAGACAAAGGAGCAAGGAACGCTTGAAGACCCGTTTGTAATGGAGCCCGGGTTTAAATGTAATAGTTATATTTAAATTTAATTCTTGCACCCTAGGTTTGACCTTTGGTTCACTTGGTGGCTCTAGTGAACCAAACTAGAATAAAAGTCCATAATCAATCCGGGTAGAATATAGTATTCTATATGTGCATGCTTAGTATATATATATTATATATTATCCCACATGCTTCGCATGTCAAATAATATGACGCGTATTTTATATATATATATGTGCATGTGCGCTAAACAAGATGAGACTAATAATAATAAATCCCTCAAAGAAATTATATTAAGTCCTAAGCGTTCAAAGATATTTGGAATATCGAACGTCGCCTTCTAGCATGGTAAAGCAATAGAGTATTAAAATGTTTAATATGAGTTTGTTGTGTCACCACAAGGCAAGTATTAAATATTTAAGATATTGTTTTATCACATTTGATGCTTATAAATAGACTGAACGATGCTGTTTTGCTGTGTCACCACAAGGACAGTGTTTTTCTTTCGAATATATGGAAGTGCTAGGTTGGACTTAACTTGGATAATTTTGATTCGGATGTGTCACCACTTGATCAAAATAATCTAAGAGGCAAAATAAAAGGAGTTACATAGTGATGTAATTGACAATAGTTGTCTACCTATTTATTTATATATCGTTTGTTGTGTCACCACAAGGCTATATACATTTGAAATGGGGTCCTTAATCTCACTAGCAAAACTTTAATTAGATTTGCCGAACTATATATTGAGGGTAATATAGTTTGATGAAAATAGTGGGAGATACCAATTTAAAATAAAAGACCTGATTTATTTTGGTAATTAATTAAATGAATGTATGCTAAAAATGTTGTCTATTTCACATGCAGAATTTAAAAATGTCAAACTCACTATCACTAAAATGTAGCGTAGCATACTAGATGCTAACAAACTGACCGGACCGAATTACACGGACTGGTTAAGGAATCTGAGAATTGTTTTCACTGCTGAAAAGATTTCTTATGTCCTAAATTCGCCAGTCCCTGCAAATGTTGCAGAAACAGCCTCTGAGGAAGAGATTGCTACTTTCAGAAAGTGGCAAGATGATGCAATCTTGGCTCAATGCATCATGCTCGCATCCATGAGTAACGAGCTTCAGCGTCAGCATGAAACTATGGATGCTCCTACTATATTGTTGCACCTCAAAGAGTTGTATGGTGAGCAAAGTAGGACTGCTAGATATCAGATATCTAAGGAGCTCTTCCGATCTCGTATGACTGAGGGCACTGCTGTTGAGACTCATGTCCTTAAGATGATCAATCTGATTGAACAACTTGGACAGCTTGGGTTCGTGATGGATGGGGAGTTAAGCCAAGATTTGATCTTGCAGTCACTCCCGGACACCTTTCTCACAATTTGTTGTGAATTTTCACATGAATAAGTTGGATGTCAGCTTGCCTGAGCTACTTAACATGCTGAAAACTACTGAAGGTCACTTCTCATCCAACAAGAACCAAGTCTTACTAGTGGATGATTCTTCCAAGAAAAGGAAGAGGCCCAAGGTATCTTCTGAAAAGAAGAAAAACAAGAAGGCTAAGGGTAAGGCGAAGGGAAAGGATAAAAAGAAACCTGATCCAGATAGCAAAGGAATTTGCTACCATTGCAATAAGCCGGGACACTGGAAGAGGAACTGCAAAGAGTATCTTGCGGGCCAAAAGAAGCTTGGAGAAGCTTCAACTTCCGATCTAGGTTTGTTCATGATTGAAATTAATTTTTCTGAAAGTCAAAATTCTACTTGGGTATTGGATACTGGTTGTAGTTCTCACATATGTAATAATATGCAGGGACTAAGCAGAAGTAGAAAGCTGAACAAGGATGAAGTCGTCCTACGAGTGGGAAATGGAGCAAAGGTTGTTGCATTGGCTGTAGGGACTTATTGTTTAGCACTGCCTTCGGGCAAGTTCATTAGTTTAAATAACTGTTATTATGTTCCAGCACTCATTAGAAACATTATTTCAATTTCTGTATTGGATATGGATGGTTTTGATATTATAATAAAGAACAACAGTTGTTCTATTTATAATAAAAATGTTTTATATGGTGTTGGCAATTTATTGAATGGACTTTACATACTTGACTTGCATGAAAATATACTTCAAATTGAACAAACTAAGAAAAGGAAAAGAGATGATGTTAATTATACCTTTATGTGGCACTATAGACTCGGTCATATCAATGAAACAAGATTATCCAAGTTGCATAAAGATGGACTTTTAGAGCTATCTGATTACGAATCATATCCAACTTGTGAATCTTGTCTCATGGGTAAAATGACTAAATCTCCTTTTAGTGGAAAAGGAGAAGGAGTTACAGAGTTGTTAGCATTGGTACACACAGACGTATGTGGACCTATGACAACGAATGCACGAGGAGGGTATTCTTATTTTATTACTTTCACTGATGATCATTCTAGATTTGGATATGTGTATTTAATGAAATACAAATCTGAATCGTTTGAAAAGTTCAAAGAATTCAGAAGGGAAGTAGAGAAACAAACTGGTAAAAGTATTAAAATTCTTCGATCGGATCGAGGAGGGGAATACTTGACCAATGAGTTTCTCAATTGTCTCAAAGAAAATGGTATAATCTCACAATGGACTCCACCAGGAACGCCACAGTTGAATGGTGTATCTGAAAGGAGAAATCGAACATTGTTGGACATGGTTCGTTCCATGATGAGTTTTACCGACCTTCCAGTATCCTTCTGGGGTTATGCCCTAGAATCGGCTGCATACCTACTTAACAAGGTACCTACCAAATCCGTCCCAAAAACTCCATATGAGATATGGACAGGGAGGAAACCAAATCTTAAGCATGTTAAGACTTGGGGTTGTCCAGCTTATGTCAAAAGGTTTGAGCATGATAAGCTGAAGACTAGATCCGACAAATGTAGATTTGTGGGATACCCTAAAGAAACATCAGGGTATTATTTCTATCATCCTACTGATCAAAAGGTGTTTGTTGCGAAACACGCTGCCTTCTTGGAAAAGGAGTTTATCCTTGAAGGGGTCAGTGGGAGTAAGATATATCTTGAAGAAGTTCAAGAACCACAAAATACTCCGGATCAAAGTCAGGTACCTGACCAAGTAGAAGAACCTACTGTACCACTACCTATTCGTAAATCTGGAAGAGTACCGAAGATACCTGAGAGGTATGGATTCATCATAGAGGATAATGATGAGGTACGCATCATAGATGATGATGATCCATTGACTTACGAAGAGGCTATGAGTAGTGAAGACTCAGAGAAATGGCTAGAAGCCATGAAATCCGAGATGGACTCCATGTATGAAAACCAAGTATGGACTTTGGTTTCACCACCTGAGGGCATTAAGCCTATTGGGTGTAAATGGGTCTTTAAGAGAAAGACTGGAGCAGATGGCAAGGTAGAGACCTATAAGGCCCGACTGGTTGCAAAAGGTTTCAAACAAAGACAAGGAGTTGACTATGATGAAACCTTCTCACCAGTAGCTATGCTCAAGTCCATTCGGATTTTGCTTGCGATTGTAGCTTATTATGACTACGAGATCTGGCAAATGGACGTGAAAAACGGCCTTCCTCAATGGAGAGATTGAGGAGAATGTATATATGATACAGCCAGAGGGTTTTGTTTCAACGGTTGGAACAAACCAAGTCTGTAAGCTACAACGATCCATTTATGGATTGAAGCAAGCTTCTCGAAGATGGAACATCCGTTTTGATGAGATAATCAAAAGGTTTGATTTTATCAAAAATGAGGATGAACCTTGTGTGTACAAGAAGGTTAGTGGGAGCGCTGTTTCATTCCTTATATTATATGTTGATGACATATTACTGATAGGGAATGATGTTCCTATGCTACAGTCGATCAAAATTTGGTTATCTAAACACTTCTCCATGAAGGACTTGGGTGAAACATCCTATATTTTGGGGATAAAGATCTATAGAGATAGATCTAAAAGGATGCTTGGCTTGGCTTGACCCAAGGAAAGTACATTGACTCGATGCTAAAGAGGTTTAGCATGGAAGATTCCAAGAGAGGTCTCATGCCGATGAGCCATGGAATACATCTCTCCAAGAAACAGGCCCCAAAGACACCTGAGGAGAGAAACCGAATGAGTAAGATTCCTTATGCTTCAGCAATAGGATCTATCATGTACGGTATGATATGTACTAGACCAGATGTCGCTCATGCACTTAGTGTAACAAGCAGATATCAGTCGAATCCAGGAGAAGAGCACTGGAAGGCAGTGAAAAACATCCTAAAGTACTTGAGAAGAACTAAGGATGTATTTCTTGTCTACGGTGGGTCTGAATTAAAACTAGAGGGCTATACAGACTCAAGTTTTCAAACGGACCAAGATGACTATAAATCCATTTCAGGGTATGTGTTTACCTTAAACGGTGGCGCAGTAAGTTGGAAGAGTTCCAAGCAGCAAACAGTTGCTGATTCAGTGACAGAGGCAGAGTACATAGCTGCAAGTGAAGCTGCAAAGGAAGCTGTTTGGATGAAGAAGTTCATAACTGAACTTGGAGTGGTTCCTAGCATTAGAGGAGCCGTACCTTTATTCTGTGACAACACTGGAGCTGTTGCGCAGGCTAAGGAACCCAGGTCTCATCAGAAATCCAAACACGTGTTGCGGCGTTTTCATTTGATTAGAGAAATCATTGGAAGAGGAGATGTCACCCTGGAGCGTGTGGACTCTCAAGACAACATTGCAGATCCATTTACTAAAGCTTTAACACAACAGCAGTTTGATCGTCACTTAGAGAAGATGGGTATTAGATACCATGGCGATTGGCTTTAGTGCAAGTGGGAGATTGAAAGTAGTATGCACACAAGCCAATCATATTTGATATGATGTATCATATACTTTGTAATCTTATTCATTTATTAATAAAAGAATTGATTTTCTTAAAAGGCATTTTATATTATCTACATGGTGCTGTTATATTAAATGTGATAAACCCATAGTTTTGAGCAATGCTTTTAGAATCATGATAGTGATCATGCTAATGAGATCTAAACTCTAGATAGCTCACAAACTAAAATTGTTCCTAATCATTGGATTACTAAATTGGGGATTAGTGAATCCGGATAGATTAGTACATACGTTGCTTGCTCTTAGGAAGAGGATGATTGATCTCATAATCATTTGTGTGGAGACACTAAAGCAAGTATGTAGGTGCTTATTAGAGAATAGGTTCACTGAACGTGACTCGCTAAGGAATACCTAATGGAGTTTTACTCGCCTGTCAATAGGAATTCCTCTAGTGATAGTAGTACAAGTGATCCTTAGACTTGAGATCATCATAGTATCTTGTGTATGATGAGTTATACTTTGACATGTCCCTTAAGACCTTTAGGGTATATCAAAGGGTATGATTGGGTATAATAAGTTGTACATGGAGATAGGTGAATGATCAACAAAGAATCTACCACGTCTAGTATAAGATGTGAATGTCCTATGTGATTCGATAAATAACAACTCCGTAGTCCTTGGCCAAGGCAGAATGAAATTAGAAAGGAGTTTCTAATTTGCATTATTTAAAGTTGTGTATTTGGGAATCGAAATACATATAATTAAATAAAATAAGACTTGACAGAAATTCCATGTCTTATATTTAATTGGGACATTGTATGGTAGAAGGATTGAATTGTACGGTAACTATTTACTCAAAAGGTTCTTTTGTGATTAATGTTGAAATCTATATTATCTGGAAAGTCGTTGATCGCTAAGGGGGCTTACCCTTATTGTAGAATAAATATTATTTATTTAAATGAATTAAATAGTTTAATTTATTTATTTAAATAAGATTAGAATTGTTCTAATTGATTTATTCACAACCGGTTTAATATGGAGAACCTAAAGGGTCACACCGCAAAAGGAAAATATTTATTTAAGAAGTAAATGGCATAATTGTAATAATAAGTTAAGTATATTTAATTTATTCTATGGAGATAGAGTAAATTAAATAGCTTAATATTTATTATTTAATATTTTGGAAATATTAAATATAAATTAATAAGAGGGGTCTTATTATTATTATTACTATTACTATTATTTAATTCCAAATAGGGATTGGGAATTAATTAATATAACTATTATTTAATTCCTAATAGGGATTGGGAATTAATTAATATAACTATTATTTAATTCCTAATAGGGATTGGGAATTAATTAATAGAAGTACTCTCTCTCATTTATTTCTAATTGGATTAGGAATATAATTAAAGGAGTTTAATTAAAATAGAAACCCTAATCCTAAATAGTTTAGGGAAGGGGTTTTCCTACATCTATAAATAAGAGAAGTCTTATCATAGATTAGGGTTACACACTCTTACATTAGATTGTGGAGAGTACTTACAATTTCTATAGAGATAGAAACTAGGGTTTTGCCAAACACCGAACTTCTTGAATATTTGTTCTTCCTTGGTGGATCACCTCTAGAGGCCAAACACTTGGGTGGCTAACATTGATCAAAGGAAGGAATCACACCGTTGAATTCAAGGAGAACTCGAAGGACTAGGAGTTGAACTTGTACCTGAGGAAGCTTTGTTCTACAAGGGTATAGTTCTTATTCTCCATCTCTTTCGTTTAATTAATAATTGTGCATAAAGAAAGATCATGGTGATGGTTTGTATAAAATTTTAAAATCTGATTTTGTCATGCTTCCGCTCTATTTATGTAATTTGTTTGCATGTTCGCGTTATACAAACCTAACAGTAATCGTATAGGATGTACGACGAACGTTTAGACCGTTATATTTATCTATAATACGAGGCAAGTTTTCTAATGCTTAGTATTGGTATAAATAGACTACGTAACGCCGATAGACCGCGTAAACTAGACGAACTACGCACAGGCAAGTCTCCAAACCTTGTTACTTTTATGCAAGTATTATACCTCTTGCTATCAATTATTGTGAAGTTATTGCTTCTTGATTCAGCATAACTTAAAAATGAATCATTATTCATATATTATTTATTCGAGCATGAATTGTTGTGTCAAGTCAAATTGTTTGGTACGACATCTTATAACTGAGTATACAAACACCCTATATGGGTTGTTATTGTCAATAATATATTTACATCTAGTGCATGTTGGGCACGATTAGGATGGTATGCATACTCCTAGGATATCGAATAGGCTGATTCCCTATAAGATATCTGAACAAAGTTGTTCTAAGTCATTGAAGGCTGATAGAACTGGTTGGAATACATGGTCCATGTATTGAACCATCAGTTGGCAAAAGCTTTTGAACTTCTTTCAAATCAAACACATTGTGTTTACATTTTTGAAATAAACTTGCTGAGCATTCTGTAGCTCATTCTTGTATAAACTTTCCTTTGCAGTTTTAGATAGTAATCCCGGAATTTCAGAAACAGACAAGGGAAAGAGACCGTGTTAATTAGTTTTATCTTACTATTTTGAAATAATTTAAGTCTTATAAGACTTTATTGTAATAAGAACATAGTACTGAGAATGTTTTAATCAACCTTAAGCTTATGTAATATATATCATCTTTTGTTACATCTCTTGCGTTGTATTTACATTCTTAGTTAAGTTAGAAAGTAGCATTTGATCTAGTACAGTATCCTTATGAACTATACATCTGAATGAGGGTATTTAAATGATATTGGGAGTTCTGTAAGCGCTGAGGTTACACTTAATGAGCGCCGGTAAGGTGCCACCTTTACCGGAATGCACCCCTCAGTTCCAAGAACAATCTTATCATTAATACTATGAATGTCAGATAGATAGGGAATATTGATATGGAAGAGATATTCATAAAATATGAATCTATACATCCAAGTGAGGGTATCCAAACACAGTGAACGTTCTGGCCAGAACTATTATCTGTTATGGGATACTGTGAACCTTGGATAGATAGAAGTTATATATTATAGATATTTATAGTTGAATAGTATCACGTGAGCACCAAATCTGCTACAGGGAGTGTAGAGAATTTGGGGGCGTCACAAGTACTCTAGGTAGCTAGCCTATCATACCTTATATTATGCATAACATATTAAGCTCAAACGACTATATGCATTTATTTGTACCCCTTCTAGTCTTGTCGGACATTATCGTCCATTTGTTTTGACCCCATCTAGTCTTATCGAATTTACTGATTAAAAATACCTCTAATAATAGGGTTGTTTATCTCAGATTTGACACCAGAATCCGCATTAATACAATTTGGTTTTGGATTAGCTCTACTTAATACCAATAATAAGGAATTTTCAATAATTCAATAACTCGCCTTCACACTTGTCTAGCCGAAACAAATGGCATCGACATTCTTCTTAAACAGTTCAAAAATACGAAACTTTAAAGCTTAATAATTCAATGAATGAACGAAATATTTCAATTTGCATTTAAGTGCGAAAAACAGTTGCATAACACTAGAATACTTGCATTTAATATATAAATCAAATGAAAGTTAAAAGACTTGCTCAATTATAGAAAATCAAACAAGGATCGAAAACTTGCATAGGTACAAAATTATACAAGTTAGAAAACTTGAACAACATAATAAATTGTACAGGTTAGGAAACTAGCATTCAACACATAAATTGAACGAGAGTTCAAAAACTTGCATTCAATATGAAAATCAAATGAAGTTAGGATACTTGCTTTGCGCGCTCTTTACAACCTACTCTACTTTGCTCTTTAAATAGCCTACACAATATCATTTATGATAACACACCAATTAGCCATATAATTGACGCCAAATATTGGTTTACATTAACTCTAGTTCACCTTTTATAATGTCTGTTTCATTTGAATCGGAACACTTTTTAAGTTCATAACACTTGACTTGGCGTTTTGACGTTCGCATGTCACACGCCCAACCCTGACTGCTCAAACGCGACACGCCAATGCATAGGTTTAGCACGCTTTTAAAACTCATACAAGACTCCTTGGTTAATGTTAAGTCTTTTACGTTTCATAAGGTTCACCTTTTAGGACTTAAAACAATCTCTTTTATCGTTATAGGCATTGCATGTCATGTATGTTAGCGCCCGACACTTGAGTGCACAGCAGCACACTTGACCAGCCCTTGGCCCAGGCCGACGCAGGTGCGTCCACATACAGTGCAGCTACGCCAAAATTTCTGCACCATCGGCGCAGCTGCGCCAAACACCCCCGCAGCTACGCTGAGCCTTTGTCAGCCCAACTTGATTTTTACGCTCTGACGCGCCTATTTCGCAACGCCGTAACTTCGTCATCCCATATCGGAATGAGTCCATTCTTGAGCCTACGACTCACATTTTTCACACACTTTAAAAGCCCTAACAAATTAGACTTTTTCGGACACATGATCTATTAGCTAACTTGATCCAAAGTGGCTCCAAGCTAGGGTTTTCATTGTTTTACGCCTTTTATAGAAAATTTTGTCATAACTTTGTTATAGCTCATTTTTATTCCGTTCCACTTGGAACATTTTCGTAACTCACTTGAGTACGTTTCCTTCTTTTTAGACTTTAAAAATTAACTTACTAACGATGGTTTTAAACTTGTCCATCAACAACGATTAGTACAATTTTCATGCATATTATTGGTGATTTATATACAAACCACCATCATACGCCACCTTATCTCTTCGGATCCTCCACAACAACAACCACCAACAAAGCACTTCATATCATGCTATAAAGCTTTTAAAAGAAAAGATGAAGAGTTAGGGTTTTGAATTCTTACCTTTGTGATTACTTCTTAATCTTGCTAGGTGCTTAGCTTGTTAATCCTCCTCCTTTTCTTCTCCTCCCAATCCGAGCACCTCTCTCTCTCTCTCAATATTGCAAGAGTTTCTCCTCTTAGTTTAGTGAATTGGTGAGAATGAATGAAGAATGAGGCCTCTATTTATAAGCTTGGCAAGAGTTAGGGTAAAATAGTCATTTATGTTAACTCTCCTAGGTTAACCATGGTTAAGTGCTCGGGGATGGGATGGCAAACTTCCCAAACAAGCTCTCTTCTCCCATTGGTTAACCCAAATTGTTGACTTTTACTTTCGTATTCCTACCGTATAATTTTCGTATTATACTCGTATTATTCTCGTATTCTACTCGTATAATATTTCGTATTGTACTCGTATAATATTTCGTATTGTACTCGTATTATTCTTGTATTCTACTCATATTAGTGAATAATGATTTCATATTTAGGTTTTAACCGTCAAGTTATAACCCTTAGGTTTCAACCCTTAAGTTATAAGCCTAGGTTTCAACCCTTAGGTTAAAATTCTCGGTTGACTTTCGAAATTCGTTCGACAAGCCGAAAAAACGCGTTTTTCATTTTTAAATATTATTAGAGATTACGCCTCGTGACATAATATAAACGCTATGGTGTCATTCGAAAAATCGAAAAAACGTAAAAGCGTTTTTAGCATGAATAGTGTTTTTACGGCTTTTTCTCGGAAAATTTTTATTATCGTCTACGAATCCCCAATTCGTAGATTATTACACACAAACACAATCTTAGATCATAACACGACCTTTAAGAACATAACACAAAATAATATTCATAAAACTTCATTTTATTCAATAATATTCAAAAGCCTTAGTTACAAGGTTATCCGATTTCTCTGGTCGTTACATTCTTCTCCCCTTATAAGGATTTTGTCCCCAGAATCACTGCTATAAGATTACGCCAAAAGACGGACAAAATTTCTTCATCCCTTCCACTGAGTCCCCATGTAGTTTCTTCAGCATTGTGGTTTCCCCCATACTACCTTCTCCGAAAGTATATTCTCTTTTTTTTGCTAATTTGTAAGTTGCATAAAAGAAAAAGGATTTCAAAATCAAGGGGCATACCCCGCGAGAACTATAGCAGTCACATCAAAGACATGCCAGAGATGTTAGTGCTATAGTATAACTATAACTGCCAAATCCGAAGATAAGGATATTTGTCAATATATATACTAAAGTTTTTAACATAGTACAATCTACATTTAACAATTTTAATACAATCTTGAGCAAGAGCAGCAGCAACATTGTGGGCCTCTCCGTGGAGTCGCCTATTGCGTTCATTCCAAATTTTGTAGACAATAGTAGCCAAACATAGTTTTGTGATTCGAGAAGCCATATGGTCCATCCGGGAGTGTTGAATATGTTAGAGTAGCTGATCCCAGTCAAAGGGAATCCCAAACCAACCTTGAAAGGCCAATGTAGTGCTTAATAGAGACCGGGAATAAGAGCAGTCAAAAAATAAGTGCATGAATGATTTGGGGGAATGATCACATAGAGAACATCTCAATAAAGGCCAAGTCACTAGCCTCTTATGCAAAGCCAACCAAAAGAAAAAAGAAAACCGTGGAATTTGCAGGTTGTGCCAAATCAAATTAGACCAAGTTACAGCAGAGCCATGCATTCGGATGTTGTCCCAAATATTATAAGCTTTGACACTTAAATAACTAGCCTAAAGGATTTGATCCGGTCCAAGAGAATGCAAAGGGAGCTAGCGCATCTTTTCTTTCATTTACATTAGACTGAAATAATTGGATATCGGAGGGTTCCAAGAACATTGCTGAATAATATCGCTGACTTTGGCGGAGAAGAGCAAGCACGAGTTAGAAACAATCGGATCTGTTCGATGCCATGCCAGTGGCTGCTTTTGAAAGTTTACAAAATTACAATCATATTGAAATACGCAACGGAAAATGGAAATTAAAATGTTTATAACTTACCCATGAATCACCTTATGCATAGCTATTAATTGAAGAGGAATAACAAGAAATAATACCTTTGAAGATTCAACTCTTGAACCGCTACAAGATCTACTCCTCTCTTGATTTCTTCAAGCTCCTCCAATCTTCAATCCTTAGATCAAACTTAAGCTACAAAGTGTATGTAGCACTCTAAAGGTAATCCACCAAGAACAATTATACAAGGAACAATATTTGATTTTCTAGAAATCTTGGATGGTTAATCCAATTAATTCTTTTATTCCTAACTCTTAAGAATAATTAGAACAACAAGAATTATTATTCAAGAACACTTAGATCATATCTATTTTTCATGTATTCTTAGATTTTCTCTTAACTCCTAAGATGGAGGCTAGTTTATTCATTTTAATTAGGAAACCCTAATCTTATTAGGATACTTGCAAGCATACCATACTTACACAAAATGTAAGTATACATTTTGCTCCTAACCCACATGTTATTCATGTATTCAACTAACACATGTTATTCATGTATGCAACTAACACATGTTACTTGCTTAATCAACATTAAGCAAGTATTCTTCCAAACTTTAATTTGCATTTGCATTTCATTTAATTTAATTCTCAATCTAATTAAGAATTAAATAATAATAATACTAATAATAATAATAATAATATTTCTCTTATTAATTTATAATTCAATATTTCTCTAAATATATCATTATAAATATTAAGCATTTCAATTTATTCAACTAATAAATTAAATACTTAATTTATTATCATTAAGCCAATTGTTTCCAATATAATATTATTCTTTTGCGGTGTGACCCTTTAGGTTCAATATTATGCCGGTCGTAGAATAAATAAATTAGAACTATTCTAATATTATTTACAATGAATTAAACTCCTTTAATTCATATATAAATAAATAATATTTATTCTACATCATGAGGGACACCTTACGATAATGTATTATGACTATCCGTATAATATGAAATCAATGTTTAATCACATAGAACCTATTCAGCAGTAGTTACTATACAATTCAATCCTTCTACCATATAATGTCCCGATTAAATATAAGACATGGATTTACTGACAAGTCTTATTTTATTTAATCATATGCATTTCGATTTAAGAATGCACAACTCCGATTAATGTAAATTAGAAACTCCTTTCTAATTTTCATTCAACCCTGGTCAGGGATTTCTGAGCTGTCATTTATCAAATCGCATAGGACATTCTCTCCCTTTATCAGAAGTGGTAGATCCTTTGTCGATCATTCACCTACCTCCGCATATACTTTATTATACCCATACATACCCTATGACATACCCTAAGGTATTAAGGAATATGACAAAGTATAACTTAACATACACAAGGTACTATGATGATCTCAAGTCCAAGGATCACTTGTACAACTATCACTTAAGAACTTCCATATTGACAGGTGAATAAAACTCCATTAGGGTTATTAAAGTGAGTCATGTTCAGTGAACTTATTCTCCAATAAGCACCTACATACTTGCTTTAGTGTCTCTACACAAATGATTATGAGATCAATCATCATCTTCTAAAGATCAAGCATAGTATGTACTAATCTATCCGGATCAGTAATCCCAATATTAGTGATCCAACGATTAGGAACATTTTAGTTTTGTGCTTTCTTGAATTTAGATCTCACTAGCATGATCTCATCATGATTCTAAAAGCATTGCTTGAAAACTATGGATTTATCACATTTATTAATTCAACCAATTAACATGGATAAAATATGCCTTTTATTCTATTATTAATATTTGAATAAGATTACAAAGTAAATGCTTATTACATCAAATATAATTGGCTTGAGAGCATATTACTTTCAATCTCCCACTTGCACTAAAGTCAATCACCTTGGTATCTTATACTCATTTTATCGAAATGGCGATTGAATTGATCTTGCGATAATGCTTTAGTAAATGGATCTGCAATGTTGTTCTGGGAGTCCACTCTTTCTAAGGTGACATCTCCTCTTTCAATGATTTCTCTAATTAAATGAAATCTCCGTAATATATGTTTGGATTTTTGATGAGACCTGGGTTCCTTAGTCTGTGCAACAGCTCCAGTGTTGTCACAATGAACCGGAACGGGTCCAGTAATGCTAGGAACTATCCCGAGTTTAGAAATGAACTTCTTCATCCAAACAACTTCCTTTGCAGCTTCACTTGCAGCTATATACTCTGCCTCTGTCACTAAGTCAGCAACTGTTTGTTGTTTAGAACTCTTTCAACTCACTGCTCCACCGTTCAAGGTAAATACATACCCTGACATGGATTTACTATCATCTTGGTCAGTTTAAAAACTTGAGTTTGTAAAGCCCTCTAGTTTCAAATTAGACCCACCATATACTAGAAACACATCTTTAGTTTTTCTTAAGTACTTCAAGATATTTTTCACAGCTTTTCAGTGTTCTTCTCCAGGATTAGACTGATATCTACTTGTTACACTAAGTGCATAAGCAATATCTAGTCTGGTGCATATCATTCCATATATTATGGATCTTATTGCCGAAGCATAAGGTATTTGATTCATGCGTTCTCTCTCTTCAGATGTCTTTGGGGACAATTTCTTAGAGAGATTTACTCCATGACTCATCGGTATGAGCCCTCTCTAGGAGTCTTGCATGCTAAACCTCTTTAGCATCGAATCAATGTATGCACCTTGGGTCAAGCCGAGCATCCTCTTTGATCTATCTCTATAGATTTTTATCCCCAATATGTAGGATGCTTCTCCCAAGTCCTTCATGGAGAAGTGTTTAGATAACCAAATTTTAACTGATTGTAGCATCGGTATGTCATTCCCTATAAGTAATATATCATCAACATATAATACCAGGAATGTCACAGCACTCTCACTAACTTTCTTGTACACACATGGTTCATCCTCATTTTTGATAAAACCAAACTCTTTGATTGTCTCATCAAAACGGATGTTCCAATTTCGAAAAGCTTGCTTCAATCCATAAATGGATCTTTGTAACTTACATACTTGATTTATTCCAACCTTTGAAACAAAACCCTCTGGCTGTATCATATATACATCCTCATCTAGTTTCCCATTGAGGAAGGCCATTTTCACGTCTATTTGTCAGATTTCGTAGTCATAGTAAGCTGCAATCGTAAGCAAAATCCGGATAGACTTGAGCTTGGCTACTGGTGAGAAGGTTTCATCATAGTCAACTCCCTGTCTTTGTTTGAAACCTTTTGCAACCAGTCTGGCCTTATAGGTCTCCACATTGCCATCTACTCTAGTCTTTTTCTTAAAGACCCATTTACACCCTATAGGCACAATGCGTTCAGGTGGAGTAACCAAAGTCCATACTTGGTTTTAATACATGGAGTCCATTTCGGATTTCATGGCTATTTGCCATTTCTCAGAGTGTTTACTACTCATAGCCTCATCGTATGTTACTGGATCATCATCAGTTATGATGCGTACCTCATCATCATCTTCTATGATAAGTGTATACCTTTTAGGTATTTTCGGCACTCTTCCAGATTTATGACTCGATTGTGGTATAGAAGTTATATCTACTTGAACATGTTCATCCACTTGATCTGTAGTGATTTGTGGTTCTTGAATTTCTTCAAAATCTATTTTCCTCCCACTAGCCCCTTCAAGGATAAACTCCTTTTCCAGGAAGGTAGCGTGTTTGGCAACAAACACCTTTTGCTCGGTAGGATTATAGAAATAATATCCTAAACTTTCTTTAGGATACCCCCACAAATTTGCACTTGTCAGATCTAGCCTCAAGTTTGTCGCTTTGTAACTTCTTTACATAAGCGTTACAACCCCAAATTTTAACATGCTTAAGACTGGGTATCCTCCCTGTCCACATCTTATATGGAGTCTTGGGGACAGATTTTGAGGGAATCTTGTTTAGTAGATATGCAGCCGTTTCTAGGGCATAACCCCAGAATGATATTGGAAGGTCGGTGAAACTCATCATAGATCGCACCATGTCTAACAAGGTACGATTCCTTCTTTCAGATACACCATTTAATTGTGGCATACTAGGAGGCGTCCATTGAGAGAGAATACCATTTTCTTTGAGATGATTAAGAAACTCATTGCTAAGTATTCTCCTCCTCGATCTGATCGAGAAATCTTAACACTTTTGCTAGTTCTTCATTAAACACACATATCCAAATCTTGAATGATCATCAGTGAATGTAATGAAATACGAATACCCTCCTCTAGCATCTGTTGTCATAGGTCCACATACATCTGTGTGTACCAACTCTAACAACCCTGCAACTCTTTCTCCATGTCCAATAAATGGAGATTTAGTCATTTTACCCATGAGACATAATTCACAAGTTGGATATGATTCAAAATCGAAAGGTTCTAAAAGACAATCAGTATACAACTTGTTTAATCTTGTTTCATTGATGTGACCGAGTCTACAGTGCCAAATGAAAGTATGATTTACTTCATCTCTTTTTCTTTTACAAGTTTGTTCAATTTGAAAAATATTTTCATATAAGTCAAGTAAGTAAAGTCCATCAATTAATCTACCAGTTCCAAACAAAACATTATTATTATAAATAGAACAAACATTGTTCTTAAATATAACATCGAATCCTTCTTTGTGCAACATAAAAATAGATATAATGTTTCTAATGAGAACAGGTACATAATAACAATTTATTAAATTGATAGATTTTCCCATAGGCAGTGCTAAACAATAAGTCCCCACAGCTAATGCAGCAACCTTTGCTTCATTTCCCACTCGTAGAGTTACTTCTCCTTTGTTTAGCTTTCTACTTCTGCTTATTCCCTGCAAAGAATTGCATATGTGAGATCCACAGCCGGTATCCAATACCCAAGTAGAATTTTGACTTATAGAAAGATTTATTTCAATCATGAATAAACCTGTATCTGTAGCTGAAACTTCAACAAGCTTTTTCTACTTTGCCTCTGCAAGGTAATCCTTGCAGTTTCTTTTCTAATGTCCAGGCTTATTGCAGTGGAAGCAAACTCCTTTGCTGTAACGAATGCAATTTTTGTGATTAAATAAAAATATTTATTGAGTTATATAAATATTTTTATTAATTTATTTATTGAGTAAAATAAATAATTTATAAGTTATGGTGAAAGAATTTTTGTTAAATGTTATTTGATTGTGATTTGATGTGTTTATTCTAATTTAATTTAATAATTAAATTAGATGATTAAATGTTTTATTTGAATAAATGATTTATTTGAATAAGATAATTTATTTGGTGATATTGTTTGGATAAATAAAACTATTATTTAAGTTAGTAAGGTTTAATTGAATTTATTTAATAATAAGTTCAATTAAATTAAAAGTGTGACAATTAAAACTATATAGTATAATGAGTTATTAAAATAAATAGAAAGAGTTTTTATTTTCATCAAACCAAATAAGGCCTTATGACCTTTGGTTGGAAATAATGAGTTATTTCAATTTTATTTTGCCAAACAAGCCTTATGGCTTTTGAATTTTTATAACTGATGGTTTAATTAGAGAATATACATTATTATCAGTTTTTATTTTTGTTAAAAGCTTGTCAGTTGTTAAAAAAAATAAGAAAACACAGAGTTTAAAAAAAAGAGAAGGAAGAGTATACAGAGAAGAAGATAGAATTAGAAGAGAAAATTGAGAGTTTGAGAGTTTGAGAATTGAGAGAGAGAAGGAAAAGAATTGTTAAGCTAAGGAATCATACATAGCTTGAAGGTATAATTCTTGTTAGTTCTATTCTTCACTATATTCTTATTATTTTACTTCTTTGTATATGATTTCTATTTCACTGTATATGAATTTATATGCTAAATACATGAATTACTTGGTTATAATTGTTAGTAAGCATGTATTAGAGATTATGTGATGATTATAAACTAGTTTGAAAGAGTTAATTCATAAAAAGCTTGTTTTAGAATGAAGTTTTTGGTTTTACAGAGTCTTATTTCATGTATGGCTTATATATATGAAAATTGATGTCCAATTAGATTATTAATCGGTAAATTGACTTTTGATTGTGTTAATATGATGAAAAAACGAAAAGAATGTAATTAGAATGGATTAAAATGATTGAAAGATGAGTTTACAGTGGTTGATTTTATTAAAATAGCTAAAACATGAATATTTGGTTTAAACAGAGAATTTTTGCTTCAATTTGGATGATTATGTGTATTATATTGGTTAGAATGTTTAGAAACATGATGGGTAATTGTTTTATATCATATTTGATATCTGGGTATGTTTAAACTATGTGTTGCATGGTAGAATTCGGAAAATTTGGCCAAATTTGGCCTAAGTTTTCACTGGTTCGCGAACTGTAGGAGGTGACTGCCGAGTCTCTCGCCCCGGCGAGAAAATTGTAAGGGAAATCCTCGCCCCGGCGAGCTTTTTGTTAAGAAAATTCCCGCCTCGGCGAGGTCTCGCCCCGGCGAGAGTTTTGTTCAGTAATTTCCCGCCCCGGCGAGGGAACAGAACTAAAATATTTTTTTATTTTTATTTTATTTTTATATGATGCCGTGTACATGTTTAAAGCTTAGATTATTTTATTTAGTAATAAATAAGATACTACAATGAGTGGTAAGCGAATATTTAATGAATATCAAATGACATTTGATATATTAAATGAAATGGGATAAGAACAAACCCTAAAGTGTATATTGTTCTGTAACTAATTATTGTTACCATTTTATAATCAGAATGTATAGGGTGATTAAGGAACGTGAATTATTTAAATCTGTAAGCTACGTGCGAGGCAAGTTTTCCTCCCTTAATCTTATTATTTCATTTAAAACAAGTTTAATTTCATTGAGCCAACTTATTAACCTTAGCTTATTCTTATTCAAGCAAGGTTGTTATCATGTCAATTACCTATGTATGATTCAAGTTATTTGCTATACGATCATTGATCATTATTCAGACCTTGATTATAAATTCTATTGTACAACTTCATTGATGAATCAAGTGCTTTAGTGACTAGCAAACCCTTATTGATTCAGCTAGTCCTTAGTTGATGAGCGTTCTAAAGACTTAGAATATTTTAAAATCTTTCCAAACCAAGTTCCTTTTGGTACGGATTCTGATGCTAAACTGAGATGAACAACCCTAATATAGGGGATTAATTACGCGACAGCGTTAAAATGTTTGTGCACAATACATTGTACAAAGGTTACAGTAGAAATACTCGATAACCTAGGACATAGTTCGAGGTCTTGTGACCCTCAGATACACTTTTAAATCTGAATCTATATTCAGTTCTTGAGCTAAGCTTTCTATTGAGCTTTTAGATCTTGACTAGTTATTGATTGAATTCAGAGAAACTATTATACCTCAGTTGAAATCTACTTCATTGGTTATTCAATTATTATTGTTATCACACTAGTGGGCAATTGTTTGCTCACTCTTGCACTAAAACATTGCAGCTAAGGCAGAGAAATCGGACGAGCCGTCCACGAGCAAAGGCAAGGGCAAGATGCCGAAGTAGCAAGAGATCTGTTAATTATTTGATGTTTATTTGTAGCAAGACTTATTTAATTTTATGTTCTTTATTCCGCATTGATGTAATAGAGGTTAGATAACCTAGGACTTGTTTCATTTAGAGATTGGTGATGTAACCCCATTTGAGGGAAGATATTTCTTTAAGTTTATTTAATTAATCTTATTATGGGTAAATAGTTGTGAATGACTGAGATAGTGAACACCAAATCAGTGGGAATTAAGTACCCGGATTTGGGGGTGTCACAGGTTGGTATCAGAGCTGATAGTTGATGAACCTTTAGGTGGGGAAAACCTTAGGGTAGTAGCCTTTTAGAAGATAGAGAATATAGAGGTGATAAACTCTTATCGAGTTCTAAGGAATGGATTATGGAAAATTCATAAAAGACAATAAAATGATTATGTGCTATGTGCTTATTTGATGACAAACTTATGTGCTCGCGAGTATTATCGATTAGTAATTAAAACTTAAAATTTTGTTATCAGGATGACTGATAGAGGAGAACCCAGCCAGGCTAGGGAGGAGGAGCCCCGAGATATTCATGTAGTTCACGAGCAGCTAGTGCAGAGGGAGCCATCCCCATTGATCACAGTTGCAGGTCCCGAGTACGAGCCTGAGACTGATCCTGAGGAGGATCCGGAGGAGGTTGAGGAGGAGGAGGAGGACCCTGAGGAGATATCACTAACCTCCTTAGGTGTTCAGATGTATGAGCAGGTGTATGATCGCAACATAGAGTTGCAAGATAGAGTGGAGGAGTTAGAGAGGCAGCTGGCTGAGCGACAGACTGTCTTGGAGAAGAAGAACAGTGAGATTGAGGAGCTCGATATACGTCTTGGGGACGTGGAGTGGAAGCTGGTTCATGTTGAGAGGGAAAAGGAGGAGTTAGGAGAACAGGTTGTGGAACGTCAAGCCGCTCTAGAGCAGAAGGATGTTGAGATCCAAGACCTTTCATCACGTCTTGCAGAGGTTGAGCAGAGGCTAGCACAGTCTGAGTATCGACGAGGACAGTTGATAGCGAGGAATGAAATTGTACGAGATGAGTTGAAAGAGGAGTCAGCTAAGCGGGCGAGAGCTGAAACTGCTTGGTTGAGGGAGGCTAACCGCGCAGATCGTGTTAAATGTGAGGTGCGGTCAAAGAAGGCCAAGATTGATGAGATGGAGTATATTTTTCACACCACAGTAGATAGAGCTCAGGATCGAGTTCATCGTCATCCAGATATGGTGGATCGAAGGATGGTGACTCGTATTATGGAGCAGGAACGCAAGGAAGCTGTGCGCCGTGGGATGTCATCGTAGATAATGATTAGACATACTAGTATGAAAATTTATGAAGTTAATAAGTTGTAAATCCCAGTTTTATATAATGGGATAGAATAATGATGTAATCCTGGAACTTTATGATGTCAGGATAGATGATGTAAATAACTATGACGTTATTTTTATTATGTTTTAAAGCAGTAAATGAATAAAATGCGAAAGTTTATCAGATATGCTATGTGTTAAGTGTTGTTTATAAATTTTTAAGTTAAGACTTAAATGTTTAAGTAATTGAGTAATTATCTAATAGCGCGAATTCTTAACAGTAAGATGCCGCCAAGAAGACAAACTCGTCAACAGACCCCTGAGGGATCCACCAATAACAACGAGGAAGTCAACGCTAATCCAATGCAGCAGCTGGTAAACCTACTAACGGGAGCATTTGCCAATCAACCCCAAGCTCATGCCACGACTTTTAAAGATTTCAAGGTTGTTGGACCCCCAGAATTTCAAGGGTCTATGAATCCGATCGAGGCACAAACCTGGGTCATGGAGATGGAGAAGGTGTTTGATGTCGCTAGGGTCAACGAGGACCAGAAGACGGCATTTGCAACATTCATGCTCAAGTCAGAAGCAAGCTACTGGTGGCAAGCTAATAAAACCCGAGGTGGGCAGGGGATAATACCGTGGGAGCGATTTAAGGAGAGATTTTTTGAGACTTATTTTCCAACAAGCGCACAAAATCAGATGGAGGTGCAATTTTTGGAATTGAAGCAAGGTACCATGATGGTGCCTGAATATGCTGCAAAATTCAACGAGTTGGCGAGGTTTACGCCATATTAGGTCAACACGGATGAGCGAAAGGCTAGAAGGTTTGAGCAGGGACTGAAGCCCTGGCTGTATAGCCGAGTTTTGATGTTCCAATTAAACTCATTTGCGGCAGTTTTGGAAAAGGCAATTATCGCTGAAGGAGGCAGTGATGCTCTGTCCAAGTATAATCAGGAGCAGAGGAAAAAGAAGAATGAAAGTGAAAACAAGGCAAGTGGTAGCCATGGGGGCAGCAGTCAGAAGAGGAAGTGGAGTGATAGTAACTCTGCGAGAAGTTAGCAGGGTAATCAGAAAAAGAAGGTGGAGGTGTGCAGTAACTGCGGAAAGAACCATGTGGGTGTTTGCTTGAAGGGTAAGAGGGTATGCTTTAACTGCGGACAGGAGGGTCATATCGCACCGAATTGCCCTAGTCCGAAGAAGGGCACACGTTTCATCTGCGGGTCGAAGGATCACTTTGCCCGAGACTGCCCTAAGAAAGCAACTACAGGTGGAGCCAGTGCAGGAAAAGGAAACAGCGGTGGTGGCAATCTGACTATCACAGGACCGGCACAGCCCAATCGACCTACCGCTCGAACATTCAACATGACAGTGCAGGATGCTGTGCAGTCAAAGGATGTGGTGTCAGGTATCATTCCGGTCAATAGTATAAATGCTTACGTATTATTTGACTCGGGTGCTACTTGTTCATTTATATCCAATGATTTTGCTAGAAGATTAGGGTTACCTCTGGAAGAATTAGATTACCCCATGAATATAGAAATTGCAAATAAGGAAGTGATTCCTGTTAGGTTTGTCCACAAGAACTGTCAGATAGATATTAAGGGTCATGTGATGACGGTCAACTTGATTCCAATTCGTCTTGGGAGTTTGACGTTATTTTGGGAATGGATTGGTTGTTTAATCATGGGGCAGTTATTGATTGTCAAAAGAAGTGTGTAAACCTTATGACTCCGTCAAAGGTAGTGTTTTATGGAAGCAAGTCACCTAGACAAACGAGTTGTCTGACGATGATGCAGGCCAGAAAGATGTTGAGAAAAGGATGTGTGGGATATCTAGCCTACATAGTCGATACCCGAAAGGTGGGTGCAAAGCTGGAGGAGATACCAGTAGTTAGGGATTTTGTAGACGTATTTCCTGATGATTTGCCAGGATTACCGCCAGATAGGGAAATTGAGTTTGTAATTGATTTAGCACCGGGTACAGCCCCTATATCAAAAGCCTCGTACTGAATGGCTCCGGTAGAAATGAAGGAGTTGATGGTGCAATTGCAAGAGTTGCTGGATAAAAAGTATATCCAACCGAGCATCTCGCCATGGGGAGCACCGGTGTTATTCGTCAAGAAGAAGGACGGATCAATGCGTCTTTGCATTGATTATAGAGAGTTGAACAAGGTCACGATTAAAAACAAGTATCCGTTGCCAAGGATCGATGACATGTTTGACCAGCTGAAGGGAGCGAGATATTTTTCAAAGATAGATCTGCGAAGTGGGTACCATCAACTAAAGGTGAGGAAGGAAGACATACCAAAGAAGGCATTTCGAACTAGATATGGTCACTATGAGTTTTTGGTTATGTCATTTGGTTTAACGAATGCGCCTGCACCATTCATGGACTTAATGAATAGGGTATTCAAACCATTTCTAGATAAATTTGTGGTGGTATTCATAGACGACATTTTGGTTTACTCCAAAACTCAGGAAGAACACGTGGAGCATTTGAGGGTGACATTGGAGGCGTTAAGGAAGGAGAAATTGTATGCAAAATTTTCAAAGTGCGAATTTTGGTTGGAGCGTGTTCAATTCCTTAGGCATGTTATCGATAAAGACGGGATCTCGGTGGATCCAGCTAAAGTGGAAGTTGTGATGAACTGGGATCAGCCGAAAACACTGTCAGAAGTGAGGAGTTTCCTAGGTTTGGCAAGTTATTACAGGCGTTTTATTCAAGATTTCTCTAGGATCGCCACTCCGTTGACGAATTTAACAAGGAAATCAGTGAAGTTCGTTTGGACGGAGAAGTGCGAAGAGAGTTTCCAAGAACTAAAGAAGAGACTAAGTTCGGCACCTGTGTTATCTTTGCCAGATGATACAGGACATTTTGTGGTATATAGCGACGCATCGCATAAAGGACTTGGTTGTGTGCTTATGCAGAATGGTAATGTTATTGCATATGCATCGCGCCAACTAAAAGACTATGAAAAAGGGTATCCAACCCATGATTTGGAGTTAGCAGCCGTAGTGTTTGCTTTGAAAATCTGGAGGCACTATCTCTATGGGGAGAAGTGTGAAATATATACAGACCATAAAAGTCTGAAGTATATTTTCACACAGAAGGATTTGAATATGCGGCAGAGGAGATGGATAGAATTGATCAACGATTATGATTGTGAAATTCTATACCATCCGGGAAAGGCTAATGTGGTTGCCGACGCTTTGAGTAGAAAAGGTCGGGAGAAACTATTTTTATTAACTGCTCAGGAGAAGCTTGTAGCGGAAATGGCTAAATTGGAATTAGAGGTGAAGGGTCTGGCAGAGCCTAATGAAAAATTGTTCAAGATGGAAACTCAACCAGCTTTGGTGGAAAAAGTGAAGGAAGCGCAACTCCAGGATGAGGAGTGTATTAAGATACGGAAAAGAGTGCTTGAGGGAGAAGAGCTTAAATATAAAATCGATACTGAAGGGTTACTGAGATTTGAAGGCAGAATCTGGGTACCGTCAGTATTGGCAATCAGAGAGGAGATTCTGAACGAAGCTCACAGTTCAAGATTCTCGATACACCCGGGAAGTACAAAGATGTATCAAGATCTTCGTCAACATTTTTGGTAGCCAAACATGAAACGAGGGGTTGCTGAGTGTGTTGCGAAGTGTCTCACTTGTCAGAAGGTCAAAGTGGAGTATCAACGACCAAGTGGTTTGTTACAGCCTTTGGAGATACCAGAATGGAAGTGGGAGCATATCACGATGGACTTCGTGGTAGGGTTTCCAACTACTCAGAAGGCCTATGACGCAATATGGGTCATAGTTGACAGATTAATGAAATCAGCGCATTTATTGCCTATCAAAATCAGATTCACCCTGGATCAACTGGCCAAATTATACATCAAGGAAATTATTTCGAGGCACGGTGTCCCAGTATCAATTGTGTCAGACAGAGATCCACGTTTCACATCAAAATTTTGGAGGAGTGTGCAAGCATGTTTGGGGACGCAGTTAAGAATAAGTACAGCCTACCATCCTCAAACCGATGGCCAGAGCGAAAGAACAATTCAAACGTTAGAGGATATGCTTCGAGCGTGCGTTATGGATTTTAAAGGCAACTGGGATGATCATTTACCTCTGGTCGAGTTTGCCTATAACAATAGTCATCACGCGAGTATTGGAATGTCGCCATATGAAGCGTTGTATGGAAAGAAGTGCAGAACTCTGTTATGTTGGGACGAGGTTGGTGAACGTCGCCTATTGGGACCCAAGCTGGTACAACAAACTGCTGAAATTGTCAAGGTAATAAGAACCAGATTGTTAGCCGCTCAGGACAGGCAAAAGAAATATTGTAACGCCCCCGAAACTCGGGTCTTACCTTGAACCCAATTTCGACGCGTCACGGTACTACCCATACAACATAGGCTTACTAAAAATATTTAATTACAATAATATAACAACATATCCTCATCTAATCCCAGGCACGAAGACCTTAAATAAAACACTTATGACCAAGGTTGAATAAATACCATGATCCTTTACAATATCTCATGTGTGAACGCAAGGTTCAGATTCTGACTTTATCCAATCCCTGAATATTCGCAAGGTTATTCAATAACCAATACATTCGTTATAAAAATGTCCTTTATACAACATCGACATCCTTGTAGTTTACTATAACAAGTAACTAACATAATCACATCATAAATACTATAATGGATAGCCTTCATTTCTAACTCAGGGTTTACATAGTCAAATTCACGTACATCATATACCGTCATCATAGCTAAATAATTACAGTAAAGGGACATTTAGCAACCTTCCCGTTTCCATGCGCCTCTAATCCTTATCATCACAATATCAAGATAATTGCATTGCATCGTAAATCTGCAAAAGTTTTATTTTTGCAAGAATGAGCACGACGGCTCAGCAAGAACTGACAGTTTTCACATTTCATGCTTCACGTAACACATAAGTTTGCATTTTATCCATGCATCATGATTCTCATACTATGCATCTTACTCATGCATTATAAATCTTATGCAATTCATCCATATATATGAATCATGTATCTCATAGCATACTTCATGCATCTCACATTATATATTTACAATAATTCAAGTTCCGCATAGAACAATATAATCACATAATTGCACATTATGCACACTTTAATCATGCTCTCATATAACCCAAATAATAGTAAAAGATTTAGTAATCAGGTCATGTACATCAATACATTTAAACAAGTTAACAAGTTACTGAAAGAACTTGCCTTTAAGCGTTCCTTGCCAAATTATGATGGCTCGTCCTTCAAATATCCTACACAATTTATTTAACAATAAAATACCAATTAGCCACTAAAAAGGCTTCATATAATGGTTTATATCATAAACCCACTTCATATCTTATAATGTTCGTTTTGTTTAAATCGAAACACTATTTAAGTTCTTTAATATTTTACGCGGCGTTTCGACGTTTACACGTCACACACCTAATTCGCCTCCTTTGCATGTGCTTAGCATGCTCATACATTGGGTTATAACACTCTATCGTGTTTCATTATTATTAGAAACAAAATATTAAACAAGGTTATACACACTTGTTACGACGTTACGACCTTTGCATGTACATACG
Organism: Aralia elata; assembly: GCA_034770075.1. NCBI lineage: Eukaryota > Viridiplantae > Streptophyta > Magnoliopsida > Apiales > Araliaceae > Aralia > Aralia elata. The sequence goes on along the minus strand of JAVJAP010000027.1, from coordinate 587,286 downwards.
CCACACTTGCCTATTTGAACGTCCAAGTGACACGCGATTGCGTACGCTTAGCACGCCCACTCGAATTGTCTAATACTCAATGGTTAATATTAAGTATCATTATATATCATAATAATCATGTTTTAGAATTTAGAACATCATTTAACATTGTCAGGAGCATTACGCGTGCTTACGCGCATGCCCGACACTCTTCGATTGCCTCCAAAAACACATCAGTCACACAAATGGTCAATTTGGGAATTGATCCTGACCTCAAATTGTAAAACTCAAAGAACAAAAGTTGTAGGTCTACTCGTTCTCTTTCCTAATCATCTTGAATCACCTCAATCTGAGTTCGTATGAGAAAGTTATACCCATTTTACTAAATGACGTCGGAACAGTTTTGCACAGTTTCCTTACCAGCGTCGTAGGCGCTCAAAATGGCCTATGACCAGCGTCTAAAGTGCTCTATTATACAACTTCATTGATGAATCAAGTGCTTTAGTGACTAGCAAACAATTATTGATTCAGCTAGTCCTTAGTTGATGAGCGTTCTAAAGACTTAGAATATTTTAAAATCTTTCCAAACCAAGTTCCTTTTGGTACGGATTCTGATGCTAAACTGAGATGAACAACCCTAATATAGGGGATTAATTATGCGACAGCGTTAAAATGTTTGTGCACAATACATTGTACAAAGGGCTGATCCCCCTGAGTATGAGATGGATGGTCCACAGTCTATAAGACTGTTAAAGGTTACAGTAGAAATACTCGATAACCTAGGACATAGTTCGAGGTCTTGTGACCCTCAGATACACTTTTAAATCTGAATCTATATTCAGTTCTTGAGCTAAGCTTTCTATTGAGCTTTTAGATCTTGACTAGTTATTGATTGAATTCAGAGAAACTATTATACCTCAGTTGAAATCTACTTCATTGGTTATTCAATTGTTATTGTTATCACACTAGTGGGCAATTGTTTTCTCACTTTTGCACTAAAACATTGCAGCTAAGGCAGAGAAATCGGACGAGCCGTCAACGAGCAAAGGCAAGGGCAAGATGCCGAAGTAGCAAGAGATCTGTTAATTCTTTGATGTTTATTTGTAGCAAGACTTATTTAATTTTATGTTCTTTATTCCGCATTGATGTAATAGAGGTTAGATAACCTGGGACTTGTTTCATTTAGGGATTGGTGATGTAACCCCATTTGAGGGAAGATATTTCTTTAAGTTTATTTAATTAATCTTATTATGGGTAAATAGTTGTGAATGACTGAGATAGTGAACACCAAATTAGTGGGAATTAAGTACTCGGATTTGGGGGTGTCACATTTGCTATCCGCATTAGTTTTATTCTTATTACCTTTATCAGTTACCTTTCCTTTTGCCTTCTTAGAATTTTTCTTCTTTACAAAAGATCTTTTGGGCCACTTCCTTTTTCTTGGAAGATTCACCTATGAGTAAGACTTGGTCTTTCTTGGATGAAAAGTGACTCTCTGTAGTTTTCAACATGTTAAGCAATTCAGGCAAGCTGACATCAAGCTTATTCATGTGAAAATTCACAACAAATTGTGAGTAGGAGTCCGGGAGTGACTGCAAGATCAAATCTTGGCTCAACTCTCCATCCATTACAAAACCTAGTTGTCCCAATTGTTCAATCAAACTGATCATTTTGAGGACATGTGCCTGTACTGTAGGGCCATCGGTCATTCTAGATCGGAAGAGCTCCTTAGATATCTCATATCTTGCAGACCTACTTTGTTCACCATACAACTCTTGCAGGTGAAGCAATATAGCAGATGCATCCATTTTCTCATGTTGAAGTTGTAACTCGTTACTCATGGATGCGGGCATGATGCATTGAGCTACCATAGTATCATCTTGCCACTTTTTAAAAGTAGCAATCTCTTCCTCAGAGGCAGTTTCTGCAACAGTTGCAGGAACATGCGAATTAAGGACATAAGATAATTTTTCAGCGGTGAGAACAATTCTCAAATTCCTTAACCAATTCGTGTAGTTCGGTCCGGTTAGTTTATTAGCATCTAATATGCTCCGCAGTGATAGTGAATGGGTCATTGTAAAATTCTGAAAATGAATTTGTGATTTAAACAACATTAGCATGCATTCAATTTATTAAACACCAATTTAATATAGGTCTTTATTAAAAGGTGTCTCCCACTATTTTATTCAAACTATATGACTCTCCATATATAGTTTGACAAATTTTCAAAAAATCTGTTTAGTGAGTAAGGATCTTATTGACATAAATATACAGCCTTGTGTGTGCACAACAAACTATATATTTATTCAAAGGGTAGACAACTCTTGTCAATTATATCAACTATGTAACTCCTTGTATTTTACCTCTTAGATTATAATAGTCAAGTGTGTGCTCATCCGAACTAAAATAATCCAAGTTAAGTTTCACCTAGCATTTTCATATAAGCGAATAGAAAAATATAGTCCTTGTGTGTGCACAACAAAACTAGTATTGTTCAATTCCTTATAAAACATTTTTAATGTAATAAAGCCAACATCTTAAAATTTTAATATGAGTCTTGTGTGTGCACAACAAACTAATATTAAATAATTAATACTCTATTGCTTTATCATGCTAGAAGGCTACGTTTGATATTTTTGAAATACCTTTAAACGTATTCCACTTAATATTTTGAAATGAGGGTTTTGTTATTAGTGGTCTCATCTTGTTTAGCGCGCATGCATTCATAGAATACTATATTCTATATGGGATGATTATAGACTTAATCTAATTTGATTCACTCGAGCCACCGACTAAATTAATAGGTCAAACCTAGGGTGCAAGAATAAATTTGAATATAACTATTACATTCAACCCAAGCTTCATTACAAATGTGTCTTCAATGCTCCTACTCTTCGGTTCCAATTTCTTGAGTAACTTTACAAAATCCTATTACATTCTATTTTAACAAAATAGAAACCTTGATCAACAGTCAAGGGGAAGTACATACGAGAGAGATAGAAATTACATTTAGAAATTTAGATAGGCGAGGTACGCAGACCATTCAATCAAGCATCCATTCAAATTAAATCCAATCACATTGGTCAATAGTCCTTAATCATCCCCTATATATATCAACATATATAAAACCATTCATCTCATTAATAAATAAACATTCAATATATATAATTGATATCATTTAATGGGCAATTGACTAGTAGAAATCCAAAATCCAATTAAAATAAACTTCTTTATTTTATCCATTCCAAATTAATATAAACTCCTTTATAAAAATTTAGAATCTTTGATCAAAATTGAAATCCAATATTAATTAAAATAAACTACTTTATTTTAAACCAATTCCAAGTCCAAAATAAGCATCCTTATTTTTAACATTGAAATTTTAAAATTGAAAAATCAACAAATAAAAAAAAATTATTTTATATATGAACAGTGCCCGTGAACAGTGCCCGTGAACAGTGCCCGGTGAACAGTTCCGACGTGAACAGTTCCCGGTGAACATTTTTTTTTTTTTTGATTTTGATGTTTTTCAAAAAAAAAACATAATTTCATACTAACAATTATACCCAAAAAAAATTGTTCTAAACACATATCAACATATATATGGATTGACACAATTAATAGTACGCATAAGGATGACTCTTGATACCACTGAAAGTTTACAAAATTACAATCATATTGAAATACGCAACAGAAAATGGAAATTAAAATTTTTGCAACTTACCCATGAATTACCTTATGCATAGCTATTAATTGAAGAGGAATAACAAAAAATAATACCTTTGAAGATTCAACTCTTGAACCGCTACGAGATCTACTCCTCTCTTGATTTCTTCAAGCTCCTCCAATCTTCAATCCTTAGATCAAACTGAAACTACAAAGTGTATGTAGCACTCTAAAGGTAATCCACCAAGAACAATTATATAAGGAACAATATTTGATTTCCTAGAAATCTTGGATGGCTAATCCAATTAATTCTTTTATTCCTAACTCTTAAGAATAATTAGAACAACAAGAACTATTATTCAAGAATACTTAGATCATATCTATTTTTCATGTATTCTTAGATTTTCTCTTAACTCTTAAGATGGAGACTAGTTTATTCATTTTAATTAGGAAACCCTAATCTTATTAGGATACTTGCAAGTATACCATACTTACACAAAATGTAAGTATACATTTTGCTCCTAACCCACATGTTATTCATGTATTCAACTAACACATGTTATTCATGTATGCAACTAACACATGTTACTTGCTTAATCAACATTAAGCAAGTATTCTTCCAATCTTTAATTTGCATTTGCATTTCATTTAATTTAATTCTCAATCTAATTAAGAATTAAATAATAATAATAATAATAATAATAATAATAATAATAATAATAATAATAATAATAATAATAATAATAATAATAATAAGATTTCTCTCATTAATTTATAATTCAATATTTCTCCAAATATATCATTATAAATATTAAGCATTTCAATTTATTCAACTAATAAATTAAATACTTAATTTATTATCATTAAGCCAATTGTTTCCAATATAATATTATTCTTTTGCGGTGTGACCCTTTAGGTTCAATATTATGCCGGTCGTAGAATAAATAAATTAGAACTATTCTAATATTATTTACAATGAATTAAACTCCTTTAATTCATATATAAATAAATAATATTTATTCTACATCATGAGGGACACCTTACGATAATGTATCATGACTATCCATATAATATGAAATCAACGTTTAATCACATAGAACCTATTCAGCAGTAGTTACCGTACAATTCAATCATTCTACCATATAATGTCCCGATTAAATATAAGACATGGATTTACTGACAAGTCTTATTTTATTTAATCATATGCATTTCGATTTAAGAATGCACAACTCCGATTAATGTAAATTAGAAACTCCTTTCTAATTTTCATTCAACCATGGCCAGGGATTTCTGAGCTGTCATTTATCAAATCGCATAGGACATTCTCTCCCTTTATCAGAAGTGGTAGATCCTTTGTCGATCATTCACCTACCTCCGTGTATACTTTATTGTACCCATACGTACCCTATGACATACCCTAAGGTATTAAGGAATATGACAAAGTATAACTTAACATACACAAGGTACTATGATGATCTCAAGTCCAAGGATCACTTGTACAACTATCACTTAAGAACTTCCCAATTGACAGGTGAATAAAACTCCATTAGGGTTCTTAAAGCGAGTCACGTTCAGTGAACTTATTCTCCAATAAGCACCTACATACTTGCTTTAGTGTCTCTACACAAATGATTATGAGATCAATCATCATCTTCTAAAGATCAAGCATAGTATGTACTAATCGATCCGGATCAGTAATCCCAATATTAGTGATCCAACGATTAGGAACATTTTAGTTTTGAGCTTTCTTGAATTTAGATCTCACTAGCATGATCTCATCATGATTCTAAAAGCATTGCTCGAAAACTATGCGTTCATCACATTTATTAATTCAAGCAATTAACATGGATAAAATATGCCTTTTATTCTATTATTAATATTTGAATAAGATTACAAAGTAAATGCTTATTACATCAAATATAATTGGCTTGAGAGCATATTACTTTCAGCTTTTTTAGCCACGGGTCCTGCCACAAATCAATTTTCTGACCGTTACCAACTTTGTATTCAACAAATTGAGCAGCCAAGCTTCTAAGTTTAAGAACTTTTCGCCAAATCCAGTATGCATCAAACGGAATAGGAGTAGCCCAGAAATTATGTTTTAAAAGCAAGGATTTTCGAACCCATACAGCCCAGAAAGAGGAACTATTAAAACAGATAACTCGCCAAAGATGTAGCAAAATTTGGGCTTTGTTCCATTCAGCAGCCTTTTTTAGACCTAAACCACCTTCAGAAAAGAGCAGGGTGACATCAGCCCAAGCTACCTTAGTTCTATATTTGTCAAACGAGGAGCTTTTCCAAAGGAACCGGGAGAGCAGCTTGTCAATTTGTTTAGTAACAAATTTAGGCAATAAAAAGAAGGTTGACCAATAAGATTGGATAGCAAACAAAATAGATTTAATAAGTTGGACCCTCCCAGCATAGGAAAGGAAACAGTTAGCCCAAGATCTAATACGCAAACTAATCATTTGAATAAGAGGGCCACAATCATTAGCTATAAGCTTGGTCGTGATATGAGGCACACCCAAAAAGTGAAAAGACAACTAGCCTTGAGAAATGCTCAAAGAGGATATAATGTTGTCGGCAAGAGGCTGGGGGATATTGGCTCTTGTTATGGTTAATGGAGAGCCCAAAGAAAATAGAGAAGGAGTCAAGGCATTGTTTTAGGCTGTTGACCGAATGAAGATCCCCGTGATAGAAAAGTATAAGGTCATTCGCAAAGCAAAGATGAGATATCTTACATTGCTTAGTGCTCCAATGAAAAGAGAAATCAGTCGAGGAGGTAGCTTTGTCAAGAAGGAGAGCTAAAATTTCATGACCAACACAAATAGATAAGGAGAAAGAAGGTCACCTTGACGAATACCTTGTTGTCCTTGGAAGTAACCACATAGAGAACCATTAAGCTTAACCGCTAACATGGCAGTGGAGACACAACTTTTGATCCATCTAACAAACATATGAGGGTAGCCAAAAAGAGAAAGCACAACAAAAAGGAACTCCCATTGAACTAAGTCAAAAGCTTTCTTAAGATCAATTTTTAGAGCGCATCTAGAGGGGCCAGTGGGTCTGTGATAGTTTCACAGCAGCTCTTGTGCAAGAAGAATGTTATCTCCGATATTGCGCCCAGGGACAAAGGAAGCTTGGGACCTTGAAATGATATCTGGAAGAGTTAATTTGAGCCGAGCTGCAAGTATTTTGGAGATACATTTGTAGATGGTGTTGCAACAAGAGATTGGTCGAAAGTCAGACAGAGCAGTAAGATTGGGGACCTTAGGAATGAGAGCAACAACTGTTGCATTAGATTCTTTTAGCATCCGATATGAAGCGAAAAAGACTGGGACAACATTAATGAAATCATCACCCACAATGTCCCAGGAATGCAAAAAGAAATTCATAGTGAAACCATCAGGACCAGGACATTTATTTTTCTTCATACCTTTAAGAGAAGCTAGAATATCCTCAAGAGAAATAGAGGCAACGAGAGCTGAGATTCTATCCGAACTGATACGTTTGTTGATGACAGCAACAAGGTCTGTAAAACCAAGGTAAGACGAAGAAGATCTAGAGCCAAGGAGGTTTTAGAGGTAATCAATAGCTGTAGATTTAATCTGTTCAGAATCATGTGTCAAGATACCCAAGTTATTCTCAATAGCAAGAATCTTGTTTGTGTTCCAACTACTTTTGGTTTTGAAGGAGGAGTTGCTCTTCAACGGTAATAGCATCCCATAACTCTTTAGTAAGTTTCTGGTGGAGGTCTAATTTATCAGAGGAGATAGGGTCATCAGATAATTGAATGGACATTTGAAGAGCATGCAAAGCTTGCCTGGCCAATTGAACATTTGTAGAAGTAGAACCATGTTGTTTGTTAAATGCAATAAGAGCTCGTTTGGTTCTTCTAAGCTTCTCAGCAAGAATGAAGAGAGGGGAGCCTGAGATCTGACAATTCCATGCTTGAGAGACCACCTCAGCATATCCTTCCAGGTTGCTGCACCCGCGCGCGCACCCGCACGGCCAGGCCTGCGCCCGCACGCCCGCGCCTGCTGGCCGCCCGCCTGCCTGCACGCCCTGCCGAGCTGGCTGCCGAGTGACTGTCGCACAGGGGCACGCGCGCGCCCGCCCAGGTGTGCGTCTGCACGCCCGCGCCTGCTGGCCGCCCGCCTGTGCACGCCCTGCCGAGTCCGCCCGCACGCCAGCGCCGATCGCCCGCCTCCTGGCGCCTGCCGAGTGTCAGTGCCCAGTGCCAACGCCGTGCGACACGCCGCCCGACGCCGTGCACGCAATCCAACACCGTGCACGCTCAACTTTCAAATTTCATCAAATTAAACACCGAGCATCATCAAACATTAATTTCCATCGTACTACCATTCAGGCACAGACGTCCAGGCACGGACATTGAGTCAATACAAACAACGATCCGAGTGGTCTTTATTTCAATTCCTACAAACATAATGAAAATGCATCAAAGCAACATAAAACATGTAAAAATAACTAAAAACTGATTTATGTAGAAATAAGATAAAAATACATAAAAACCACATAAAATACCTAAAGACTTGCAAATTATCAAGGCCAAAAGTATCCAAATTGTGTGTATAAAACACACTCATCAAATACCCCCAAACTTAAATCTTTGCTTGTCCTCAAGCAAAACAAACCTAAACTAAACAATTCAAAAACAAACAAAGCGTTGCACCTAACTTGAGCAATGAATTAATAAGCCGACAATGGTCTCAAAGGCATCAACACTTGGAACTCAAGAGAACAAACAAAGCGTTGCACGTCTAAAATTTCAGTTAGCTAGTCATACTTTACTTAAGGCCCCTCCGTATGTGTGTGTGTTAGTACCCAATAGCACTAAACCAATCAAGCTCGGATGAAACTATTGCAACCACATTACCTTATGAAATAATCAAAATAAACCCCAAAACAACATGCTTAACACATCACTTAATACAACGGTATACAAATCACAATTCCAAAAATTTTGAGAACCAAGGGCTCTAGGTGAGTGCATTTTATGCTCCATCTCAATCCTTAAGCACGCTCATATGGGCGAGTGCGTTTTACGCTCAACCTCAACCCCATGCAAGATTTGCAATAAATAATTTTCTTTCTTTAATCATAATTATAAGAGAGTGCGTTTTACGCTCTATCTCTCCTACGTATGTGTCCATGAGTGAGTGCGTTTTACACTCCATCTCAACTCACCACATGACCATCAATTCAAGCATAACAAATTTAGACACCTTGCTTCGAGTGATGTTTAAACGAGTTCTAAAGTTTATAGATATTTCCCACAAGCATTCGATTATAAAAGCCTTCACTAAGCATACAACTAGCTTAATACTCATGGGTAAGTGCATGCAAGTGAAAGGACACATAAGCAAAATAATAACCAACAAACGATAAGCACAAAGACTTAAGCAACAATTGTCTACGTCTCATGAGTTAGATTCTCTTCAAACAAGCCATTATCATAGACCATTGATTATAGTTCAAATCAAATTAAAACAATGCTCAAGGGACACATCCTAAAAATAAATAATTTTTTTTTTGAATAAAAAGAAAAACATACTTAAATCACACAAAAACTAAATTAAACACACAAATACGCAAATACGAAGTATTACCCCCAAACTTAAATTTGACTAGCACCCAACACAACACGACTAGACAGATGAAGGATAACTTAATTAAACTACCACACCCCTAAACTTAAAATAAACATAGTCCTCGATGTTTATAATAGACAGAATTAAAATAGAGAACTTCACTGAGGGTAATCAAGTAACATCATTATAGTGTGGTGTCGCTTGGACGCTTTCGAACTAATAAAATTCTTGTCATGGTCTATGGTTGGCTTGGACGATGAAGCTTCACCCCATTTGTTGCTTGGAAGCCATACCAGAACAATGCCTCATGAAGAACAGCCCACATTAACTAAGAAACTCTCTCAGGCCAAATATCAAACACGGGGCATGCACCTCCCAAAATCTCAGTTGTCAATACATTGGGAAGCAGGGTTAGCCATCCATAAAGTCTTGCAATGGGAGAATTGAAGAGTTCCTGCAATAAAACTCAACCCAAGCACAGTACCAAGCAAGTAAAATTTGAAATTAAAAGAACTTGTTACCTTTTCTTGGAAAACTTTTGAAAAGCCATGGGAATTCTTCAAAATCTGCTCAATCCTTGTTGAATTTCAAGTTAGAAGATGACACTACTGATGGATTGCAGAGATTGGATGCCTAATTGGAGTGATGAGGCACAAATTTGAGTTTGGGGAAAATGCACGTACGTTGGGTTTGGAGTGGGAGGAGAGAGATATAAGTTGTACTGTAGAAATGAGCTGATGGGTGCATATAAGCTGCTGGTGGCTGTCATGGCTAGCTTGCTGGGCTACTATTGAGTGTGTTGTTGCTGAGTGTGCTGCTGTTGTGCTGCTCAGCGTGCTGGTGCCTGTACTACTGCTATAGTTTTTAATGGTGGTCGTAAGCACCAAATTGCAGCAAGAAATATTACACACATTAAACACAATTAAACATAAAATCAAAAACAAACAACACCAAACTTATTTTTTTTGATTAAAAAAAATAAAAACAAAATAAAAAAATAAAAACAAAATAGCTCGAAAAATAAAATGGAGATTTGGGTTGCCTCCCAAATAGCGCTTGAGTTAAAGTCCTCAGCTTGACTAACTTCTTGTTTCCTTTTAGTCCGGCTCGATTGCAAAAATGACCATAGTATGCCTCCGTGCTATTATTTCTTTAACTTGCATACTAGGCGACTCCTGAACTCAGTTTCGTCTATCAGCAAAAAGAAACTTTCTCCATTCGCTTCATCCATCAGTAGGGGTGAAACATCTAAGGGCATTGCTTCAATGACCATTGTCTCAAGCTCACCTAGCTTATTGTTCTTATATAAATCCTCCTTTATGAACTGAAAGCATCTAGGAGCCAGCTCTATTGTGTCTATGAATGACATAGTGAAATTAAGTTTCAAAAACACAAGTGGATCCTCATCTATCTTTCCATGAACCTCTACTTCATCATACCATGGCTCAAACTGTAAACTAGCTTCCTTGTCACATAGAGCTTTGCTTACGACATGACTACTCAATGGGCACGGGACTGCAAAACCACCCAGATCCTTGAGCTTTGGAGGAGAAGGTATATGGGACACAATCAAAATTAGCTCATCATCATCATTGGGGCTCACAACTGGATACTAGACCTCCTTTTCTTGTTTCTCAAATGTCTCCTCCATATCAGAATCATCATCAATTAGCACGTTTGGTTGCAGCTTTGGCATGCAAAATCCATCAGTTTCGGGAACCATGTTATTGGGCCACTCGCCTTGATATCTATCGTTGAAGGCGATAATAAGCTGTCCCATCTGGTTCTCAAGATTTTGAATCGCCATTTGCTGACTTTTCACAATCTCCTCAATCAAAGTTATGTTCAGGGACCCAAGTTCCTTCACATTTGAATTTTCTTCATTTGGCAATGAAGGTGGACATGAGAATTCCGATGCATATGCTGGACTCGGAGCATAGTATTGATCTTCATAATTGTAGCTCCATGTAGAATCTGGGTGATAACCCCAATCTTGGTGATATGCATCGGAACAGTCATAACTGTTGGAGTAATCGCCGACGTTGCCACCATACCATGTCGACTCGAAATTAATGGTGCATAGATGACTTGGATGGTTTCCATCATAATAATCACAATTTACCGCAACACGTTGAGTATGTTGGGCCACTAGAGTGTTAACATTCCTTAACAGCTCCTCTATATGTGCTGCCACCACATCAAATCCATCCATCCATGCCGCTCCTGATTGGGTCATTCCCGTGAGAGGCCATTGATGATTATAGTTGGCCATGGTGTACCTCGTAACGAAGAAAGCATTAAATAAAAAAAATGTTAAAAATAAATTTATATACAAGTTTAAATTAAGATCAATTCGATTGAAATTAATATTGGTAAAATTATTAGAAACAATTCCCCGGCAACAGCGCCAAAAACTTGTTGGTCAATTTAGCTATCGATAAAAACACACGTGCAAGTATACACGGTCCACAAGTAATATATGATAAGATATGAGTCGAACCCACAGGGAATTGTGACAAATAATAACCATGTACCAATCGTATATCAATTTGATCTAATTTAAACGATGAAGGTTTGATTGTTTGTTGATTGGTTGAGTTCACAAGTCAAGTAATGAATAAAACGCGGTAAAATATCAAGATAGAGAGGTCTAAGATTACAATTTCCCCCAACACGTCATTTGAACCTCCTCACTCTCTCTTTTCAATCAGTTATAACATACGAATTGACAACCGAGAAATCAAAACTACATAAGAGCCTCTATCGATGGTCAATCACGAATCTTCCTAAGCGGTGCATAGGTATATGTCTATCCTATACACTATCAAGAGACTAATTTTAGCAATTATTAATAGACACGTGTCACCAAATCTAATTAATCGTCCCCTCCATTACCAACTTTCACATCGGAAGTCAATAAGACTAGATTCTCAATTAGTTGCATGCGGTAATTAGGTATATATCTATCCCAACTACTATCAAGATACCTATTATTGCAGATAATTAATAAGACACACGTCACTTAATCCGATTAATAACCCACAACAATCTATACTCTCGCATGTTATCAGAACTAAGTCTTAACCTATAATCCGTTCGTCAAGTTCATATAGGTTCCCAAGGTAATTACGGGCCAAGCAATTAATCTAGAGAGCAAAGGTTATGACAATCAATTCACAAATGCATAACTAAAATCAATAGAGAGATAATTCAATTCAATTTAAGTGTTGGGTTCCATTGCAATCTTAGAATAGAAGGTTAGTTCATGATAGCTACAATAAACATCACTTTCAATTTATACATTGTCAATTTCGAATTACAAAGGAGTTGAAAATCTAGAAATGAAACCACTTTTGAAGTTGTTCAGCTGTTGGTCCTTTGGTTGCTGTTGGTTTCCAGCTCTCCTCCTTAGTTTTGCAATTCTTCTTGACTGAGCTCTTTGGCTTGTAGCTTGATTCAGCTTGATTTGCAGCTTTTACCCCTGTTGTTTGATGTATTTTGCAGCCTCCCTCTCTCTAGATATCTGATATGAGGCTTAAAAGAGATTATATATAGTTTTCATCAAGAAACCCTAGCCAGACTCGGACAAAATGCAGCTCAGATCGCACTGAAGGTATGTCAGATCGCACTTAGGATGGCGTTGTGCGCCCGCACGGCACCTGGTGCGCACGTGCCCATGGCCTTGCCTGCCGCACGCTGGCTGCCGAGTTGGTTGCTGCACCCACGCGCGCGCCCGCACGCCCGCGCCTGCTGGCCGCCCGCCTGCCTGCACGCCCTGCCGAGCTGGCTGCCGAGTGACTGCCGCACATGCACGCGCACCCGCACGCCCAGGTGTGCGTTCGCACGCCTGCGCCTGCTGGCCGCCTGCCTGTGCACGCCCTGCCGAGTCCGCCCGCACGCGCCCACATGCCAGCGCTGCGCGCCCGCCTGCTGGCGCCTGCCGAGTGTCAGCGCCTAGTGCCAACGCCGTGCGACACGCCGCCCGACGCTATGCACGTAATCCAACGTCGTGCACGCTCAACTTCCAAATTTCATCAAATTAAACACCGAGCATCATCAAACATTAATTTCCATCGTACTACCATTCGGGCACAGACGTCCAGGCACAGACATTGAGTCAATATAAACAATGATCCGAGCGGTCTTTATTTCAATTCCTACAAACATAATGAAAATGCATCAAAGCAAGATAAAAACATGTAAAAATAACTAAAAACTAATTTATGTAGAAATAAGATAAAAATACATAAAAACCACATAAAATACCTAAAGACTTGCAAATTATCAAGGCCAAAAGTACCCAAATTGTGTGTATAAAACACACTCATCATAGATAAAGTAAAATGCCTTTAATAAATCAATTCTTTTATTAATAAATGAATAAGATTACAAAGTATATGCTACATCATATCAAATATGATTGTCTTGTGTGCATATTACTTTCAGTAAAATGGGGGCCAACTGCTCGAATATCATCCAAACCAGCTTGCTCAAGGCAGAGTTTAAAATCAGCCATGCCAGAAGACTGATGAGTGTGTTTTATACACACAAATTAGGTACTTTTGGCCTTGATAATTTGTAAGTCTTTAGCTATTTTGTTCGGTTTGTAGGTATTTTTCCTCTTATTGTTGTGTAATGTAGTTTTGTATTGCTTTTATATGTTTTTGTATGTCTTTGTGTGTTTTTACTTTGTTTTGTAGGAATTGAAATAAAAGCTCCTTGGATCAATGCGTTTTCAGCTTGAATTTGGCATTTTAGCTGCTTGTTTCCCAATTTCACCCATGATCCAATCTGAATCTCTTAAAACTCAAAGAACAAAAGTTGTAGATGTTCGTATTAGCTTTCCATAACATCTTGAATCATCCCAATTGAAGTTCATATGAGAGAGTTATGGTCATTTTACCATCGGATTTTGCATACATTTTACACAGCAGCTGCTTCCTGGCCAATTTGAGCCTAGCTCCGACCAATTTCTTTTGGACCTCCAGTAATGAAAGTTGTAGAGCTACTTCTTAGATTTCCGTAGCTACTTGAGTCACCTAAATTCGAGTTCGGACGAAGAAGTTATGGCCATTTTACCAACAGAAGTCAAAACTATTTCGGGCTACAGAGGTGACCGCGCCGGGGCGTGGGATTTCAGTGCAATTTTTGCCACCGGGGCAGGAATTCTTAGGCCATTTTTGGCGTCGGGGCAGGAACTCCTGGAATTCAGCAAAAAAATGCGATTTTGGTCCAATTTGGTGGGCTAAGCTATTTTAGGCATCCAGGGATATATACATATGCATATAGCACGAAAATAGTATTGAAGAAACAAGTTCTAGGGTTAAAGAAGCAATCTAGAGAGAGGGAAGCTACACAATACATCAAATTAGAGGACCAAAATGCTAAAATCAAGCTACATCAAGCAAGGACAACGAGCTAAAGCATCAAGGATTGCAAAATCAAGGAGGAGAAGCTAGTGTTCATCATCAACCCAACAAGCAAACTAAGAAATATCTTCAAAAGTGGTTTTATCTCTAGTTTCCCTTTTATTTTGTAATCCAACATGATGTATAAATTGATTATGATGTTATTTGTAGTTACCATGAACTAGAACTTCTATTCTAAGATTTCAATGGAACCCAACACATAGTTTGAATTGACTTCTCTCTCTTTGTTATTAATTACCCATTGGTGAATTGAATATCATAATTTATGCTTCATATCTTAATTGGCTAGCTAGTAATTACCGTGGGAACCTATATGAACTTGAGAAATGGATTATAGTTTTGAGACCTTGTTATGATATCATGCGAAAGTTAAAGATTGTTATGGGTGATTAATAAAGATTTAGTGACGTGTATCTTGTTGATTTTCCTTAATGAAAGGCAACTTGATAGTATTTAGGATAGAGATATAACTAAATACCGTGTGCAACCAATGAAGAATCTATTCTTAATGACTTCTTATGCGAAAGTTGGTAATTGAAAGGGTGGTTAATGAGACTTAGTGACACGTATCTTGTTAATTGTTCTTAAAATTGGTCTCTTGATAGTGTGTGGGATAGACATATACCTATATGCCGTATTAGGAAGATTGGAATTTGACCATCAAGAGAGGCTTATAAGTAACTTTGATTTCTCGGTTGACAATTCTATGTTGTTAATTAGTTCAAATGAGAAAGTTAGGATATTCAAATGAAGTGTTGGGAGAAATTGTGATCTTAGACTTGTTAATATTAGATTTTCATTATCTTAAATGCTTTCTGTATTTCTTTGATTATTGTTATCTTAGTTAATCTCAATCACCAAAAAGACAAAGTCCCCCAATGCAGCTTTATCTCTAGTTAATTACTTTCAGCTTGAGATCTCTACATTCGTTTTCGTCGATAATCTTGAGTTTGTCAGTGAGAGGGTTAGAAGGGAGAGGAATGGAGTTACAGTCAGGCGATAAGCAGTCAAAGTCCCCCAATGCAGCAAATTGGTTCCCAGGAGACTAAGGAAAATTTAGGTGATCAGGATGGGATTGCTTTAGGGAAGAAGGAAGGGGGTGATTAGGAGCCATAATAGTCCACCCCTCATTAGCAGAATGAGGTTCATAGCTAGGCTCGGGACCAGCATTCACAACAACAGTAGAAGAGCAAGGTTGAGGAGTGGCAACAACTTTAGAGGAAGGGACTTTGGGAATCCACTTAAAGTTTGAGTTCGGGCATTTAAGCATAGAGTGACCAAAGGTTTTACAAACTGAGCAGGAAGGAGGCCTATTTTGATATTCAACAATGACTTCAATAGAACACTTAACTTGCTCATCATCATTTCGAATAGGAACTGGAAGAGTTTTTGGCATAGCATCCTCAACATCAATCTCAACACAGATACGAGCATAAGGCAAAGGGTCTAGCCGTTTAGTAACTTTATCCAGAAAGAGAGGCTTTCCAATTCCACTGGCAATACAGTTGAGCCCATCATCAGTCCAGTAAGACAGAGGAAGTCCATGAAGTTTAACCCAAATGGGAGCTTTAGAGCAAGACTCGCTAGTAATGCCGATACCCTCCTTCCATTTCTTTAACAAAATTTGCTTATTAGAGATGTACCATGGATCCATAGCAAGGACATTTTCACGATCTTTAGCTGAAGCAAACTTGAAGATGTAGTATCCTTTATCATGGAGAAGCACTTTGGATAAACCCATCTTGCCCCAAAGTTTTTGAACCATAGGCTCCACTACCTTGAAGGGAAACTTTGAGTGAAGAAAAAACCCCATAAGACTATTGCTGCATAGATCACGGCCCTTCTTGAGCACTTCCGGAGGAGGGAAAATGGAAATAATCCCATCCTTTACAGAAGGAGGGAAGAACTTTAATCAAGGACGTCTGGGAGCATCTGCAGATACAATCAAGCTCCAAGAGGCTTTAGTATTCAACACAGTCTGACAAGGGATAGAAGGAATTTCACCTTCCTCAGGCGTAAGGTCATGAGGAGCTGAAGACATAGAAGGCTCAGGGGACGCTTTAACATCTTTAGGAAAACAACTATCTTTCATAGACCTTTTATCAAATAGGTCATGCTCATTAACACTTTTTTGAATAACTCCAGAATCTGTGAACTCGTTAACCTCCTTCATGGAGAAACCATGGGCATTCAAGAAGTTTGAGAGCTTTTGATTTTTAAGCCTCTCTTCCACAACATCAATTCTATCTTGACGAGAAAAATGTTGAACCGCTTTGAAAATATCCCTCATCGGAGAGTTTTGCCCTAGACCCATATTTCCTTCCCATTCACTATTAGCGGCCGACTCATCCGATCCAATAGAAAAATCCAATTGAGCAGCTTCAGATTCAACCATCTTAGGAGAGCTAGGGTTAGAGACCCCATAATCAGCAAAACAGTCACGCGATGGACTACTTTCAGAGTTTGCAGCCGAGAGATGGGAATGGCTAACCATGGCGACGAAAAGAGGGGAGGAAAAAAAAGAGAGAAGGCAGAATAAAGAAGAAGAAAGGCACAAAGGGGGCAGAGGAAAGATAGGAAATCGAGAGGGGGAACGGTGATTATGGAAGGGGTTAAGGAGGGGAATGGAACAGTGCGGCTGAAACTCTAGAGAGAAGGCAGAGCAAAAACCCTAGAGAGAGAAACATGCTTCAGGATTTCCCTTCTTAACCGAAGGTATATTCTAACTTCTTAATACCTAGTGATCATGAGTTTACCTCCGATATTACCCTTACTTCCACTTCCTCTACTTGTCCCTTTCTTCGGATAATTCCTCGCTTGATGGTCTATCGTTCCACAGGCATAACACCCATGTTGCTTTGGATTGGGGCAATTAGGAGAGATATGTCCCTCTTGCTCACAGTTGAAAGACTTATTCTTACCCTTCATATATACACCCGAATGGTTCTTCCCGCATTTCGTACACGCTTCAACCCTCTTCTTCGGGTCACCTTGCATTTCTTCGGAATCGTTGTCGACGATCCATTTGCGCTTGTTGCTTGATTCGGCTTGATTTCTCCCTTCATCTTTCTTGATCTTCTCCTCTTGATTGAATTGGCGTAACGCCTCGCTCCATCCTTTAGCTATAATGGCCTTCTTCAGAATCGTCACGAACGAGTTATTCTAAAACATCGCTATCTTATTGTAGAGCTAAGGTTTTAAACCTTGCTCAAATCTACGCACCTTTCTCTCCTCAGTGTCCACTTGGTGTGGAGAAAATCTTGTCAGTTCATTGAACTTGGCTGCGTATTGGGGCACCGACATGTCCCCCTTACTCAGCTCTAAAAACTTCATCTCCATTCTATTCTCCATACTCCTAAGAAAGTATTTCTCGAAGAACAACTCCTTAAACCTTTCCCAAGTCACTATCCTTTCTCCAGCTCTGTTCTGATTGGCCTCCCACCAGAAGTTAGCCTATCCTTTCAATAAATAGGTAGCAAAAGCTGTCTTTTGCCCTTCTTCTACCCTTGCATTTGAAAACGCCTTTTTTATCTCCTTTATCCATGATTGAGGCTCTATAAGCTCAGTGATCTCCTTAAATTCAGGCGGCCCCACACTCTTAAAATCTTTAAGTTTGCACTAAGCAAATTTAGAGGATTCGTTATTTCTCTATTGGGGTTTATACTTCGTATAGCCCCTACTAACAAATTTATGAACTGCTGCATAGGGTTTTCTTGATTTCTATTGTCGTTCTCTGCCTCTTTATGAGTTCTTCTTCTTAGTGGCATATTTATGATAATCAAACGTATTTTATTCCTAATCTTATGTCGAAGCATTACTGCTTAGCACATAATCATCACCATAGACATTTGTGACAACCCGAAAATTTATAAGATTTATTTATAAGATCTTGAATGATTAAATTAAAGGTTAAAGAATAAAACGTAAATGGGAATTTGAGGATTTATTTAAAAAATTTAAGAAAAACCTATATGGTTTACTCTTTGAAAGAGAATAGAGAAAATATGGGTTATAAAATTTCAAAACCCTAGAAATGAATTTATATGTACTTGAAGGGATATTATGGATAAGGTATTACAATACCTATAAATTTGATGTGAACTAATTGGTGTAAGAAATTTAATAATGATACAAGTGGAAAATTTATTAAGAAAATAAATTTTCAAATGAAGGGATGCTATAAGGTTAAAGAAAACGTGTATTAGTACACATATATATACTTAGTGATGTGCTATATATATTGTAGCAAGAGTGATAATGATAAATAGGTATATTTATTGCGTATGAATAAATTGTTATGAAACAATTTATATTACAAAGCTAAATCATTAGTTTGGTATACGAAAATATTGTATACTTTAAATAAAGGATATTAAAATAAATTCTAGCATTGAATTATTTTAATAAAGAGAGAATATTATTTTAATTATAATATCTTATTTATTGAATAAATTTTCATTTGTAAGGAAATATGAGTGAATATGTGTTATGTGAATTAAATAAGTTAGTTATTTTATTTAATTTAAGTGACTAAGAAATGAAAGAGAAAGCTATGTAACATATTTATAAATATTATAAATATGAGGAGTTAATAAACTTAAGTGTTATATTAATAGTCCAAGTAGTAAATAAATACTAGTGGACTAGTCCAATTGGTTAAATAACCAAGCCCACTCATTTAATTGATTATAGACTTGGGTAATTAATATGTAGACTTACTAATTTAGCCCAATTGGAATGTTTAGCAAAAGATTTAATAAACTAGTGGCCCAAACAAATTTAAATGAAAGTCTCATTTATGGTCTCTAGTCAGTTAATTATTCTAATAATGAAAGATATTAAAAAAAAAAAAGTTTGGTAGCCTAATATTATAAATTAGGCATTGGAATTAAATAACCTAAAGGGTTATTTTTATTTAGTGGTCTTAGTATTTTAATTATATACTAATGACCTAATCTAAGAGATTTATTTTATATATCTCAATTAATTAATTTTATAACCTAATTAAAGTAAGTCTAATTAGGTTAAGAAATTAAATGTACATGAGTAAGGATTTAAATTACAAATGAGTGGAATAGAAATCCTAATTAAATATATAGAGTAATATAGAATTTATGTGTTGGGCCATTCTAATTTTTATGGCCCAATTGCATTAATTTTGGAAGCCCAAAACATTCTATTAAAGGCCCAAACCTTGATCCAATTAGGGAAGAACTTTTTAGTCATTTGTAAGCTTAATGATGCAAGTAAAATAAATCACCAAGTGGACAATTTTGCCTCATTTGGGCGGCAATGAAGAGGAAGGAAAAGGAGTGCATGTGATCTCTTATCCAATCCATGCCATATGTCCCTTTATTAGTGGGCCACCTTGTTTTGTCCAAGATTTTCTAGTATACTTTAGATAAGATAAGATAAGATAAGATATGTTGGAGGATTTTTATAGATATACATAATATATCTATATGATTTTACAAACAACTAAAAGCTACTTTTTCTCTTTCAATTATTTTTCTTTCCAAGTAATTGCTATCAAAACAAAACAAGAAGAAATATTAGAGAGAGAAGATCCAAGGGGGCTGCCGTGGGGCTTAATAGGAGAGGGAGACTAGCTTTGCTTCATGATTTAAGAGCTCCATAGCCATGTTGGAAAGAAGGAGAAGGATAGCACCCAAAAAGGGTAAATCCAAAACTAGTTAATTCTTTTTTTTCTTTTAATTGATTTTAATAAAGTAAAGTTCATGATCTTGGAGTCTAAAACCCTTGATCTATATGTGTTATATATGGTTTCATATTTAGATCTTACCTATTTGGGTGTTGATTTGTTGAAAAGAAAAAGAAAAGAAAACTACTTCCTTTTAAAAAATATTAGAAAACCCTAATGATTGTCTACTTTGTAAGGTTATAACATGAGATCTATTCATTCTTCTTGCGATCCGTCAAAGAGAGGTGCTAGATATGTAAGTTAAGTGTTAAACCCAAGTTGTAGAACTCAAAAATAATGAGTATAAAATTCATAGGGACTATTTTTACCAAAACAGCCCAGGTTTTTCAAAAGGGGAAAGGGCTGCTACAGGGAAGTCCCATCTATGGGCATTTTCGTCAAATATTTATGCTCTAAAAATTCTATAAAACTTTGTAGTGATAATAGGGGATGTTATATGAGGCTTGTAAAAATTTGAGAATTTTTGGTCAACTAGAATGAAAGTTATGACTGTTATAGCGAAGGACCTCAAATCGGAAAACGAGACAAAACTCGCTGACCCCTAGCTTAGGTGCACTATTTTGACCCATTAGTTAGTGAAATAAATTCAGGTCTTTTTACCACCGAAACTATAGGAAGCTATGTACCTCTTGTCCAAAAATCGCCGCATTCCGACTTGTAATGAAGAATCTACGGCTAAAAAAAACGTAGAGTTTTTCGACAAAAACAACTATAACTGGAGTTCTATAACTCCGATGGCCACGAATTTTTAACTGGAACCTCGTGTTAATGTGTATAAGATTCTATCAAAAATTTAGAATCATCGGAGTTGTGTAAGATAGTGATCATTTTTCTTAGTCTCGAAAGTTAAAACGGACGTTTGAAAAATGTTAAAGGAAATTGAAAATTTTCATAAAGAAAGTATTTTTGAGTATGGAATATATGTACATATGTGTGGAAAGACTTGAAGAAAATAAAAATCGATTATTAAAAGAGGTTAAGTCATTTTACGAATGCAGCTTCCAATCCGGTTTGTTGTATTCATATTTGGTTTAATGTTTTAGCATTCGGTTTGCTGTATTAGCATTCGATTTTCTATAATGGAGTGCAATTACATTAATGTGAACCAATAAATGAAGCATTTTTAGTGGCTAATTGGTGTTTTATTGTTAAATAAATTATGTAGGATATTTGAAAGATGAGCCATCATAATTTGGCAAGGAACGCTTAAAGGCAAGTTCTTTCAGTAACTTGTTGACTTGTTTAAATGTATTGATATACATGACTTGGTTACTAAATCTTTTACCATTATGTGGATTATATGCGAGCATGATTAAAGTGTGCACAAATGTGCAATTATGTGACTACATTGTTCTATGTGGGACTTAAATTATTGTAAATATACAATGTGAGATGCATGAGGTGTGTTATGATATGCATGATGCATATATATATAGATGAATTGCATAAGATTTATAATGCATGAGTAAGACGCATAGTATGAGAATCATGATGCATGGATAAAATGCAAACTTATGTGTTACGTGAAGCATGAAATGTGAAAACTGTTAGATCTTGCTGAGTCGTCGTGCTCATTCTTGCAAAAATAAAACTTTTGCAGATTTACGATGTAATGCGATTATCTTGATATCATGATGATAAGGATTAGAGGCGAATGGAAACTGGAAGGTTGCTAAATGTCCCTTTATTTTAATTATTTAGTTGTGATGACGGTATATGATGTACGTGAATTTGACTATGTAAACCTTTAGTTAACAATGAAGGTTATCCATTATAGTATTTAAGATGTAATTATGTTAGTTACTTGTTATAGTAAACTACAAGGATGACGATATTGTATAAAGGACACTTTTATAATGAATGTATAGTTGTTGAATAACATTGTAAATATTCAGGGATTTAATAAAGTCAGAATTTGAACCTTGCATTCACATAGGATATTTTGTAAATGATTATGGTATTTATTTAACCTTGATTATAAGTGTATTATTAAAGGTCTTCGTGCCTGGGACTAGAGTAGGATATGTTATAATATTATTATAATTGCATTAATGTAGTAAGCCTTATTGTCTGGGTAATACCGTGATGCGCCAGAATCGGGTTCAAGGTAAAACCCGAGTTTCAGGGACGTTACATGTAAACCTTTCTAAATTATCAATATATGATTATTTATTCCGCATTTAGTTATCATATATTACTTGAAGGTGTTTGGATGTTGTAGATCGTAAGCACCAAGCTCGGGTATTTGGTACCTGAATTTGGGGGCGTTACAATTTCTTCATCTTGTAATCTAGAATGGCTTATGATAATTTGTTCATGCTTTTTATTTTTGTTATGAACTAATTATTAGGTTAAGGACTCAATGGAGCCCGATGATGATTTGATTTAATATTTATTCATTCTTTCATATAAAGTGACTATGGATTGAATTATTTATTATATCTTGTGTTTATTGCTATAATTGTCTGATCAACAATTATTAGATAGATTTAGATGAAATTAGCCAATTGATTCTAAATTCAGATCTGGATATAATAACTTGTGATTGCTAATTTGTAATCGGGATAGGAATATACCTGAATACCACAAGCAACGTGTTGAGAATGATGCTTAATGAATTTATTATTGTTGTTTTTCATAGGAATATAGTGAAACTAATGATAGTAAATATGTTATATTGTCATTTGAAAAATGAGTTTATAAACTATTAATGATTCTCTGTTGACAATTTCAAATAGTCAATTTAATGAAAGAAAGATAGTGTTAATTAAATGATTCATCGGGGGAAATCGATTTCTTAATATTTTTATTCATTGAAGTAATATTTTATTCAGTTAGCTTAATTATTTGTTCCTTCCATCGAAAATTCATTTGTCTAAATAGAACTAAACTGGTGCATGGTTAGTAATTAGATTATTAAAGTTAATAATCGCTCTTTGTGGGAACGATACTCTATTTGCTGCTATATTGCATAATCGATCGTGTATACTTGCACGTATATTTGCTAGTATAGATTTCGGCAAACACTAAGTACCTTAGAAATGAAGCATAACGTCAACTTAGCAGCACCTCTCAACGACATTCTTATAACTGTTTGTTCTGGTCTTAGTGACCACAAAGATTCCAAGTCTGCTAGGCTTGAAGAGTACTGAGTGTACTAGGTTGTTCCAAGTCTGCTGGGCTTGAAGAGGGCAAGAGTGTCATTGTCTTAGTGACGAAATATTCAAGTCTACTGGACTTGAAGAGGGCAAAGTGTCCTGGTCAAAGCGGTCTAATCTTTAGTGGATTTCCTACTTGTTGATGTAGAAAAGTGGAGTAGGAGTTGTTCAGTCTCCAAACCACTTAAAAATCTATTTGTGTCATTTACTTTCCTGTTTTACATTACTGCATATTATTTATTCTGCTTATGTGGCTTTGAACCCAATCCAAATCCAGAACTGAGATTTAACTAATCTACAAGGGGATTTTTCCAAAAACATACTCTGTTGTGCATAATCTAAATTTGATTAACAAATCCTTGGTAATCTCCTTAACAGTAAAATTTAAAAGAGGATCTATTCAACCCCTCCCCCCTTCTAGATCTCCAAGTGCCTCTGGGAAACAACAAGTGGTTGAAAGTAGTATGCACACAAGCTAATCATATTTGATATAATGTAGCATATACTTTGTAATCTTATTCATTTATTAATAAAAGAATTAATTTATTAAAGGCATTTTACTTTATCTACATGGTGCTGTTATTTTATATGTGATAAACCCATAGCTTTGAGCAATGCTTTTAGAATTAAGATGATGATCATGCTAATGAGATCTAAATTCTTAGAAAGCTTAAAACTAAAATCTGTAACGAATGTGATTTCTTTGTATTAATTAAAATATTTATCAAATTAAGTAAATATTTTAGTTGATTCATTTATTGAATAAAAATAAACATTTGATGGAAATTATGGTGGAATAATTTATTTAAAGTATGATGATATTAGGCAACTTGATGATAAACAATTTTATAATTGATGCGTATTAAATTAGAAGATTAATGATTTATTAAATAAAATTATAGTTGTGGTTGGCTAAATAAAATGATAATTTTATTAGTAAGGTTTAATTGGATTTATTAATAAAGTAAGTTTAGTTAAATTTAGGTGTGACATGATGTACCTTATTATAAAAGAAGTATTAAAATAAAGGAAAAGAGGCTTAATGGGGTTCTAGCCAAACCAGGTTTAGACCCTTTGTATTTTTGTAACTGGCAGAAACCAAATAACTGATGACTTAAGTATTTATCAGTTTATTTTTCTTTTTACGTTAAGTTACAAAGCCAGAATCTAGAGGGTTTGTGAAAGAGGTTGGATTTTTCTATTAATCAAGAAGGAAGAAAGGAAGAAATCAACAAATTCATATCATCTAGCAAAGAAATCAAATAGGTAATAAACTTTTATTTATAATTTTCTCAAAATAATTCTCTTTAAATGGGTTTTGATGAATGATTTGATGAGAATTGGTTTGTATGTGTTTGTGAGTGTGTATAATTTGTTACATATCATCTATAACGGAACTTGTAGTCACCAAATTCTTGTATATATATATAAAAGAAGAAGAATTTGGGTTTTGGTTGGAAATATATTATATGGTCTATTTTAGAGGCAATATTGGCTAAGAATTCTTGTAGTAATCTATAAATTGATGATTGTTTATGTTAACTCATTAAGAAACGAAAAGAATGCAAGTGGAATGAACTAATTTGGTTAAGAAACAAATCCGGGATGAGTGATTACGTTTAGTACGTCAAAATGTGAAATATTAGCATGAACACTGAATTTTAATCCTTAAATTAGTTTGTTGAAGTTTCCGAAGTGTTAAAATTGCTCTGTAGATGTCTAATGTTATGTTCAACGAATTTTTTGAGTCAAAAACCAATCAAATTGGACTTTAGATGAGGTAGTTGTGAATTTAGGAAGGAATAGAGTTTGTACGCGAAGTGCAGATTTTGAGTTTGCGCACCAGCGCGACCGCGCTGGTGCCAAGTGTAAAAGCAGCGCCGTCGCGCTGCTACTAGAAATCTGATTCTGCAGTCGGGCGTGGCCGCACTTGAAACAAGAGTAAAAGCAACGCCATCGCGCTGCTACCTGTTCAGACCCAGTATTGAGATTTTAAGTGTATGATTCTTAGGATGTTTTTATAACTTTATTAGATGATTGTAGCAGAGTGTAAGGTGTATTATTAAACTTAATAACAAGTTGTAATCATATAAGATGATATTATATGACAATTGAAGAATGATGGGTCATAGAATAGGGTTTATGTAAGCGATTAGTGAAATTCGTTTTGTGACTGATCGATGTATCAATGTGGCTTAAATGAGTTGGGTGTTTAAGGGAAGTGTACTTTAATTTTGTAGCGAATGCACAAGACAAGTTCTTAAACTCTACTTCTCTTTTACGCAAGTTCCTAAACTCTACTTCTTTATTGTATAAGTTTCCTATTGTGACGCCCCCAAATCCGGGTCACCCGAACCGCGGACCTGGTTCGTCACTATCTCATACCTGCGTCAAACTATTGATAACTTACAGCGGAAATAAAGGAATATTCATATTGATATAACACAAATAATCATGTCCCAAGTCTCGAAACCAAAACTTCTACAACGTAACTTAATACATAAGGGTAATTAAATCTTAATACATCACAAAAGTCAACGAGTCTTAATACATAATCAAAATGGTGATCTTAATGGTACAAAGCTAATCCGTAGCTTTGCCTTTGCCTTTATCCTTCCCAGAACTTTCACCACGAGCTCCACTAACTGAAATATTTTAAGGAAAGCAAGAGTGAGCAACAAATTTGCTCAGCAAGTATAATAACAATAATCGTGAATCATCAAATGAATACTTTATAGCTTACAAGAATCAAGAGAATAAAAGATAGCTCAAGAATCTGCATAATCTCAACGAATGACCTCATTAACACAATTGTAGGGCCTCTAAGGACCGAATCATTTCAATGTTTCCAAATGGAGGAAATATTCTATACTGAGTGGTCATCTTGACACTGAACTTTTACTAGAATCACCAGAAAATTCATCCGATAATCCAACATACTAATACAATAGGTGATCAGCCTAATGTACCCGGTGTTATGCATAACCCCTTTAACATACTGTTCGTGCACGTGTCGGTCTCCCGACATACATACTGTTTCCCCTGCTAAGAGGGTTGTTCATCTCCGCTTTACATAGGAATCCAAACCAAACAATTTGATTGGATAGCTTTACTTAACAACAATGATGATTAAACATACGTCTAGCCGAAACAAGTGGCGTAAACTATTTCCTTAAACAGTTCATAAATGAAGAACTAAACGTCTCACAGTCCAACAACAGATAATGAATTCAAATATACAAGCGGTGAATATCAATAATTTATCTTTGATGTGGAGTAATTGACAAAAATTAGTCCACCAATATAATTGAAGGTAATAACTCGATTTGAGTCATGAAACTTGCAACAATGTACCTGTTTGCACGAAATAAAAGTAGTGCGTAAGGTTTAGAAACTTGCCCAACACAAGGGTTAGACAAGGGTTAAAGAAGAACTTGCCTGAAGCGCTGCTACAATATTACAACACACGCTCCTTAATATCCTACACATGTAAATATATATTCACATAACAATTAGTCACATAAAGACTAGGTTCAAAACAGACGTTGCTTCATTAAAACACGTTGATTGCCCTATGACTACCCAGTCGGGGGTCTCGCTCCAAGCCTAAATTGCAATTAGATTATTCAATTTCCGCCTTAAAACAATACCAATCTGGTTGACATTTGAGAAATAATTAAGCATTTAGGGTTTAACAGAATATGCTTAGTTAACCTGTCTAATCCTTTAATCCAAGGAAAAATATAAGTGTTGGACCCATTGAAAAGGTTTCATTAGGTCAGACCCGACTTGACCCGCCTGACCGACCCAACCTAGTCCAAACACGGAGCTGGCGCTGCAGCGCCGAGCCCAAGCACTGGACCTCACGCTGCGGCGTGAGTCCCGTGTCTTCTCCATGACCGGGCTTCACGCTGCGGCGTGAGCCTTAAGGCTTGGGCCTCACGCTGCGGCGCGAGTCCCGGTTTTTCCCCACTTGCCCCTCGCTGCAGCGTGAGCTGCAGGGCATATGGGTGGCGCTGCGGCGCCATTCTGCAGTAGCCGGATTCTGGGTTTGTTTCTAGAACGCGACTCTGACCTCCGGCCACTCCAACCTCCATAACTCCTTCAATACACAAGCAAATTGGTCCATTCTGGACTCTATGGACTCCTGACTCATGGGGCTACAACATATCAAAAATGCAGAGCTACCCATTAACATTAACATGGTCAAATCTAAAGCCAAAGTGTAAAGTTCATACTCTGTTCTTCGAGTTCTTGACAAGTTTTACGAAAATCATTCCTACGAACTCGTTTTAACTCCTTTTTACTCCATTCCAATTGGGTTAGCTTTGTAACCAATGGAACTACAACACCATAGCAACAAATAAAATTAACAAACACGAAATCTAGCATTTATAGTCCTCTAAAAAGTCCAAATGTCCAAAAGTCCATTGTTCTTCATGTTCTTCATCCTCCTTAAGCATAGGTACGGATTTCTTCTATTTTTGTTCCACTTTGATGTTATTAATGGCTTCTATAGTCTCTTAACAACATATATAAAATCTAGAACAAGCAAAAACATCCAGAATCGCTAGAAAATCAATCAACAAGCTCAAGAGCTCAAAAACGAAGAAAACTTGAAAATTTTTACAAGAAATCAAATGGAATGGATTTTGTTGGTGTTTACCTCTGTAAATCCTTCCTAGATGATTTAGAAGCTTGCTTGGCTCGAGTTCTTCTTGCTTGGACTCTCTTCTTCTTCCACCCGTGCCTTCTTCTTCCTCCTTCCTTTTTCCGGCGAGTCTTCTTCTTTTCCGGCGGCCTTCTCCTTCTTTCTTCTTCCTCTTTGCAGCTCTTTCTCACTCTCTATTTTTCTCTCTCTCTCTATCAGCTGATGGTTTAGGAAAGGAATGAGAGTTTCAATGATTTGGGAGAGTGGAGGAGTGAATTAGGGAGAAGTGGGTTTGGTGCTCAAGGTTGGCCAAATTTTCCAAGCTTGCCGGCAATACACCCCCCATGCTCTCCTTTGATTGGTCTAATGTGGTTGGGTGGTTCTCACTTGGAGCAACAAGTCAAAATAAATACCCGAAAACACCAAAAATATATCCGAAAACTCCCCCTTTTGTACCAAAACTGGTAAATAACTCTACCCAAAATGAAAATGGGTACTCCCATAATTATTGGGACATATAAAAATAATTATTATGGGATTTGTCCAAATATTCGGAACAGCCTTATCATATGTTTCGGATACCGAATAAAACACGAACGGGCTCAAAACGAAAATCCGACACTTGGAAAAATTATTCGTACGCATACACATATTTATGAAATTTATTAAAGTCGAAAAAGACAGAAAAATTATGGCGTGAATAGTGTCTCGATAAGCGTGCCCCGTGAATAGTGATTTTGCGATTTTTCACGAAGTCAAAGTATTCACCCTAACGGCACTACAACACAAAAAATTCAATACAGACACACATATTAGGTTATCACACAACCTTTAAGCACATAACACATAATAATATACATAAAAAATAAAAATTCATTTCATTCATACATAAACTCGGGTTACAAGGGAATTAAAATTCTCGATCGTTACACCTATCCCTAACTTGTTACTCTTTTATTGAGCAAGTATCATAAACTTGTTTTATTGTTATTCAAACAAGGTTTCTTATAATGTTCAACGCTTATCTTTTTGATTCAGACTTCTAATTCTTATGAAAGCATGACTTGTTGCATAATACTTATCCATTATGATTCATTGATATCCTATAGTTTATAAAGTATCCTTTATTCAATATTTAATTGTTATTGAACTTTCGAATAATGTCGAACCTTTATTGATTCAACTAATCCTTAGTTGATAAATGTTCTAAGATCTAAATTACCCTTTGAAGCTAATCCAAACCAAACTTCCTTTGGTGCGGACTCTAACGTCAAAGCTGAGATGAACAACCCTAAAATAGGAGATTATATTACGCAATAGCGTTAAAATATTTGTGCACAATACATTGTACGAAGGGCTGATCCCCCGAAGTACGAGATGGACGGTCCACATAGTCTATAAGACTGTTAAAGGTTACGGTAGAGATACTTGTTAACCAAGACATAGTTCGTGGTCTTGTGACCCTCATATGTACTTTTGATTTTGTTTTCTAATCTTGATTCAAAAGCCGAATTTTTCTATTGAGCTATCAGCTCTTGTTTATCATTGACTGACTTCAGGAAAGATTATATTATACAGCTGGAAACTATTCATTAATTATTCACATGTTGTTGTTATTATTGTTACCCTGGTGGGCAATTATTTTGCTCACCCTTGCATAAAACATTGCAGCTAAGGTTGAGAAGCTTGAGGAGCCATCGACGAGCAAGGGCAAGGGCAAGATGAATAAGTAGCAGATGTTTAGTTTACTTTTATTTGTTAAAGTTTATGTAACGAGACTTATCTATTACTTTGTTTTATTCCGCAAATGGTGTAATAAAGGTTAGATGACCTGGAATTTTATTTGAGATGTAACCCTTTAATGGGATGAAAGTTTATGAAGTTCATTATTATCCTTTAATTATGGGTAGTTAGATGTGATTGTTTTGGACAGTGAGTACCAGATCTGTGGGACTGAAGTACCCGGATTTGGGGGTGTCACAGGTTGGTATCAAACCCAAAGGTTATGAACCTTAGGTGGGAAAACCTTAGGAATTAGCCTTATAGGAAATCGAAAACATAGTCGTGAAAAAAAAAACTCTTATCGAGTTTTAAGGGGTGAATTAAGGAATTCGTTGAAGATAAATAATAAGAGACTTTATGTGTTTATGTGTGAATAAACTTATGTGCTCGCTAGTAGTGTTGAGTACTAATTAAAACTTAAAATATTTTAATGGCGGGATGGCGGAGATAGGAGGATCCAGCTTGGCTAGGGAGGAGGAGCCTCGAGACATTCATACAGTCCGGGAGCAGTTAGTGCCAAGGGAGCCATCCCCATTGATCACAGTTGTATGCCCTGAATATGAGCTTGAATCTGATCCTAAGGAGTTAGAGATAGAAGATGAAGAGGAGGATTTGGTTAAGATACCACTATCCTCGTTGGGAGCTATGATGTATGATGAGGTGTATGACCGCAACATTGAGTTGCAGGATAGAGCTGAGGAATTAGAGGAGCAGGCAGCAGAGCGTCAAATCGTTCTAGAACAAAAGGATTTGAAGATTCAGGATCTCACTGCTCGAGTTGCGGAACTTGATCAGAAACTAGTTCAGTTAGAATATCAAAGAGCAGAAATAATTGTTGAGAATGAGGACGTGAAGGATGAATTGAGGGAGGAGTCAGCAAAGCGAGCGAGAGCCGAGGATGCGTGGTTGAAGGCTGCTGATCGTGTAGATCGTGTTGAGGATGAGGTTCGGTCAAAGAAGGCCATAATGGATGAGATGGACTATGCGTTCCACACAGCGATGGATAGACCTCAGGATCGAGTATTCCACTATCCAGTGCAGTTCGAGGATTTACTATGGTACATAATGGATCGCAGGACGATGATTCGTATCATGGAGCAAGAGCACGAAGAAGATGTGCGACGTGGGATGTCCTAGTAGGTTACGATAAACGCAATAACATATTATGATAGCTAGCCACGAGTAATAAAAGAATGTAAATCCCATTTGTTGATATAATAATGGGATATGATGTTAATGTGGTTTTGAAATTTCATTATGATAGGGTAAATAATGTAAATAGCAGTAACACTATCTTTGTTATGTTTGAAGCTAATGAATGAATAAAACATAAAAGTTTGTCATGTTAGGTTTGTATATAGCGCGAACATGCAATCAAATTACATAAATAGTGCAGAAGCGCAATAAAACGGATTTTAAAATTTTTCATACAAACCATCACCATGATCATCCATGTGCTCAATTATCAATTAAACGAAAGAGATAAAGTATGAGAATCATACCCTTGTAGAACCATGCTTCCACAGGTACGAGTTCACCTCCAAATCCTTCGCGTTCTCCTTAAATTCCATCGATTAAATTCCTTCTTTTGATCAACGTTAGCCACCCAAGTGTTTGGCCTCTAGAGGTGATCCACCAAGGAATAATAGTTGTTCAAGAAGATGGGTGTTGGCAAAACCCTAGTTTCTATCTCTATAGAAATTACAAGTACTTTCTCTCTCCAATTCTTATGCAAGAGTGTGTAACTGTCTAACCCTAAATCATGATAAGACTCCTCTTATTTATAGATATAGGGAACCCTCCTAAACTATTTAGGATTAGAGTTTTTATTTTAATTAAACTCCTTTAATTAATTGAACTCCTAATCCAATTAGGAATTTATGAGAGTACTTTTATTAATTAATTCTCAATCCCTATTAGGAATTAAATAATACTAATAGTAATAATAATAATAAGACTCCTCTTATTAATTTATATTTAATATTTCTAAAATATTAAATAATAAATATTAAGCTATTTAATTTATTCTATCTCCATAGATTAAATTAAATACACTTAACTTATTATTACGATTATGCCATTTACTTCTTAAATAAATATTTTTCTTTTGCGGTGTGACCCTTTAGGGTCTCCATATTAAACCGGTTGTGAATAAATCAATTAGAACAATTCTAATTTTATTTAAAAAAATAAATTAAACTATTTAATTAATTTAAATAAGTAATATTTATTCTACAATAAGGGTAAGCTCCCTTAGTGATCAACGACTTTCTAGATAATATAGATTTCAACATTAATCACAAAAGAACCTTTCAGTGAATAGTTACCGTACAATTCAATCCTTCTACCATACAATGTCCCAATTAAATATAAGACATGGAATTA
Source organism: Aralia elata (assembly GCA_034770075.1). Classification (NCBI taxonomy): domain Eukaryota; kingdom Viridiplantae; phylum Streptophyta; class Magnoliopsida; order Apiales; family Araliaceae; genus Aralia; species Aralia elata. The sequence goes on along the minus strand of JAVJAP010000027.1, from coordinate 554,902 downwards.
CTGTCAAGTCTTATTTTATTTAATTATATGTATTTCGATTCTCAAATGCACAACTCTTATTAATGCAAATTAGAAACTCCTTTCTAATTTCATTCTGCTTTGGCCAAAGACTTCTGAGTCGTCATTTATCAAATCACATAGGACATTCTCTCCTTTTACTAGAAGTGGTAGATTCTTTGTTGATCATTCACCTATCTCCATGTATAACTTATTATACCCAATCATACCCTTTGGTATACCCTAAAGGTCTTAAGGGACATGTCAAAGTATAACTTATCATACACAAGATACTATGATGATCTCAAGTCCAAGGATCACTTGTACTACTATCACTAGAGGAATTCCTATTGACAGGCGAGTAAAACTCCATTAGGTATTCCTTAGCGAGCCACGTTCAGTGAACTTATTCTCTAATAAGCACCTACATACTTGCTTTAGTGTCTCCACATAAATAATTATGAGATCAATCATCCTCTTCATAAGAGCAAGCAACGTATGTACTAATCTATCCGGATTCACTAATCCCCTTTTTAGTAATCCAACGATTAGGAACGATTTTAGTTTGTGAGCTATCTAGAATTTAGATCTCATTAGCATGATCCCCATCATGATTCTAAAAGTATTGCTCAAAACTATGGGTTTATCACATTTAATATAACAGCACCATGTAGGTAATGTAAAATGCCTTTAATAACCGAATAAGATTACAAAGTATATGCTACATCATATCAAATATGATTGGCTTGTGTGCATACTACTTTCATGTCAAATGTGTTATGTGCTATACGTTGTTTAAAAATGTTTAAGTTAAGTCTTAAATGTTTAAGTAAATGAATAGTAATCTAATGGCGAATGCTTTAAACAGAAAGATGCCACCAAGAAGGAGACAAATTCATCAGCAAACCCCGAGGGGTCTATGAACAATAACGAAGTTGAAGTTAACCCAATGCAGCAGCTGGTGAACCTGTTGGCGGGAGCACTTACAAATCAGCCCCAGGCTCAAGCCACGACTTTCAAGGACTTTAAAGCTATAGGGCACCCGAAATATCAAGGGTCTATGAATGCAGTCGAAGCTCAAACATGGATCATAGAAATGGAGAAGGTTTTTGATGTCGTTAGGGTTGGTGAAGATCAAAAGACTGCCTTCGCGACGTTTATGCTAAAGTCGGACGCTAGCTACTGGTGGCAGGCGAACAGGAGCCGAGGTGGTCAAGGAGTAATTCCATGGGAAAGATTTAAGGAGATGTTCTATGAGACATACTTTCCGCCAAGTTCGCAGAACCAGATGGAGGTTCAATTTCTGGAGTTAAAGCAAGGTACGATAACGGTTCCCGAGTATGCTGCAAAATTTAACGAATTAGTGAGGTTTGCGCCATATCAAGTTAATACCGACCATAGAAAAGCGAGGAGGTTCGAGCAGGGACTGAAGCTCTGGCAGTATATGTAACGATCGGGAATTTTAATTTCCTTGTAACCCGAGTTTATGTGTGAATAAAGTGAATTTTTATTTTTATTTATATTATTATGTGTTATGTGCTTAAAGGTTATGTTATAACGTAGAATATGTGTATGTGTTGAATTTTACGTATTGTAGTGACGTTAGGGTGAATATATTGACTTCGCAAAAAATTGCAAAATTTTTATTCACGGGGCACGTTTACCGAGGCACTGTTCACGCCATAATATTTTGTATTTTTTTTTTGACCTTAATAAATTTCAGTAATACACGTGTGCGAAGTGATAATTTTTCAAAGTGTCAGACTTTCATTTTGAGCCTAATCGTGTTTTATTCGGTATCCGAAATGTATAATATGACTGTTCTGAATAAATGGACAAACTCCGTAGTAATTATTTTTATGTGTCCTAATAATTTATGGGAGTACCCATTTTAATTTTGGGTAGAGTTATTTACCAAATTGGGTACAAAAGTGGGAGTACTCGGTTATATTTTTGTGTATTTGTGTATTTATTTTGGCCTGTCACATCAAGAGGGAACCAACCAAAATATTTTGAACTAATTAGAATTTAGCATAGGAGGGGGTGTCGGCCAATGTCCTTGAGCCAAGCAATTTAATGCTCGGGCTTACAACCTCTTCATTCTCCTATACCGCTCCATTTCATCCGATGCAAATTCTCCACCTCCCTCATTCAAACTTTCAACTACCAAGCTTTGTGCTGCAGAAAGAGTGAGAGCAAAGTAGAGAGAAGAGGGGTGCAAAAAAAGAAAGAAAGAGGAGGAGCTCGGGTGTTGAACTCCTTTATTCTCCCAAGCCTTATTCATCCGACTTTTTTCCTTCTATTCTCTTATACTCAGCTTATTTCCAAGCTTAGTCCTTTTGCTAGCAAGAAGAGAGCTGTAGAGAGGGAGGGAGTGGTATAGAGAGAGAGAACAGAAGAACAAGAACAAAGGGAGAGGAAGAGGAAGAAACTTGAAGGAAGAAGAAAGGAGAGACACGGGTGGAGAAGAAAGGAGCCAAAGAAGTAGAAGGAGAGTCTCAAGCATAGCCTGCAAGCTCTCTAGCATCTTGGAGGGATTACAAGAGGTAATCATCTCACTTAACACATTTCCATTTGATTTTGGTTAAGGTTTTCAAAGTTTCATGGTTGTAGAGCTTTTAAGCTTATGGGTTGGCTTTGCTGCGATTCTTGTTGTTGTTATTTATTTTGGATGTTTGTAAATGTTGTTAAGAGACTATGTAAGCTATTAACAATATCAAAGTGGAACAAAAATGAAAGAAATCCCTACCTTGGCTTAATGGAGCAAGAAGAATGAACTGTTGAACAAGAACATGGACTGTTGGATGAATTTAGAGGACCATTGTAGTATTTTCATGTTTGATAATTTTGGTTAATGCTATAAGTGTATGAATCCATTGGATTCTTATAGTTCATGTTGTAAGCTTTCCATAACCTCTGAAATGGCCTACTTCTGAGTTGTAATGAATAAGTTATGAAGGTTTGAAGTTTGGGTGCCAAAACAGAGCTTGTTGGCGAGCTCGACAGAGAGGAGCCCTTCGGGGGCGAGCACACTTGTTCTAGGGGCGAGCTCAGCCCTTCGGGGCGAGCTCATTTGGTCCGGGCGAGCTCGACGGAGAGGAGGCGAGCTCATCATAAAGGTAGGCGAGCTCATCATAAAGTGGGCGTGCTCATCAGAAAGGAAAGGAGGGCGTGCTCATCGAAAAGGAGACATGCTCATCAGAAAGTGGGCGAGCTCATCAATAAGGTGGGCGAGCTTATTGGAGTGGTGGGCGAGCACAAGCTCATCCGGGGCGAGCACTGTTAGGTTTGTATAACGCGAACATGCAATCAAATTACATAAATAAAGCGGAAGCGCGATAAAATCAGATTTTAAAATTTTATACAAACCATCACCATGATCTTTCTTTATGCACAATTATTAATTAGATGAAAGAGATGGAGAATAAGAATTATACCCTTGTAGAATTCTAGCTTCCTCAGGTACAAGTTCACCTCCAATTCCTTCGCGTTCTCCTTGAATTCCACCGATTAAATTCCTTCCTTTGATCAACGTTAGCCACCCAAGTGTTTGGCCTCTAGAGGTGATCCACCAAGGAATAATACTTGTTCAAGAAGATGGGTGTTTGCAAAACCCTAGTTTCTATCTCTATAGAAATTGTAAGTACTCTCCACAATTTTTATGCAAGAGTGTGTAACCTTAATCTATGATAAGACTTCTCTTATTTATAGATGTAGGAAAACCCTTCCCTAAACTATTTAGGATTAGGGTTTCTATTCTAATTAAACTCCTTTAATTAAATTAAACTCCTAATCCAATTAGGAATTCATGTGAGAGTATTTCTATTAATTAAATAATAGTAATAGTAATAATAATAATAAGACTCCTCTTATTAATTTATATTTAATATTTCTAAAATATTAAATAATAAATATTAAGCTATTTAATTTATTCTATCTCCATAGACTAAATTAAACACACTTAACTTATTATTACAATTATGCCATTTACTTCTTAAATAAATATTTTCCTTTTGCGGTGTGACCCTTTAGGTTCTCCATATTAAACCGGTTGTGAATAAATCAATTAGAACAATTCTAATCTTATTTAAATAAAATAAATTAAACTATTTAATTCATTTAAATAAATAATATTTATTCTACAATAAGGGTAAGCCCCCTTAGCGATCAACGACTTTCCAGATAATATAGATTTCAACATTAATCATAAAAGAACCTTTCAGTGCATAGTTACCGTACAATTCAATCCTTCTACCATACAATGTCCCAATTAAATATAAGACATGGAATTACTGTCAAGTCTTATTTTATTTAATTATATGTATTTCGATTCTCAAATGCACAACTCTAAATAATGCAAATTAGAAACTCTTTTCTAATTTCATTTTGCCTTGGCCAAGGACTACTGAGTTGTCATTTATCGAATCACATAGGACATTCACATCTTTTACTAGACGTGGTAGATTCTTTGTTGATCATTCACCTATCTCCATGTACAACTTATTATACCTAATCATACCCTTTGTTATACCCTAAAGGTCTTAAGGGACATGTCAAAGTATAACTCATCATACACAAGATACTATGATGATCTCAAGTCCAAGGATCACTTGTACTTCTATCACTAGAGGAATTCCTATTGACAGGCGAGTAAAACTCCATTAGGTATTCCTTAGCGAGCCACGTTCAGTGAACTTATTCTCCAATAAGCACCTACATACTTGCTTTAGTGTCTCCACACAAATAATTATGAGATCAATCATGCTCTTCTTAAGAGCAAGCAACGTATGTACTAATCTATCCGGATTCACTAATCCCCTTTTTAGTAATCCAACGATTAGGAACGATTTTAGTTTGTGAGCTATCTAGAATTTAGATCTCATTAGCATGATCACCATCATGATTCTAAAAGCAATGCTCAAAACTATGGGTTTATCACATTTAATATAACAGCACTATATAGATAATATAAAATGCCTTTAATAAGCGAATAAGATTACAAAGTATATGTTACATCATATCAAATATGATTGGCTTGTGTGCATACTACTTTCAATCTTCCACTTGCACTAAAGCCAATCATCATAGTATCTACTACCCTTCTTCTCTAAGTGACGATTATCCTGCCGTTTGGATAAAGCTTCAGTAAATGGATATGCAATGTTGTTCTTGAGAGTCCACTATCTCTATAGTGACTTTTCTTCTTTCAATGATTCTTCTAATCAAATGAAAGTGCCGCAACACATGTTTGAATCCACGATGAGACTTAGGAACTATTCCTAGTTCTGTGATGAACTTTTCATCCAAACAATCAACTTGCAGCTTCACTTACAGCTATATACTTTGTCTTTGTACTAAATCAGCAACTCTTTGCTATTTTGGAACCTTTCCAATTCACTTCACCACCATTCAAGGTAACAATTTACCCTAAAGTGGATTTCTTATCGTCTTGGTCAGTCTGAAAAACTTGAGTCTGTTTAGCCCTCTAGTTTTAATTCAGACCTACCATGAATCATGATCACATCTTCAATACCAGTTAAGTACTTAAGATGTTTATCACTGTCTTATAGTGATCTTCTCCAAAATATGACTGATCAACATCAGGCCTTGTATATTCATTGCATACTATTAGGCAATTTGTATGTATAACAAATACGACTCATACACGCAAGTGCACGTGATCCACAAGTAATATAAAGTAAGTAAAGTATCGATCCCACGAGGAATAGAATTGCATTTATGACTACAAACACCGATTTTATAATTATTTCGGTCTCTTTAAACAATTGATTTCAATGATGAAATTGTCTAATGATTACTAAAGAAACAAATAAAACAAATTATTATTGTATAAAAACAGATTTTATGGGCTTGGGATTATAATTTCACTTATTGCAAACCTAAATTTCCATGCTTCGTATTGTTACCAATTGATTATTATAGAATGTTGGTCAAGAACACAAATGTAAAATATGACCATCTCTCGATGCACCATATTCATATCACACTAAATCCACAATTGATAGAATGAATATGAACACCCTAGATGACTAACGCACTATATCTCCATGTGAATTACAATCAAGAGGGTTTAAGAACAAGTTCTCAATTGGCCACATATGGTGCTTCGGTATATCTCTATCCTAAGCACGAAACATAACTTCACGAGGAATGTAAAAATTATGAACATATACTAGCATAATTAGATCTCAATTTATATTTCCTTTCTCAATTCCATATAAATTATCACAGTAATTGGTGATCAAGCAATTAAACAATAAGTATGGATTATGCTAGACATTCATTTCATAACCAACTAGCAATAATAAGGAAGCACATCAATTTTTAGTAATGCAAAAGATCCATTATAATCCCAAGAATGAAATTTAGTTCATGATAACAATAATAGAATTCATCATACACAATTGGTTCATCATCATAATTACAGAATAGGAAAATTAATCAAAAACAGAAAATATTAAAGCTCCCTGTTTCAGTTCTTCCGTTCTGTAACTTTTGATGATTTTCCAAGTTGTGTTGATTCTTGATTTCTTGCTCCCAAGCTTCAATTCAGCATCCATGTAGCTTCATTCTTCAGTTCCCAAGTAAAATTGAAGCTCAGCTGGAGTGTTTTTATTTTAGAACTAATAATGCAGTAAACATCCTATTTTTCGTGGAGGAGGAACTCCCTCAAAATTAAAATCTCAATTCCATATATTACATGCTTAATTTGTCTTCTATTGACTTATTCTGATTCCCATTAACAAAGTTTTGCTCCACTAAAACCTCAAAATCTGGCACTGCATGATTTTATGGTAGTGCTGCTTCGCTGGCTGGAACGTGTCTACATGGCTGGCTGGCTGGCGACAAGCGCAGCTGCGCCGCCATCCTTTGCAAAAGGGGCGCAGCTGCGCATGGGAGTTTGGCAGGAACAGGAGGGCGCAGCTGCGCCGGCCTCAAGGCCAAGCTGGGCGCAGTTGCGCAGGCTGCCAGTCTCCTGCTGTACTGTTGTAGCCTGATTTCTCGATTCTCGTGTCTTGTACAGGCAACAAATAATCAATTAGCTCCCAAACAACGATTGCATCATAATTCGTTGCTCAAATGCTCCACTAAGTTTTTCCCTCAAACTTAGACATATGTTGTCTCAGCTAACACTACCCACAATTGCTTCATTCATTAATAACACATCAAATTCCCCAGAACTCAATTATGCAAATCTTTAGGCTACTTAGTGAGATAACTACTTAAAAATGTGCTAACCGGTTCTATCATAATCAACACAAGACAAGAGTTGCAATATATCATGGTATTCGACCCAAGTCTTAGTAATTAGCAAATATCAAAAATTCTCATCACAGGCAAGTGAGGATGTTTACTAAGCAAGATGTTAGGATCATGCAACTAAACTACGTGATATGATATGATTTGCATGAGAAATTCACCAATTTTTTTCTTTTTTTTTTCATGCAATTATTAATAGAACTTAATTAAAACAAGCAAATAAACTAATAATAAAGACAGATAAATAGAAGGATCACAAAAATATAAGCAAGCCATACCCCCAAACTTAAAATATGCAATATCCTCATTGGAGATAAAAGGATAAAGAGTACTCCCCTAAGAGTCGTCCTCGGCGCCGCCAGGCGGTGTGTCAGGCGGAGGATAAGGGATGCTGGCTCTGAAGGTGGGAAACTCGATGTGGACCCCCTACTAGTTGAATGCCTCTGATAATGCACCAGCAAAGGAGACGATGTAGTCTCTGAAGCTTGTGTGCAACGCGTCCATGCGGCGCTGCAGGCGGCGCATCTCGCGCTCATATCCACCACCTCCTTGCTGCACTGGCGGTGCAGGCACGTCCTCCTCACTGGCCTTCTCCTCCTCATCAGCAATAATGAAACCCAACCCATTAGGCCGGGACTCTCCACCGCGCCATACATTGTACTTTATGATCGTGGCGCTGTTAATGTCCCGCATGGGCAACTGGAGGGTCTCCTCGCCCCATTCCACCTTCGCCGCAAGACAAAGGCGTGTGATAATCGAGGCGTGTGGAATGGCACCAGAAGTGACTGCACGCATGAAACAGAGCATGGAGTTGTGAATGATGTAACCCACGTCAATGCTTCCTCCACACAGAATGCGGTGCAATAGAACCGCTCATTCCGGGTCACATCCTGGTGATGAGTGGTTGGCAGAATACTCGCGCAGATGAAGGCATACCATGCCTTGGCATATCTGTTCAGCGCGGTCTGAGGGAAGTGAACCTTCAGAGTGGTGCCTGGCTGAGTCCTCCACTGAGTGCCCGGCTGGCACATCTCCTGCACCAAAGCATCGAGATCAGTCTCAAAGCGCTCATGTACCACCCAGTTGGTGGCCTCAGCAGTAGCAGACGGCAGGCGAAAAAGCTCGTTGATTGCCTGCGCAGTGTAGGAGACCTGCTTGCCCCGAACGAAGGATATGCCATTTTGGGTCTCATGAGCATTTGCATAAAATTCCTGAACAATGGCCATCGGGGCGGACCTGGGTGTCTCAATGAAAAGCAACCAGCCCAGACGCCGGATTTGGTCCAGAATTCGCCCATCCTGTGCCTTGGGCTTCAAACCCCTCTCTGGTATGAAGGATTTGGCGCTCAGCACCTCCCAGTAGTAGTGTTGGGCTGAGAGATTGACGAACTTGGTGGCATCCAGAGTGTTGATGCCACCACCCGCAGATTCGGATTCGCTGCTAGATGAAGAAGAAGGTTGGGGTGTGCATGCACGCTTCGGCATGATTAGGGTTTGGTGAAGAGATTAGGTGTAGCTAGGGTTTGATGAATATGGCAAGGGATGAGGGGAGAGGAGTTGTACGGCTGATAGGGAGAGTGTTTTAGGGGTAGGGTTTATGTTTTGATGTGACTTGACTGATGGGGACCTGCCTTTATATAAAAAACATTTTCTGCGAGGGGCGTAGCTGCGCCATAGATGTACTGATAAGGGGGCGCAGCTGCGCTGATGCTCAGTTGAGGCTCAGGTAGACTCCGGCGCAGCTGCACTGATGATGAACTGATGGTGGGGCACAACTGCGCTGAGGTTCAGGTGCCGCGTGCTGCAGGTCCCGGCGCAGCTGCGCAATGGATGACTTGAGGAATGGCGCAGCTGCGCCGGCCTTCCAACTCCCTAGATGAAAATTATTTTTTTTTTAAACACACTTGACACACATTAGAATATCAGGTGAAAAACTCAATTCTTATAAATATCCAACACATCTAAAAAAACGAAAATCTCAATTCAAACTTGCAAACTTACAAACGATGCATACGCAATGCATTGAAAACTATGCACCCCCAAACTTAAAGTCTGTCTAAGTCATACGGATGAAGGCGCGCTTGGACACCTGAAAAGCAAATAATCATGTTAAAAATGAAATCATACAAACTAAATTAAAATCACACAAGAATAAAAAGTGATAATAGTAATTTCGGGTTGCCTCTCGAGAAGCGCTTTTGTTTAAAGTCGGTTAGCTCGACTATCCATTGATGCTCAGTCCATGGCTAGGGCAACTGAGGATTCTTGGCAATCGACTTCGCCTCCCCAATAGTGTTTCAGCCGTTGGCCATTCACCTTGAATAGTTGTTCACTGTCCTTTCCAATTATTTCAACGGTTCCGTGTGGGAATACAGCTGTGATGGTAAACGGACCCGACCATCGGGATTTGGGCTTTCCCGGGAATAATTTGAGCCTGAAGTTGAATAGCAAGACCGCTTGGCCAGGTTCAAATTTTCTCTCGATGATTTTTCGGTCGTGCCATCTCTTTACCTTCTCCTTGTAGAGTTTAGAATTCTCATAGGCTTGTAAACGAAACTCATCAAGTTCATTAAGCTGTAGAAGTCTCCTATCTCCTGCTGCAGATGGGTCGAAATTCAACTTCTTGATCGCCCAATAGGCTTTGTGCTCTAATTCAACTGGGAGATGACACGCTTTGCCGTAGAGCAAATGGTATGGGGACATGCCGAGGGGTGTCTTATAGGCAGTTCTATATACCCATAATGCTTCATCTAGCTTCAACGACCAGTCCTTTTTGGAAGGATTGACAATCTTTTCCAGAATTCTCTTGACGTCTCTATTTGATACTTCGGCCTGCCCATTTGTTTGTGGGTGGTTGATGAGTGTGTTTTATACACACAATTTGGGTACTTTTGACCTTGATAATTTGGAATTCTTTGGGTACTTTATGTGGTTTTATTGTGTTTTTATCTTATTTTTAGATATTGTGATTTTATATTGCTTTTATATGTTTTGTATTATTTTTATGTGTTTTTACTTGGTTTTGTAGGAAATGGAGCAAGTGCTAGTTGATCACCAATGCTCGTGGATGCCTAGTTTGTCATTTTGAGCCTAACATGGACATAGCAGCTGCTTGCGGCTCAATTTGACCCATGATCCAATCCGTATCTCTCAAAACTCAAAGAACGAAAGTTGTAGATATTAATCTCAGCTTTCGGGAGCATCTGGAATCATCCAATTTGAAGTTCTTTTGAGAGAGTTATGGCTGTTTTACCATCGGATTTGGCATGTATTTTACACAGCAGTTGCTTCGGGCTCAATTTGCGCTTTTCTCCGGACATTTTCTCGTCAAGCTCCAGTTATGAAAGTTGTAGAGATCTTTCTCAGCTTTCCATAGCCTATTTACACGCCTTAATCCGAGTTTAGACGAAGAAGTTATGGCCATTTTACTATCAGAGGTCAAAGCTGAGTCGGGATACAGGCCACCTGGCGCGGGCGCGCGGAAATGGGTGCGGCCGCACGGCGCCTGGCGCCTGGCACCAGGCAGCCAGCGCGCGCGCCATGGGCGTGCGGCATGGCCAGGGGGCGGCGTGCGGGCGCACCAGGCGGCGTGCGGGCGCATCTGGGCGTGTTGGGTGCGATCTTTTGAGCCCCTAGTGCGATTCCAGCTCACTTTTGACCCAAAATCTGATGTTTAGCTAGGGTTTTACATTGGGCACTATAAATATAACATGTAGCCTCCATTTTAGGGGATCCTAAACTTCAAAAATCAGATTTTGAGGGAGGAAGAGAGAGGAGGCAGCTGGGCTAACAAAGGGAGGCCATGGCCAATGGCCATGGCTCTTCAAGGTGCTTGAAGAGAAGCTTCAATGGAGGTGCTTCAATGGAGTTTCATCTAACAAATAATGGGGAAGCCATCCTTTATCTTTCTTTTTCCTCTATGTAATTAGTTTTTAATCTAAGATTGTAATTGAACCCATTGCTTTATTGAATTGATTTTCTCTTCCAAAGATTATTGTTGCTCATATGAATTGGTTATCATAACCTATGCTTATGGATTAATTGCTTGGCCCGTAATTACCTTGGGCACCTATATGAACTTGACGAACGGATTATAGGTTAAGACCTAGTTATGATAACATGCGAGAGTATAGATTGTTGTGGGTTATTAATCGGATTAAGTGACGTGTGTCTTATTAATTATCTGCAATAATAGGTATCTTGATAGTAGTTGGGATAGAAATATACCTAATTACCGCATGCAACCAATTGAGAATCTAGTCTTAATGACTTCCGATGTGAAAGTTGGTAATTGAAGGGAGGATTAATTAGATTTGGTGACACGTGTCTATTAATCATTCCTGAAATTAGTCTCTTGATAGTGCATAGGATAGACATATACCTATGCACCGCTTAGGAAGATTCGTAATTGACCATCGACAGAGGCTCTTACGTAATTGTGATTTCTCGGATGTCAATTCTATGTGGTTAATTGATCTAAAAGGAGAGTTAAGATATTTGAACAAAGCATTGCACGCCAAGTGTTTGACAAAATGCTTGAATGGGGAAAATTGTAATCTTAGACATTTATCTATCTATTTTTGTTATTTATATGACATGCTATTTAGATGTAACCTTTATCTATCACTTGAATCAAAGAGTTTGATTTAGATTGAGTCGATATTGAATTAGTCATTGGGCATACATTAGAGTTAATTCCCCGTGGGTTCGACAACTCTCTCTTATCATTATATTACTTGTTGACCGCGTATACTTGCGCGTATTTATCGGTTGCGAAATCGACCAACAGTGGTATGCCGTGGCAATTCTGTGCCTCACACCGTATTTAGCCAGGAGGGCTGTGAACTGTTTGTTGCAAAAATGACTGCCCTCATCACTGATGATCGCGCGAGGAGTGCCAAATCTAGTGAAAATGCACTTTTGCAGGAACCTAAGAACCACCTTAGTATCATTGGTAGGTAAGGCAGAAGCTTCCACCCATTTGGACACATAGTCAACCGCAAGAAGGATATAAAGATTGTTGCAGGATGACGGGAATGGTCCCATGAAGTCTATGTCCCATACGTCAAAGATCTCCACCTCCAAGATCATATTTAGTGGCATCTCATTGCGGTTGGAGATGTTGCCCACCCGTTGGCATCGATCACAATTCTTTATGAATTGGTGGGCATCTTTGAACAAAGTGGGCCAATAGAATCCGGCCTGAAGTGCTTTTGCTGCAGTTCTTTACGTTCCATAATGGCCGCCATACAGAGAAGAATGACATGCCTGTAATATACTGGTAGTCTCGACATCGGGAATGCACCTTCGGATCACGAGATCTGTACTTTGTTTGAACAAGTAAGGCTCGTCCCACATGTATCTCTTTGCATCATGCAAAAATTTCTTCTTCTGCTGAGAAGTTAGATCTGGTGGTAGTACATGACTCACAAGATAGTTAACTATATCAGTGAACCATGGAATCTCAGATGTGATTGCAAATAGCTGTTCATCAGGGAAGCAATCATTTATTTCAACCTTCTCTTTGCTCTCCAAATCCGGATTGTCTAGTCTGGACAGATGATCAGCAACTAGATTCTCCGTGCCTTTCTTATCCTTTATTTCCAAGTCAAATTCTTGGAGCAAAAGGATCCACCTGATTAATCTGGGTTTGGCATCTTTCTTTGAGATCAAATACCGAATTGCTGCATGGTCTGTGTACACCACTACCTTTGTTCCAATGAGGTAGGACCGGAACTTGTCAAACGCATAAACAACAGCGAGTAATTCCTTCTCGGTGGTGGTGTAATTCATTTGGGCCTCTGAGAGTGTCTTGCTAGCATAGTAAACTTCATGTAGAACCTTGTCTCTGCGCTGTCGCAATACCACACCCACAGCGTAATCACTAGCATCACACATGAGCTCAAATGGTAAAGACCAGTCCGGTGCCACTATCACAAGTGTTGTTGTCAACTTCTTTTTCAACAACTCAAAGGCTGCTAAGCAATTTTCATCGAATATGAACGGGACATCCTTTTCCAATAGATTGCACAGGGGTTTTGTGATTTTTGAGAAGTCTTTGATAAATCTCCGGTAGAACCCAGCATGGCCCAAAAAACTTCGAACTCCCTTCACAGAAGTCGGTGGAGGCAATTTCTCAATGGTTTCTAACTTTGCTTTATCCACTTCCAACCCTTTTACTGAAACTTTGTGACCCAAGATTATTCCTTCCTGAACCATGAATTGACATTTCTCCCAATTAAGCACAAGGTTTATTTCCACGCATCTCTTTAGTACCATGACCAAATTCTCTAGACAACTGTCGAAGGAATTTCCAAACACTGAAAAATCGTCCATGAAAACCTCCATGTTGATTTCCACCATGTCAGAAAATATTGCCATCATGCACCATTGAAAAGTGGTTGGAGCATTACACAGACCGAAAGACATTCGCCTGAAAGCAAAAGTTCCATATGGACAAGTAAAAGTGGTCTTCTCTTGATCCTCTGGAGCTATGGCAATTTGATTATAACCAGAATATCCGTCAAGCAAACAGTAGTATTCGTGCCCTGCAAGTCTGTCCAACATTTGATCTATGAATGGAAGTGGGAAGTGATCTTTCCTCGTGGCTTTGTTGAGTTTTTGATAGTCCATACAGACTCTCCATCCCGTGACTGTTCGAGTTGGTATTAACTCGTTGTTCTCATTTCTTACCACAGTTATTCCTCCCTTCTTTGGTACACACTGCATAGGGCTCACCCACGGACTGTCAGATATGGGATAGATGATCCCAGCGTCTAGCCATTTTAGAATTTCGGCTTTCACCACCTCTTTCATGATGGGATTCAGCCTTCTTTGATGTTCTATGGTGGGCTTGCTGTCGTCTTCCATCAAAATCTTGTGCATACAAAATGAGGGGTTGATTCCTTTTATATTAGCAATGGTCCACCCAATAGCCTCTTGGAATTCTCGAAGGATTCTTATCAGCTTGCCTTCATGTAAAGATGTTAGTGCAGAAGAAATAATGACAGGTAATGTATCTGAAGTGCCTAGATATGTATACCTGAGGTGACTAGGCAAGGGCTTTAACTCAAGTTGAGGAGGTACCTCTCTAGATGGTTTCAAATGAGATGAGGAATCATTTGAGTTTTTCAAAGGCTCAATTGGTACCTTGAACTTTGCCATCCTGGGTATTGCATCTAGAAAATGAACATATTCACGGTTTTCGGGCTCGCCCAAGTCGATGTCTCCTGTCAGTGTCATCTCAAGCAAGTCACCACGTGTGACCTTAATGAATCCCTCGGTCACTGCACTTTCAATGATATCAACTCGAAAATAATCTTCCTCTTCGGTCGGGAATTTCATAGCTTTAAAGACATTAAAGGTGACTTCTTGGTCTTGAACCCTTATTGTCAATTCTCCCTTTTGCACATCAATGAGAGTTCTCCCGGTAGCTAAAAATGGCCTCCCAAGTATGATGGGAATATCTTTATCCTCCTCGAAGTCTAGGATTATGAAGTCAGCTGGGAATATGAACTTATCAACCTTAACAAGAACATCTTCCACAATTCCTCTCAGGTATGTGACTGAACGATCCGCTAGCTGAAGAGAGACATTTGTTGGCTTAGGTGCTGGTAATCCCAACTTAGTAAAGACGGACAATGGCATGAGATTAATGCTTGCACCAAGATCACATAAGCATTTCTTGAATGACAAGTCTCCAATGGTGCAAGGAATGGTGAAACTGCCCGGATCCTTCAACTTTGGAGGTAGCTTTCTTTGAAATACCGCACTGCATTCCTCTGTCAAAGCTACAATTTCAAAATCTTGCAATTTCTTCTTCCTTGACAGAATCCCCTTCATGAACTTGGCATAGCTCGACATTTGTTCTAAGGCTTCTGCAAATGGTATGTTGATTTGAAGCTTTTTGAAAACCTCAAGAAACTTAGAGAATTGTTTGTCTATTTTCTGCTTTTGCTGCCTCTGAGGGTATGGAACTGGTGGATAATATCTGGTGGGAGGGGGTTGAGTCTTTTCTGTGCTTTCTGTTGGTACGGGTTCAGATTTCTCTATGCTATCTTCCTTTTCAAAAATTTCAGCAGAGTCAACATCTGGGGAAGGGCGCAGCTGTGCCGACTCCCCTTGCTTAATGGGCTCAGCTGCACTGGCTGGATCAACTTCAGGAGGATGGCGCAACTGCGCTGGTTCCCTTTGCAAACTGGGCGCAGCTGCACCGGTTGGCAGAGTCTGCTTCCCACTTCTGAGTGTGACAGCTTGGCATTGCTCCTTTCTATTTCTCCTTGGATTGATTTCTGTGTCATTAGGGAGAGCCCCCTGAGGTCTATTAGACAACAAGCTGAACAATTGACTCATTTGATTTTCCAAATTCTTGAAGCCTAATGTTTGGCCTTGCTCCAACTTATCAGTTTTGGCCATGTACCTCTCCAAATTTTCATTCATTTCAGCAACCTTCTTATCAGTAGCTGTGGCTTGTTGCTAACTGTGGAACCCCAGAGGATTGAGAGGTTTTGGAGCTTATGGATAATCTTGACGGTTGGTCCATGAGAAGTTCAGGTGATTCCTATTCCCCGGATTGTAGTTGTTCTGATATTGATTTACTGGCCGCTGGTAGTTGCTCACAAATTGCACAGACTCAGCATTGATGGCACATTGATCAGAAGAGTGTGAACCTGCACAAAGCTCACAAATCATGGAAACTTGATGCCCCTTTCCTTCATATAGGTTGTCAATCTTTTTGACTATAGCAGATATCTGGGCTTGAAGTGAAGTGGTTGTGACAACCTCTAATATCCCTGCTACTTTTGGTTGGTTGGATCTAGAAGATGGGCATTGATAATTATTCGCAGCCATGGTCTCCAAAAGTTCATAAGCTTCGTCATAGTTTTTACCCATGAATGCTCCTCCCGAAGCTGCATTAATGCCTGCCCGTGTTTGAATATTCAACCCATTGTAAAATGTGTTAAGTTGCATCCATTGCGGCAGACCGTGATGTGGACACTTTCTCAATAGTTCCTTGTACCGCTCCCATGTCTCATACAAGGATTCTCCATGATCTTGCTCATATGAGGAGATATCATTCCTCAACTTAGCAGTTTTGGCTGGTGGAAAGAATTTTGCTAAGAATTTCTGCGCCAAATCTTGCCAAGTAGTAACAGATCCCGGTGGTAGTGAGTGTAGCCAACTCTTTGCCTTATCCCTCAATGTGAATGGGAATAACCGCAATCTCACTGCATCTTCTGAAATCCCACTGAATTTGAATGTATCACAGTTCTCTAAAAAATTTATCAAGTGCTCATTTGGGTCAACAACCACCATTCCCCCGAATTGGACAGAGTTTTGGATCATATGGATAGTCCCTGGTTTGATTTCAAAGGAATTGGCTGTTATGGTCGGCCTTGAGATACTTGATTGTAAATCATTGATCCTTGACGTAACATAATCTCTCAATGCTTTTTTGCACTTCTCCCGCCATAACAAATACGACTCATACACGCAAGTGCACGTGATCCACAAGTAATATAAAGTAAGTAAAGTATCGATCCCACGAGGAATAGAATTGCATTTATGACTACAAACACCGATTTTATAATTATTTCGGTCTCTTTAAACAATTGATTTCAATGATGAAATTGTCTAATGATTACTAAAGAAACAAATAAAACAAATTATTATTGTATAAAAACAGATTTTATGGGCTTGGGATTATAATTTCACTTATTGCAAACCTAAATTTCCATGCTTCCTATTCTTACCAATTGATTATTATAGAATGTTGGTCAAGAACACGAATGTAAAATATGACCATCTCTCGATGCACCATATTCATATCACACTAAATCCACAATAAATAGAATGAATGTGAACACCCTAGATGACTAACGCACTATATCTCTATGTGAATTACAATCAAGAGGGTTTAATAACAAGTTCTCAATTGGCCACATATGGTGCTTCGGTATATCTCTATCCTAAGCACGAAACATAACTTCACGAGGAATGTAAAAATTATGAACATATGCTAGCATAATTAGATCTCAATTTATATTTCCTTTCTCAATTCTATATAAATTATCACAGTAATTGGTGATCAAGCAATTAAACAATAAGTATGGATTATGCTAGACATTCATTTCATAACCAACTAGCAATAATAAGGAAGCATATCAATTTTTAGTAATGCAAAAGATCCATTATAATCCCAAGAATGAAATTTAGTTCATGATAACAATAATAGAATTCATCATACACAATTGGTTCATCATCATAATTACAGAATAGGAAAATTAATCAAAAACAGAAAATATTAAAGCTCCTTGTTTCAGTTCTTCCGTTCTGCAACTTTTGATGATTTTTCAAGTTGTGTTGATTCTTGATTTCTTGCTCCCAAGCTTCAATTCAGCATCCATGTAGCTTCATTCTTCAGTTCCCAAGTAAAATTGAAGCTCAGCTGGAGTGTTTTTATTTTAGAACTAATAATGCAGTAAACATCCTATTTTTCGTGGAGGAGGAACTCCCTCAAAATTAAAATCTCAATTCCATATATTACATGCTTAATTTGTCTTCTATTGACTTATTCTGATTCCCACTAATAAAGTTTTGCTCCACTAAAACCTCAAAATCTGGCATTGCATGATTTTATAGTAGTGCTGCTTTGCTGGCTGGAACGTGTCTGCATGGTTGGCTGGCTGGCGACAGGCGCAGCTGCGCCGCCATCCTTTGCAAAAGGGGCGTAGCTGCGCAGGGGAGTTTGGTAGGAACAGGGGGGCGCAGCTGCGCAGGCCTCAAGGCCAAGCTGGGCGCAGCTGCGCAGGCTGCCAGTCTACTGCTGTACTGTTGTAGCCTGATTTCTCGATTCTCGTGTCCTGTACAGGCAACAGATAATCAATTAGCTCCCAAACAACGATTTCATCATAACTCGTGTCAAATTAACCAAAAACTGTGCAAAAGCCATATAATGAAAATAGCGAATCAAAACCAAAAAGAAGGGAAAAATGCATGAAAACAAACTATGGACCTACTAGTTAAGCAACAAATAAAGCCAAATAGTATCCAATAAGTAGGTATGAAACCTACTTATCACATACATGATAGTAACTCATGCGATCTCTCTTTAAATTGGAGACAATTTTATAGAGATTCACTCCATGGCTCATCATCATGAGACCTCACTTGGAGTTTGCCATGCTAAACGCCTTTAGCATCGAATGAATATACGTTCATTGGGTTAAGCTGAACATCCTTTTAAATCTATCTATATAGATTTATATCCCCAATTTATAGGATGCTCCTCCCAAGTTATTCATGGAGGAATGTTTAGACAATTTTATCTTTACTGATTGTAGCATTGGTGTGTCATTCCTTATCAGTAATATATCAACATATAATACTAGGAATGTCACAGTGCTCCCACTGACCCTTTTGTACACACTAGGTTCATTCTCGTTTTTGATAAAATCAAACTCTTTTGATTGTCTCATCAAAACGAATGTTCCATCTTTGAGTAGCTTGCTTCAATCCATAAATGGATCATCGTACCTTAAAACACGATTTGCTTCAACCTTTGAAACAAATTCCTCTGGCTGTATCATACATATATTTTCCTTAAGTCTTCATTGAGGAAGGATGTCTCCACATCCATTTTGCCAGATTTCGTAATAAGCTGCAATCACAAGCAAAATCCAAATGGACTTGAGCATTACCTGATAATAAGGTTTTATCACAGTAAACTCCTTGACTTTATTTGAAACCTTTTAAACAGGTCTGGTCTCATAGGTCTCTACCTTGCCAATTGCCCTAGTCTTTCTCTTAAAGACCCATTTACACCCTCTAGGCACTATGCCTTTCGGTGGAGTAACCAGAGTCTATACTTGGTTCTCATACATGGAGTCCATTTCAGATTTTATGGCCATATGCTATTTCTCTGAGTATCTTCTACTCATAGCCTCATCGTATATAACTGGATCATCATCCTCTATGATGCGTACCTCATCATCATCCTCTATGATGAATCCATACCTCCTAGGTATCTTCGGTGCTCTTCCAGATTTACGATTCGGTTGTGGTACAATAGGTCTATCTACAGGTCCCTCGGTTTGACTAAAAGTGCTTTGTGGTTCTTGAACTCTTTCAAGATCTATTACCCTCCCACTAGCTCCTTCAATGATAAACACCTTTATCCAAGAAGGCAGCATGTAGGATTATAGTAATAATACCCTAAACTTTCTTTAGGATATCCCACAACTCTACACTTGTCAGATTTTGTCCCAAACTTATCTTTTGAAACCTTTTCACATAAGTTGGACAACCCCTTATCTTAACATACTTAAGATTAGGAATCCTCTCTATCCATAACTTTTATGGAATCTTGGGGCCGAATTTTGAGGTTACCTTATTTTGTAGATATGCAGTCGTTTCTAGGACATAACCCCAGAAGGATACTAGAATGTCGGTAAAAATCATTATGGACCGCACCATATTCTACATGGTACAATTTTCCTTTTTAGATACACCAATCAATTATTGCGTATCATGAAACGCCCATTATGAGAAAAATACCAATTTGAGATGATCTAGAAACTTATTGCACAAGTATTCCTTCCTCGATCTGATCAAAGAATCTTAATACTTTGTCAATTCTTTGAACCTTTCAAATGATTCAGACTTGTATTTCATCAAATACATATATTCAACTCTTTGAATGATTATTTCCTTTTCTTTTACTAGTTTGTTCAATTTGCAAAATTATTTTTCATGTAAGTCAAGTTTACAAAGTCCATCAAATGATCTTCCAGTTTCAAATAAAATATTATCATTATAAATAGGACAACAATTGTTCTTAAATATAATACCAGAACCTTCCTTGTCCAACAACGGAAGTAATAATGTTTCTTAAGAGAACTGGAACATAATAACAAATTATTAACTTAACAGACTTGCCCGTAGGCAACGCTAAACTATAAGATCCTACGGCTAATGTAGCAACCATTACTCCATTCTCCGCACGTAAGATTACTTACTCTTTGTTTAGCTTTCTACTTCTGCTTAGTCTCTGTATTGGATTGCATACGTGAGAACTATAGCCGGTATCTAATACCCAAGTAGAACCTTGACTTACAGAAAGATTTATTTTAATGATGAACAAACCTATATCTGTAACCGAAGCTTCACTAAGCTTCTTCTGGTTAGCCTCTGCACGATGCTCCTTACAGTTTCCTTTCCAATATCCAGGCTTATTGCAGTGGAAGCAAACTCCTTTGCTATCTGCATTAGTTTTGTTCTTAGTGTCCTTAGTTATTGCCTTTCCTTATACCTTCTTTGAATTGTTTTTCTTTTAAGAAGATCCTTTGGCCCTCTTCCGCTTCCTGGAAGAATCATCTACTAGTAAGACTTGGTCTTTCTTGGTTGGAAAGTGACTCTTTACAGTTTTCAACGTGTTTAAGCAACTCATGCAGGTTGACATATAGCTTGTTCACGTGGAAAATTCACAACAAATTGTGAGAAAGAGTCCGGGAGTGATTGCAAGATCAAATCTTGGATCAACTCTTCATCCAATACAAAACCTAGTTGTCCCAATTGTTCAATCAGATTGATCATTTTTAGGACATTTGTCTATAATGTAGTGTCATCGGTTATTCTAGATTGGAAGAGCTCTTTAGATATCTAATATCTAGCAGGCCTACTTTCCTCACCATTCAACTCCTTGAAGGTGCAGGAGTACAGTAAGAGCATCCATAGTTTCATGCTGACGCTGAAGCTCGTTACTCATGGATGCGAGCATGATGCATTGAGCCAACTGTGCATCATCTTGCCACTTTCTAAAAGTAGCAATCTCTTCCTCAGAGGCATTGTCTGCGACTATTGCAGGGATAGGCATATTAAGGATATAAGATAGCTTTTCAGCCTTGAGAACTATTCTCAGATTCCTTAACCAGTCCGTGTAATTCTGTCCGGTTAATTAGCATCTAATATGCTACGCAGTGATAGTAAATTAGACATTGTAAAATGAATTTGTAATTTAACAACATTTTAGCATACATTCATTTAATTAATTACCAAAATAAATTAGGTCTTTATTTTAAATTGGTATCTCTCACTTTTTCATCAAACTATATTACCCTCAATATATAGTTCGGCAAATCTAATTAAAGGTCTGCTAGTGAGAATAAGGATCCCATTTCAAATGTATATAGCCTTGTGGTGCCACAACAAACGATATATAAATAAATAGGTAGACAACTATTGTCAATTACATCTTTATGTAATTCCTTGTATTTTGCCTCTTAGATTATTTTGATCAAGTGGTGACACATTCGAATCAAAATTATCCAAGTTAAGTCCATCCTAGCACTTCCATATATTCGAAAGAAAAACACTGTTCTTGTGGTGACACAACAAAACAGCATCGTTCAGTCTATTTATAAGCATCAAATGTGGTAAGACAACATCTTAAATATTTAATACTTGTCTTGTGGTGACACAACAAACTCATATTAAATATTTAATACTCTATTGTTTTACCATGCTAGAAGGCGAAGTTCGATATTCCAAATATCTTTGAACGATTAGGACTTAATATGATTTCTTGAGGGATTTATTATTATTAGTCTCATTTTGTTTAGCGCGCATGCACATATATATATAAAATACGCGTCATATTATTTTACATGCGAAGCATGTTGGATAATATATAATATATATATATAGTAAGAATGCACATATAGAATACTATATTCTACCCGGATTGATTATGGACTTTTATTCTAGTTTGGTTCACTAGAGCCACCAAGTGAACCAAAACCTAGGGTGCAAGAATTAAATTTAAATATAACTATTATATTTAAACCCGGGCTCCATTACAAACGGGTCTTCAAGCGCTCCTTGCTCTTTTGTCTCCAATTCTTCAAAATTAATTCTAACTATTCCTATTACAAAAATTATTTACAATAAATAGAAACCCTGATCAGCAGTCAAGGGGAAGTACATAGGAGGGAGATAAAATTTACATTAAGAAAAAAATTAGAGAAGACGAGGTACGCAGACCCCATTTATAAAACCCATACATTCAAACATCCTCTAAAATAATTCCAATCACACATTGGTCAATAGTCCATAATCAATCCCTATTTATTATCATACATATCTCTATATGTATCAATAAATAACATTCATCCCATGTATAATAAAACCATTCCATATATGCATTGATATCATTTAATGGGCAATATTAGTTAGTATAAAATCCAATATCAACTCCAATTAGTTATCATGGAATTCAATTTCAACTCTAATTAGTTATCATGAAATTCAATTTCAATTAAAATAAACTTCTTTATTTTAATCATATTCCAAATTAAAATAAACTCTTTTATTTTAATTTATCCAATTTTGAATAAAACAAACTCCTTTATTTTTAATCAAATTCCAAATCAAAATAAACTTCTTTATTTTAATTTATCCAATTTGTTTTGAATAAAAATAAACTCTTTTATTTTTAATCAAATTCCAAATCAAAATAAACTCCTTTATTTTAATTTACAAAAATAAAAAAATAAAATAAAATAAAATAATTTTACACAAACAATTATGCCCAATTAAATTGTTCTAAACACATATCAATGTATATACAAAATCAAAACAATTAATAATTCGCATAAAGTTTGGCTCTCTGATACCACTGTTAGGTTTGTATAATGCGAACATGCAATCAAATTACATAAATAAAGCAGAAGCGCGATAAAATCAGATTTTAAAATTTTATACAAACCATCACCATGATCTTTCTTTATACACAATTATTAATTAAATGAAAGAGATGGAGAATAAGAATTATACCCTTGTAGAATTCTAGCTTCCTCAGGTACAAGTTCACCTCCAATTCCTTCGCGTTCTCCTTGAATTCCACCGATTAAATTCTTTTCTTTGATCAACGTTAGCCACCCAAGTGTTTGGCCTCTAGAGGTGATCCACCAAGGAATAATACTTGTTCAAGAAGATGGGTGTTGGCAAAACCCTAGTTTCTATCTCTATAGAAATTGTAAATACTCTCCACAATTTTTATGCAAGAGTGTGTAACACTAATTTATGATAAGACTTCTCTTATTTATAGATGTAGGAAAACCCTTCCCTAAACTATTTAGGATTAGGGTTTCTATTCTAATTAAATTCCTTTAATTAAATTAAACTCCTAATCCAATTAGGAATTCATGTGAGAGTACTTCTATTAATTAATTCCCAATCCCTATTAGGAATTAAATAATAGTAATAGAAATAATAATAATAAGACTCCTCTTATTAATTTATATTTAATATTTCTAAAATATTAAATAATAAATATTAAGCTATTTAATTTATTCTATCTCCATAGACCAAATTAAACACACGTAACTTATTATTACAATTATGCCATTTACTTCTTAAATAAATATTTTCCTTTTGCGGTGTGACCCTTTAGGTTCTCCATATTAAACCGGTTGTGAATAAATCAATTAGAACAATTCTAATCTTATTTAAATAAAATAAATTAAATTATTTAATTCATTTAAATAAATAATATTTATTCTACAATAAGGGTAAGCCCCCTTAGCGATCAACGACTTTCCAGATAATATAGATTTCAACATTAATCATAAAAGAACCTTTCAGTGCATAGTTACCGTACAATTCAATCCTTCTACCATACAATGTCCCAATTAAATATAAGACATGCAATTACTGTCAAGTCCTATTTTATTTAATTATATGTATTTCGATTCTCAAATGCACAACTCTAAATAATGCAAATTAGAAACTCTTTTCTAATTTCATTCTGCCTTGGCCAAGGACTACTGAGTTGTCATTTATCGAATCACATAGGACATTCACATATTTTACTAGACGTGGTAGATTCTTTGTTGATCATTCACCTATCTCCATGTACAACTTATTATACCCAATCATACCCTTTGTTATACCCTACAGGTCTTAAGGGACATGTCAAAGTATAACTCATCATACACAAGATACTATGATGATCTCAAGTCCAAGGATCACTTGTACTACTATCACTAGAGGAATTCCTATTGACAGGCGAGTAAAATTCCATTAGGTATTCCTTAGCGAGCCACGTTCAGTGACCTAATTCTCCAATAAGCACCTACATATTTGCTTTAGTGTCTCCACACAAATAATTATGATATCAATCATCCTCTTCTTAAGAGCAAGCAACGTATGTACTAATCTATCCGGATTCACTAATTCCCTTTTTAGTAATCCAACGATTAGGAACGATTTTAGTTTGTGAGCTATCTAGAATTTAGATCTCATTAGCATGATCACCATCATGATTCTAAAAGCAATGCTCAAAACTATGGGTTTATCACATTTAATATAACAGTACTATGTAGATAATATAAAATGCCTTTAATAAGTGAATAAGATTACAAAGTATATGCTACATCATATCAAATATGATTGGCTTGTGTGCATACTACTTTCAAGCACACGCCCTCTAGGGCAAGCACAAGCCCTCTGGGGCGATCAGAAGCACTTTGGGGCCAGCACCAGCACTCTGGGGCGAGCACAAGCACTCCGGGGCGAGCTTGTTGTGCGATGTTGACCTCCTTTAGTAAAACGGACCTAACTTTCTCATATAAACTCCAAATTGGATGATTCAAGATGATCCATAAAGCTTAGAGATAGACCTATAACTTTCATTAATTATAATTGAAATTTACTACCTAGAGCAATTTTGAAATTGACCGTTTTTAGGGTTGTTGTGTAAATAGAAGGCGTCGGTCATGCGTGTGTGCAACGTGTAATTCTTCCAATAATAAAAGACACTGTTCTAAGTCCAAAAACATGAATGTTATGATTTATAATGATACTTAGCATTAACCAATGAGTATTAGATAAATCGAATGGGCGTGCTAGGCGTACGCAATTGCGTGTCGCTTGGGCATTCGAATAGGCGAGGGTGGCGTGCGGACGCGCAAGCGTCATAACGCTATAACTAGTGTGTATAATATTTTTTAATATTTTGTTTCTTATAAGAATGAGACATTATAGAGTAGTATAAACCATTATTTGGTATCCAATATGTGACTAGTTGTTATATAAATATGTACTTAATTGTGTAGGACATTAAGTAGCGTGTGTTGTAATATTGTAGCAGGCGCACCAAGCAAGTTTCCTAACGCTTGTCTAACCCTTGAGTTGGGCAAGTTCCCTAACTTCATTCTTTCTATATATTGAATGCAAATTTTCTTAACCTTATTCAAGCTATTTATTGAGAAAGTTCCATCTTTCCCAAGTTATAATTGGACAAGTATTCTATATTATTGCAAGTTCCTTACTCAACTATTATTTTTTAAGCAAGCTTCCTATCTTATATAAATGTTGTATATTGTTGCAAGTATTACTCCATTAAGCGAGTTTCTTATCTTATTCAAGATATTCTGGACAGGTTCCTTTACTTCAATTATTGTCGTATTACAAGTACTCTTAGAATGAACTGTTAATCGTTCACGTTACCTAGCCATGCTTCAACGCATGTTATTAAAGCTTTCAAGTTCTATATTCCATGAACTATATGAGATAGATGTCAAAGCCAATTGTTTCGGCTAGATGTATGTTTAATCATCATTATTGTTAAGTAAAGCTATCCGATCAAATTATTTGGTTTGGATTCCTATGTAAAGCTGAGATAAATAACCCTCATAGCAGGGGAAATAGTATGTATGTCGGGGAACCGACACGCGCGCGAACAATATGTAAAAGGGGTTATGCATAACACCGGGTACATTAGGCTGATCACCTATTGTATTAGTATGTTGGGTTATCAGATGAATTTCTAGTGATTCTAGTAAAAGTTCAGTATCATGATGACTACTCAGTATAGAATATTTCCTCCATTTGGGAACATTGAAATCATTCGGTCCATAGAGGCCCTATAATTGTGTTAAAGAGATCATTCGTAGAAATTGTTCAAGTTCTTGAGCTATCTTTTAATCTCTTGATTCTTGTAAGCTATAAAGTCTTCATTTGATAATTCACGATTATTACTATTATACTTTCTGAGCAAAATTGTTGCTCACCCTTGCTTTCCTTAAAATATTTCAGTTAGTGGATCTCGTGGTGAAAGCTCAGGGAAGGATAAAGCAAAGGCAAAGCTACTGATTAGCTTTGTGCCGTTAAGATTACCATTTTGGATTATGTATTAAGACTCGTTGACTTTTGTGATGTATTAAGACTTAATTATCCTTATGTATTAAGTTATGCTTTGTAGTAGTCTTGGTTTCGAGACTTGGGACATGACTATTTATGTTATATCAATATAAATATTCCTTTATTCCGCTATATATTGTCAACAGCATGATGTATGTTTGAGATAGTGATGAACCGGGTCCGCGGTTCGGGTGACCCAGATTTGGGGGCGTCACAGTATAGCCGATCTCTATATTTTAACTTAATTCGTTCGTAGCTATGCTAGAAAAGGAAATTATAGCAGAAAGGGAAAGTGATGCCCTGACAAAGTACAACCAGGAGCAGAAGAAGAAGAAGAGTGAAAATGAGAATAGAGCAAGTGGTAGCCATGGTGGCAGTGGTCAAAAGAGGAAATGGAATGACAATGTCACTATTGGGAATCAGTAGGGAAGTCAGAAGAAGAAGATCGAGGCTTATGTTACGTGTGGGAAGAATCACGTAGGTATGTGCTTGAAAGGAAAAAGGGTATGTTTCAACTGCGGTTTAAAGGCCCACATTGCGCCAAACTGCCCTAGTCCGAAAAAGGGAGCATGTTTTACTTTCGGATCGAAAGAACATTTAGCCCGAGATTGCCCAAAGAAAATTTCAGGAGAATTGAGCAGAGGAAGAGGAAACATCAGCAGTGGCAAGTTGACCATCACTGGACCAGCGCCATCGAATCGACCAACCACTCGTACTTTTAACATGACGGTGCAGGATATTGTACAGTCAAAGGATGTGGTGTCAGGTATCATTCCGATCAATGATATTAATGCTTATGTATTATTTGATTCGAGTGCTACTTGTTAATTTATATCCGAAATTTGCTAGGAAATTAGAATTGCTTCAGGAAGGGTTAGACTACCCTCTGAATATAGAAATTGCGAATAGGGAGATGATTCCTGTTAGATTTGTACACAAGAACTGTCGTGTAGTTGTTAAGGGACATTTGATGACAGTAGACTTAATCCCAATTAAACTTAGGG
The DNA here is from genome assembly GCA_034770075.1 of Aralia elata. Lineage (NCBI taxonomy): Eukaryota > Viridiplantae > Streptophyta > Magnoliopsida > Apiales > Araliaceae > Aralia > Aralia elata. The sequence goes on along the minus strand of JAVJAP010000027.1, from coordinate 527,421 downwards.
AATTTGATGTTATCTTGGGAATGGATTGGTTGTTTAGCCATGGCGCAGTAATTGATTGCCAAAAGAAGTGTGTAAACCTTATGACTCCGAAGAAGTCAAAGGTAGTATTTTATGGTAGCAAGTCGCCTAGGCAAGCGAGATGTCTGACGATGATGCAGGCCAGGAAGTTGTCAAGACAAGGATGTGTAGGATATCTAGCCTACATAATCGATACGAGAAAGGTGGGTGCGAAGCTAGAGGAAATATCGGTCGTTAGAGATTTTGCGGATTTGTTTCCAGATGATTTTCCAGGACTTCCGCCTGATAAAGAAATTGAGTTCGTGATCGATCTAGCACCAGGGACTGCCCCTATATCGAAAGCCCCATACCGTATGGCTCCAATGGAGATAAAGGAGTTGATGGTTCAACTACTGGAGTTGTTGGATAAGAAGTATATTCAGCATGGGGAGCACTGATGTTATTTGTCAAGAAGAAAGATGGATCAATGCGACTTTGCATTGATTATAGATAGTTAAATAAGGTCACTATTAAGAATAAATACCCGTTGCCAAGGATTGATGATTTGTTCGATCAGTTGAAAGGAGCGAGGTACTTTTCAAAGATAGATCTGAGAATTGGATATCATCAGTTGAAGGTGAGGAAGGAAGATATACCGAAGATGGCGCTCAGAACTCGATATGGTCATTACGAGTTTCTGGTAATGTCATTTGGTTTAACTAATGCACCTGCGGCATTTATGGATTTAATGAATAGGGTGTTTAAGCCATTTTTGGAAAAGTTTGTGGTGGTATTTATCGATGACATATTGGTATATTCTAAAACTCAAGAAGAGCATGTAGAACACTTGAGGGTGATGTTGGAGGCATTAAGACGAGAGAAGTTATATGCGAAGTTTTCAAAATGCGAATTTTGGTTAGAGAGTGTACAAATTCTTGGGCATGTGATTGACAAGGACGAAATTTCGGTAGATCCATCAAAGGTAGAAGCTGTGATAAATTGAGATCAGCTGAAGACACCGTCAAAAGTAAGAAGTTTCTTACGTTTGGCAAGATATTATAGATGATTTATTCAAGATTTCTCCAAGATAGCCACTCTGTTGACTAATCTGACCAGGAAAGCAGTTAATTTGTTTGAACGGATAAATACGAAAAAAGTTCTTAAGAATTGAAGAAGAGATTAAGTATGGCACCTGTGTTGTCTTTGCCGGTAATACAGGGAATTTTGTGGTGTATAGCGACGCATCGCACAAGGGACTAGGTTGTGTACTTATGCAGAACGACAAAGTCATTGCGTATGCATCGCGACAGTTAAAAGATTACGAGAAAAGGTATCCGACCCATGATTTGGAGTTAGCTGTAGTGGTATTTGCTTTGAAGATTTAGAGGCATTATCTCTATGGGGAGAAATGTGAGATATACACAGACCATAAAAGTCTAAAGTGTATTTTCACACAGAAGAATTTAAATATGCTTCAGAGGAGATGGTTAGAGTTTATTAAAGATTATAATTGCGAAATCCTATACCATCCGGGAAAAGTGAATGTGGTTACCGACGCCTTAAGCAGAAAGGGTCGGGAAAAGTTATCGTTGTTAATTGCTCAGGAGAAGCTTATATCAGAAATGGCAAAGTTAGAGTTGGAGGTAAAGTATCCAAAGGAATCGAACTAGAAATTATTCCAGATGGGGACCCGTCCAACCTTAGTGGACAAAGTGAAAGAAGCACAACTCCAGGATGAGGAATGCGAGAAAATAAAGAAAAGAGTGTTCAAAGGCGAGGATGTTAAATTCAAAATTGATACCGAAGGGTTATTGAGGTTTGAAGGAAGAATCTAGGTTCCGCCAGTATCGGAAGTCAGAGATGAAGTTTTACATGATGCTCATAGCTCGAGATATTCGATTCACCCAAGAAGCACGAAAATGTATCAAGACCTTCGACAACATTTCTGGTGGCCAAATATGAAGAGGGAAGTTGCTGAGTGTGTTGCAAAGTGTTTAACGTGTTAGAAAGTCAAAGCAGAACATCAAAGGCCAAGTGGTTTGTTATAACCATTGGAAATACCAGAATGGAAGTGGGAGCATATCACGATGGATTTCGTGGTAGGTCTTCCAGCTACCCAAAAAGGCTACAATGCAATATGGGTTACGTGGATCGACTAACAAAATCAGCGCATTTCTTGCCGATCAAGATCAGATTTAATTTAGATCAATTAGCAAAATTGTATGTTAAAGAGATTGTTTCAAGGCACGGTGTTCCAATATCAATCGTGTCAGACCGAGATCCTCGATTCACATCAAATTTCTGGAAGAGTCTGCAGGAACAAATGGGAACACAGTTGAGAATGAGTACAACATATCATCCTCAAACCGATGGACAAATCGAAAGAACGATCTAGACATTGGAAGATATGTTGAGAGCTTGTGTCTGGATTTTAAGGAGAATTGGGATGACCATTTACCTCTAGTTGAGTTTTCCTATAATAACAGCTATCACGCAAGTATTGGCATGCCGCCTTACAAAGCGTTGTACAGGAGAAAGTGCAGGACTCCACTATGCTAGGATGAGGTCAGTGAACGCCCTGAATTGGTACAATAAACTACAGAGATTGTCAAGGTGATAAGAGCCAGATTGTCAGCTGCTCAAGATAGACAAAAGAAGTATGCCGATCAGCGTCGACAGAAACGAGAATTTGATGTCGGAAGTTATGTTTTCTTGAAAGTATCTCCCTAGAAGGGGAAGATAAGATTTGGTAAAAAGGGAAAGTTGAGTCCAAGGTTCATTGAACCTTTTGAGGTGTTAAGAAGGGTAGGTGAAGTAGCCTATGATGTAGCTTTACCTCCACAGTTAGAGCACATTCATAATGTGTTCCATTTTCTGTGCTACGACCATTATATTAAATAAATCATTTAAAAATAATATTAAGGTATAAAAATATTATAAATAATAATTAAATCATTTAAATATTATACTAAATTTCTAAAATTATTATAAATGATAATTAAATCATTTAAAAATAATACTAAGCTTCTAAAAATATTATAAATGATAATTAAATTATCTAAAATAATATTTAGACCTTTAAATAAAGTTTTATTGATAAATCAACATAACTGATTATCAAAGGAAGCAATCGAGGCACCGAATCGACACCAAACCTTAACAATACCTGACTAGTTCAATTAGATACGCGTTATTATAAATTCTAATGCTTATTATTGATGTGATTAGATATAAATAGACTACGTAACATCGGTAGACAGCGTAAACTAGACGTACCACGCACAGACAAGTTTTTCCCAAACTTTGTCCAAGCTTATTATTTCGCGCAAGTTCTTTTAAACCTCTTTCTCTTTCATTATGGGTTCAAATTACAGTCAAAACAATATACAAACAAATGTATTATCAATTATTGAAAAGTTATTGCTACTTGATTCGGCATAACTTAAGAAATGAATTATTATTCATGTGATATTGATCGGATATTGTTTATCAATTGTTGAGTCAAGCCAAGTTGTATTGGTACGATATCTAATACTGAGTTAGAAACACCCTTAGAGGGTTGTTATTGTGTCGATAAATTTGACACCAAGTACAGTTGGTGGTGTGCTGTCGCAAGCACCCAAAAATAAAATCTTATTGCAAAAGAAATTAATGTAGTAGTGCAAGTAATAGTCGTTCCCACAGGGAATGATTAGTCTAAATCTATACTTTGTAAACCAAAAAGGGAGGGGTTGAGTAATAAAGATAATTTAAATAAATAAAATAATTTAACAAAATAGAAAAACAAATTTAGGTTTAAGTCAACTTCCACCTTCAGAAACTTACATTGATCATTGACACGAGTATAAATAATTAATACATTGAATATTCATCGTTAGAATTTCTTCCGTGTCTTTCTTTAATTTTAGTTAGATAGAAACAAGTGTCCCAAATTACCCTAACTACTAAACAACTTTAGACAAGCGTTGAAAGTTTAATCTAGTAGAAGCTTTAAGAATTAGAAAAACCGATGAAGCTAAACAACACAAGCACAAGCGGTTGCATTTAATTTAGTTGATTAATCTTCCCAAAGTTAATAATCTTTGATCTGCAGTAAATCATTAACCTTAGTTGCTTCACAGATTAGAGGGATCAAACAATTACGGATTTGATATCTAATCTAGCAGTAGATTTCAATGAATAATAAACTAGTTTGCAACCTAACAATTAAACATATCAATCATAGAATTTTAAGTGCAGAAGAATTTAGAGAGGAAAAACTGCTTTTTGATGTCCGGCTGTCACTTCGAATCATCACAATTTTCAATCTCCAAAGTTTTAATCAATACTCAAAATAATAATTAAACAATCAATTTAGATCTTACAGTGCAATAATTCGAAACTTCCGTTTCCTAAAACCAAGAATAAAACAAAGAGAGTTCATAGCAAATATGCAAAATATAATTTACAAGATATTCAACAATAATAGAATACAAAAATAAAAGAAGAGTTTAGAGAAGAAAAACTGTGTCTTGACATCCGGCTGTCACTTCGGATCACAATCTTTAATCTCTAAGCCTTCGCCTTGGATTATTGGCTTCCATAAGTGTTGATCTCTTGTTTGCACTTGAACTATAAAAATGGAGAGGAGAGTAGCCTCTCCCTGGAGGTCTACTTCCTCTCCCTACTCCTATACTAACAAATTAATATAGAGAATGGATACAAGGAATTTGTGTATGAATTGGTGGTAAATTAGTGTGTAAATTGGTAGTTTGGTGTTGAAACACCTCTTGTTATTTATAGGCACTCAAGCATACAAGATGGTCAAGATCCAACATCTAATCTAGTCATATGCATCAGCCATCCAAAGCAAATAACAACCCAAAAACGTGTCCCTCATGAGAAGTCAAAATCTGACACCTAAACTGATCAGCACTTTGCAAGCTATTTTTGCATCAGCAGACCACTGATTTTGGATTTAGGCAAAGCATAAAAGTTGTAGCCCTAGACTTTCTAATGAATTTAGGCTTTTGAATCACCTAATTTGGAGTTGGGAAGCTCAAGTTATGGCCCAAATACTCTAACTGGTCCGAACAAGAATCCAGTCCATGCAGGATTCGGATCAGTGACGTGGCAGTTGGTTGGAGTTCAATTTGGACCCTTCTCCAGCTCGAATCTCTCAATTTGCAAAATATAAAAGTTGTAGCTCTACTCCTTAGCTTTCCAGAACATAATGGATCATCAAAATTGGAGTTCGTATGCGAGAGTTATGACCAAAATACGAACTGATGTCAAAATAGTCCAAAAGTACGAAAATAACTCATTTTACATTTAATGCCTCCATTTGCCACCTAAATCAAAATATAAGAATAATGAGAACATTTAGGTACAAAATCAATACAAAAGATAAATGATTAAGGGATAAAAACATAACATATTTTATACTCATCAGTTGGGCATGATTAGGATGATATGAATACTCCTAGGATATCGAATAGGCTGATCCCCTATAAAATATCTAATCAAAACATTTCTAAGTCATTTATGACTGACAGAAATGGTTGAAATACATGGTTCATGTTATGAACCCTCAGTTAGGCAAAATCGTTGAACTCTTATTCCTTCAAATCAAACATAGTGTGGTTATGTTTTTAAATAATAAATAAACTTGATGAGCATGTTGTAGCTCATTCTTGCAAATAATTTCTTTGCAGCTTTAGACAGTAATTCCAGAACTTCAGGGACGAACAATGGAAAGAGGCCGTGTTAATTTAGTATTATCTTACTATTTAATTTCAAGTCTTATAAGACTTTGTTGTAATAAGAATATGGTACTGGGAATGATGTAACCGAACTTAAAATTATGAAATATATTATCATCTTTTGTAATATCAATTGCGTTGTATTTACATTCTTAAATGAGTTAGAAAGTAGTACTGATTTAGTATAGTATCCATATGAACTATACATCTGATTGAGGGTATTTGAATGATATTGGGAGTTCTGTAAGCACTGAGGTTACACTTGATGAGCGCTGGTAAGGTGCCACCTTTACCGGAATGCCCCCTCGGTTCCAAGAACAATCTTACCATTAATACTGTGAATATCAGATAGATAGGAACTATTGATATGAAAGAGATATCCATGAGATATAAATCTATACATCCAACTGAGGGTATCCAAACACAGTAATTGTTCTGACGAGAACTAATATCTGTTATGGGATACTGTGAATCTTGGATAGATAGAAGTTATATATTATGGAATATTTATAGTTGATTAGTTAGACGTGAACACCAAATCTGCTATAGAGGTATAGAGATTTGGGGGTGTCACATTTTGGTATCAGAGCTTTAGACTATAACACTATGGTAGGGAATGCCTTAGGATATAGTCTTTAGAGATAATAAGAGTAAAATTTGGCATACTCATAAAAGAGTTCGTAAAACAAGTAATACACATAAGATAACCTTGAAAGCTTTATATTTTTGTGTAACCCTGCTTTATTATAATATTAAACAAGTAAAATTCTCTTGTAAGATGGCAGACTCCGATTGGGAAGACCTTCCAGTGGTGATAAACCTACCTATAATAGAGTCTGAGAAGGATAGTGACCCCGAGGAGGAAGAGGAGGAGCTGATAAAGATATACCCAGATCTAGGATCGCCAGAGATAGAGCCCGATGAGGAGGAACTTTTGCATAACCAAGAGCTACTGGAGGCAGAACTAGTGGAGGATCTTGTAGCTGGTCAATTGATGAGTATAGAGGAGTATGAGGAAACACTTGCAGCAGTGGTACAACAGTCAGCAGAGGACGTTGAGGCTGCTAACTTTAGGAAATTTATAGCCGAGGGTTTACTAGAGTCAGAGAGGGGTACTACCAGTCGACTGAGGGCATTATTACAGAATGCTCAAAGGGAGAAGCAGGGTGTACAAGTGCAGTTAGACCGAGTTGTGCGAGGGTGCCGTAACTCATTCAATGACTTAGAGCGTCGAGTAGTTAGATATCCAGTAGAAGACAAGAATGTGAACTATCTTATAGACCGATCAGTGGTATGTGACATGATCCAGGAGTCCTATGATGAGGAGCGTGGTTGTTAAGTATGGGATAATACTTAGGTTTACTTTCAATAGTGTGTACTATAAAAATTTTGGTTGTAAATAAGAGATCGTTTGTACTAACTAGTGGTACTATGAACCACTAGTCAGATATGTAAACTTCCAGCATGTGATATATAAATTATGTTTGTAAAATCAAGTTGTTAACTCTATGTGCGGTACATACTTGTATTTATACTTGTCTTTCTTTTAATTATAGAATCATGCCACCAAGAAGAAGACCCCAGGCAGAAGTAGAGGATGAGAATAGAGTAGCAAACCCTACCCAACAGTTAGTTAATATTCTCTTAGGAGCATTACAGGGTCGCCAACCAAACCAACCCAATGTAGTTACCCCAAAGGGTACATTATTCAAAGACTTTAAACTTGTTGGTCCACCTGAGTTCAAAGGAACCGCAGAGCCAGTTGAGGCTCAAACCTAGATTACTGAAATAGAGAAGTTCTTTATTGTAACTAATGTCAGCGAAGACCAAAAGACGGTCTTTGCCACCTTTTTCCTCAAAGGTGAGGCGAATTATTGGTGGGAAACTAATAAGATTCGCGCAAGTGTAGGGATAGTCCCTTGGAATAGGTTCAAGGAACTATTCTTTGAGAATTACTTTCCCCAATCAATGCAGGATCGTATGGAGGTACGATTCCTAGAGTTGAAACAAGGGAAACTTATTGTATCTCAGTATACAGCTAAGTTCAATGAACTAGCTAGGTTTGCTCCACATCAAGTAGATTCGGAGGCAAGGAAGACCCGGAGATATGAGGAAGATTTAAAACCCCAGATTCGTAGTAAGTTGTCGGTATTTCAAGTAAAAACCTTTCCAGAAATTCTTGAAAAGGCTATCATAGCTGAAAACGAGAATGAGTCTCTTATAAAATTTCACAAAGATAAAAGAAGTCAAAATGAAGGGGGCGGTTTAAAGGAGGAGCAAGTACATGTGGGTTTAACAATAATAAGAGAAAGTGGGATACCACTTTTACTCATAACTCTAGGAAAAGGGGAAATAATTATAACAACAATAACAATAAAAACAACAATAACAGGATTGACCCTTGTGTTACATGTGGGAAAAATCATAAAGGAGTGTGTCTTAAAAAGAGGATCAATTGTTTCAATTGTGGTCAGGAGGGACATTTAACCCCCTCAGTGCCCTAAATCCAACAAGAATAGGTGTTTCAATTATGGATCAATGGATCACATATCTAGAAATTGCCCAAAACCCAAAAATCAAAATGGAGGGGGAAACCAAACAAACAATAACCCTAAACCAACAGTAGCAGGAGCTGGAGGCTAGAGTCGTCCAACCGCCAGAACATTTAATATGACTATGAGGGATGTTGTTGCTTCACAGGATGTGGTAACATGTATCATCCTAATTGACACTTTAAATGCTTATGTGTTATTCGACTCGGGTGATACTTGTTTATTTGTGTCTAATAGCTTTGCTAAAAACTTGAATATGCCATGTGAAAACTTAGACATACCTTTCAGTGTAGAAATTGCAAACAAAGAAATAATTCCCGTTAAAACCATATATCGAAATTGTAATGTAGAAATTAAGGGACACAAGTTCCTTGTGAACCTTATTCCTATACAGCTGGGGGAGTTCGATGTAATTCTATGGATGGATTGGTTGGTTAATCATAATGCAATGATTGACTGCCATCAGAAGCGTGTGAACCTGTTGACTGTGTCGAAGTCAAAGGTAGTGTTCAGCAGTAGTTGTTCACCTAAACAGTCTTGATGTCTGACAGTAATGCAGGCAAAAAGATTGCTTAGGAAGGGTCGTATGGGTTATTTGGCATATATAGTTGATACTCAAAAGGAAGAGTAAAGCTAGATCAAATACCCGTAGTTAGGGAATTCCAGGATGTGTTTCCTGATGACTTACCAGGTCTTCCTCCAGATAGGGAGATCGAGTTTGTTATCAATCTTACACCTGGTACGGCACCAATTTCGAAGGCACCTTACTGGATGGCACCAGTTGAGTTGAAGGAGTTGCTTGTGCAATTGCAAGAACTCTTAGACAAAAAGTACATATAACCTAGTGTTTCACCATGGGGAGCACCTGTGTTGTTTGTAAAGAAAAAAGATGGAACTTTGAGGTTATGTGTCGATTATCGAGAGTTGAATAAATTGACCATAAAGAATAAGTATCCTTTACTAAGAATTGATGATCTGTTTGACCAGTTGAAAGGGGCCGAACACTTTTCGAAGATTGACCTACGATCAGGTTATCATCAGTTAAAGGTAAGAAAAGGTAAGAAAAGAAGATGTGTCGAAGATAGCATTTAGAACATGCTACGGACATTATGAATTTCTTGTAATATCCTTTGGGTTGACGAATGCGCTGGCAGCATTCATGGACTTGATGAATCGAGTGTTTGAGCCATGCTTAGACAAATTTATCGTAGTGTTCATCGATGATATTTTAATATACTCGAAAACACAGGAGGAGCATGTTAAACATTTGAGGAGCGTATTAGAGATATTATGAAAGGAACAACTTTATGCAAAGTTTTCCAAGTGTGAATTATGGTTAGAACGAGTCCAATTATTGGGTCATGTAATTGACAAGAATGGGATTGCAGTAGATTTAGTGAAGATAGAGACGGTTGTGAATTAGGAACAACCAACAACTCTAACAGAGGTAAGAAGTTTTCTCGGTTTAGCGGGTTACTACCGGTGTTTTATACAAAAATTTTCAAATATAGCAACCCCGCTAACTAATTTAACTCGAAAGACGGTAAAATATGTCTGGACAGATAAATGTAAAGAAAGCTTCCAAGAGTTGAAGAAGTGATTGAACATGGCACCAGTGTTATCTTTGCCAAATAATACCGGGGGCCTTGTAGTTTATAATGATGCGTCACACAAGGGATTAGGTTGTGTGTTGATGCAACATGGGAAGGAGATCGCGTATGCCTTACGGCAACTCAAAGATTATGAGATGAGGTATCTTACTCATGATCTTGAGTTAGCCGCCATAGTATTTGCCTTGAAAATTTGGAGGCATTACTTGTACGGGGAGAAGTGTGAAATATACACAGATCACAAAAGTCTGAAGTATATTTTCACGCAAAAGGAGTTAAACATGAGTCATAGAAGATGGCTAGAGTTGATAAAGGATTTTGATTGTGAAATCTTATATCATCCCGGGAAAGCCAACGTTGTTACGGACGTGTTAAGTAGAAAGAATCAAGAAAGTTAAATGTAATAACAAATAGCGAGGTACTGGTAAAAGAGTTTGATAAATTTGAGATTGAGGTAAGAGTTCCAGCTAACTCTACCCAAAAATTATTCGTTATAGAGAATGGTTCGACATTAATAGATAGAGTCAAAGAAATCCAGGAGAAAGATGCAGAGTGTCAAAAGTGTAAAACTAAAGTAACTCATTTAAAGAATATTAAATTCAGAATAGATAAAGATGGGGTACTAAGGTACGAGGACAGAATTTGGGTCCCCTCAGTACAAGAACTGAAAGATGAAATATTGAATGAAACCCATAGTTCTAAATTCATCGTTCATCCAAGCAGTACAAAAATGTACAAAGATTTAAGCCGATACTTTTGGTGGTCAAACATGAAAAGAGAAATAGTGGAGTGGGTAAGTAGATGTCTAACTGAAAGTAGTATGCACACAAGCCAATCATATTTGATATGATATAGCATATACTTTGTAATCTTATTCATTTGTTAATAAAAGTGTTAAAGCCATTTTACATTATCTACATGGTGCTGTTATATTAAATGTGATAAACCCATATTTTTTAGCAATGCTTTTAGAATCATGATGGTGATCATGTTAATGAGATCTAAGTTATGGATAGCTCACAAACTAAAATCGTTCCTAATCATTGGATTACTAAAAAGGGAATTAGTGAATCCGGATAGATTAGTACATACGTTACTTGCTCTTAGGAAGAGGATGATTGATCTCATAATCATTTATGTGGAGGCAGTAAAGCAAGTATGTAGGTGCTTATTGGAGAATAAGTTCACTGAACGTGGCTCACTAAGGAATACCTAATAGAGTTTTACTCGTCTGTCAATAGGAATTCCTCTAGTGATAGTAGTACAAGTGATCTTTGGACTTGAGATCATCATAGTATCTTGTGTGTGATGAGTTATACTTTGACATGTCCCTTAAGACCCTTAGGGTATATCAAAGGGTATGATTGGGTATAATAAGTTGATCATGGAGATAAGTAAATGGTCAACAAAGAATCTACCACTTCTAGTAAAAGGAGTGAATGTCCTATGTGATTCGATAAATGACGACTCAGAAGCCTTTGGCCAAAGCAGAATGAAATTAGAAAAGAGTTTCTAATTTGCATTAGTTAGAGTTGTGCATTTGGAAATCGAAATACATATAATGAAATAAAATAAGACTTGACAGTAAATCCATGTCTTATATTTAATTGGGACATTGTATGGTAGAAGAATTGAATTGTACGATAACTGTGAAGCCCCCAAATTCTCTACACTCCCTATAGTAGATTTGGTGCTCACGTGAAACTATTCAACTATAAATATTCCATAATATATAACTTCAATCCATCCAAGGTTCACAATATCCCATAACAGAGAATAGTTCTCGTCAAAACGTTAACTGTGTTTGGATAACCTCACTTAGATGTATAGATTCATATCTTATGGATATCTCTTTCATATCGATATTCCCTATCTATCTGACATTCACAGTATCAATGATAAGTTTGTTCTTGGAACTGAGGGGCGCATTCTGGTAAAGGTGGCACCTTACTGGCGCTCATTAAAGGTAACTCAGCGCTTACAGAACTCCCAATATCATTTAAATACCCTCATTAAAATGTATAGTTCATATGGATACTGTACTAGATCAAATGCTACTTTCTAACTTAACTAAGAATGTAAATACAACGTAAGAGATATAACAAAAGATGATATATATATTTCATAACTTTAAGTTTGATTACAATATTCTCAATACTATGTTCTTATTACAACAAAGTCTTATAAGACTTGAATTTATTTAAAATAGTAAGATAAACTAATTAACACGGCCTTTTCCCTTGTCTGTCCCTGAAGTTCTAGGATTACCATCTAAAACTGCAAAGGAAAGTTTTATGTAAGGATGAGCTACAGAATTCTTAGCAAGTTTATGTCAAAAATATAAACACAATGTGTTTGATTTGAAAGAAGTTCAAAAGCTTTTGCCAACTGATGGTTCAGTACATGAACCATGTGTTTTAACTAGTTCTGTCAGCCTTCAATGACTTAGAACAGCTTTGTTCAGATATCTTATAGGGGATCAGCCTAATCGAGATATCCTAGGAGTATGCATACCATCCTAATCGTGCCCAACATGCACTAAACATCAATATATTATTGACAATAACAACCCATATAGGGTGTTTGTATACTTAGTTATAAAATGTCGTGCCAAATAATTTGGCTTGACACAACAATTCATGCTCGAATAAACAATATATGAATAATGATTCATTTTTAAGTTATGCTGAATCAAGAAGCAATAACTTCACAACAATTGATAACAAGATGTATAATACTTGCATAAAGGTAACAAGGTTTGGAGACTTGCTTGTGCGTAGTACGTTTAATTTACGCTGTCTATCTACGTCACGTAGTCTATTTATGTCTATTTATACCAATAATAAGCATTAAAATACTTGCACATAGTTTAAAGGAATAGAAGGCTTGCCTCGTATATCTTTTAAAGATAAATATAACGGTCTAAACGTTCGTCGTAAATCCTATACGATTATCGGCATACATAACTAGTTAAACGTTTAACAAATAATTATTTTAAGTTTTTATTTGGGTCATTATAATCGCTTATAATTAAGACTCTTTCTACTATACATCAAATAATTTTAGCATTATAACTGCTTATAGAATGAATATTTTTCAACTGTATTTAAAATAAATTGAGCATTATAACTGCTTGCAAAATGAATATTCGTTTACTATGTTTGAAATAACTTGGGCATTATAACTGCTTATAAAATGAATATTCTGTTAGGTTTGTATATAACACAAGCATGCAATCAAATTACATAAATATAGCGGAAACGTGATAAAACGGATTTTAAAATTTTAATACAAACCATCACCATGATCTATCCTTGTGTTCAATCATCAATTAAACGAAAGAGAAAGAGAATAAGAATTATACCCTTGTAGATCAAAGCTTCCTCGGGTACAAGTTCAACTCCTAGTCCTTCGTGTTCTCCTCGAATTCCACCGATGAGATTTCTTCCTTTGATCAACGTTAGCCACCCAAATGTTTGGCCTCTAGAGGTGATCCACCAAGGAAGAATAGGTATTCAAGAAGTTGGGTATTGACAAAACCCTAGTTTCTATCTCTATAGAAATTGCAAGTACTCTCCACAATCTAATGCAAGAGTGTGTAACCCTAATCTATGATAAGACTCCTCTTATTTATAGATGTAGGAATAACACTTCCCTAAACTATTTAGGATTAGGGTTTCTATTATAATTAAACTCCTTTAATTAATTATGCTCCTAATCCAATTTGGAATTCATGTGAGAGTACTTCTATTAATTAATTCTCAATCCCTATTAGGAATCAAATAATAGTAATAGTAATAATAATAATAAGACTCCTCTTATTAATTTATATTTAATATTTTCAAAATATTAAATAATAAATATTAAGTTATTTAATTTATTCTATCTCCATTGATTAAATAAAATACACTTAACTTATTATTAAAATTATGCCATTTACTTCTTAAATAAATATTTTCCTTTTGCGGTGTGACCCTTTAGGTTCTCCATATTAAACCGGTTGTGAATAAATCAATTAGAAAAATTCTAATCTTATTTAAATAAATATATTAAACTATTTAATTCATTTAAATAAATAATATTTATTCTACAATAAGGGTAAGCCCCCTTAGCGATCAACGACTTTCCAGATAATATAAATTTTAACATTAATCACAAAAGAACCTTTCACTGAATAGTTACCATACAATTCAATCCTTCTACCATACAATGTCCCAATTAAATATAAGAAATGGATTTACTGTCAAGTCTTATTTTATTTAATTATATGTATTTTGATTCCCAAATGTACAACTCTAAATAATGTAAATTAGAAACTCCTTTCTAATTTCATTCTTCCTTGGCCAAAGACTACTTAGTTGTCATTTATCGAATCACATAGGACATTCACATCTTTTGCTAGATTCTTTATTGATCGTTCACCTATCTCCATGTACAACTTATTATACCCAATCATACCCTTTGATATACTCTAAAGGTCTTAAGGGACATGTCAAAGTATAACTCATCATACACAAGATACTATGATGATCTCAAGTCCAAGGATCACTTGTACTACTATCACTATAGGAATTCCTATTGACAGGCGAGTAAAACTCCATTAGGTATTCCTTAGCGAGCCACGTTCAGTGAACTTATTCTCTAATAAGCACCTACATACTTGCTTTAGTGTCTCCACACAAATGATTATGAGATCAATTCTTTAATTAATAAATAAATAAGATTACAAAGTACATGCTACATCATATCAAATATGATTGGCTTGTGTGCATACTACTTTCAATCTCCCACTTGCATTGAAGCCAATCGCCTTGGTATCTAATACCCATCTTCTCTAAGTGACGATCAAACTGCTGTTGAGTTAAAGCTTTAGTAAATGGATCTGCAATGTTGTCTTGAGAGTCCACACGCTCCAGGGTGACATCTTCTCTTTCAATGATCTCTCTAATCAAATGAAACTGCCGCAATACGTGTTTGGATTTCTGAGGAGACCTGGGTTCCTTAGCCTGTGCAACAGCTCCATTGTTGTAACAGAATAAAGGTACAGCTCCTCTAATGCTAGGAACCACTCCAAGTTTAGTTATGAACTTTTTCATCCAAACAGCTTCCTTTGCAGCTTCACTTGCAGCTATGTACTCTGCCTCTGTCACTGAATCAACAACTGTTTGCTGCTCGGAACTCTTCCAACTCACCGCGCCACCGTTTAAGGTAAACACATACCCTGAAACGGATTTACTGTCATCTTGGTCCGTTTGAAAACTTGAGTCTGTACAACCCTTTAGTTTCAATTCAGACCCACCGTAGACAAGAAATACATCCTTAGTTCTTCTCAAGTACTTTAGGATGTTTTTTACTACCTTCTAGTGCTCTTCTCCTGGATTCGACTGATATCTGCTCGTTACACTAAGTGCATGAGCGACATCTGGTCTAGTACATATCATACCGTACATGATAGATCCTATTGCGGAAGCATAAGGAATCTTACTCATCCGGTCTCTCTCCTCAGGTGTTTTTGGGGCCTGTTTCTTGGAGAGATGTATTCCATGGCTCATCGGCATGAGACCTCTCTTGGAATCTTCCATGCTAAACTTCTTTAGCATCTCGTAGTCATAATAAGCTGCAATTGCAAGCAAAATCCGAATGGACTTGAGCATAGCTACTGGTGAGAAGGTTTCATCATAGTCAACTCCTTGTCTTTGTTTGAAACTTTTTGCAACCAGTCGGGCCTTATAGGTTCTACCTTGCCATCCGCTCTAGTCTTCCTCTTAAAGACCCATTTACACCCAATAGGCTTAATGCCCTCAGGTGGTGAAACCAAAGTCCATACTTGGTTTTTATACATGGAGTCCATCTCGAATTTTATGGCTTCTAGCCATTTCTCTGAGTCTTCACTACTCATAGCCTCTTCGTAAGTTAATGGATCATCATCATCTATGATGCGTACCTCATCATCATCCTCTATGATGAATCCATACCTTTCAGGTATCTTTGGTACTCTTCCAGATTTACGAATAGGTTGTGGTACAGTAGGTTCTTCTACTTGGTTAGGTACCTGACTTTGATCCGGAGTATTTTGTGGTTCTTGAACTTCTTCAAGATATATCTTACTCCCACTGGCCCCTTCAAGGATAAACTCCTTTTCCAAGAAGGCAGCGTGTTTCGCTATAAACACCTTTTGATCAGTAGGATGATAGAAATAATACCCTACAGCTTCTTTAGGGTAAACCACAAATCTACACTTGTCGGATCTAGTCTTTAGCTTATCTTGCTCAAACCTTTTGACATAAGCTGGACAACCCCAAGTCTTAACATACTTAAGATTTGGTTTCCTCCCTGTCCATAACTCATATGGAGTCTTTGGGACAGATTTAGTAGGTACCTTGTTAAGTAGATATGCAGCCGTTTCTGGGGCATAACCCCAGAAGGATACTGGAAGGTCGGTAAAACTCATCATGGAACGAACCATGTCCAACAATGTTCGATTTCTCCTTTCAGATACACCATTCAACTATGGCGTCCCTGGTGGAGTCCATTGTGAGATTATACCATTTTCTTTAAGACAATTGAGAAACTCATTGGTCAAGTATTCTCCTCTTCGATCCGATCGAAGAATCTTAATACTCTTACCAGTTTGCTTCTCTACTTCACTTCTGAATTCTTTGAACTTTTCAAACGATTCAGATTTGTATTTCATTAAATACACATATCCAAATCTAGAATGATCATCAGTGAAAGTAATAAAATAAGAATACCCTCCTCGTGCATTCATTGTCATAGGTCCACATACGTCTGTGTGTACCAACGCTAACAACTCTGTAACTCTTTCTCCTTTTCCACTAAAAGGAGATTTAGTCATCTTACCCCATGAGACAAGATTCACAAGTTGGATATGATTCGTAATCAGATAGCTCTAAAAGCCCATCTTTATGCAACTTGGTTAATCTTGTTTCATTGATATGACCGAGTCTACAGTGCCACATAAAGGTATAATTAATATTATCTCCTTTTCTTTTCTTAGTTTGTTCAATTTGAAGTATATTTTCATGCAAGTCAAGTATGTAAAGTCCATTCAGTAGTTTCCCAACACCATATAAAACATTTTTATTATAAATAGAACATCTGTTGTTCTTTATTATAATATCAAAACCATCCATATCTAATACACAAATTGAAATAATGTTTCTAATGAGTGTCGGAACATAATAACAATTATTTAAACTAATGAACTTGCCCGAAGGCAGTGCTAAACAATAAGTCCCTACAGCTAATGCAGCAACTTTTACTGCATTTCCCACTCGTAGGACGACTTCATCCTTGTTCAGCTTTCTACTTTTGCTTAGTCCCTGCACATTATTACATATGTGAGAACTACAGCCGGTATCCAATACCCAAGTAGAATTTTGACTTTCAGAAAAATTAATTTCAATCATGAACAAACCTAGATCGGAAGTCGAAGCTTCTCCAAGCTTCTTTTGGTCCACAAGATACTCCTTGCAGTTCCTCTTCTAATGTCCCGGCTTATTGCAATGGTAGCAAATTCCTTTGCTATCTGGATCAGGTTTCTTTTTATGCTTTCTCTTCGCCTTGCCCTTAACCTTCTTGTTTTTCTTCTTTTCAGAAGATACCTTGGGCCTCTTCCTTTTCTTGGAAGTATCATTCACTAGTAAAACTTGGTTCTTGTTGGATGAGAAGTGAGCTTCAGCAGTTTTCAGCATGTTAAGTAACTCAGGCAAGCTGACTTCCAACTTATTCATGTGAAAATTCACAACAAATTGTGAGAAGGTGTCTGGGAGTGACTGCAAGATCAAATCTTGACTTAACTCCCCATCCATCATGAACCCTAGTTGTCCAAGTTGTTCAATCAGATTGATCATCTTAAGGACATGAGTCTCAACAGCAGTGCCCTCGGTCATACGAGATCAGAAGAGCTCCTTAGATATCTGATATCTAGCAGTCCTACTTTGCTCACCATACAACTCTTTGAGGTGCAGCAATATAGTATGAGCATCCATAGTTTTATACTGACGCTGAAGCTCGTTACTCATGGATGCGAGCATGATGCATTGAACCAGGATTGCATCATCTCGCCAGTTTCTGAAAGTAGCAATCTCTTTCTCAAAGGTTGTTTCTGCAACACTGGCAGGGACTGGCGAATTTATGACATAAGAAATCTTTTCACTATTAGGTTTGTATATAGCGCGAACATGCAATCAAATTACATAAATAGTGCGGAGGCGCAATAAAATGGATTTAAAAAAATTTCATACAAACCATCACCGTAATCATCCATATGCTCAATTATCAATTAAACGAAAGAGATAAAGTATGAGAATCATACTCTTGTAGAACCATGCTTCCACAGGTACGAGTTCACCTCCAAATCCTTCGCGTTCTCCTTGAATTCCACCGATTAAATTCCTTCCTTTGATCAACGTTAGCCACCCAAGTGTTTGGCCTCTAGAGGTGATCCACCAAGGAATAATAGTTGTTCAAGAAGATGGGTGTTGGCAAAACCCTAGTTTCTATCTCTATAGAAATTGCAAGTACTCTCTCTCTCCAATTCTTATGGAAGAGTGTGTAACTGTCTAACCCTAAATCATGATAAGACTCCTCTTATTTATAGATATAGGGAACCCTCCTAAACTATTTAGGATTAGGGTTTTTATTTTAATTAAACTGCTTTAATTAATTGAACTCCTCATCCAATTAGGAATTCATGAGAGAGTACTTCTATTAATTAATTCTCAATCCCTATTAGGAATTAAATAATAGTAATAGTAATAATAATAATAAGACTCCTCTTATTATTTTATATTTAATATTTCTAAAATATTAAATAATAAATATTAAGCTATTTAATTTATTCTATCTCCATAGATTAAATTAAATACACTTAACTTATTATTACGATTATGCCATTTCCTTCTTAAATAAATATTTTTCTTTTGCGGTGTGACCCTGTAGGTTTTTCATATTAAACCGGTTGTGAATAAATCAATTAGAAAAATTCTAATTTTATTTAAATAAATATATTAAACTATTTAATTCATTTAAATAAATAATATTTATTCTACAATAAGGGTAAGCCCCCTTAGCGATCAACGACTTTCCAGATAATATAGATTTCAACATTAATCACAAAAGAACCTTTCAGTGAATATTTACCGTACAATTCAATCCTTCTACCATACAATGTCCCAATTAAATATAAGACATGGAATTACTGTCAAGTCTTATTTTATTTAATTATATGTATTTCGATTCTCAAATGCACAACTCTGATTAATGCAAATTAGAAACTCTTTTCTAATTTCATTCTGCTTTGGCCAAAGGCTTCTGAGTCGTCATTTATCGAATCACATAGGACATTCACTCCTTTTACTAGAAGTGGTAGATTCTTTGTTGACCATTTACTTATCTCCATGATCAACTTATTATACCCAATCATACCCTTTGATATACCCTAAGGGTCTTAAGGGACATGTCAAAGTATAACTCATCACACACAAGATACTATGATGATCTCAAGTCCAAGGATCACTTGTACTACTATCACTAGAGGAATTCCTATTGACAGACGAGTAAAACTCCATTAGGTATTCCTTAGCGAGCCACGTTCAGTGAATTTATTCTCTAATAAGCACCTACATACTTCCTTTAGTGTCTCCACACAAATGATTATGAGATCAATCATCCTCTTCATAAGAGCAAGCAACGTATGTACTAATCTATCCGGATTCACTAATCCCCTTTTTAGTAATCCATCGATTAGGAACGATTTTAGTTTGTGAGCTATCTATAATTTAGATCTCATTAGCATGATCCCCATCATGATTATAAAAACATTGCTCAAAACTATGGGTTTATCACATTTAATATAACATCACCATGTAAATAATGTAAAATGCCTTTAATAACCGAATAAGATTACAAAGTATATGCTACATCATATCAAATATGATTGGCTTGTGTGCATACTACTTTCATTCAGCAGTGAGAACAATTCTCAGATTCCTTAACCAGTCCGTGTAATTCAGTCCGGTCAGTTTGTTAACATCAAGTATACTACGCAGTGATAGTGAGTTTGATATTTTTAAATTCTGCATGTGAAAATAGACAACATTTTAGCATACATTCATTTAATTAATTACCAAAATAAATTAGGTCTTTATTTTAAATTGGTATCTCTCACTTTTCATCAAACTATATTACCCTCAATATATATAGTTCGACAAATCTAATTAAAGATTTGCTAATGAGAATAAGGATCACATTTCAAATGTATGTAGCCTTGTGTGACACAACAAACTATATATAAATAAATAGGTAGACAACTATTGTCAATTACATCACTATGTAACTCCTTGTATTTTGCCTCTTAGATTATTTTGATCAAGTGTGACACATCCGAATCAAAATTATCCAAGTTAAGTCCAACCTAGCACTTCCATATATTCGAAAGAAAAACATTGTCTTTGTGTGACACAACAAAACAGCATCGTTCAGTCTATGTATAAGCATCAAATGTGATAAAGCAACATCTTAAATATTTAATACTTGCCTTGTGTGACACAACACACTCATATTAAATATTTAATACTCTATTGCTTTACCATGCTAGAAGGCGACGTTCGATATTCCTAATATCTTTAAACGCTTAGGACTTAATATTGTTTCTTTGAGGGGTTTATTTTTATTAGTCTCATCTTGTTTAGCGCGCATGCACATATATATATAAAATACGCGTCATATTATTTAACATGCGAAGCATGTTGTATAATATATAATATATATATATATATATATATATATATAGTAAACATGCACATATAAAATACTATATTCTACCCGGATTGATTATGGACTTTTATTCTAGTTTGGTTCACTAGAGCCTCCAAGTGAACCAAAAGGTCAAACCTATCGTGCAAGAATAAAATTTAAATATAACTATTACATTTAAACCCGGGCTCTATTACAAACGGGTCTTCATGCGCTCTTTGCTCCTTTGTCTCCAATTCTTCAAAATTAATTCTAACTAGTCCTATTACAAAAACTATTTACAATAAATAGAAACCTTAATCAGCAGTCAAGGGGAAGTACATAGGAGGGAGATAGAATTTACATTAAGAAAAAATTAGAGAAGACGGGGTACGCAGACCCCATTTATAAAAACCCATACATTCAAGCATCCTTTAAAATAAATCCAATCACACATTGGTCAATAGTCCATAATCAATCCCTATTTATTATCATACATATCTTTATATGTATCAATAAATGACATTCATCATATGAATAATAAAACCATTCCATATATGCAATGATATCAATTAATGGGCAAAAGTTTTGCTAATATTTAGTTTTGAAACAAAATAAACACTTTTATTTTAATCAAAAACCAAATCCAAATTAAACACCTTTAATTTTAGCAATCTGAAATCCTATTCCAGATAAAATAAACATCTTTATTTTAAACTTTTATCAATTAAATAAACCATTTATGTTACTCCAGAAACGTTTTCTGGGTTAGGGCGCGGCCGCGCTCCAGAATGAACTGGAAGCGGCGCGGCCGTGCCGCGACGCAGATTCAGAAAATTTTTTCAGCCTAAAAATCCGATCATATCGCATATCAATTCATACATGGAATCATCAAAATCAATAATTAACACAAGGATTAGGCTCTGATACCACTGTTAGGTTTGTATATAACGCAAGTGTAGACACCCAAATTTTGCACTCCGTATACTAACCCTGACAGGAGGGCAAAATCGTCAATTAACCCGGCCTGCGAGAACGAAGGTGGACATAAGTACGAACACTCAAAGCCACCACAACCACTTGCGATCAAAGCCAACACAACAACGAGCGGATATTAGGAATCGACTAATGACCACTACGCTTACCTGCTCGCCGGTGAGCTAGTGGGGGTCGGGGGGCAGCGCCCCTGAAAACCAAGCTCCAAATACGAATCCCGTGTCATGTCGCAGCCATTCGAAATGAGCATTCCTGAATAATATGGCACGTTTCCCAGCGGTTCCCAGACTGCAAAATACAAGCCTTTTAGCGAAAACCAACAGTACAACACGAGAATCGAGGTGCGGTATGAAAATCGAGAAAATTAGCCCAGCCATTCGCAGATCAATCCGCGGCCAATGATGGGACGACTGACGACACGGCACTCGAGCGCGGCGCCGGGGAACCGAGCGCAGCGCGAGGGAATCGAAGCTAGCCGTAGATCAATCTGCGGCCAAGCTACGGATCAATTTGCGGCTGCCTCTGACAGCCTTTATCAATGCAGTTCTTCATTTTTTCATCAAGGGAGAAGGAGTTTGAAAAAAAGAGGAAAAAAATAGCAGCAAGCAGCTGCGGGACACGAGAGAAAAGAGAGAAAAAGTGAGGATTTATACCCCTTTTGCTAGATTGTATCACATACACTTTCTACTCTATTTAATATACGAGTTTATACGCATCGTGGTGTCATTTGCAAGGTGAAAAGCCATTTTTATAGCATTTTTGTTATATCATTTTGTTAAGCTTTTGTCATTCGGGCTATATTAAATGTAGTTTTTCTTGTATATTATTATGGATCCGTGGATTAAGGACTATTAGTGAGGGTTCCAACGGAACGAAATTCTTCCTAATGGCCCGATGATATCCATTTGGTGATTTTTAGCTCGTTATGGTAATGTATTATGCGTAGTGTATTTAAATTGCTATTTTAGGATATTGTGGTGTGTTAGGCAACCCGGTGTTGTTTATTTTTTGTAGTATCCAATTTGTGGGTGTGTAGCAATTTTGGGTGTGAGCCTAGGAACGCGACCCCGTGGTCCAAATCCAATGATGGACATTTTTGGGTGTATGTAGTAGGGTCGATGTACCCTTTATTGTAAATATGTAATTGTCGGGCATTAAAACGATACCAAGTTGAAAATCGGGTTTAAGGCCCCGTAATAGTGAAATATGTGATTATGGGCGTTTCGGGTTATTTTGATGGCTCACATGCCCATGAATAGCCCCCACGCATTTTAATGCTTGATTTGATTTACGACACAAAAACTGATTTCAAAGCTAAACGATGAAGATTTCCATAAAATCAATCAAATTAGGTTATTAGCACCACGAGGCTTAAAATTGGAAGTGCTAATGAATGTCGATTCCTATTTAAACGAGAAGGCTAAAGAAAAATCGTTTTCAAACATCACAAAAATGGTTTTATAAAAATAAATAACGTTTTATTAAATCTTTGTGCATAAGGTTAAAGAGATCCTAGAAGTTGCCCGTCATTTTATTTACGAAAGCAACGTATAGGTCTCGATTCCTATTTTGACGAAGGTTTAAAAATCTCTTGTTTTGCCAAAACGACACCTAATGAAAAATCTCACAGCTTTTGACAATTAAAATCAAACCTTTCTCATAAAAAAATAAAGCTTTCTCGTATAAGCCGAAAGACATTCTAAAGCATTCTCAAAATAAAATACGACTTTTCATAAAAAACCCAAATAGATTTTTTCATGCAAAACTCACCACAACATTCACATAGGCACACATGCGCGCACACACATTTTAAGAATTAAAGGATAGAAAAGCATCAAGATTGCGGTAACCGTGTTTCACAGAAGTCGGGGGGTGCCTAACACCTTCCCCTCGCTTAAGCAAGCCCCCGAACTCTATGAATCTCGGTTTGTAGGCCAATTAATTCGGAGTCACACATGAGCCAGCGATTTACAAAAACGAAGCTCGGATGAGTTGGTACATCCATTTCGAATATACAACTGACGACTCTGGTCAATTGGCTCATCATAAAAAACGATCTTTTAAAACCCCGTCGACATTTGTGCCGACCTTTTCTAAAAATCATCTAATAAAAAAGGCTAAAATTGGAATGGGAAATAATTAGCATAGGAGCGATTTTCCCGGCGTCGACAGCTGGCAACTCCGTTGGGGACATTAGAGGGCTTAAGCCGCGTTCAAATCTTGATGCTGTCCTAACCTTTAAAAATTTATGAATGTGTATGTACGTGCGATATTTTGACCTGTTTTACTTGTTGTTGTGTGAATGTGTGTTTTTGTCCAATGAATGAATGATTGAATGGAATTGCTTTACTTTAAAGTAATCATTTGCATACGGTGAGGACGATGAATGTGAATGTATGTTGAGAGTGTACATCCTCTTGAGGCAAACCTGTCGGTTGCTTATTACTGGACTCGAAGGGGCTGCTCCCCGGAGATGGCTCAGGAAACGCACCACCCAGATCTGCTCCAATCGAAAGGATTCAGACGAGTAGATTGCGAAGATTTGGGGACCTTCATGCCGAAAAGCCGCGAAAGTAACCTTAGGGTAGGTCAGCCTCAGATTAACCCAACGCAAGGAAAGTCTCCTCATGCCCTTTTACGTTTACGCGTATAAATGTCATAATCCCATTCAATATTTTTATATATACCTCCCCTTTTTGTCAAAGGAAAGTACTAACCCCTATGTTTTGCGGGGAATAGCTGGGAAAGTATAATAATTCGTGTCTAGCATTTATTATTACAATAAGGGACTGCTAACATTTTGTTTTGCAGGGAAAGATTAAAAAACCCAAAAAAAACACAAAAGTTACAGCTTTAGCATGCATCCACATCTTTCATTTCCCAAGATTAAACTTCAAACCGTTTTCTCCTGTAGGATTACTCCTCAAACACGTTTGCGATCTAAGAAGGCCCAGGATTCTACATCTGAAATGGCTGATCTTCAAGGTGGCAGTTAATCTTACAGTAGTTTCGACATCGTATACGTAACTCAGAAAGCCATGAAAGGGCAGGGAATTGCAGATCAGTTGTCAGAAATGCCAACAAGGGGGATGGAGCCTTTAGAAACTCCTTTGTCGGGCGAAGATGTATTCTGGGTCTTACACACGAGATGTGATGACGAGGGGCAGTTCTGGAAGTTGTATTTTGATGGTGCCATGAATGCTGAAGGGGCAGGAGCCGGAGCAGTCCTGGTCTCTATCACCGGAGAGCAATACCCCGTGGCCACTAAATTACAGTTCAGTAATTCGAATAACACATCTGAGTATGAGGGATGTATATTGGGACTTTGTTTTTCCCTCGATATGGGAGTGAAGAGACTAGCGGTGTTCGGGGATTCAGAGCTGGTAATCAGATAGGCGATCGGGGAGTATAGCACTAAGGAGCTCCGGTTACTTCCATACCACCGATGTGTCATCCAATTGATGCGAGAGATTGAAGATATCGCTTTCCGACATATCCCTCGGGGACGGAATGATTTTGCCGATGCATTGGCAACTCTGGCTTCCTTAATCCACATAATCAAAAGCAGGGACGTTCCACAGATTGAAATAGCGGTACAGAATGCCCCGGCATACGAGGAGCATGTGGCAGTATTATCGGAGGAGGTGGTTCTGCCAAAGCAGCCTTGGTATCATAACATAAGGGAGTATCTGAGGGATAGATCCATTCCCGACCAAGCAAGCCGATCTGAGAGGTTGAGAATCCAAAAGATGGCAATGAGGTTTTATCTGAGCGGGGATTCATTGTACAAGAGGGATGCCGGTTTGGGATTGTTGCGATGTGTAAATGAAATGCAGGCCCAAAAGATTATGGACGAAATACATGGTGGAGTGTGTGGGCCACACATGAGTGGACCGATGCTGGCCAAAAAGATCTTGAGAACCGGGCATTACTGGTTAACACTGAAAGCCGAATGCGATGATCATGTCAAACAATGTTACTAATGCCAGGCGCACGGCAATGTAATCCATGCGCCTCCAAATGAACTGCATTGTATGACCTCCCCTTGGCCATTCTCAATGTGGGTATAGATGTAATCGGACCAATCGAGCCCAAAGCAAGCAACGGACACTGATTTATCTTCGTCATAATCGATTACTTCACTAAATGGGTAGAAGCAGCTTCTTTCCCTAAAGTAACTCAGGAGATCATCGTCCGTTTCATCAGGAATAATGTCATTTGCCGATACGGGCAACCTGAGGTCTTAGTCTCCGACAATGCCAAGAATTTGAACAATGCCCTCATGAAGGAATTATGTGACCAGTTTAAGATCAAACACCTCAATTCTGTCATTTACCATCCTAAGATGAATGGGCCAGTGGAGGCTGTAAATAAGAATATCAAGAAGATCATGGCGAGAATGTTATACGGAATGGAGGTTGTTCTGCCAGTTGAGGTTGAGATGGCGTCCTTCAGAATCTTGATTGATGCTCAGATAAACGAGGAGGATTGGATGCAAAGTCGGTACGACCAATTGGCCCTAATTGATGAAAGGAGGGTGGCTGCTGTTTTGCACGGTCAGTTATATCAGCAAAGAATCTCTGGATCGTACGATAAGAATATAAGACCTCGGAAGTTCAAGGAAAATGACCTAGTGCTAAAGAGAGTCATGCCTTGTCAAGACGAAGCCAAAGGGAAGTTTGCCCCGAGCTGGGAAGGACCTTTTGTGATTAAGAAAATGCTGTCGAGAGGAGCCCTCATATTGCAAGCGATGGACGGTGAGGTGTTTCCACAGCCCATCAATTCTGACTCGGTGAAGCGGTTCTACGCTTAAAAAAATCATCATTTTCTCCTCTTTCTTTGAAGAACGAACTACGTAGGACCTGATCTCCTGACTTGTGGGAGTACGTAGGCAGCCATCATGGCACGGTCCATTTCTTTACAAAATAATACTTTCTCTAACCAAAACAGATTCCCAACAGCCATAAAAACCTTCCAATACCCTCGAAACCTTCCCGAAACCAGCCACCTAATCAGCTTCATCTCAAATGACATAACCCTAACCCAACCAAATAGTTAGCCAAAATCTAAGACTCAGTCCGATGAAATCAACAGGGTGTGCGGCAATATCTGTCAAATCTCCATCAAGACTTGAGAAGAGAAAGAAGGCGAAATATCAAAATCGTGGTTAGCTGGAAAAATGAGGATCCAATGAAAGGCAACGATACGACAAAAAAGGGAAAATGACTAAATTTAAATGCATGTCTATATATATAAGTCATTTTGTTACAAGATTTCTCTTTCGATAACCGATGAAACTGACATAGTTTATGCAGGAAATAAAATGATCTACAAATCTGAAACTAACCGAATCAGGATGGATAAGGTGGTGGATAGATCTGAAGCATCGGCGTCCCCTACAATCTAATGTCCCATCATGTCGATGTGATCCAATAAAGCAGTGGCTCGGCTAACAGTCTTAGAGTGAGCATCTATAACTGCCCTAGTCTGCAATACAATGGCGTCTCTGTCAGTGAGGGCAGCATCTCTGGCCAGAATAGCAGCATCTCTCTCAACAAGGGCAGCGTCCCTCTCAGCCTCAGTAGTAATCAAGGCCAGTCGGATCCGGCTATCCTCAGTAACCCGACTAGGGGTAGAATCAGCTGAGATGGAATAAGGAATATGGGCGGGAGTGGAGAAGCCTTCAAAATCATATCTAGACATCATCTTTGTAGACTCAGGAGGAATAAATACCTCTGGGGTGGTATCATCTGTGAAAATCACTCGAGATTCATCAAATACTCCAGTCTGACTCAAACCAACCATATCAGAGTCTCCGTGCAACCATTGCACATAAGCAGATGTCTGAATGGGGCAACCCTCACTATACTCGGCAAAGATCCTGCGAGACCAAAGATCATATACCCGCAGTAGATCTCTCTCTGTCTGGGGTGATATGAGGAATCGGTAGTCGGTTGCGCCCGTGAAAGGGTGAAAATCCTGTATCTGATCAAACTACCCCATAACCGCCAAGGGATGATAAGTCGTCACGCCCCTCAAGCCAAAAATAGGGATGAAATCCAAGGTGGGAAAATGAGTCGAGAAGCTCATGAAGGAGCAATAACCCAAATAGATCAAGAGATGAAAGGGCTCCTTAATAGCCGATAAGAATTCTATCCAGGAAGCCGTATCAATACAGCTCACAGGACGTAATGAAAATTGCATGGCTATGTCGTGGCTGAAGCAAAACCCATGGCGACGGAAATGACCGATGGGGCTGAGATGGCTCATAAACCATACATACAACAAAACAGAGCTCCCTCTGAATATTCTGCCTCGGAAAGACTGCCAATATGAGGCTGACATGTAGGTGTCTGCTAGTATCATAGGAATAATGGTGTGATCCTCCTGAAGGGCTCTAGTGGCCGCAATAACTCGCATATCCAACAGATCGGATCCGGATGGCAGATACAAAACTGACATAACAAAAGCCATCAAAACATCTACTCTCAAAGTGCCCCAACGCTCCTCAGATACGAAAAAATCACCAGAGAATAGATGAAAACTATTGGGTGCGCCGAATCGGTCAATCAGGAAATGAAAGAGAACTAGATGGTCTGATGTGATCACCGATAACAGAACTGTCCTCCGCAACCCAGTAAAAGTCAAGAACTGACGGCGCATGGGACCAGCTGTGACCCTGGCACAAGGACCATCCAAAGACAAGTCAGTAAAGCGGGCATACTCCTCGAGAGTAGGGGTCAGCTCCACTGTCCCTAATTTGAACACCTGACGGGCAGGGGCTCAATAGCTCAGAATACCCTCCGCAAAGCCCGCCGGCACCTGAAAGGATAATAAGGACCAAGAATGTCCCAAAAGACCATCTGCAATAACCCTGTCGCCCGGCGACAAACTGTCCAACCAGCGGAAAAGCCTGCCAACCAACCCTGTGGGAGGACCGAGATCCAAACGTACCACGGCGTCTGGTGACGACATCTGTGAAAAATAGTGTCAAAAAGACTGTGCAGGGGTCATTATCTATCCATGAATAAAAAGCATGCATCATACAGTTAATAATAGGGCAATTGAATTGTCACAATGATAAAACAGTGCATAAATAAATAAAGGAGTTCAATACATAGTGCATGAAATGGAAAAAGAAATTGAACATGTTCAAGTACAAAAAAGCCCTATCCTATCATGATCTACTCAAAAGTAATATCGTCTATGAAGTCGGGGTTCTCAAACTAATCCCCAGGAGTAGAAGTCGAAGCCCCAAAGTTAATATCTGGGATATATGGGTGCACTGGGGCATCAGATGAGCTCGAGCCTGCATCAAAAACCCGCACTATCAGGGTCATACGCATAAGCATCCTCTGGGGTCTGGCCTAACACCCGAAGATATAAAGATAGCTGGTCCACCTGGCGGGTCAGAGTAGCAATCTGCTCAGCATGGGTAGGAGCCCGAACACAGGTAGCCCAATCAGTCATCATCACCGATCTCTGAGGAAAAAGGTGGCCCGAGTCTGAGGACCGATAGTGCGGGGCACCCACCAGGTATGGAAAGCCTCACTCGTGCTGGAACCTGAAGAAAGTGTCAGGCCATCCTCTCCCTCCAGTATAATCTCTGAGGGCTGAGAGTCCACCGGCCAGGATGTAGTGAAGGGGAGGGAATGTGGAATACGGATCTCTCCAATTACGCATCTGAATGCGCACTCTCCCAAATACATCACCCATCCTCCAACACTCTACAAAGTAAGGCGACGGGTGGAAAGTGCGAACTCTGGGGCGGAGGGATATCCGTCTGTAAACCCCACAGTCAGATGCTCAGAAAGATAAGGAATCTAGAAGACCTCAGCGACGGTGATCAACTCCAACTGAATACGGCAGTGGGCGAAGCTGCCAGACACCGGGACCTCCACCAAAGTACTATGGTGCCACCGCCGACCCCTGGGATAGGTATCCAGACCGAGAGTCGTGACAGGCCTCAGGCATGGGAGTCGCTCGTACGCCCAGAACTATGAACAGAGACAAGAAACGACATGAGTAGCCGGCAGATGCAGAGAAGGGAAATAAAATGATAGGAAGTGCAGTAAGAAAAGAAGGCTTACTAGCAGAAAGGGGTAAAACCCAAGCCAAGCGTCTGTTTGTCCATCTGAGCGAAGACGGAGACCATGGAGGAAATAGGCAAAAGTGAAGGACCCCTAGTCATAATCACCGATCCGATCCACATCCCTGATGGCTCCGACAACGCTGAAATGAATGGTAGAAGAGTTGTTCCCTAGGAAATAACCCCTCATAATAGTCAGGAACAGACGCCGGAGCAGAATGTCACGAGTAGCTCGGTCTGCAGGGAAGGGCGTCGCATAGATACCTCCAACAGCATCAACAGCCAATGCTCTGGACCGAACGTTGCGGGCCTTGAAGACCCGGTCCTCGGCAGTGAAACGCAATAGAGATCGGACCTCCGCTGGAGTAATATTGAGATCTAGGGAAACACAGACTCCGGTGAACTCGATGCCGGTAATGTACCTCCAATCCCAAGGAGTCAGCATAACCTCACAGTCCAAAAGATGAAGGGACTGGGTCTGGTGGAACCATCGTTCGGACAAAGCCCTCATATAACCCCATGGGCACTGACGGGGAATGATGGTGAAGAAAGAACGGAAACCCCAGGAGTCCACCACCGTGCGGTAATCGGCGTGCAGTGCTGTGTAGAGGGAATAGATGTTAAACCAGTTGCCCCTCGGCTAGGTGAACTCGGGCACCTGTGGCAATCACTAATGGATCAGTCCAGATACGAACAGAGATTGGGAATGAATTCAGAGGAGTAATGAGTATACCTCATTAGCGACAAGAAATGGTGAGGGGTGACGACTGAGATCTCGACCCAACAGATCGTGCACCTGAACAGAGGCATCGGGTAAAACGTGACGAGTAGAGGGAGCTGGTGTGCCGGAGGGCAGCCGCTCTGCCTCAATATCCGGAAGAACGGCCTCATCAACCTCAGGATGATCAGGTCGGACGATAGCCTCCGCTAGTCGACGAACCTGGCAAGTCCGAGTCAAAACCGGGGCAGGTACAACCCTACGGCGGCGAACACCCGAGGCACGAGGTGCAGTGGAGCTGCTGGGAGCATCAGGATCCATAGCTGGAACGACACAGTCGAAGAGGGAGGTACATTATATTTCGAATTATATCACAAACATTTTATTTGCCTATCTTCATCGTAGAATTAATGCAACATGATGCATGGTTACTATATATGCATGAATTAGATTTTAGTGGGACTCCAGCTTTTTTCAAAATTTCGGTAGAGTTTCGTCTATAAAATGAGCGTCCCATGCACAGCCAGGCATGTTTTCTATTAATCCAAGCCACAACAGATCAAAATTGCATTTTATATGGTTAATTACGACATTAACATGACCATAATGCATGCTTTCTTTCAAAAAAAATGACAAATATGTATGACCCGCATCATGAACATAGAATATGACTCGCACAGTTGAGACATAACATATACATGCAATGACACATGGCATAACATTTCAAAGCATACATTTCTATCTCTAAACATTCAAAATAGCAAATGTATAGCGAAACATTGACGAGATAAGAAAACAATCGGTCAAAATGTTACCCGTAGCGTGTAAATCGATCTAACCGGAGCGGTTTTTGCGAGAAGGTTGAAAAAATCGGCAAAAGGGACGTATAAAGGTGCAAAATCGTGAAAAGCAATAGTGGGTAAGGGCTGAGAACGACAGATCTGGGAAGGGGCGATCGGTTTACAAAATCCGATCTTGGCCGCAGATCAATCTGCGGCTAGGTCCGGTGCTTTCTTTTTTTTCTCCTTTGCAAAATCGATCATTTTTAAAATCCATTTGACTTGTTATGTGAAAATAAAATACGAGATTTCGACCAATCGGGTGCGGAACATGACGAATCGATTGTCGGGGCAGGACCCGGCTGGAACGACATGATTTACGAAACGATCAACCGGAAACGAGGCCCGGTGCCGACAAGACGATCAACCGGAAACGAGACCCGGTGCCGACGAGACGATCCACTGGAAACGAGACCCGGTGCAGACAAGTCGACCAATCGGAGACGAGAACCGATACAGACGAGTCGACCAATCAGAGACCAGAACCGATACAGGCAAGTCGACCAATCGGAGACGAGAACCGATACAGACGAGACAACCCATCGGAGACCAGACCCTACATCTATGAGACGATCGATCGGATACGAGACCCGACAGTTATGAGATGACGACGATTCCAAGACGACGACGATTACGAGACGAAGCACGACATCTGCGATAATGATTATAGCAACGACCTGTCAGAGACGGAACCTGACAACAACGATGCGATCAGCTATTGAGTCCTGTTGAGATTGGTACAAACAATAAATTTATGATTACATAATGCATTGACACTGTAGACACCCAAATTTTGCACTTCGTATACTAACCCTGACAGGAGGGCAAAATCGTCAATTAACCCAGCCTACGAGAACGAAAGGTGGACATAAGTACGAACACTCAGAGCCACCACAATGACGTGCGATCAAAGCCGACACGACAACGATCAAAGCGGAATGATATGGCACGTTTCCCAGCGGTTCGCGGACTGTAAAATACAAGCCTCTCAGCGAAAACCAACAGTACGACATGAGAATCGAGGTGCAGTACGAAAATCAAGAAAATCAGCCCAGCCAGCCGCGGATTGATATGCGGCCAAGGATTAAAATAAACT
Organism: Aralia elata; assembly: GCA_034770075.1. Classification (NCBI taxonomy): domain Eukaryota; kingdom Viridiplantae; phylum Streptophyta; class Magnoliopsida; order Apiales; family Araliaceae; genus Aralia; species Aralia elata. The sequence continues at coordinate 495,025 of JAVJAP010000027.1, read as the reverse complement.
AAAGTGCGCGGCGGGCTGAAGTGCGCGGCAAACCAAGGCCAGCCGCAGATCAATCCGTGGCTGCCCCTGGTCACCCTTTATCAGCGCATTTCTTCATTTGGCATACAGGGAGTTGAACAGCAGCGGAAGAAAAAAAAAGAGGAAGAATCAGCAAGCAGCAGCAGCGGGAAAGGAGAGAAAAGAGAGAAAAGAGAGGATTTATACCCCTTTGTTGTTAGATTGTATCACATATAATTTCTATTATATTCAATATACGAGTTTATACGCATCGTGGTGTCATTTGCAAGGTGAAAAGACATTTTTTATAGCATTTTTTGTTATATCATTTCGGTAATTTTTTATCATTCAAGCTATATTAAATGTAGTTTTTCTGTATTATTGAGGATACATGGATTAGGGACTATTTGTAAGGGTTCCAATGGAACCAAATTCTTCCTAATGGCCCGATGATATCCATTTGGTGATTTTTAGCCCGTTGGGATAATGTATTATGCGTAGTGTATTTAGATTGCTATTTTAGGATATTGTGGTGGGCAATGCAATCCGGTGTTGTTTAATTTTTGTAGTATCCATTTTGTGGGTGTGTAGCAATTTTGGATGTGAGCCTAGGAACGCGACCCCGTGGTCCAAATCCGATGATGGACATTTTTGGGTGAATGTAATGGGGTCGATGTGCCCTTTGTTGTAAACATGTAATCGTCGGGCCTTAAAACGATATCAAGTCGAAAGTCGGGTTTAAGGCCCCGTAATAGTGAAGTATGTGCTTGTGGGCATTTGGGGTTATTTTGATGGCTCACATGCCCATGAATAGCCCCCGCGCATTTTAATGCTTGATTTGATTTACGACACAAAATTTAATTTCAAAGCTAAACGATGAAGATTTCCATAAAATCAATCAAATTAGGTTATTAGCACCACGAGGCTTAAAATTGGAAGTGCTAATGAATGTCGATTCCTACTTAAACGAGAAGGCTAAAGAAAAATCGTGTTCAAACATCACAAAAATGGTTTTATGAAAATAAAATGACGTTTTATTAAACCGTTGTGCATAGGGTTAAAGAGATCCTAGAAGTTGCCCGTCATTTTAGTTATGAAAGCAACGTATAGGTCTCGATTCCTATTTTGACGAAGGTTTAAAAAAAAAACTCTTGTTTTGCCAAAACGACACCTAATGAAAATCTTGCATCTTTTGACAATTAAAATCAAACCTTTCTCATAAAGCTTTCTCGTGTATGGCGAAAGACATTCTAAAGCATTCTCAAATTAAAGCACCACTTTCCATAAGAAACCCAATTGATTCTTTCATATAAACTCACCACCACATTCACATAGGCACACACACACGCACACATACACATTTTAAGAATTAAAAGGATAGGGAAAGCATCAAGATTGCGATAACCGTGTTTCACGGAAGTCGGGGGGTGCCTAACACGTTCCCCTCGCTTAAGCAAGCCCCCGAACTCTATGAATCTCGGTTTGCAGACCAATTAATTCGGAGTCACACATGAGCCAGCGATTTACGAAAACATAACTCGGATGAGTTGGTACATCCATTTCAAATATACCAACTGGCGACTCTGGTCAATTGGCTCATCATAAAAAATGATCTTTCAAAACCCCGTCGACATTTGTGCCGACCTTTTCCAAAAAATCATCTAATAAAAGGCTAAAATTGGAAGGGGTAAAAATCACCACAGAAGCGATCCTCCCGGCGTCGACAGCTGGCGACTCCGCTGGGGACATTAGAGGGCTTAAGCCGCGTTCAAATCTTGATGTTGTCCTATCCTTTAAAATTTTATAAATGCGTGTGTACGTGCGATATTTTGACAGGTTTTACTTGTGGTTGTGTGAATGTGTGTTTTGTCCAATGAATGAATGATTGAATGGAATTGCTTTACTTTAAAGTAATCATTTGCATACGGTGAGGACGATGAATGTGAATGTATGTTGAGAGTGTACCTCCTCCTGAGGCAAACCTGTCGATTGCTTATTACTGGACTCGAAGGGGCTGCTCCCCGGAGATGGCTCAGGAAACGCACCACCCAGATCCGCGAGAGTAACCTTAGGATAGGTCAGCCTCAGATTAACCCAACGCAAGTCTCTTCATACCCTTTTACGTTTACGCATGTAAGTGTCATAGTCCTATTCAATATTTTTACATATACCTTCCCTGTTGTCAAAAGAAAGTACTGACCTCTATGTTTTGCAGGGAATAGTTGGGAAAGCATAATAATTCGTGTCAATCAATTATTATTGCAATAAGGGACTGGTAACATTTTGTTTTGCAGGGAAAGATTAAAAAACCCAAAAACACAAAAGTTACAGCTTTAGCATGCATCCACATCTTTCATTTCCCAAAGATTAAACTTCAAACCGTTTTTTTCTGTAGGATTGCTCCTCAAACGCGTTTGCAATCTAAGAAGGCCCAGGTTTCTACATCTGAAATGGCTGATATTCCACCTACTAATCTCGGTTCCATGTCTCGGGAGGAATTCGATGATTTTAAAAAACAGATGTTGGAAATGGCCACGATACTAAAATAGCAGTTGCTACCTAAGCAGGATCCGCCAAGCAAGGATCCGCCAAGCAAGGATCCGCCTAAAGATGATCAACCCCAGCCTAAGGGCGAGCCAGTCATCCCAAAGGCCATTCCTACACCTAACAGGACAGTGATGAACTTCGAAAGAAAATGAAGCAGATGGAGGAGACTATCCAGTCTCTGAAAGGCAAGGTTCCCTAGGTAGGGTCAATTATTCAGACCTGTGTGTCTTTCTAGGAACCAGGTATCTGGAGAAGTTCAAGATCCCCGAATTTGAGAAATATAATGGGAAGGGAGACCCTTATACACCTGAAGATATACATTGGGGAACTTGGGTCTTATGCAGAGGACGAAGGACTGAGGATGCAGTTATTCCAAAAGAGCCTAACGAGAGAAGCAAGAACTTGGTACGCCTGCCTTGATAATGCTCGGATCCACAACTGGGAGGAGTTGGCCCATACTTTCTTCACACAATACAGTTTCCAGGCACAGATGGCCCCTGACAGATATCAGATGACAAAGATCAAGAAGCAACCAAAAGAATCTTTTAGGGACTATGCACAGCGGTGGAGGGGTATGGCTGCACAGGTAAATCCCCCAATGAGCGAGGCAGAAATGGTAATGACCTTTGTGGATATTCAGGAGGCACCTTATTATGAGCGAGTGATAGTGGGGATTGGAAGACCTTTTGCCGAAATGATAAAGCATGGAGAAATGGTTGACATGGGGTTAAAATCTGGCAAAATCCAGGACTTCACAGCTCTAGAGGCAGTTGCGGAGCAAATCCAAAGTGGAAACTATGGTAGTACTTCCCGCAGGACCCAAAAGAAAAGGGAGGAAGATGTTTCCCTCATCCTGCAGGGATCATCTAGGAAGGTGGAGGATAGCCCTCCAGTGCAAATACAGAGAATAATGCCACCCCGATAATCTAATTTCCATAATCAAAGGACGGACGGACGAAGAAGGTTTGAGGCCATAAAGGACCGGGTGTTCACCCCGCTTGGGGATCCTCTTGAACAGATTTTGGCAGCCTTAATAGCACAGAGAAAGATAGTCGATTTGGCACCCCCGATTGACCCGAAAGGGAGAAGATTTGACCCGAATAAGAAGTGTGCCTACCATTCGGGTTCCCCTGGTCATGATACTCAGGAATGCTGGACGCTGAAGCACAAGATTCAGAACATGATCGATAGTGGGGAGATCGTGGTGGAACAACCAGAGTCACCAAATGTTAAAGTCAATCCTCTGCCTAAGCATGATGGGGAAGGGGTCAATGTGGTGGAAGCCAGCGAAGCCGGAGGACCACCAAGGCTGAATTATATAAGGAGAACCGATGAGATGATTGGCATGACAAGTGATCAGGAGAATATACGAGGGACACCGATTAGGTTGGCGGGTCTGAGCAGGAGTATCACGGAGGGGCCTATTAGGTTAACGACTTCGAAACCTTTCACCATTACAGCGAGACCACAAATCCCCATTAGCAGTCTGAAAACAGTACTGTGAAATTATGGGGGAGTATCAGAGGAGACGACCAGTTGTGCTTCGGTAACATCAAAGGGGAGTCCTTTATATCTTCCAAGACAAGTCCTTGAGAGCAAAGAGAAGAGGAACGAAAGGATATCCGAGGAGAAAGCTGTAGAACTCTTAAGGAAGATGAATCATCCAGAAGCGAGGGGGATCAAGGTATGAGCGAGGAATCGACCCTGACATCGATCATGGATTTGGTATTATCATCTGACGATCACTGCAGAATTCTGGCCAAAGTCCTGGAAGAGGCACACATTCCCAAGGTGATTAGCAAAGAAGGGTTCGGCCATCTAGTGGACCATCTGTTGGAAAACAATGTAATATCGTTCAGAGATGATGATATCCCCAAAGAAGGAAGGGGGCATCGGAAACCGTTGCATATTGCGGTAATCTCATCAGGATATGTTATGAATGGGGTGCTAATTGATGGGGGATCAGCATTGAATATCTGTCCATTAAGTACATTGGAAAAAATGAATGTCAATCCCAAGCGCCTGCGGGCCAGTTATGTGGTGGTGCGAGCCTTTGACGGATCCCGGAAGGATACGATGGGGGAAATAGAATTGCCTGTGGAAATAGGGCCTTATACTTTCGACATTTCATTCCAAGTCCTGGATATCGCGGTAAGTTATAACATGTTATTGGGAAGGCCGTGGATACACAAGGTCGGGGCAGTTCCCTCTACGCTACACCAGCAAATTAAGTTTATCATCGACGGGAACCTGGTGACGGTCTCTGCGGAGCATAATGACCCTTCTCCTTACAGGAATGGCCTGCCGGTGATTAATTTGGACGAGACGGTGGTGCCCGCCAGTGTTCAGGCACTGGAAATCAATACTCCCCACTACAGATGTCTGGGGGCTCCAGCCGTGAAACCTAAAGTCTCTCCTGAACTTACCTTTGTTGCTAGAGAAATGATGAAGATGAAGTTTCGACCTGGGCAAGGGTTGGGAAAAAACAGTCAAAGAATTACTGAGCCTATTCAACTGCCTAATCAGATAGGCAAGGCAGGGTTGGGGTATTATGGAGGCGTAGGACAGAAACACTCTCAAGGGAAGACCCTAACGCGATGGGCCGAGAGTCTGATGCCGAAAGTCAATAATGAACAAGGTACTGGCAAGCCTATGTCTGAGACAGGAGGTGAGAAATTGACCCCCACGAATGATAAGTCGACCAGAAGGGAGAGTTTCCTGCAGGAGGTCATGCAACAGTTTGAAACCAAGTGTTATATCCTTGGACAGTCATTAAGCAGTGGACAAAGGAAGGATGTTACCACGCCGTCAGGAGCCCAACAGAGTGTGCCTATCATCAATTGGGCGGGGCTAACTATTCCTGAAGATGTTATGAAGAAGGACCAATGCGATGTGGCGGTAGTCATCGAGAAAGTTTCTGATGCGAAGCTGCCTTTCATCTGTCGCATTGCGGCCGATCTGACCACCGACAACTGGACGATGGAGCCAGTAATATCCAAACGAGGGTAAAATACGGCGTCAGGGTGGTATACCCCGGATGGTGGGGGATGAATAGATACCAGTTTTTGTCCCTTATTTTAAATTTTGCATGGTTATATTATTTTGTCATGTTATTTTAAAGATGATCATTGTGGGAAAATGACTTATATATATGACAAATATTTTGTTTCATGTCAGGTGTACCAATTTGAGTATTTCTTGCCTAACAAATGATGTTTCAAATTTGAAAGATGACTATGATTTTGATATTGAGCTGGATTTCGATTTAATGGGCATTGAGCAGGATGAGACAGATAATGACGACACGCCTGACGAGATCAAAGGATGGGTCGAAGACAAACCCAAACCCAACTTAGACCAAACCATCACCATAAATATCGGAACCCCTGACAAACCCAAAGAGCTCAAGATAGGGACAGACCTGACCCCTAGCCAGAAAACAGAACTAACCGAGTTGCTAAGCCAGTATGAGGATGTGTTTGCCTGGTCTCATGAGGACATGATCGGATTGTCCACCGATATTGTGGTACACCGGTTGCCCATCAAGGAGGGTTTCAAGCCTGTCAAGCAGAATCTAAAAAAGCTAAAACCGGAATGGAGCTTGAAGGTAAAGGAAGAAATCGTCAAACAGTTCAAGGCTGGAATCATTATGGTGTCCACTTACCCGGAATGGATGTCCAATATAGTCCCAGTGGCTAAGCCTGGAGGGAAGGTGAGGGTATGTGTCGACTATAAAGATCTGAACAAGGCCAGTCTCAAGGACAACTTCCCAGTGCCTTTCATACACATCCTGGTGGATAACACAGCCCAGTACGAGATGTACTCTTTTGTTGATTGCTTTGCGGGGTATCATAAGATAATGGTGGCAGAGGAAGACCGAGAAAAGACCGCTTTCATCACCCCTTGAGGCACCTTCTGTTACAGACGATTGGCCTTCGGTCTCACGAATGCGGGGGCTACTTATCAGAGAGCCATGATGGCCCTGTTCCACGACATGATGCACAAGGAGATAGAGGTCTACGTGGATGACATTATCGTGAAATCGAGGGTGGAATCTGATCATGTGACCCATCTCAAAAAGCTATTCGATCGGCTCAGAAAATATAATTTGAAGCTCAATCCGGCGAAGTGTGCTTTTGGAGTGCAGTCGGGCAAGCTCTTGGGATTCCTGGTTAGTAATCGGGGCATTGAGTTGGATCCAGCAAAGATTAAGGCCATTGTGGATATGCCGACACCTCGCACAGAAAAGGAGATAAGAGGATTTTTGGGAAGAATAAACTTCATCAGCCTTTTCATATCCCACTTGACAACTACATGCGAGCCAATTTTTAAACTGTTAAGGAAAGATGCCTCTCAAGAGTGGAATAAGCAATGCCAGGAAGCCTTTCAAACCATTAAGAAGTAGCTGACAGAAGCACCGGTGTTGGTACCCCCGAAGAATGGGATCCCTCTGTTCATGTATATATCGGTCAATGCTATTGCGATGGGATGTATGCTGGGACAGAAGAATGAATCAGGCAAAGAGCAGGCCATCTATTACCTCAGCAAGAGGTTTAGCCGATGTGAACAGAATTACACTCCCATCGAAAGGACCTGTTGTGCTCTGGCATGGGCCGCAATGAGATTGCAGCACTATCTCCATGGGCACACTACGTACCTGATATCGAGAATGGATCCCCTGAAGTATATCTTTAAAAGGCCCATGCTGAACTGTCGGTTGTCAAGATGGCAGTTAATCTTACAGCAGTTCGACATCGTATACATAACTCAGAAAGCCATGAAAGGGCAGGGAATTGCAGATCAGTTGTCAGAAATACCAGCAGGAGGGATGGAGCCTTTAGAAACTCCTTTGCCAGGCGAAGATGTATTCTGGATCTTACACACAAGATGTGATGACGAGGGGCAGTTCTGGAAGTTGTATTTTGATGGTGCCATGAATGCCGAAGGGGCAGGAGCCGGAGCAGTCCTAGTATCTATCACCGGAGAACAATACCCCGTGGCCACTAAATTGCAGTTCAGTAACTCGAATAACACAGCTGAGTATGAGGGATGTATATTGGGACTCCGTTTTGCTCGCGATATGGGAGTGAAGAGACTAGCGGTGTTCGGGGATTCAGAGCTGGTAATCAAACAGGCGATCGGGGAGTATAGCACGGAGGAGCTCCGATTACTTCCATACCACCGATGTGTTATCCAATTGATGCGAGAATTTGAGGATATCGCTTTCCGACATATCCCCTGGGGACGAAATGATTTTGCCGATGCATTGGCAACTCTGGCTTCCTTAATCCACATAATCAAAAGCAGGGACGTTCCACAGATTGAAATAGCAGTACAGAATGCCCCGGCATACGAGGAACATGTGGCAGTATTATCGGAGGAGGTGGTTCTGCCAAGGCAGCCTTGGTATCACGACATAAGGGAGTATCTGAGGGATAGATCCATTCCCGACCAGGCAGGCCGAGCCGAGAGGTTGAGAATCCAAAAGATGGCGATGAAGTTTTATCTGAGCGGGGATTCACTGTACAAAAGGGATGCCGATTTGGGATTGTTGCGATGTGTAAATGAAATGCAGGCCCAAAAGATTATGGACGAAATACATGGGGGAGTATGTGGGCCACACATGAGTGGACCGATGCTGGCCAAAAAGATCTTGAGAACAGGGCATTACTTGTTAACACTGAAAGCCGACTGCGATGATCATGTCAAATGATGTTACCAATGCCAGGCGCACGGCAATGTACTCCATGCGCCTCCCAATGAACTGCATTGTATGACCTCCCCTTGGCCATTCTCAATGTGGGGTATGGATGTAATCGGAACAGTGGAGCCCAAAGCAAGCAACGGACACCGATTTATCTTCGTCATGATCGATTACGTCACTAAATGGGTAGAAGCAGGCTTTTTCCCTAAAGTAACTCAGGAGATCATCGTTGGTTTCATCAGGAATAATGTCATTTGCCGATACGGGCAACCTGAGGTCTTAGTCTCCGACAATGCCAAGAATTTGAACACTGCCCTCATGAAGGAATTATGTGACCAGTTTAAGATCAAACACCCCAATTCTGTCATTTACCGTCCTAAGATGAATGGGGCAGTGGAGGCTGCAAATAAGAATATCAAGAAGATCATGGCGAGAATGTCTGCTAATCATCGAGGATGGCCAGATCTGCTACCTCTCACCCTGCTGGCGTACAGAACGTCGGTGCGTACTTCTACAGGGGCAACCCCTTACGCTTTGGTATACGGAATGGAGGCTGTTCTGCCAGTTGAGGTTAAGATGGCGTCCCTCAGAATCTTGATTGATGCTTAGATAAACGAGGAGGATTGGATGCAAGGTCGATACGACCAATTGGCCCTAATTGATGAAAAAAGGTGGCTGTTGTTTTGCACAGTCAGTTATATCAGCAAAAAATCTCTCGATCGTACGACAAAAAGATAAGACCTCGGAAGTTCAAGGAAAATGACCTAGTGCTAAAAAGAGTCATGCCTTGTCAAGGCGAAGACAAGGGAAAGTTTGCCCCGAACTGGGAAGGTCCTTTTGTGATTAAGAAAGTGTTGTCCGGAGGAGCCCTCATATTGCAAGAGATGGATGGTGAGGTGTTTCCACAACCCATCAATTCCGACTCGGCGAAGCGGTTTTACGCTTGAATCATCATTTTCTCCTTTATCTTTGAAAGAAAACCGATTCCCAACAGCCAGAAAAGCCTTCCTATACCCTCGAAACCTTCCCAAAACCAGCCACCTAGTCAGCTTCATCTCAATGACATAACCCTAACCCAACCAAACAGTTAGCCAAAAATCTAAGACTTAGTCCGATGAAATCAACAGGGTGTGCGGCAATATCTGTCAAATCTCCATCAAGACTTGAGGAGAGGAAGAAGGCAAAATATCATAATCGTGGTTAGCTGGATAAAATAAGGATCCAATAAAAGGCAACAATACGACAAAAAGGAAAAATGACTAAATTTAAATGCATGTCTACATATATAAGTCATTTTGTTACAAGATTTCTCTTTCGATAACCGATGAAACTGACATGGCCTATGCAGGAAATAAAATGATCTACAAATCTGAAACTAACTGAAGCAGGATGGATAAGGTGGTGGATAGATCTGAAGCATCGGCATCCCCTGCAATCTGCTGCCCCATCATGTCGATGCGATCCAATAAAGCAGTGGCTCGACTAACAGTCTCAGAGTGAGCATCTATAACTGCCCTAGTCTATAATACAATGGCGTCTCTATCAGTGAGGGCAGCATCCCTGGCCAGAATAGCGGCATCTCTCTCAGCAAGAGCAGCATCTCTCTCAGCCTCAGCAGTAATCAAGGCCAGTCGGCTCCGACTATCCCCAGTAACCCAACTAGGGGCAGAATCAGTTGAGATGGAATGAAGAGTATGGGCGAGAGTGGAGAAGCCTTCGAAATCATGTCTGGACATCATCTCTGTAGACTCAGGAGGAATAATTACCTCTGGGGTGGTATCATCTGTGAAAATCACTCGAGAGTCATCAAATACTCCAGTCTGGCTCAAGCCAACCACATCTGAGTCTCCGTGCAACCATCACACATAAGCAGATGTCTGAATGGGGCAACTCTCACTATACTCGGCAAGGATCCTGCGAGACCAAAGATCATACACCTGCAGTAGATCTCTCTCTGTCTGGGGTGATATGAGGAATCGGTAGTCGGCTGCGCCCATGAAGGGGTGAAAATCCTGTATCTGATCAAACTGTCCCATAACCGCTAAGGGATGATAAGTCGTCACACCCCTCAAGCCAGAAATAGGGATGAAATCTAAGGTGGGCACATGAGTCAAGAAGCTCATGAAAGAGCAATAACCCGAATAGATCAAGAGATGAAAAGGCTCCTCAATAGCCGATAAGAATTCTGTCCAGGAAGCCGCATCAGTACAGCTCACGGGACGGAACGAGAATTGCATGGCTATGTCGTGGCTGAAGCAAAACCCATGGCGATGGAAATGACCGATGGGGCTGAGATGGCTCATAAACCATACATACAACAAAACAAAGCTCCCTCTGAACACTCTGCCTCGGAAAGACTGACAATATGAGGTTGACATGTAAGTGTCTGCTAGTATCATAGGAATAATGGTGTGAGCCTCCTGAAGGGCTCTAACGGCTGCAATAACTCGCATATCCAACATATCGGATCCGGCTGGCAGATACAAAACTGAGATAACACAAGCCATCAGAACATCTACTCTCAAAGCGCCTCAGCACTCCTCGGACACGGAAAAATCACCAGAGAATAGATGAAAACTGTCGGGTGAGCCGAATTGGTCAATTAGGAAATGAAGGGGAACTAGATGGTCTGATGTGATCACCGATAACAGAACTGTCCTCCGCAACCCAGTAAAAGTCAAGAACTGACGGCGCATGGAACCAGCCGTGACCCTGGCACAAGGACCATCCAAAGACAAGCTGGTAAAGCGAGCATACTCCTCGAGAGTGGGGGTCAGCTCCACTGTCCCTAATCTGAACACCTGACGGGCAGGGGTCCAATAGCTCAGAATACCCTCCACAAAGCCCGCGCGGCACCTGAAAGGATAACAAGAACCAGGAATGTCCTAGAAGACCATATGTAGTAACCCTGTCGCCCGGCGACAAACTGTCCAACCAGCAAAAAAGCCTGCCAACCAACCCTGTGGGAAGACCGAGATCCAAACGTACCACGGCATCTGGTGACGACATCTGTGAAAAATAGTATCAAAAAGACTGTGCAGGGGTCATTATCCATCCATGAATAAAAAAGCATGCATCATACAGTTAATAATAAGGCAATTGAACTGTCATAATGATAAAACTGTGCATAAATAAATAAAGGAGTTCAATACATAGTGCGTGAAATGGAAAAAGAAATCGAACAGGTTCAAGTACAAAAAAGGGCCCTATCGTATCATGATCTAATCAAAAGTGATGTCCTCTATGAAATCGGGGTCCCCAAGCTGATCCCCTGGAGTGGAAGTCGAAGTCGAAGCCCCGAAGTTAATATCAGGGATATAGGGGGGCACTGGGGCATCAGAGGAGCCCAGGCCTGCATCGAAGCCCGCACTGTCAGGGTCATATGCATAAGCATCCTCTAGGGTCCGGCCTAACACCCGAAGATATAAGGATAGCTGGTCCACCTGGCAGGTCAGAGTAGCAATCTGCTCAGCATGTGTAGGAGCCTGGACACAGGCAGCCCAATCAGTCATCATCACCGATTCAGGGACCATATCCCCGAGGAAGAATGTGGCCCGAGTCTGAGGACCAATAGTGCGGGGCACCCACCAGGTACGAAAGGCCTCACTCGTGCTGGGACCCATAGAAATTGTCCGGCCATCCTCTCCCTCCAACATAATCTCTGAAGGCTGAGAATCCACCGGCCAGGATGTAGTAAATCGGAGGGAGTGCGGAATACGAATCTCTCCAGTCATGCATCTGAATGCGCGCTCTCCCAAATAGATCACCCATCCTCCGACACTCTGCAAGGTGAGGCGACGGGTGGAAAGTGCGAACTCTGGGCCGGAGGGATATCCGTCTGTAAACCCCACAGTCAGATGCTCAGAAAGATAAGGAGTCTAGATGACCTCAGCAGCGGTGATCAACTCTAGCTGAATGCGGCAATGGTCAAAGCTGTCAGACACCGGGACCTCCTCCAAAGTACTGTGGTGCCACCGCCGACCCCTGGGATAGGTGTCCAGACCGAGAGTCGTGACAGGCCTCAGGCATGGGAGTCGCTCGAATGCCCAGAACTGTGACTAGAGACAAGAAATGACATAAGTAACCGACAGATGCAGAGAAAGGAAATAAAATGATAGGAAATGCAGTAAGAAAAGAAGGCTTACTAGCAGAAAGGGGTAAAACCCAAGCCAAGCATCTGTCTGTCCCTCCGAGCGAAGACGGAGACCATGGAGGAAATAGGCAAAAGTGAAGGACCCCCAATCATAATCACCGATCTGATCTACGTCCCTAATGGCTCCGACGACGCTGAAATGAATCGTAGAAGAGTTGTTCCCTAGGAAACAACCCCTCATGATAGTCAGGAACAGACGCCGGAGCAGAATGTCACGAGTAGCTCGGTCTGCTGGGATGGACACCGCATAGATACCTCCGACAGCGTCGACAGCCAATGCTCCGGACCGAATGCTGCGGGCCTTAAAGACCCGGTCCTCGGCGGCGAAACATAATAAAGATCGGACCTCTGCTGGAGTAATATCAAGATCTAGGGGAACACGGTCCCCGGTGAACTCAATGCCGGTGATATACCTCCAATCCCAAGGAGTCAGCACAACCTCGCAGTCCAAAAGATGAAGGGACTGGGTCTGATGGAACCATCACTCAGACAAAGCCCTCATGTAACCCCATGGGCACTGCAGGGAATGATGGTGAAGAAAGAGCAAAAACCCCAGGAATCCACCACCGTGCGATAATCAGCGTGCAGTGCTGTGTAGAGGGAATAGATGTTGAACCAGTTGCCCCTCGGTTGGGTGAACTCGGGCACCTGTGGCAATCACTAAGGGATCAGTTCGGATACGAATAGAGATTGAGAATGAATTCAAAGAAGTAATGAGTATACCTCATTAGCGACAAGAGATGCTGAGGGGTGACAATTGAGATCTCGACCCAACAGATCGGGCACCTGAACAGAGGCACCGGGCAAAACTCGGCGAGTAGAGGGAGCTGGTGTGCCGGAGGAAGGCCCCTCTGCCTCAATGTCTGGAAGGGCGGCCTCGTCATCCTCGGGATGATAAGGCCGGACGACAGCCTCTGCCAATCGACGAGCCTGGCTAGTCCGAGGCAAAACCGGGGCAGGTGCAGCCCTACGGCGACGAACACCCGAAGCACGAGATGCAGTGGAGCTGCTGGGAGCGTCAGGATCCATAGCTAGAACGACACAGTAGGAGAAGGAGGTACATTATATTTTGAATTATATCACAAACATTTTATTTGCCTATCTTCATCGTAGAATTAATGCAGCATGATGCATGGTTACTATATATGCATAAATTAGATTTTAGTTGGACTCTATCCAAAAAAAAAACGGCAAGTATGTATGACCCGCATCATGAACACAAAATATGACTCGCACAGTTGAGACATAACATATACATGCAATGATACATGGCATAGCATTTCAAAGCATACATTTCTATCTCTAAACATGCAAAATAGCCAAATGTATAGCGAAACATTGACGAAATAAGAAAACAATCGGTCAAAATGTTACCCGTAGCGTGTAGATCGATCTAACCGGAGCGGTTTTTGCGAAAAAGTTAAAAAAAGTCGACAAAAAGGACGTATAAGGGTGAAAAATTACGAAAAGTAGCGGTGGGACGAGGCTGAAAACGACAGATCTGGGAAGGGGCAAATCGCCTAAAAAACCCGATCTTGGACGCAGATCAATCTGCGGCTGGCCGCAGATCCATCTGCGGCTGGGCCCTGTTTCCCTCCATTTTCCTGCTTTGCAAAAATTGATCCGTTTCAAATCCATTTGACTTAAAAATACAAGGTTTCAACCAATCGGGTATGGAACATAACGAATCAATCAACCGAAGATGAGACCCGGTGCTGACGAGACGATCAACCGGAGATGAAACCCGGTGCAGACGAGTCGACCAATCAGAGACGAGAACTGATACAGTCGAATCAATCCACCGGAGACGAGACCAGGTGCCGACAAACCAATCAACCGGAGACGAGACCCGGTGCCAACTAGACGATCAACCGGAGGCGAAACCCGGTGCAGACGAGTCGACCAATCGGAGACGAGAACCGATACAGTCGAATCAATCAACCGGAGACAAGACCCGGTGCCAACTAGATGATCAACTGAAGACGAAACCCAGTGTAGACGAGTCGACCAATCGGGGATCAGAACCGATACAGACAAATCAATCGACCGGATATGAGACCCGGTGCTGACAAGACAATCAACCGGATACGAGACCCGGTGCCGACAAGACGATCAACCGGGAACGAAAGCCGGTGCAGACGAGAACCGACACAGACGAGTCGACCAATCGGAGACGAGAACCGATACAGGCGAGCCGACCAATCGGAGACGAGAACCGATACAGACGAGACGACCCATCAGAGACCAGACCCCACATCTACGAGACGATCGATCGGATACGAGACCCGACGGTTATGAGACGACAACGATTCCACGACGACGATGATTACGAGACGGAGCACGACACCTGCGATAACGATTATCACAACGACTTGTTAGAGACGAAACCTGACAACAACGATGCGATCAGCGATCGAGTCCTGTTGAGATCGATACTCACAATGAATTTGCGATTGCATGATGCATTGACACCTTTACGAATGTTTGCATGCTTTACATTTTGTGTTGCACCATAAGCTATATGTGTTGCATCATATATGTACTGTCGTTCTTATGCACCGTCATTCATGCATCATGTGTCTACTTCTTTATCATGTTCATTTCATTTAACATTTCATAAACATGATAAAGAGGGGCAGCTATAGACACCCAAATTTTGCACTTCGTATACTAACCCTGACAGGAGGGCAAAATTATCAATTAACCCAGCCTATGAGAACGAAAGGTGGACATAAGTACGAACACTCAAAGCCACCACAACGACGTGCGATCAAAGCCGACACGACAACGATCAAAGCGGAACGATATGGCACGTTTACTAGTGGTTCTTGGACTGTAAAATACAAGCCTCTCAGCGAAAACCAACAGTACGACACGAGAATTGAGGTCCGGTACAAAAATCGAGAAAATCAGCCCAGCCAGCCGCGGATTAATCTGCGGCCAAGGATTAAAATAAACTGAAGTGCGCGGCGGGCTGAAGTGCGCGACGGGCGCGGAGAAACCAAGGCCAGCCACAGATTAATCTGCGGCTGCCCCTGGTCACCCTTTATCAGCGCATTTCTTCATTTGGCATACAGGGAGTTGAACAGCAGCGGAAGAAAAAAAAAGGAAGAAGAATCAGCAAGCAGCAGCAGCGGGAAAGGAGAGAAAAGAGAGGATTTATACCCCTTTGTTGTTAGATTGTATCACATATAATTTCTACTATATTCAATATACGAGTTTATACGCATCGTGGTGTCATTTGCAAGGTGAAAAGACATTTTTTATAGCATTTTTTGTTATATCATTTCGGTAAACTTTTATCATTCAGGCTATATTAAATGTAGTTTTTCTATATATTATTGAGGATACATGGATTAGGGACTATTAGTGAGGGTTCCAATGGAACAAAATTCTTCCTAATGGCCCGATGATATCCATTTGGTGATTTTTAGCACGTTGGGATAATGTATTATGCGTAGTGTATTTAGATTGCTATTTTAGGATATTGTGGTGGGCAATGCAATCCGGTGTTGTTTAATTTTTATAGTATCCATTTTGTGGATGTGTAGCAATTTTGGATGTGAGCCTAGGAATGCGACCCCGTAGTCCAAATCCGATGATGGACATTTTGGGGTGAATGTAATGGGGTCGATGTGCCCTTTGTTGTAAACATGTAATCGTCGGGCCTTAAAACGATATCAAGTTGAAAGTCGGGTTTAAGGCCCCGTAATAGTGAAGTATGTGCTTGTGGGCGTTTGGGGTTATTTTGATGGCTCACATGCCCATGAATAGCCCCTGCACATTTTAATGCTTGATTTGATTTACGACACAAAATTTGATTTCAAAGCTAAACGATGAAGATTTCCATAAAATCAATCAAATTAGGTTATTAGCACCACGAGGCTTAAAATTGGAAGTGCTAATGAATGTCGATTCCTACTTAAACGAGAAGGCTAAAGAAAGATCGTGTTCAAACATCACAAAAATGGTTTTATAAAAATAAAATGACGTTTTATTAAACCGTTGTGCATAGGGTTAAAGAGATCCTAAAAGTTGCCCGTCATTTTAGTTATGAAAGCAACGTATAGGTCTCGATTCCTATTTTGACGAAGGTTTAAAAAAAACTCTTGTTTTGCCAAAACGACACCTAATGAAAATCTTACATCTTTTGACAATTAAAATCAAACCTTTCTCATAAAGCTTTCTCGTGTATGCCGAAAGACATTCTAAAGCACTCTCAAATTAAAGCACGACTTTCCATAAGAAACCCAATTGATTCTTTCATATAAACTCACCACCACATTCACATAGGTACACACACGCGCACACATACACATTTTAAGAATTAAAAGGATAGAGAAAGCATCAAGATTGCGGTAACCGTGTTTCACGGAAGTCGGGGGGTGCCTAACACCTTCCCCTAGCTTAAGCAAGCCCCCGAACTCTATGAATCTCGGTTTGCAGACCAATTAATTCAGAGTCACACATGAGCCAGCGATTTACGAAAACAAAACTCGGATGAGTTGGTACATCCATTTCAAATATACCAACTGGTGACTCTGGTCAATTGGCTCATCATAAAAAACGATCTTTCAAAACCCCGTCGACATTTGTGCCGACCTTTTCTAAAAAATCATCTAATAAAAGGCTAAAATTGGAAGGGGTAAAAATCACCACAGAAGCGATCCTCCCGGCGTCGACAGACACCTTTACGAATGCTTTGCATGCCTTACATCTTGTGTTGCATCATAAGCTATATTTGTTGCATCATGTATGTACTGTCATTCTTATGCACCGTCATTCATGCATCGGGTTTCTACTTCTTTATCATGTTCATTTCATTTAACATTCATAAACATGATAAAGAGGGGCAGCTGTAGACACCCAAATTTTGCACTTCGTATACTAACCCTGACAGGAGGGTAAAATCGTCAATTAACCCAGCCTACGAGAACGAAAGGTGGACATAAGTACGAACACTCAAAGCCACCACAACGACTTGCGATCAAAGCCGACATGACAATGAGTGGATATCAGGAATTGACTAATGGCCAATACGCTTACCTGCTCGCCGGTGAGCTAGTGGGGGTCGGGGGGCAGCGCCCCTAGAAACCAAGCTCCAAATACGAATCCTGTATCATGTCGCAGCCATTCGAAACGAGCATTCCTGAATGATATGGCACGTTTCCCAGCGGTTCCCGGACTGTAAAATATAAGCCTTTCAGCGAAAACTAACAGTACGACACGAGAATCGAGGTACGATACGAAAATCGAGAAAATCAGCCCAACCAGCCGCAGATCAATCCGCGGCCAATGATGGGACGACTGACGACACGGTACTCGAGCGCGACACGGGGGAACCGAGCGCGGCACGGGGAAACTGAGGGCGGCGCGAGGGAATCGAGGCTAGTTGCAGATCAATCTGCGGCCAAGCCGCGGATCAATCTGCGGCTGCCTCTGGCAGCCTTTATCAATGCAGTTCTTCATTTTTTCATCCAGGGAGAAGGAGTTTGAAAGAAAGAGGAAAAAAACAGCAGCAAGCAGCTGCGGGACAGGAGAGAAAAGAGAGAAAAAGTGAGGATTTATACCCCTTTTGTTAGATTGTATCACATACACTTTCTACTCTATTTAATATACAAGTTTATACGCATCGTGGTGTCATTTGCAAGGTGAAAAGCCATTTTTATAGCATTTTTGTTATATCATTTTGTTAAGCTTTTGTCATTCGGGCTATATTAAATGTAGTTTTTCTTGTATATTATTGTGGATCCGTGGATTAAGGACTATTAGTGAGGGTTCCAACAGAACGAAATTCTTCCTAATGGCACGATGATATCCATTTGGTGATTTTTAGCTCGTTATGGTAATGTATTATGCGTAGTGTATTTAGATTGCTATTTTAGGATATTGTGGTGTGTTAGGCAACCCGGTGTTGTTTATTTTTTGTAGTATCTATTTTGTGGGTGTGTAGCAATTTTGGGTGTGAGTCTAGGAACGCGACCCCGTGGTCCAAATCCGATGATGGACATTTTTGGGTGTATGTAGTAGGATTGATGTACCCTTTATTGTAAATATGTAATTGTCGGGCCTTAAAACGATACCAAGTTGAAAATCGGGTTTAAGGCCCCGCAATAGTGAAATATGTGATTATGGGCGTTTGGGGTTATTTTGATGGCTCACATGCCCATGAATAGCCCCCACGCATTTTAATGCTTGATTTGATTTACGACACAAAAACTGATTTCAAAGCTAAACGATGAAGATTTCCATAAAATCAATCAAATTAGGTTATTCGCACCACGAGGCTTAAAATTGGAAGTGCTAATGAATGTCGATTCCTATTTAAACGAGAAGGCTAAAGAAAAATCGTTTTCAAACATCACAAAAATGGTTTTATAAAAATAAATAACGTTTTATTAAATCTTTATGCATAGGGTTAAAGAGATCCTAGAAGTTGCCCGTCATTTTATTTACGAAAGCAACGTATAGGTCTCGATTCCTATTTTGACGAAGGTTTAAAAACCTCTTGTTTTGCCAAAAAGACACCTAATGAAAAATCTCACAGCTTTTGACAATTAAAATCAAACCTTTCTCATAAAAAAATAATATTTTCTCGTATAAGCCGAAAGACATTCTAAAGCATTCTCAAAATAAAACACGACTTTTCATAAAAAACCCAAATTGTTTTTTTCATGCAAAACTCACCACAACATTCACATAGGCACACACGCGCGCGCACACACATTTTAAGAATTAAAGGATAGGAAAAGCATCAAGATTGCGGTAACCGTGTTTCACGGAAGTCGGGGGGTGCCTAACACCTTCCCCTCGCTTAAGCAAGCCCCCGAACTCTATGAATCTTGGTTTGCAGGCCAATTAATTCGGAGTCACATATGAGCCAGCGATTTACGAAAACGAAGCTCGGATGAGTTGGTACATCCATTTCAAATATACCAAATGGCGACTCTGGTCAATTGGCTCATCATAAAAAACGATCTTTCAAAACCCTGTCAACATTTGTGCCGACCTTTTCCAAAAATTATCTAATAAAAAAGGCTAAAATTGGAAAGGGAAATAATTAGCATAAGAGCGATTTTCCCGGCGTCGACAGCAAGCATACAATCAAATTACATAAATATAGCGGAAGCGTGATAAAACGAATTTTAAAATTTTAATACAAACCATCACCATGATCTATCCTTGTGTTCAATTATAAATTAAACGAAAGAGAAAGAGAATAAGAATTATACCCTTGTAGATCAAAGCTTCCTCGGGTAGTCCTTCGTGTTCTCCTCGAATTCCACCGATGAGATTCCTTCCTTTGATCAACGTTAGCCACCCGAGTGTTTGGCCTCTAGAGGTGATCCACCAAGGAAGAATAGGTATTCAAGAAGTTGGGTATTGGCAAAACCCTAGTTTCGATCTCTATAGAAATTGCAAGTACTCTCCACAATCTAATGCAAGAGTGTGTAACCCGAATCTATTATAAGACTCCTCTTATTTATAGATGTAGGAATAATCCTTCCCTAAACTATTTAGGATTAGGGTTTCTATTATAATTAAACTCCTTTAATTAATTATGCTCCTAATCCAATTAGTAATTCATGTGAGAGTACTTCTATTAATTAATTTCCAATCCCTATTAGGAATCAAATAATAGTAATAGTAGTAGTAATAATAATAATAATAAGACTCCTCTTATTAATTTATATTTAATATTTTCAAAATATTAAATAATAAATATTAAGTTATTTAATTTATTCTATCTCCATAGATTAAATTAAATACACTTAACTTATTATTACAATTATGTCATTTACTTCTTAAATAAATATTTTCCTTTTGCGGTGTGACCCTTTAGGTTCTCCATATTAAACCGGTTGTGAATAAATCAATTAGAACAATTCTAATCTTATTTAAATAAATAAATTAAACTATTTAATTCATTTAATTCATTTAAATAACTAATATTTATTCTACAATAAGGGTAAGCCCCCTTAGCGATCAACGACTTTCCAAATAATATAGATTTCAATATTAATCACAAAAGAACCTTTCAGTGAATAGTTACCGTAAAATTTAATCCTTCTACCATACAATGTCCCAATTTAATATAAGACATGGATTTACTGTCAAGTCTTATTTTATTTAATTATATGTATTTCGATTCCCAAATGCACAACTCTAAATAATGCAAATTAGAAACTCCTTTCTAATTTCATTTTGCCTTGGCCAAGGATTACTGAGTTGTCATTTATCGAATCACATAGGACATTCACATCTTTTACTAGACGTGGTAGATTCTTTGTTGATCATTCACCTATCTCCATATACAACTTATTATACCCAATCATACCCTTTGATATACCCTAAAGGTCTTAAGGGACATGTCAAAGTATAACTCATCATACACAAGATACTATGATGATCTCAAGTCCAAGGATCACTTGTACTACTATCACTATAGGAATTCCTATTGACAGGCGAGTAAAACTCCATTAGGTATTCCTTAGCGAGCCACGTTTAGTAAACTTATTCTCTAATAAGCACCTACATACTTGCTTTAGTGTCTCCACACAAATGATTATGAGATCAATCATCCTCTTCTTAAAAGCAAGCAACGTATGTACTAATCTATCCGGATTCACTAATTCCCTATTTAGTAATCCAACGATTAGGAACATTTTTAGTTTGTGAGCTATCTAGAATTTAGATCTCATTAGCATGATCACCATCATGATTCTAAAAGCATTGCTCAAAACTATGGGTTTATGATGAGTGTGTTTTATATACACAAATTAGGTGCTTTTGAGCTTGATAATTTGTAAATCCTAAGTCATTTCGGTTGGTTTTATGTGTTTTTATCTTATTGTTATGTAATGTAGTTTGTATTGGTTTTATATGTTTTTGTATACTTTTATGTGTTTTTATGTTGTTTTGTAGGAGTTGAAATAAAAGCTCCTTGGAATCAATACCCATAACTTGCTTTTCGGTACTATAGCTGCTTGTTTACCAATTTCACCCATGATCCAATCTGAATCTCTCAAAACGCAAAGAACGAAAGTTGTAGATATATGTCTTAGCTTTCCAGAGCAAAAAGAGAAACGAATGCCAAATGAAGAGGAAAAGCTAGAGATTGACATCAACCAAGCAAGCAAAATATGAATATCTTCTAAATGGGTTTTATCATATCTTGCTTTCCTTTGAATTTGTATTTCAATTTTATGATGAACACCATGTGTTTAATGTTTTTCTTAGCTACCATGAACTAAAGCTTGTATTCTAAGATTTCAATGGAACCCAACACATAGTTGAATTGAATTCTCTCTCTCTCTATTGATTTTAGTTATTCATTTGTGAATTGATTGTCATAACCTTTGCTTTCTAGATTAATTGCTTGACCCGTAATTACCTTGGGAACCTATATGAACTTGACGAACGGATTATAGGTTAAGACCTAGTTATGATAACATGCGAGAGTATAGATTGTTGTGGGTTATTAATCGGATTAAGTGACGCGTGTCTTATTAATTATCTGCAATAATAGATATCTTGATAGTAGTTGGGATAGATATATACCTAATTACCGCATGCAACTAATTGAGAATCTAGTCTTAATGACTTCCGATGTGAAAGTTGGTAATTGAGGGGAGGATTAATTAGATTTGGTGGACACGTGTCTATTAATCATTCCTGAAATTAGTCTCTTGATAGTGCATAGGATAGACATATACCTATGCACCGCTTAGGAAGATTCGTGATTGACCATCGACAGAGGCTCTTATGTAGTTTTGATTTCTCGGTTGTCAATTCGTATGTTATAACTGATTGAAAGAGAGAGTTAGGAGATTCAAACGAAGTGTTGGGGGAAATTGCAATCTTAGACTTGTTAATATTAGATTTAATTATCTTTTACTTGATTATTATTATCTTATTCACTACCAACAACAAAAATACCAAATCATCATTTGTCTAATTAAAATCAAGACGATATATAGTTGGTACTTGGGATACACTAGAACAATTCTCTGTGGGTTCGACAACTCTCTTATCATTATATTACTTGTTGACCGCGTATACTTGCGCGTATTTATCGGTTGCGAAATCGACCAACAGTTTATCACATTTAATATAACAACACTATGTAGATAATGTAAAATGCCTTTAAGAAAATCAATTTTTTTATTAATAAATGAATAAGATTACAAAGTATATGCTACATCATATCAAATATGACTGGCTTGTGTGCATACTACTTTCATATTCGGCTATTATATTTGAGATAATTTCAGCATTATAACTGCTTATAAAATGAATATTCATTTACTATGTTTGAAATAACTTGGGCATTATATCTGCTTATAAAATGAATATTCTTACTAAATACTTGAATAAAATCGAACATAGCAACTGCTTATAAAAGTATATATTTTCAACTTTATAAGAGAAATAAATCGGACATTATAACTTTTAGTAAATAAGACTTTTGTACTATATACATAAAATAATTTGGGCATTATAACTGCTTGTGAAAGTATATTTTTACTAACAAATACATAAAAATAAAAATTATAACTATTAGAGTATACCTCTTGTAGTTGCTAGCTTTACTTCCAATCGCGTAGCGCTTCGATGCTTAGAAAGTAATTTTTATCTCACAATATCTCTCAGAATATAAATATAGAGTGTTTTTGCTCTTGAACTACTCTTGAAAAATGGTAAGGAATGAATGAACTGAGCTTGCTATACATAGGAAAACAAAGTTTCACTAATTGCATGTTAGGGGCTCGGCTTATTACACTTTACACCCTAGCATATTCTTAGAATATTCTTCTAAGCTCCTCAATGAAAATATCTTCTAAGCTTGACTATGCAGCTTGCAATTTGAACTTATCTTCTAAGCTCCTCAATGAAAATATCTTCGAAGCTCGACAATGCAGCTTGCAATCTAAGCTCCTCAATGAAAATATCTTCCAAGCTCGATAATGCAGCTTGCAATTGAACCTATCTTCTAAGCTCCTCAATGAAAATATCTTCCAAGCTCGACAATGCAGCTTGCAATTGAACCTATCTTCTAAGCTCCTCGATGAAAATATCTTCCAAGCTCAAAAATACAACTTGATACCATAAGCACAACAAATCACTTTGTCATTCTCAAGCACAACACAACAACTTGTCAAAAATAATTTGTCAGAATAATTGTTGGTGAAATCGTCGAAAGCATGACAAATCATTTTGTCAATGTAAGCACGACTAAGCAACTTGACAAAAAAAATTTATTTGACCTAATTCATCGTTTACATAATATAATCACAAAACACCTGCTTTGAAATATCATTTCAATCTTTATTAAGCACATATGTTACAAAATTTGAATCTCATTAGGGCTTAAGATTTTAAACTTCTTGATACCTAGTTTTAGGTTATACACTCTAATTCTAAACGTATACGATAGCGTTTTTGAATCGTATTAGGTTTTCAAAGATTACCTGAACAGTTGTTCATTAGAGTATACAATCACATAACACATAGTTGAAATAAGAAATTTCATTTAATAATCACATAATTTACATATACGAGTCTTATTAATGTCTGGAATATCACATTCACTCCTTCTAATAAGAATTTCGTCCTCGAAATTACAGTACAGATTACAGAAACAAATATGGGTAGTTGTCTCGCATTTTACTCTCGAGCTCCCACGTAGCTTCCTCTATGTTTTGATTTTTCCAAATTACCTTGACTGAAGGTATCACTTTATTCCGTAGAATTTGTTCTTTTCTATCTATGATTTTAATAGGAATTTCTTCATATGATAAATCTTTCTCGATCTGAATAGGCTCGTGATCTATAACGTGTTTATAATCGGGTTTGTATGGTCGTAACACGGACACATGAAACACGTTATGGATATGTTCTAACTCAGGAGGTAAGGCTACCTCGTAAGCTACCTCATATATCCTTCTTAGAATTTGAAATGGTCCTATGAATCTTAGACTCAGCTTCCTTTTCTTGACAAAACGTATTTTGCCATTCCACGGAGATAGTTTCAAATATACGTGGCTACCGACATCGAAATCTTGTTATTTCCTGTGTTGATCTGCATACTTCTTCTATCGATCTTGAGACGCTTGCAATCTCTCTCGTATAATTCGAACTACCTCAGCGGTTTGTTGAACTATTTCTGGCCCTAACAATTATCATTCACTTACTTCGTCCCAACATAATGGCGTTCTACATTTCCTTCCGTACAGAGCTTCAAATGGTGGCATTCCTATGCTGGCATGGTAACTATTGTTGTAAGCAAACTCTACTAAAGGTAACTGATCCTCCCAACTTCCTTTGAAGTCCATGATGCAAGTTCGCAACATGTCTTCTAATGTTTGAATTGTCCTCTCACTCTGACCGTCTGTTTGTGGGTGATAAGTTGTGCTTAATCTCAACTGGGATCCTAAGTGTTTTTGAAGACTTTTCCAAAAGTTTGAAGTAAACTGTGGATCTCGGTCTGATACTATAAAAACAGGGACTCCATATCTAGAAATAACTTCATTGATGTAAAGTTTGGCTAATTGGTCAAGACTGAAGTTAACTTTTATGGGTAGGAAATAAGCTGACTTGGTAAGACGATCTACAATTACCCAAATGGCATTGTGACCTTTCTGTGTATTTGGGAGACCTACTACGAAATCCATGGTAATATGTTCCCATTTCCACAAGGGAATTTCTAAGGGCTGCAGTAACCAACTAGGTTTTTGATGTTCGGCTTTTACCCTTTGACAAGTTAAACATTTACTTACCCATTCCGCTATTTCTCTTTTCATGTTCGACCACCAAAAGTGTCTGCTTAAATCTTTGTAAATTTTTGTACTACCCGAATGCACGACGAACTTAGAGCTATGGGCTTCATTCAGTATTTTATCTTTTAGTTCTTGTATTGAGGGGACCCAAATTCTATCCTCGTACCTCAGTACCCCATCTTTATCTATTCTGAATTTGACATTCTTTTTATGAGTTATTTCAGTTTTACACTTCTGACACTCTTCATCTGTCTCTTGTAGTTCCCTGACTCTATCCCATAAAGTCGAACCACTTCCTACAATGAATAACTTTTGGGTAGAGTTAACTGGAACTCTTACCTCAATCTCAAGTTTATTAAACTCTTTTATAAGTACCTCGTTGTTTATTATAACATTCAACTTCTCTTGGTTCTTTCTACTTAACGCATCTGCAACGATGTTGGCTTTCCCGGGATGGTATAAGATGTCACAATCAAAATCCTTTATCAACTCTAATCATCTCCTCTGCCTCATATTTAACTCCTTCTGCATGAAAATATACTTCAGACTTTTATGATCTGTGTATATCTGTGATCTGTGTATATCTCACACTTCTCCCCGTACAAGTAATGCCTCCAAATTTTCAAGGCAAATACCACGACGGCTAACTCAAGATCATGAGTAGGATACTTCTTCTTATAATCTTTGAGTTGTCGTGATGCATATGCAATCACCTTCCCATGTTGTATCAACACACAACTTAATCCCTTGTGTGATGCATCACTATAAACTGTAAGACCCCTGGTATTATCTAGTAATGATAACACTGGTGCCATGCTCAAACGCTTCTTCAACTCTTGGAAGCTTTCTTCGCATTTATCTGTCCAGACGTACTTTACCGTCTTTCGAGTTAAATTGTTTAGCGAGGTTGCTATTTTTGAAAAATATTATATAAAACGTCGATAGTACCCTGCTAACCCGAGAAAAATTCTTACTTCTGTTGGAGTTGTTGGTTGTTCCTAATTCACAATCATCTCTATCTTTACTGGATCTACCACGATCCCATCCTTGTCAATCACATGACCCAAGAATTGGACTCATTGTAACCAGAATTCACACTTGGAAAACTTTGCATAAAGTTGTTCCTTCCATAATATCTCTAATACGCTCCTCAAATGTTTAGCATGTTCCTCCCGTTTTTTCGAGTATATTAAAATATCATCGATAAACACTACGATAAATTTGTCTAAGCATGGTTTAGCCACTCGGTTCATCAAGTCCATGAATGCTTCCGGTGCATTCGTCAATCCAAAGGACATCACAAAAAACTTATAATGTCCATAGCGTGTCCTAAACGCTGTCTTTGGCACATCTTCTTTTTTTACCTTTAATTGATGATAACCTGATCGTAGGTCGATCTTCGAAAAGTGTTCGGCCCCTTTTAACTGGTCAAACAAATCATCAATTCTTGGTAAAGGATATTTATTCTTTATGGTTAACTTATTTAATTCTCGATAATCGACACATAACCTTAAAGTTCCATCCTTCTTCTTTACAAACAACACCGGTGCTCCCCAAGGTGAAACACTAGGTTGTATGTACTTCTTGTCTAAGAGTTCTTATGATTGCACAAGTAACTCCTTCAACTCAACTGGTGCCATCCGTAAGGTGCCTTCAAAACTGGCGTCGTACCAGGTGCAAGATCAATAACAAAATCGATCTCCCTATCCGGAGGAAGACCTGGTAAGTCATCAGGAAATTCCTTAACTACAGGTATTTGATCTAGCTTTTCTCCTTCCTTTCGAGTATCCACTATATATGCCAAATAACATGTACAACCCTTCCTAAGCAATCGCTCTGCCTGCATTACTGTCAGACATCGAGATCGTTTAGGTGAACAACCACCGTTGAACACTATCTTTGACTTCGACACAGTCAATAGGTTTTCACGCTGCCGATGGCAGTCAATCATTGCATTATGATTAACCAACCAATCCATGCCTAAAATTATGTCGAATTCCCCCAGCTGTATAGGAATAAGGTTCACAAGAAACTTGTGTCCCTTAATCTTTACGTTACAATTTCTATATATGGTTTTAACGGGAATTGTCTTTCTATTTGCAATTTCTACATTGAAAGGTATGTCTAAGTCTTCACATGGCATATTCAAGTTTTTAGCAAAGCCATTAGACACGAATGAACAAGTAGCACCAGAGTCGAATAACACATATGCATTTAAAGTGTTAATAGGGATGATACCTGTCACCACGTCCTATGAAGCAACAGCATCCCTCATCGTCATATTAAATGTTCTGGCGGTTGGACGACTTTAACCTCCAGCTCCTGCTACTGTTGGTTTAAAGCTATTGTTGGTTGTTTGGTTTCCCCATCCATTTTGATTCCTGGTTCTTGGGCAATTTCTAACTATGTGATCCATTGACCCGCAGTTGAAACACCTACTCCTATTGGTTGTATGACACTCAGGGGCATAGTGTACCTCCTGACCACACTTGTAACAAGTCACATGTGGCGCCCCCAAACTCGGGTAATTGAAACCCGTATTTGGTGCATCACGATACCATTTGTTTGAGCTGTTTAATATATTACAAACTTATTATTTATATCAGAGCTATATATTCCCCAGGTATGGCAACCTTTAATTACATTCCTTACATGTTACATAATATATATGATCACAATACAAAAGACTAATTATTACAGATAACACCATACAACTTATTCCTTTAGCTTTCCCTTTCCTTTGTCCTTGCCAGAGCCTTCTGGTCGATCACACTTAGCTGAAAACATTTAAGTCGAACCAAGAATGAGCATTCAATTGCTCAGCAAGTAATAACAATTATAATAATGCGCTGAAGAAGTAAATATTTTCTTTAAAGACTACTTCTACCACGAATCAATAGTGGTGAAGTCATTTGAAACTATTCTTAACAACATATCAAATCATTTTAAGATTTTTGAAACAACATATTGACTTTTGAATGCTGAGTGGTCAAAAGACCATGAACTGTCATTTTTCATTTTCGAAAAGGTTTAAACAGAAATTCATCTGTAAACTGTCTGGTCTTACGTACACGGAGGATGATCAGTCCCGTTGTGCCTTGTATTGATCAATACTATATAATACATCTCCGTCATTGGCACATAAAAATTAAATCACCACTATTAGCGCATAAAATTTCCCATTTAGGGTTGTTCATACTCAGCCTGGAGTCCTAACTAAAACAATTTAGTTGGACGACTTTATCATAACCAATAATATTCGACAAATATTTTTCAAACCATGTCTAGCTGGGACAAATAGCTTAGACAATCTTTAAACTAGGTATACATACCGAAATTTAATAGTATGTATCAGAACTTGTCAACGAATTTCGAATTCAAGGGTAATTGATAATGTACAATAGTTCATACAAGTGGGGACACTTGCATATCCAAACATAGAATACAAATTTTTAATATGAGTTATAGCAATTCAGTAATGAGATACTTTTAACAATGAACGAATCGAAGGAAATTCAAATTTATAATAATTATAACAATTTGTACAAGTGAGGACACTTGCACAAAGAACAAAATAATTTTGATTATAAATGCATCACATGAGACAATACCGAGATATTTGAAATCAATAGATAGCTTGAATAAAGTTTAAGAATACTGGCATAACTTATGGATTCGTTGCATAAAGTAAATGCAAGGGTTACCATAATTGCATAAACGAATAACAAAGATCATTATGGATATGAATAATTAACAATAATTATTCACGAGCATGCTTTGAAATTGATAACATATATTGAGTTAGGAACTAGTAATAAATATAAGAAGTTTAGGGTTAAGAACTTGCAACATATAAAGATTCATAGCAATAATCAGGAATTTGCACAACATATACCTGTTTGCACGAAATAAAAATAGTGCATAAGGTTTAGATACTTGCATAGTAAAAAAAGAGTTTAGATACTTGCACAACATACGGATCCAGTTCATAATGTAAATGAAAGGATAGAATAGTTGCTCAATAATAGATTGAGTTAAAAGCTTGCATAAACCTGAAACCATTTCATAAAGTAAATGAAAAGGTAAGATACTTGCATACATACACCTATTGCATAAAATAAATGCGTAGGTTCGGATACTTGCCTTGGTCGTTGACTACTGCTACGTAATTTAATATGACTTCTTTCGTAAGACCTACCAGTCATAAGATTGATCTTTCAATCAGCAATTCATATTATACCTTATAATATCACTTATTTATAAGTAAATTATCTAACATTTAACCATATAATCAAATATTAGATAACACATTAACATCATAGGCATTCATAATTCTAAAACTAGCACACATCGAGTCTTTAACAGTGTTCAATATAGTATGCCGAGTGGTTTCCCACAAACAACCAAGTTTTTATCTCGTCTACACTATTTTCACAATGAGTTAGATAGGTTGCTAGTTCGTATATACCTTCGCTCCCTGAAGGAATTGTTTAGCCCAGATACTATACATCAACTATTAAAGAGTACGACTGTACCACTACTTTATCATATATCTTAGGTTCATTACCCAAACCAGCAAACTGGATTCCAAATCTAGTAAACTAGATGGCAATCCAGCAAACTGGATTCCAATCTAGCAAACTGGATTCCAATCTAGCAATCTGAATTCCAACCTGGATTACAATCCAGCACACTAGATTCAAACTATTCAATTCAGCCAACTATTTTCCAATTCAGCAACCTGGATTCGAATTAACATATAATACAGCAAACTAGATTCACTATTTCAGCAACTGAATACACCTATTCAGCAAGCTGGATTCAAACAGTTTTTCCCTTTATTAAATAATTCATTCAATCATTCTAAAATGCTATAAACATTATACTTCCTTATAAATGACCAAAACCCTTATCAAAAATTTGTATATATCCTATATAGGGGTTTTAAGCCATAAAAACCTATTTTCCAAATTTTCAACTTCACATAATTAAATTCATTTATCCATAACTTTATCATTTACATAAAAAATAGCAAACCATCTTCAAAATCATTTTTTTTTGGAAATAGACTATATATAGTCCTCTTATGAAAATATATTTTCCCGAAATTTTTAAAATCCATTTACTATATTTAAATAGTCCAAAATAGCCAAATTTTGCTACATTTTTCATAAATTGAAATTGTATCGAAAAATTCTGACATTTACAAAGTATGTTCCTGCTATATACATATACTCCCAGTAATTATTTTATAATTTTTGGAGTTAACCACAAAGAGTTATTCGGGTATACTCTTAACAGTGATCCCTCGCGATAAAATCCATAACTTTCATTATACATGGTCAAAAATCTTCAAATTTTTACAAGACTCACATAACTTCCCATATTATCACACCAAATTTTCCTAGAATTTTTAGATCAAAAAACATAGACGAAACTGCCCCTGGAATCGGATAGTCAGCAGCCTTTATCCTCTTTTTGTTCACTACCCGAACTGTTTTGACTAAACCAGTCCCTGCGAATTTTGTACGAATTATTTTTGAGTTCTACTATTTGAGTTTAGTAGTTAATTATATATCTAGCACTCCTCTTTGACGGATCACAAAAAGCGTTTATGGATCTCAAGTTATAAGCTTACAAAGTAGTAGAAAGTTAGGGTTTTCTAACTTTTTAGAAACTAGTTTTACTTTTCTTTCTTTTGATCCAAATTTTGACATTCAAAAGGGTTAAATCTAAACATAAAACATTTATTAACATGTATATAAAGAGTTTTAGGGTCCAAGATCATAAAGTTTGTATCATAAAAAGTCAAACCAAAACAAAAAGAAATACACTTGATTATGGTAAAAAAAAATTATACCTTTGCTTTATTTTCTTCCTTCTTCTTCCTAAGTTAGCTATGGAACTTTGAAGCTTGCTAAAATTTCTCCTCTCTTACCATGTGCCCCTCCCTCTTCTTTCTCAAGATATTATTTTGGAAAGAAGGGTAGATGAGATAGAAGGAAGTAGATTTTTAATTTTTATTTTCTCTCTCTCTCTAACTAACAAAATGAAATGAATAAGACCACTTTTGTTTTACAAAACTAATACTTACATAACCTATAGATATATAAATTATATCTATATATTTTGCCATCATTTGCAAGTAAACACATTGACAACTTCGTGATGTGTCATAATTAACAATTGTACTTTCTTTTCATCCATTTTTACAAGCTATCTCCCAAAAATTAACACATCACCCCATGATGGGACTATATGGCCGGCTACCCCCTTCAATTTTGCTTCAATTTTGCTTCTTTTTTTTTATTGTTTTAATGGATAATTAAGTTGCTTAGGATATTTTTCATTAAAATCAATTTGGGCTCACTTTTAATTAGTTTGGGCCACTAGTTATCCAATATTATTATTCTATATTTGGACTACTATTTTATTAAATGTTAGACTAATTTAATTAGTCAACACCTTAATTATCCAAATCCATGATTAATTAAATGAGTGGGCTTGGTTAGTAAACTAATTAGGCTAGTCCATTAGTATTCCTTACTAATTGGACTATTAAAATTAATCATTCATATATATCACATAATTCTCATTAATTAATACCCATATTAATTAATGTACCAAATTTATTCACTTACTATATTCACTTTAATTAAATATTTAATTAATTATCTTACAAATTGTTTAATATTAATATTCTTAGGTTAGTCCACTAATTTAAATAACTATTAGTGGGCTCTATTTTAACTAACAATTAGTTACATACATTATCCACATAAGTCATAACACATTTATCATTATTGATAAATAATTATTATACTCATTAAACCACATATTGTACATACATACCTTCAAATATAATCAATACTTATATTTAGTATTCGAATTTCCTTAAGAAAATAAATTCTTATTATCTATAATACACATACATTCATTTTAAATATAATTATATCAATAATTATATTTAAAATTAAAATCCATAACCATCGATCAAATTAGAGTTTTGATCCGTACTGTCAATTTATCACATTTACCATACTTAGTCAATTTAAAATAAATTGATTAATCTTACAAATTCATATCATAAAGAAATAATCATAGTAATAATAATAATATTAATAATCATTTCTTAAAATATAAATTTATTATTTAAATAATATAGTAATCATATTTTTATAAATAATCATATATCTTTAGTATAAAAATTAACTTATTAACAGAATATAATTTATAATTATCAACTATTTCGTTAATAAGAAATTTACTTGAAATCATATATGAAATAAATAAATATATATATATATATATATACACACATATTACATATTCACATTCCTTTCCTTGCACACGATCCCATACTTGCTTGAATATATAAAAAAAATAATTTTTATATAAAAAAAATTCATACGTAAAATTTCTTATTTTAATATATCGAAAATCTTGGGTTATTACATCACCTTCTTTTTAAGACACACTCCTCTATGATTCTTCCCACATATAGCACAAAGGTCATTTCTATTGTTGTTTTTATTATTGTTGTTGTAGTTGTTATTATTAAAGTTATTTCCCCTTCTCCCAAAATTATTATTAAAAGTGGCATCCCACTTTCTCTTGTTATTATTGTTAAACCCTCCAATACTTGCTTCCCCTTTAAACCTCCCCCCTTCAGTTTGACTCTTTCTCTCCTTGTGAAATTTTAACAAAGTTTCACTCTCGCTTTCAGCTATGATAGCTTTCACGAGAATTTCTGAGAAGGTTTTTACTTGGAACATCGACAACTTACTACGAATCTAGGGTTTTAAACCCTCCTCATACCTCCTGGTCTTCCTTGCCTCCGAATCTACTTGATGGGGGCAAACCTAGCTAGTTCATTAAACTTAGTTGTATACTGAGACACAGTAAGCTCTCCTTGTTTTAACTCTAGGAATCGTACCTCCATACGATCCTGTATCGATTGGGAAAAGTAATTCTCAAAGAATAGTTCCTTGAACCTATCCCAAGGAACTATCCCTACACCTGCACGAAACTTAGTAGTTTCTCACCAATGATTCGCCTCACCTTTGAGAAAAAAAGTGGCAAAGACCGTCTTTTGGTCTTCGCTGACATTAGTTACTATAAAGAACTTCTCTATTTCAGTAATCCAGGTTTGAGCCTCAACGGGTGTTGCGGTCCCTTTAAACTCAAGCGGACTTACAAGTTTAAAGTCTTTAAATACGGTGCCCTGTGGGGTAACTGCATTAGGTTGATTTGGTTGACGACCTTGTAAGGCTCCTAAGAGTATATCCACTAATTGGTGGGTAGGGTTTGTTTCTGTGACACCCCCAAATCCAGGTTTCCAAACCTCGAATTCGGTGCTCACGATAATCGACGACAAACATACTATCTAACTAAATGCGGAATAATAAACATACATTGTTTATCGAATGGAAATAAAGTCTTACAATTCTGGTCCCCAGGTTCTTTAACCTTAACATAAAACGTACCCTTAATACAACAATAGGTTCACCTAATCAAACAACATTCAATAATAACTAGTACATAGGCACTATCGGGCATCTATTCCTGCACCTTCCCTTTTCCTTTGTCTCCTCTAGACGTTCCTGCCTTAGCTGAAATAAAGATCATGATATAGCAAGGGTAAGCAAACTAATTTGCTTAGCAAGTATATACACAAGAGATATATCATGATAGAAGGAAATTTTGCTTTCAATGTTCAACAACAGTATAAGGGTGTGAAGGAACATGAATTAGTAAACAACAGTTGAATATCCGAATAATTGAATGACAATTACTGAGTGGTTTGAAATAACCAAGGACGTTTTCCAAGGTTCTCAGCATGTAAGCTGGACCTCTTAAAAAGTTTTGGTAATCGAGGGGATCAGCCTCTCATACCCCGTGATTTATGGCATAAACACTTAATAACCAGCATTGATATCATGCCTTAAACAAGGTTTATCCTTTTCTCAGCCAAGAGTTCTTACCACAACAATTTAATAAGAACAACTTTTAAAATACCATTGTCTTAACCAATTTAGACATGCTGGATCTAGCTGATACAAATAGCATAGATCGATCTCATAAACAATTCATACTTGAAAGAACTTTAATTAAATTTACGGTTCAATCATAATAGGATAGGAATTCAATTGCATAATGTGCGAATCTCAATAAATAGTATAGATGTGAATAATCGACAATAATTATTCACTAACATGCTTCGAAAATAATAACTCGAGTTTGAGTTAGGGAACTTGCCTGTCTGCTCAGCTACAAATAATTCTAGCTTTAACTAATTGGCCTTGAAGAACCTAACATTGATAATGTTGATCTATCAATTAGTACTGCGTAGTTGTATATCGACACGCTTACTTATGCTATTTATTTAACAATTAAGCAAATCACATAGCACACATAAACTATCGTAAATCCTGTAAGACACTTAATTGATCCTTAGATTGATGGTTTAATTTATTACCAATGTTTTCCTTAAGTGATAAACACTTATTAAACCCTTAAACAATTAATAATAATTGTTCAATTGATTAACATTACTCTTTCTTAAGTAATATTTATTTATTAAACCCTTAAGCAATTTATTATGATTGTTTAATTAATGGGTTATTAAGCTCTCTCTATTTTATTGACTCTATCTTCAATTAATTACTATTAAATAGTAATTAATTAATTATCTTTAGTTATTATTATTAATAGTACTTAATAACTAATTATATTCACTTATTATTTAATTATTAATTAAATAATAATCAAAATTATAAATTTTAATTGTCTTTAATTATTATTTAAGATTAAATAATAATTAATTAGGTTTGTTTATTATTTAAAGTTTAATCAAATAATTAATTAGTGCGTAACGATTATCTTTAGTTATTATTTAAATAATAAATAATAGATAATTAGATTTATTTATTATTTAAAATTAATTAAATAATAAATAAATTAATTAGTAAATATGAATTATCTTTAGTTATTAATAAATAATAACTAATTAGATTTATTTATTATTTAAGGTTAATCAAGTAATAAATAATTTACTTAGTGAATAAGAATTATCCTTTAGTTATTATTTAATAAATGATAACTAATTAGGTTTATTTATTATTTAAAGTTAATCAAATAATAAATAATTAATTAGTGAGTAATAATTATCTTTAGTTATTATTTAATAATAACTAACTAGGTTTATTTATTATTTAATGTTTAATTAAATAATAAATAACTAATAAGTGAGTACTAATTAATCTTTAGTTATTATTTAATAATAACTAATTAGGTTTATTTATTATTTAAAAGTTAATCAAATCATAAATAATTAATTTACAATTCTTAATTATCCTTAATCATTATTTAATAATAATTAATCAATTACTTAACTTTATTTATTATTTAAACATAATTAAATAACAAATAGTTAATTTTTTTTCTAATTTTCGTTCTTGATTTCCAGATTTGGGGTCTTTTCACCAAAAACCTTCATAAAACGAAATCTACAACTTCGATTTTACGATCCGTCAATTTTGTTGGATTCGTATCTTCCTGAACTACACTTTTCATTTATCAAACATCAAATTTGGTTATGTCTAGGTCTCGGAAAACAGGCTCAAAGTCAGGGGTCAGCAAGGTTGTTCAACAGTTGGCATGCTTTGGTAATAAATTCATGGTTTGCCCATTTTTCAACAAATTTGAGTGATTCAAAAGGGATTTTGTCCCTAACCTATGGATCTAGCATATCAAGAAAGAAAATCACAATATCCCTTTATAGGTTTCAAAATGACAAGCATATAACAACCTTTTTCAAACAAAATTTCCGAAAATCTCCTTTACTTCCTTTCTTCTAAATTTTTCCAACATAAACTCACACATATGAACAAGCAAAACATTATATATTCAAGATCTAACCTTATCATAAGGTTCTAGCCATCAAGAACATAAAACGTCAAGGATCTATGTCCAAACACATTAAAATAGCTTAAAGTTTGGAGTTATACCTTTTTGATTTCTTCTTCTTCTTTTCCTTCCCAAAATAGGTTGTGAATGGGGATGGCCTAAACAATCAAGACCTTCTTCTTTCTCCCACAAGATTTGTTCTTTCTTTTTCTTCAAACTCTCTCTCTAACACTCTCTCTATACTTGGTGAATAATGAACCAACCTCACTATCATTGGTGAGGGGTCCTATTTATAGGAAAGTAGAGACCGTGGGCAAAAATAGTCATTAACCATGACTAGGCAAGGGCAATTTGGTCAATTCATCAATAATAGGAAGCTTCCTAGCAACTTCCTCAAGGGTATTTTAAACATTACCCAACTTCTTTTAAGGTTAAAATAGTCTTTTCGCAAAATCTTAATTATCCATTAGTTATTACCCATTCTTCATTGGTTATTAGACATTGGTTATTATCTTGCCATCATTACATTGGTTAAACACAATGGTTATTATCCCGCCATCATTTCATTGGTTATTAACCACTTGGATATACAATGGTTATTGCCCTTACATAATTACCTTGGTTATTAACCACTCTTGGCCATTTTAGTCATTACCCACCAATTCCTACACTTGACTCACCTATGGTTATCTCTTAACCATAGTTATATCATACCTGCCAACACGAGTATAGACACATCTTATACATCTCCCACCAATTAACCCAAGTTGATTTAAATAGAACACAACGTTAACTCATTGAATTAAATTAGATTTAATTAATAAGGACGTTCAAAATTCACGGGCATTACAGTTTCTCTATCCTCTCTTTCTGTCTGATTTCTCCTTCTTGTTACCATGATTCTAGAAATAAAGGAAAAACAAGTATAAATACAAGTATATATTGCACACATAGTTAACAACTTGATTTGTACAAACATAATTAGTATATTACATACTGAAGATTACATATCCGACTAGTGGTTTATACCACCACTAGTTAGTACAAAGGATTCCCTATTTACAACCAAAATTTTTATCATACACACTACTTAATATAACCTAAGTATTATCCCATACTTAACGACCATGTGCCTCATCATAGGCACCTAAATCATGTGGCATACCACTGATTGATCTATCAGATAGTCCACCTTTTACTCTTCTACTGGATATCTAATCACTCGGCGCTTTAAGTTGTCGAATGAGTTACGACACCCTCGAACAACTCGATCTAACTACACTTGTACATCCTATAAAAGAATTTTACTTGTTTAGTATTATAGTGAAGCAAGTTTACACATAAATATAAAGCTTTTAAGATTAATTCATGTATAATTATGTATTTTACGGACTCAAAGACTATATCCTAAAGAATTTCCTAACTACCTTAGAGCTATAATCTACAGCTTTGATACCAACTTGTGAAGCCCCCAAATTCTCTACACTCCCTGTAGCAGATTTGGTGCTCACGTGAAACTATTCAACTATAAATATTCCATAATATATAACTTCTATCCATCCAAGGTTCACAGTATCCCATAACAGAGAATAGTTCTCGTCAGAATGTTAACTATGTTTGGATACCCTCACTTGGATGTATAGATTCATATCTTATGGATATCTCTTTCATATCGATATTCCCTATCTATCTGACATTCACAGTATCAATGATAAGTTTGTTCTTGGAACTGAGGGGCGTATTTCGGTAAAGGTGGCACCTTACCAGCCTTTATTAAGGGTAACCTCAGCGCTTACAGAACTCCCAATATCATTTAAATACCCTCATTCAGATGTATAGTTCATATGGATACGGTACTAGATCAAATGCTACTTTCTAACTTAACTAAGAATGTAAATACTACGCAAGAGATATAACAAAAGATGATATATATTGCATAACTTTAAGTTTAATTATAACATTCTCAGTACTATGTTCTTATAAGACTTAAATTTATTCAAAATAGTAAGATAAACTAATTAACACGGCCTTTTCCCTTATCCGTCCCTGAAGTTCCGGGATTACCATCTAAAACTGCAAAGGAAAGTTTTATGGAAGGATGAGCTACAAAATGCTCAGCAAATTTATGTCAAAAATGTAAACACAATGTGTTTGATTTGAAAAAAGTTCAAAAGCTTTTGCCACCTGAGGGTTCAGTACATGAACCATGTGTTTCAACCAGTTCTGTCAGCCTCCAATGACTTAGAACAGCTTTGTTCAGATATCTTCTAGGGGATCAGCCTAATCGAGATATCCTAAGAGTATGCATACCATCCTAATCGTGCCCAACATGCACTAAACGTCAATATATTATTGACAATAACAACCCATATAGGGTGTTTGTATACTCAGTTATAAGATGTCGTACCAAACAATTTGGCTTGACACTGTGACGCCCCCAAATTCGGGTCTCAAACACCCGGATTTGGTCATCACGATCCAATACAAACATCCACCTCCAAACAACATACAATAACTAAGTGCGGAATATAATAAACATATGTTGTTCATTTAAAAGGTGTTACTAGTCCCAAGATTCAATAACCTTAATACAAAAATATAAATATACCCTAATACAGTACTATAGGGTTTAAATAACAATAGAAGTTTCTTAACTATGCCTCGATCAAAATACAGACATTAAAAGACTAATACTTTATCTTTTCCTTGCCCTTGTCTTTTCCTGAGTTCTCGAGCTTAACTGCAATAAGGTTCATGATATAGCAAGGGTGAGCAACTAGTTTGCTCAGCAAGTTTAAATAACAGCAAGAAAAGATATATATTATGAAGAACGGAAGGTAAATAGAGGAATTCAACAATATGAATATCGGAAGCAAGAATAATAATTGCTTTTAAAACGAATGCTAGTCAAGTAGACTTTAAACAATAAACGTTCAAGGGAGTCAATAGCTAGTTGACCCTTTGGTTACTGGCTCAGAAATAAGTACTCGAGGGGATCAGCCTCTAGCACCCGATGTGTATGCATAACATTTAATTTCTGTTATATGTATCTTATATTCCGATACGTGGGATACTCCCCTTATATTGTAGGGGTGTTCATAAAGTCCAAGATTCCGCGCCTTAAAATGGCTTGGAAAGCTTTTAAAAATCTGTACCACAAATGTCTAGCCGGACAATGGCTAAGACTTAACTATGGCAGTTCATCCATATTAGAACTTCAAATAAAGTACAAGTCAACATCCGCGCGAAAAAAATTGCACAATGTGCGAGTGCCAATAACAACAATATGGAATAATTGTTAAGTAATTAATCCACTTAGAGCATGCTTGAGAAATTAAAGATTCAAGCTTAAATATTAACTTGCAATAAATAATACAAGAATGGTTTCAGGGAACTTGCAACATCGTAAGAAGTTTAAGGTTAGGAACTTGCACAAAGTGAAGTTTCGGAAAAAGGGAACTTGACCTCAATAATACTTGCTCAACAATAATATATTTGCACAAGTCAATAGAAGTCAAGGGAACTTGCACAATTAAAGTTTCGGGATAGAGAACTTGCCTGGTGCGTCTGCTACAATATACTAACACACGCTCCTTAAAATCCTACACAATTAAGTACATATTCGTATAACAATTATTCACTTATAGACTAGATTTAAAACTGACGTAGCATCACTAAAGTACTTTGATTGTCACTACGACTACCCAGTCGGGGGTCTCGTTCTCCGGTGAGCGAGCAACTGCCTAGCTCGCCGGTGAGCTGGCGGGGCTCTAAGGGGGCAGCGCCCCCTAGAAACCAAACGTAAGTTGTAACCAGGTTAGTCAATTCCCGCCTTAAGACAACAC
This sequence comes from Aralia elata, assembly GCA_034770075.1. Taxonomy (NCBI): domain Eukaryota; kingdom Viridiplantae; phylum Streptophyta; class Magnoliopsida; order Apiales; family Araliaceae; genus Aralia; species Aralia elata. The sequence continues at coordinate 455,092 of JAVJAP010000027.1, read as the reverse complement.
TATTTAATCTTGGTTGTTAAATGGTTACCTAATAGTAATAATCAACTAATTATCCTTATTTATTATTTAATACCAATCTGATAATAATTAACTGTATTTATCCATAATTATTATCTAATATTGATTAAATAGTAATTAACTAATTATTAATTAACGTAACTTAAATAAGAATTTAATTTAAAAGTATTTAATTCTCAAACTGCACGACCCGACCCGAATCGACCCGATGCGGACCGACCCGGCCAAAAACACGGCCTTGGCGCTGCAGCGAGAGGCCATTAAGGCAAGGTCGACGCTGCGGCGCGAGGTCCGTGCCGTTCTAGCTTAGCACGCGGGCTTGGCGCTGCGGCATGAGGTTTGAGTAGCAAGCTTGGCGCTGCGGCGTCAAGGCCCTTAGGCGCTGCGTTGCGGTGTCATGTTGCCGCTGCAGCGCGACGGCCAATTCGTTGTGACGCTGTGGTGTCACTTACTGACGTTGCGGCGTCACTTACTGACGATGCGGCGTCACTTACTGACGCTGCGGCGTGACGAACCAGAGTTCGTCTTCTCCATTTCGTTTTCATGGTTTTCTTCAATTTTAATCCTTAAAACTAATTTCCAAGCATGCAAAGCTCAATATTATTCACATATTACTATTAATTGTAAGATTTATACACTAATTTGAGTAATTAAATTTTAAGCATCAAGCACATCTTTTGTAAAATTTCGCAACGAAAGGTGCATTGTGATGAGGCTTACCTTTCGCTTGATTTAGATGCAGTCCTTCTCCTCCTCCCACAATAAACTATGTATTCAGAGACCATTCGCTAATTGGCTCCCTCCTTCTGATTCCTCTCCCTTCCAAGCTCTCGATCTCTCTCTCTCTCTCAGTTAATTTTACGATCTCAGTACACTGAAGGAAGAAGTTGGGCCTCTAATTTATAGCCAATTCATTAACCGTGCCAAGCTTTTGCCTGAATTTGTTAACCATGGGAAACAAGAAGGTGATGATGGCAAACGCCGCTGAAATCTTCAGCCACGATTTTGCTTCACAGAAAATCCGGCACAAAATCCATACGCGGCTCACTGTTCATCCCAACTTGTTTTAATTTAATTTCTTTTTCTTCGTAAATGGCAGACCACGGTTGGAAATAAAATAGGATATGTCCCATAATTATTGTCCCATTATTTTGCTACTAGTTAATTAAATAAATTTAACTAGTCAAATATTATTTACTTATCAATGGGACTATTAATATTATTAATTTTATTATCCTTATTAATTAATAGGTAATATTAATTAATTTACTATATCCAAAATAGTTGAATATTTAATACTTAATTATTCATAAATTTCTATATATTAAATAACCTAGGGTAGTCCATCAATTTAATAATTCTATTGTTGAGACACCCTTTAAAATAATTAAATATCTATTCCCACACTATATTCAATTAAATTGAATATTTAATTTATCACCACTTTATCGATTCCTTCAACATTAAACCCGTAGGGTTAGTTCACTAATTTAATTAAACCATTAGTGACTCCCTTTAATTAATCCTAACAGTTACGCGAAATCATATAATCACATAACCAATTAAACACACAGGATTTTAAATAATCATATGAAACTAACTCATTAAAATTAAATTTATATTTAATTAATAATGGAGTTTAAAAATTCACGGTCATTACAGACACAACAATTCATGCTTGAATAAACAATATATGAATAATGATTCATTTTTAAGTTATGCTGAATCAAGAAACAATACCTTCACAACAATTGATAGCAAGATGTATAATACTTGCATAAAGGTAACAAGGTTTGGAGACTTGCATGTGCGTTGTACGTTTAGTTTACGCTGTCTATCTAAGTCACGTAGTCTATTTATATCTATTTATACCAATAATAAGCGTTAAAATACTTGCACATAGTTTAAAGGAATAGAAGGTTTGCCTCGTATATCTTTTAAAGATAAATATAACGGTCTAAACGTTCGTCGTAAATCCTATACGATCATCGGCGTACATAACTAGTTAAATGTTTAACAAATAACTATTTTAAGTTTTTATTTGGGTTATTATAATCGCTTATAATTAAGACTCCTTCTATTATACATCAATTAATTTTAACATTATAACTGCTTATAGAATGAATATTTTTCAAATGTATTTAAAATAAATTGAGCATTATAACTGCTTGCAAAATGAATATTCGTTTACTATGTTTGAAATAACTTGGGCATTATAACTGCTTATAAAATGAATATTCGACTATTATATTTGAGATAATTTCAGCATTATAACTGCTTATAAAATGAATATTCGTTTACTATGTTTGAAATAACTTGGGCATTATAACTGCTTATAAAATGAATATTCGGCTATTATATTTGAAATAATTTCAGCATTATAACTGCTTATAAAATGAATATTCTTACTAAATACTTGAAGAAAATCAAACATACTAACTGCTTATAAAAGTATATTTTCAACTTTAAAAAAGAAATAAATCGGACATTATAACTGCTTGTAAATAAGACTTTTGTACTATATTCATAAAATAATTTGGGCATTATAACTGCTTGTGAAAGTATATTTTTACTAATACATACATAAAAATGAAAATTATAACTACTAGAGTATACCTCTTGTAGTTGCTAGCTTTACTTCCAATCGCGTAGCGCTTCGATGCTTAGAAAGTAATTTTTATCTCACAATATCTCCTAAAATATAAATATAGAGTGATTTTGCTCTTGAACTGCTCTTGAAAAATAGTAAGGAATGAATGAACTGAGCTTACTATTTATAGAAAAACCAAGTTTCACTAATTGCACGTTAGGGGCTCGGCTTATTACACTTTGCACCCTAGCATATTCTTAGAATATTCTTCTAAGCTCCTCAATGAAAATATCTTCCAAGCTCGACAATGCAGCTTGCAATTTGAATTTATCTTCTAAGTTCCTTAATGAAAATATCTTCCAAGCTCGACAATGCAGCTTGCAATCTAAGCTCCTCAATGAAAATATCTTCCAAGCTCGACAATGCAACTTGCAGTTGAACCTATCTTCTAAGCTCCTCAATGAAAATATCTTCCAAGCTCGACAATGCAGCTTGCAATCTAAGCTCCTCAATGAAAATATCTTCCAAGCTCGACAATGTAGCTTGCAATTGAACCTATCTTCTAAGCTCCTCAATTAAAATATCTTCCAAGCTCGACAATGCAGCTTGATACCATAAGCACGGCAAATCACTTTGTCATTCTCAAGCACGACACAGCAACTTGTCAAAAATAATTTATCGGGATGCTTCTTGATAAAATCGTGGAAAGCACGACAAATCATTTTGTCAATGTAAGCACGAATAAGCAGCTTGACAAAAAAAATTTTGTTTGACCTAATTCATCGTTTACATAATATAATCACAAAACACCTGGTTCGAAATATCATTTCGATCTTTATTAAGCACATATGTTACAAAATTCGAATCTCATTAGGGCTTAAGATTTTAAACTTCTTGATACCTAGTTTTAGGTTATACGCTCTAATTCTAAACGTATACAATAGCGTTTTCGAATCGTATTAGGTTTTCAAAGATTACATGAACAGTCGTTTATTAGAGTATGCAATCACATAACACAGAGTTGAAATAAGAAATTTCATTTAATAATCACATAATTTACATATACGGGTCTTATTAAGGTCTAGAATATCACAGTAACTATTCACTAAAAGGTTTTTTTGTGATTAATGTTGAAATCTATATTATCTGGAAAGTCGTTGATCGCTAAGGGGCTTACCCTTATTGTAGAATAAATGTTATTTATTTAAATGAATTAAATAGTTTAATTTATTTATTTAAATAAGATTAAAATTGTTCTAATTGATTTATTCACAACCGGTTTAATATGGAGAACCTAAAGGGTCACACCGCAAAAGAAAAATATTTATTTAAGAAGTAAATGGCATAATTGTAATAATAAGTTAAGTGTATTTAATTTAATCTATGGAAATAGAATAAATTAAATAGCTTAATATTTATTTTTAATATTTTAAAAATATTAAATATAAATTAATAAGAGGAGTCTTATTGTTATTACTATTACTATTATTTAATTCCTAATAGGGATTGGGAATTAATTAATAGAAGTACTCTCCCATTAATTCCTAATTGGATTAGGAGTATAATTAATTAAAGAAGTTTAATTAGAATAGAAACCCTAATCCTAAATAGTTTAGGGAAGTGTTTTTCCTACATCTATAAATACGAGAAGTCTTATCATAGATTAGGGTTACACACTCTTGCATTAGATTGTGGAGAGTACTTGCAATTTCTATAGAGATAGAAACTAGGGTTTTTCCAACACACATCTTCTCGAATACCTATTATTCCTTGGTGGATCACCTCTAGAGGCCAAACACTTGGGTGGCTAACATTGATCAAAGGAAGAAATCTCATCGGTGGAATTCGAGGAGAACGCGAAGGAATTGGAGGTGAACTTGTACCCGAGAAAGCTTTGATTCGCGAGGGTATAATTTCTATATCTCTATCTCTTTCGTTTATTCGATAATTGAACACAAGGAAAGATCATGGTGATGGTTTTTATGAAAATTTTAAAATCTATTTTATCACATTTCCGCTCTATTTATGTAATTTGATTGCATGCTTGCATTATATACAAACCTAATAGCAGTATTAGAGACAATCCTTGCGTTAATTATTGACTTTGTTGATTCCATGTATGAATTGATATGTAATTTGATCAGTTTTTAGGCTGGAAAAATTTTGTTGATTCTGCGTCACGGCGCGGCCGCACTGCTTCCAGTTCATTCTGGAGCGCGGCCGCGTCCGAACCCAAAAATCGTTTCTAGGGGTGCAGCGCGGCCACGCTGCTCATAGTTCATTTTGGAGCGCGGCCGCGCTAGTCTGCAGATTTTAAAATTTTTGTTTTTCCTTCAATTTAAGTAAATGGTTTATTTAATTGATAAAAGTTTAAAATAAAGATGTTTATTTTATCTGGAATAGGATTCCAGGTTGCTATAATTAAAGGAGTTTAATTTTGATTTGGTTTTTAATTAAAATAAAAGAGTTTATTTGTTTCAAAACTAGATATTAGCAAACTTTTGCCATTAATTGATATCAATGCATATATGGAATAATTTTATTATTCATGAGATGAATGTTATTTATTGATGCATATGGAGATATGTATAATAATAAATAGAGATTGATTATGGACTATTGACCAATGTGTGATTGGATTTATTTTGGAGGATGCTTGAATGAATATTTTTTTTTATAAATGGGGCATGCGTACCTCGTCTTCTCTAGTTTTTTCTTAATATAAATTCTATTTTCCTCTTATGTACTTCCCCTTGACTGTTTATCAAGGTTTCTATTCATTGTAAATAGTGTATGTAATAGGATTAGCTAAAATTATCTTGAAGAATTGGAGACTAAGGAGCAAAGAACGCTTGAAAACCCATTTGTAATGGAGTCCGGGTTTAAATGTAATAGTTATATATAAATTTTAATTCTTGCACCCTATGTTTGACTTTTTAGTTCACTTGATGGCTCTAATGAACCAAACTAGAATAAAAGTCCATAATCAATCCGAGTAGAATATAGTATTCTATATGTGCATACTTACTATGTATATCTTATATATTATCCAACATGCTTCGCATGTTAAATAATATGACGCGTATTTTATATATATATGTGCATGCGCGCTAAACAAGATGAGACTAATAATAATAAACCCCTCAAAGAAATCATATTAAGTCCTAAGTATTCAAAGATATTTGGAATATCGAACGTTGCCTTCTAGTATGATAAAGAGATAGAATATTAAATATTTAATATGAGTTTGTTGTGTCACCACAAGGCAAGTATTAAATATTTAAGATGTTGCATTATCACATTTGATGCTTATTAAGGAATTGAACATTACTGTTTTGTTGTGTCCCCACAAGGACGGTATTTTTCTCTTCACATATATGGAAGTGCTAGGTTGGACTTAACTTGGATAATTTTGATTCGGATGTGTCACCACTTGATCAAAATAATCTAAGAGGCAAAATACAAGGAGTTACATAGTGATGTAATTGATAATAGTTGTTTACCTATTTATTTATATATCGTTTGTTGTGTCACCACAAGGCTATATACATTTGAAATGAGATCCTTATTCTCACTAGTAAATCTTTAATTAGATTTTCCGAACTATATATTAAAGGTAATATAGTTTGATGAAAATAGTGGGAGATACCAAATTAAATAAAGACCTAATTTATATTGATGATTAATAAAATGAATGTATGCTAAAATATTGTCTATTTCATATGCAGAATTTAAAAATGTCAAACTCACTATCACTGCGTAGCATACTTGATGCTAACAAACTAACCGGACCGAATTACACGGACTGGTTAAGGAATCTGAGAATTGTTCTTACTGCTGAAAAAATTTCTTATGTCCTAAATTCGCCAGTCCCTACAAATATTACAGAAACAGCCTCTAAAGAAGAGATTGTTACTTTTAAAAAGTGGCAAGCTGATACAATCTTGGCTCAATGCATCATGCTCGCATCCATGAGTAACGAGCTTCAGCGTTAGCATGAAACTATGGATGCTCCTACTATATTGCTGCACCTCTAGGAGTTATATGGTGAGCAAAGTAGGACTGCTAGATATCAGATATCTAAGGAGCTATTCCGATCTCGTATGACTAAGGGCACTACTGTTGAGACTCATGTCCTTAAAATGATCAATCTGATTGAACAACTTGGACAGCTTGGGTTCGTGATGGATGGGGAGTTAAGTCAAGATTTGATCTTGCAGTCACTCCCGGACACCTTCTCACAATTTGTTGTGAATTTTCACATGAATAAGTTGGACGTCAGCTTGCCTGAGTTACTTAACATGCTGAAAACTGTTGAAGGTCACTTCTCATCTAACAAGAACCAAGTCTTACTAGTGGATGATTCTTCCAAGAAAAGGAAGAGGCCTAAGGTATCTTCTGAAAAGAAGAAAAACAAGAAGGCTAAGGGCAAAGCGAAAAGAAAGGATAAAAAGAAACTTGATCCTAATAGCAAAGGAATTTTCTACCATTGCAACAAGCCGGGACATTGGAAGAGGAACTGCAAGCAGTATCTTGCGGACCAAAAGAAGCTTGGAGAAGCTTCGACTTCTGATCTAGGTTTGTTTGTGATTGAAATTAATTTTTCTGAAAGTCAAAATTCTACTTGGGTATTGGATACCGGTTGTGGTTCTCACATATGTAATAATATGAAGGGACTAGGCAGAAGTAGAAAGCTGAACAAGGATGAAGTCGTCCTACGAGTGGTAAATAGAGCAAAGGTTGCTGCAATAGTTGTAGGAACTTATTGTTTAGCACTACCTACGGGCAAGTCCATTAGTTTAAATAATTGTTATTATGTTCTAACACTCATTAGAAACATTATTTCAATTTCTGTATTGGATATGGATGGTTTTGATATTATAATAAAGAACAATAGTTGTTCTATTTATAATAAAAACGTTTTATATGGTGTTGGCAATTTACTGAATGGACTTTACATACTTGACTTGCATGAAAATATACTTCAAATTGAACAAACTAAGAAAAAAAAAAGAGATTATGTTAATTATACCTTTATGTGGCATTGTAGACTCGGTTATATCAATGAAACAAGATTAACCAAGTTGCATAAGGATAGGCTTTTAGAGCTATCTGATTTCGAATCATATCCAACTTGTGAATCTTGTCTCATGGGTAAAATGACTAAATCTCCTTTTAGTGGAAAAGGAGAAAGAGTTACAGAGTTGTTAGCGTTGGTACACACAGACGTATATGGACCTATGACAACGAATGCACGAGATGGGTATTCTTATTTTATTACTTTCACTGATGATCATTCTAGATTTGGATATGTGTATTTAATGAAATACGAATCTGAATCGTTTGAAAAGTTCAAAGAATTCAGAAGTGAAGTAGAGAAGCAAACTAGTAAAAGTATTAAAATTCTTCGATCGGATCGAGGAGAGGAATATTTAACCAATGAGTTTCTTAATTGTCTCAAAGAAAATGGTATAATCTCACAATGGACTCCACCAGGGACGCCATAGTTGAATGGTGTATCTGAAAGGAGAAATCGAACATTGTTGGACATGGTTCATTCCATGATGAGTTTTACCGACCTTCCAATATCCTTCTGGGGTTATACCCTAGAATCAGCTGCATACCTACTTAACAAGGTACCTATCAAATCCGTCCCAAAAACTCCATATGAGTTATGGACAGGGAGGAAACCAAATCTTAAGCATGTTAAGACTTGGGGTTGTCCAGCTTATCTCAAAAGGTTTGAGCATGATAAGTTGAAGACTAGATCCGATAAGTGTAGTGTTGTCCGATTTGTATATGAACAATTAACGCGCAAGTATACGCGGTCAACAAGTAATAAAGAGTAAGTAAAGTATCGATCCCACGAGGAATTATCTCTAATGTAGCCCAATAACAATTTCAAAGCATCCCGATCTTAATTAAACAAATTTATTAAAGCAAAAATAGATAGGTAAAGAGCTAAGAACAAAATATCCACACTCAAGCATTTTGTCAAACACTTGGTGTGCATCACTTTGTTCAAATCTCTTAACTCTCCTTTTGATCATGGTGGTCACAATGAATTGACAAAATACAAATTATGTATAACACAATCACATGTCATTATATTCATGGTATGAATCTATAATCTATTTTCCAATTTCATATAGATAACCAAGCTAATCACCAATTCCTTAGCAATTAAACATTAAGCACAAAATATAAAGAACCAATTCATATGGTATCAAAAGGAAAGCAAGATAAAAGTTTAATTCATAGCAAATAAATCAAACTATTCCAAATATTGGGTAATCATCCATGGATAATACAAGTATCAAATAAAAAACTAGAAGTTTAATTCAATTCCTTGTCTCCATTGGTGTTACAATTGGTAGCACTAGATCCCCAATAATGAGTTCTAGCCCTAGAGGAAAAAGAAAAGAAAGGATGACTTCCCTTAATTGTTTGTTGAAGCTCCCACCATTGTTGCACCTTGAAGCTCTTGAAGAACCATGGCCAAGAGCCATGGCCTCCCTCTCCAAGCCGCCTCTCTCTTTCTTTCTCACTCTAGGTTGCAAGTAGAAATGAAGAATGATGTGTTTTTGTTACCCCCTGGATGTTATAAGAGTTGGGTAATCAAAAACCTAGCTATTTCCCGAGTTTTGGACCAAAAATCGCAAAAACTCAGCTGCTGTCCGCGACAAGCTCGCCCCGGCGAGCTTTTTCACCTGCATTTTCTCGCCGTGGCGAGGAATTTGTGTAGGAAATTCCCGCCACGGCGAGCTCCAGTAAAATGACCATAACTTCTTCGTCCGAACTCGGATTAAGGCGATTAAATAGGCTATGGAAAGCTAAGAAGTAGCTCTACAACTTTCATAACTGGAGTTGGACGAGTAAATGTCCGGAGCAAGGTTCAAATTGAGCCCGAAGCAACTGCTGTGTAAAAGTCATACAAAATCCGATGGTAAAATGACCATAACTCTCTCATACGAACTTCAAATTGGATGATTACGGATGTTCTGGAAATCTAAGATCAAAATCTACAACTTTCGTTCTTTGAGTTTTGAGAGATTCAGATTGCATCATGGGTCAAATGGAGAAACAAGCAGCGGGAATGCCAAAATCGCGCCAAAAACGCATTGATCCCTAGGGCCTTTATTTCAATACCTACAAAACAACGTAAAAACACATAAAAACACACAAATACATATAAAAGTAATACAAAACTATATTACACAACAATAAGATGAAAACACATAAAACCAAACGAAATAGCTAAAGACTTACAAATTATTAAGGTTAAAAGTACCCAATTTGTGTATATAAAACACACTTATCATGTAGATTCGTGGGATACCCTTAAAACACATCAGGGTATTATTTTTATCATCCTACTGATCAAAAGATGTTTGTTGTGAAACATGCTGCCTTCTTGGAAAGGGAGTTTATCCTTGAAGGGATCAGTGGGAGTAAGATATATCTTGAAGAAGTTTAAGAACCACAAAACACTACGGATCAAAGTCAGGTACCTAACCAAGTAGAAGAACCTACTGTACCACAACCTATTCGTAAATCTGGAAGAGTACCGAACATACCTGATAGGTATAGATTCATCATAGAGGATGATGATGAGGTATGCATCATAGGAGATGATGATCTATTGACTTACGAAGAGGCTATAAGTAGTAAAGACTCAGAGAAATGGCTAGAAGCCATGAAATCCGAGGTGGACTCCATATATGAAAACCAAGTATGGACTTTGGTTTCACCACCTGAGGGCATTAAGCCTATTGGGTGCAAATGGGTCTTTAAGAGAAAGACTGGAGCGGACGACAAGGCAGAGACCTATAAGGCCTAACTGGTTGCAAAAGGTTTCAAACGAAGACAAGAAGTTGGCTATGATGAAACCTTCTCACCAGTAGCTATGCTCAACTCCATTCAGATTTTACTTGCAATTGCAGCTTATTATGACTACGAAATTTGGTAAATGGACATAAAGACGGCCTTCCTCAATGGAGAGCTTCAGGATAATGTGATATAGCCAGAGGGTTTTGTTTTAACGATTGGAACAAATCAAGTCTGTAAGCTACAATGTTCCATTTATGGATTGAAGTAAGCTTCTCGAAGGTGGAACATCCGTTTTGATGAGATAATCAAAAAGTTTGATTTTATTAAAAATGAGGATGAACCTTGTGTGTACAACAAGGTTAGTGGGAATGCTATTTCATTCCTAGTATTATATGTTGATGATATATTACTGATAGGGAATGATGTTCCTATGCTACAGTCGATCAAAATTTGGTTATCTAAACCCTTCTCCATAAAAGACTTGGGTGAGGCATCCTATATTTTGGGGATAAAGATCTATAGAGATAGATCTAAAAGGATACTTGGCTTGACCCAAGAAAAGTACATTGACTCGATGCTTAAGAAGTTTAGCATGGAAGATTCCAAGAGAGGTCTCATGCCGATGAGCCATGGAATAAATCTCTCTAAGAAACAGGCCCCAAAGACACCTGAGGAGAGAGACCGTATGAGTAAGATTCCTTATGCTTCAGCAATAGGATCTATCATGTACGGTATGATATGTACTAGACCGGGTGTCGCTCATGCACTTAGTGTAACAAGCAGATATCAGTCGAATCCAGGAGAAGAGTACTAGAAGGCAGTGAAAAACATCCTAAAGTACTTAAGAAGAACTAAGGATGTATTTCTTGTCTACGGTGGGTCTGAATTGAAACTAGAGGGCTATACAGACTCAAGTTTTCAAACGGACCAAGATGACAGTAAATCCGTTTTAGGGTATGTATTTACCTTAAACGGTGGCGCAGTGAGTTGGAAAAGTTCCAAGCAGCAAACAGTTACTGATTCAGTGACAGAGGCAGAGTACATAGTTGCAAGTGAAGCTGTAAAGGAAGCTGTTTGGATGAAAAAGTTCATAACTGAACTTGGAGTGGTTCCTAGCATTAGAGGAGTCGTACCTTTATTCTGTGACAATACTGGAGCTATTGCACAAGCTAAGGAACCCAGGTCCCATCAGAAATTCAAACACGTGTTGCGGCGGTTTCATTTGATTAGATAGATCATTGAAAGATGAGATGTCACCTTGGAGCGTGTGGACTCTCAAGACACCATTGTAGATCCATTTACTAAAGCTTTAACACAACAGCAGTTTGATCGTCACTTAGAGAAGATGGGTATTAGATACCATGACGATTGGCTTTAGTGCAAGTGGGAGATTGAAAGTAGTATGCACACAAGCCAATCATATTTGATATGATGTATGTGACGCCCCCAAAATAGGTCCATACAACCCATTTTGAGTCGCCAATAACATTCCACAAAATACAAATACAAATATGAATTTTCCCATTTACAACTAATAAGTGTTGTGCAAAATACGACAACACATTACAAATACATCTTAAATTCTCAATACACTTATTGTCACACTAATAGTAAGGTATTGAGACACTTCTAATATCTCGGACCATCACTCCATTCCCCGGCTAGTCCCCGCTACACTCTCTTTTCCTGAGGAGAACAATGGAACAAAAAGGAAAAGGGTGAGCACAAATAGCCCAGTAAGAAATATCATGACTAAGATAATGAAGAATAAAAATTATCTTTAGTCTTCAACAGAATTAAATCAGAGATTTAAAGATATTTTAATTGTTTAACAACAACAATTGCAGCGGAACCAACAATCCATTAGAAGAGTCAAGTAGATTATAATATCTACCATCTTCTATAAATTAAAGGATCACCACCAATATTTTATCCCTGTAACACCAATCAACAATTTCTGTTTATGAACATCCAAATCAACAGTTTATATTCAACAGCCTCTCTTTGCACTACGTGCCAAAGATATTTATTTGTAACATCACCGGTCATGATCATGCCAAACGCCAGTTCATCTTTGCACTACGGGCCAAAGAGAACTTTCCTTTCAACCATACGCCTTTGTTTGTAACACCAAAAGTCATGATAATACCAATACACAGTTTGGTCAAAATCATGTCACGCCAGTTCATCTTTGCACTACGGGCCAAAGAGAACTATCACCACAATTTAAATATGAGGATGAGGATGATGACAATGATACAGTGAGATCAAGGATAAGAAAAACTTTATAATTTAATCAGTATCAAAGATTGACCAAATTGCCAACACGATGACCAAATTGTGGAGTCAAATTCAAGAATGATATTCAAGAAATTGTTTCATGCTTCAACTATAACGTATAAAATGAAATAGAAAGATTCAAGTGAGAAGATATTAGATGAAGCACAAACTATTAAAGATATTCTACTAATTTTCAGGGATTTTCTCCATTTAAAAATAAGGTTTTGGAAACAAACAAAGATTTCTTATCTTAAATGGAGAAATGTGAAAGAAAAAGATATCCCTCAAAGAGTACAAAAGAAATGATACGTTATACGAGTATAACAGAATATATGAAACTGCAAATGGATTTTCACCCGTCATGCGATAATTCGCGTAGACAGATTATTTTCACAACAGATTAATAAGTAACGAATACAAAGGGTTATTCACCAGGCATGCGTCAATCCGCACGGACAGGTTATACCCATAGATTAATAAGGAATGAATACAGAAGGGTATTCACCAGGTACGACACTCGTACTTACAGGTTATTCCCATAGAATAATAAGGAATGAATACAAAAGGATATTCACCAGGCATGCGTCATACCGCACGGACAGGTTATCCCCACAAATTAATATAGAATGAATAACAACCTTTATGAGTATAATATCACTTACGAACATGAAAGCAAATGATATTATATAGAAGTATGAAAGAAATGATATTCCCTACCTTCGTTAACTGGATGTTACTTTCTATGAAGTTTACTAAACTTCGGAAAATACTAGTATTCTCACAAATACTCACAATAGCCTAGCACACTAAGAGAACTCAAGAAATTTAGAGAGAGAGAGAAAGTATAAGCAATGAAGGTGTGAAATTTTCTTAAGCAAACCCTCCCTATTTATAGGAAAATCAAGGTGAGGGCATTTTAGTCTTTTTCCCAAATTTTCTTGGTTTATTACTCTTATACCCTTGGCATATTCTTTTAATATACTTTATGCCATAGTATATTCTTAGAATATGCTTTTACTTAGGTTTTTAACCTTAAGGTAAAATAAAAATTGAATTAACTATTTACTGACGGTAATTACTATTGACTGACATGTGGGTCCCACAGAAAAATAAAATCTGAAGAAATTATTCTACAAAAATAATTTGTGGGTCCCACCGGTCAAATAGTTATGGGTCCCACGAAATAAAGTGTGGGTCCCACAGAAAAATAAGTTAACTTACAATAAACGCTTCACATATTTTTAATCAACACTATTTTAGACTTATAATATCGACAACCAGATCATTCCCAGGAAAAAAGGGGCCTTCCGTATAAACGGCGCGCAATTAAATAACCTTTTTCCTTGACAGAATTTCTAGACATTGTCAATAATGCTAAAATATCATATCAAATAATATAAGTTACAGTGTCATGACAAATAATAAAAAGTATTATGCAGATGCTACTGTAACAATTATTGAACAAAATACTGTGCAATAGTTGCTTTATCAATTATTGAATCAATAATATAAAATACTGTGCAACACCGTGTGCTTGTGAAATACCGCGTACTACTGTGGAATAACGCGTTTTACTGTTTTTTTTTATTACCGGGTATTTCAACAGTTGCAGGTGATAATACTGTTGACAAATACTGTCGTTTTCAGTATCCGACAATGGGCCCACTATCGTTGACAATATTGCCATTTCGGCGCCGTCGTACGATACCGAATATAATATTCTCCGACAAAAAGAATATTCCCCGACATGCACTGTTTATCAGATAATTTGCATATAACACCCTTAACTATCATTTATAACAATTAAGCACTTTACTATTTAGAAGAATAATCATAAAGAAAATAATAAACTTTTTATTTCATAAAGTCGGGATCTTACAATCTCCCCTCCTTATGAAATTTCGTCCTCGAAATTGACGTACGTACCTGGCGTTTCGAAGAGGTGAGGATACCTTGCTCTCATATCAGATTCTAACTCCCAGGTCATTTCCTCAATATCATGGTTTCTCCATAAAACTTTGATTTGAGGTATAACCTTTGATCGTAGAATCTGTTCCTTCTTGTCCAAGATCTTGACAGGTACCTCTTCGTACGTCAAATCCTCTGCTATCTCGTCTGGTTCCAACTCAATAATGTGGTTTGGATCTTTCACATATTTACGTAGCATGGATATGTGAAAAACATTATGAACACGAGACATGCTTGGCGGTTTTTAAAGCGAGTCTGTAGGCCACAGTTCCTACTCGGTCGAGGATTTCAAATGGACCGATAAATCGAGGGTTAAGCTTTCCTCTCTTTCCGAATCGCGTAACACCTTTCCACGGAGCAACACGTAAAAATACATGATCCCCAACGTTGAATTCTTCGTCTCTACGATGAAGATCGGCATAACTCTTTTGTCGATCTTGAGCTGTTTGTATACGTTGCCGGATCATTTGGATCTTTTCCGTAGTCATACGTATCAACTCGGGTCCCAACAATTTTGCCTCACCTACTTCATCCCAACATGCTGGAGATCGACACCTTCGTCCATACAACGCCTCGAAGGGAGCCATGCCTATACTTGCTTGATAACTGTTATTGTAAGAGAATTCTACCAATGGCAAGTATTTGTCCCAACTTCCTTTGAAGTCTAGTACGCAAAGTCTTAATAGATCTTCAAGGGTTTGAATAGTCCTTTCTGATTGTCCGTCTGTTTGGGGATGATATGCAGAACTGAATCGTAATTCAGTGCCCATAGCTTTTTGCAAGCTGACCCAAAATCGTGAAGTGAACCTAGGATCTCGATCAGAAACGATGGATACTGGCATGCCATGCAATCTCATAATCTCGCTAATATACAAACTAGCAAGGCGCTCGAGTGAATAGTTTTCTCGTATAGGCAGGAAATGAGCAGACTTGGTCAATCTATCTATAATGACCCAAATTGCGTCTAAGCCTTGAGAAACCTTGGGAAGACCTGTCACGAAATCCATGTTGATGTGTTCCCACTTCCATTCGGGAATCTCAAGTGGTTGCAATGGACCCCTTGGTACTTGATGCTCCGTCTTGACACGTTGACAAGTTAAACATCTTGCAATAAACTCTGCAATCTCTCTCTTCATATTGTTCCACCAAAATGTATGTCGAAGATCACGATACATTTTGGTACTTCCCGGGTGGATTGCAAATGGTGTGTTGTGTGGCCTCCATCATGATTTTGTATTTCAACTCAGGGTCGTTAGGAACACACAGTCTAGAGTTGACTCGAAGTATTCCATCTTCGTCGACTCTTGCTTCTGGAATAGCACCTTCTTGTACCTTTTTCTTCATATTCATCAACTCCGGGTCTGTAACTTGAGCAGCTTTAATTTTGTCGATTAAAGCCGGTTCTACCTGTATATGTGCGACCTTCACGTGGGTTCCTGGAGTCTTTAACTCTATCTCCATCCTTTGTAAATCATCCAAGATGAGCTTTTGCGATGTCAGTAACGCACTCGTGCTTGCATATGATCTTCTACTCAATGCATCAGCTACTACGTTCGCCTTTCCAGGATGGTATTGGATGGTATGGTCGTAATCTTTTAACAGCTCAAGCCAACGCCGTTGTCGCATGTTGAGTTCCTTTTGGGTGAAGAAATATTTGAGACTTTTGTGGTCTGTATAGATCTCCACTTTCTCTCCATATAAATAATGTCTCCAAATCTTCAACGCGAAAACGACTGCTGCCAACTCTAGATCATGAGTAGGATAATTTCTCTCATATTCCTTGAGTTGCCGAGACGCATAGGCTATAACCTTCCCATGCTGCATGAGAACACAACCTAGTCCTTTGCTTGAAGCGTCGCTGTAGATGACAAATCCTTCCGATCCTGATGGTATTGCCAATACAGGTGCTGAAATGAGCCTTCTTTTGAGTTCTTGAAAACTCTTCTCACATTCTTCGCTCCATTTGAATGTTTGTGCTTTTCCGAGTCAGTTGAGTTAATGGAATGGCTATTCGAGAAAATCCTTCTACGAATCTCCGATAATAACCAGCTAGACCCAGAAAGCTTCGTACTTCGGTTACTGACTTGGGTTGTTCCCAATTTGATACTGCTTCAATCTTCGCCGGGTCAACCGAGATTCCTTCTTTAGAAACCAAGTGACCAAGGAATGCAACTTCCTCAAGCCAGAATTCACATTTCTTCAACTTAGCATATAACTTGTTTTCACGAAGTTTTTGGAGTTAGTATCAGCCTCAAGTGTTGCTCATGATCTTCACGACTTTTAGAATATATGAGAATGTCATCAATGAAGACAACCACGAAATGATCCAAATATTCCTTGAATATCCGGTTCATCATATCCATGAAAGCAGCAGGAGCATTAGTCAATCCAAAAGACATGACTAAGAATTCATAATGTCCGTACCGAGTTCTGAAGGCAGTCTTTGGAATGTCATCAGCTTTAACTTTCAACTGATGATATCCAGAACGAAGATCGATCTTTGAAAAGAATTGAGCACCTTGTAACTGGTCGAACAGGTCATCAATGCGAGGTTAACGGGTACCTATTTTTGATGGTGACATGGTTTAACTCCCGATAGTCAATGCAAAGTCTCATACTCCCGTCTTTCTTCTTTACGAATAAAACAGGAGCACCCCAAGGCGATGTACTCGGACGTATGAAACCGCTGTCTAACAACTCCTGTAGTTGGACTTTTAACTCTTGAAGTTCAATAGGGGCCATTCGATATGGGGTTTTGGAAATAGGTTTCGTACCGGGTTCAAGGTCGATACAAAATTCAATTTCACGGTCTGGGGGTAGGCCAGGAAGTTCTTCGGGAAATACGTCAGGGAAATCATTAACAACAGAAATATTTTTTCAACTCTGACGTACTTTTATTTAAATCCGTTACATGGGCTAAGAAGGCTTGACATCCGTTTTTTAATAAACGAATGGCTTTGTGACTAGAAATGATGGTTATTGATTTCAATGGTTTGGTTGCTTGAATTCGCATAATAGGTTGATTAGGAATATGAAAACTAATAACCTTACGAAAGCAATCAATTTTAGCATGATGAGCAGTTAACCAATCAATTCCTAAAATCACATCAAATTCATGCATGTTCAAGGAGATAAGATCAACAGGTAATGTGAGGGTGTCGATTTGAACAAAGCAAGATTTATAGACCGTAGATGTAACGAATGTCTGCGCTAATGGTTGTTTCGACAGATAAGTCAAAAATCTAATTCTTCAGGAGTCAAATTCAAGCGTTGAGCACATGTTGGTGAAATAAAAGAGTGGGTAGAACCAGTATCTAATAAGGCATAGACTTCATAAGAGTTAATAAGTAGTTTACCCGTTATAACCTCGTTCGAATTCTGCGCTTTTTGTGACGTCACAACAAAAGCTCTCCCCTGGACCACAGACTTTGACTTGTCCGTGACCGCCTTCGGTGTCATCATCGCAGCTGGACTTGACTTCGCTGCATGACAAAAGCGAGCTATATGGCCTTCCTTTCCACAATTGTAACATACTTGGGATGGCGATTGTGTACAATTGGGACTGATGTGTCCTTCTTTCCCACACCTGAAACATCTTACAGGTGGTCGTTCTCCTTCCTTCGAAACTGGTACTGGTGCTGGTGCTGACGTTGGTGTCTTTCCATGGTTGTTGTTGAATCTCCTCTTCTTGGAATTGTTGCCACTTGACTCACTCCTTCTATTATCTGGGCCAGGATTACCACCGAAGTGGTTACCATTTCCGGTGTTGTGATTCCCTCCTCGCTGATTATCATTATTTCGATAATTGCTGCCACCATTACGATTATTACCGTGATTTTGCTCTCGTGGTTGGGTGTTGCTTCCTGGTTGTAGTAGTCCTCTTTCCTGCTCCACTACTTGAGCCCTATCCACGGCATCTGCGTATACACACAAATTTTATGAGAAACGAGATATTGACGAATCTCTGGTTTCAAACCTCGGAGGAACATTCGTGTCATCCGTTTCTCAGTATCCACCAAATGGGATGCAAAACGCGACAGCTCGGCAAACTTGGCTTCGTACTGTGACACCGTCATGTTGTTCTGTTCCAGTTTAATGAATTCTACCTCCTTCATATGACGAATACTTTCTGGGAAATACTTCTCGTTGAATAATTCCTGGAACTCGACCCAAGACATCTCAAGTGCCGAATGATGGGTACGTTTCACAGATTCCCACCAATGATCCGCTTCTCCTCGTAACATGAATGTAGCAAAAGGAACCTTTTGGTCGTCCGTGCAACGCAGTACATCAAATATCTTTGTTAACTGTTTAAGCCATGCCTCTGCCTTGAGTGGATCTGGCTTGCCGAAAAATTCAGGTGGTCCCAATTCTTTGAACTGCTTAGCAGTGACCATCCGTACATTATCAGCGTTTCTGCCAGTGTTGTAGACAGGAGCTCTTCTCGCCTGGTTCTGTAGGTATTGCATGAAGTTCCTAAAAAATTCATCATTCATCCGGTTGTTAGCATCATGATTAACATCATGATGTTCTGAATTTGCACCCGTATTATTTGTGGCTTCCTGGTTTTCAGCCACAATGGTCTCATAGTGAATCTCTTGGTTTTCAGATGCCATTCTGAAATGTGATCACAAAACAAAGATTAGTTAAAGAAATAGACATGCAACATCTTGTCCCTATAACCAAACCAATTACTTAAATAACCAAAAATAGCTTAGGTAGGACACACTAGCAAAGGATTTTACTCGTCTCTCCCCTCCTAGTTCTAATCCCAGATCTCTACCAGAGATCATATCCCTAAGCTCTGATACCAACTGTGACGCCCCCAAAATAGGTCCATACAACCCATTTTGAGTCGCCAATAACATTCCACAAAATACAAATACAAATATGAATTTTCCCATTTACAACTAATAAGTGTTGTGCAAAATACGACAACACATTACAAATACATCTTAAATTCTCAATACACTTATTGTCACACTAATAGTAAGGTATTGAGACACTTCTAATATCTCGGACCATCACTCCATTCCCCGGCTAGTCCCCGCTACACTCTCTTTTCCTGAGGAGAACAATGGAACAAAAAGGAAAAGGGTGAGCACAAATAGCCCAGTAAGAAATATCATGACTAAGATAATGAAGAATAAAAATTATCTTTAGTCTTCAACAGAATTAAATCAGAGATTTAAAGATATTTTAATTGTTTAACAACAACAATTGCAGCGGAACCAACAATCCATTAGAAGAGTCAAGTAGATTATAATATCTACCATCTTCTATAAATTAAAGGATCACCACCAATATTTTATCCCTGTAACACCAATCAACAATTTCTGTTTATGAACATCCAAATCAACAGTTTATATTCAACAGCCTCTCTTTGCACTACGTGCCAAAGATATTTATTTGTAACATCACCGGTCATGATCATGCCAAACGCCAGTTCATCTTTGCACTACGGGCCAAAGAGAACTTTCACCATACGCCTTTGTTTGTAACACCAAAAGTCATGATAATACCAATACACAGTTTGGTCAAAATCATGTCACGCCAGTTCATCTTTGCACTACGGGCCAAAGAGAACTATCACCACAATTTAAATATGAGGATGAGGATGATGACAATGATACAGTGAGATCAAGGATAAGAAAAACTTTATAATTTAATCAGTATCAAAGATTGACCAAATTGCCAACACGATGACCAAATTGTGGAGTCAAATTCAAGAATGATATTCAAGAAATTGTTTCATGCTTCAACTATAACGTATAAAATGAAATAGAAAGATTCAAGTGAGAAGATATTAGATGAAGCACAAACTATTAAAGATATTCTACTAATTTTCAGGGATTTTCTCCATTTAAAAATAAGGTTTTGGAAACAAACAAAGATTTCTTATCTTAAATGGAGAAATGTGAAAGAAAAAGATATCCCTCAAAGAGTACAAAAGAAATGATACGTTATACGAGTATAACAGAATATATGAAACTGCAAATGGATTTTCACCCGTCATGCGATAATTCGCGTAGACAGATTATTTTCACAACAGATTAATAAGTAACGAATACAAAGGGTTATTCACCAGGCATGCGTCAATCCGCACGGACAGGTTATACCCATAGATTAATAAGGAATGAATACAGAAGGGTATTCACCAGGTACGACACTCGTACTTACAGGTTATTCCCATAGAATAATAAGGAATGAATACAAAAGGATATTCACCAGGCATGCGTCATACCGCACGGACAGGTTATCCCCACAAATTAATATAGAATGAATAACAACCTTTATGAGTATAATATCACTTACGAACATGAAAGCAAATGATATTATATAGAAGTATGAAAGAAATGATATTCCCTACCTTCGTTAACTGGATGTTACTTTCTATGAAGTTTACTAACTTCGGATAATACTAGTATTCTCACAAATACTCACAATAGCCTAGCACACTAAGAGAACTCAAGAAATTTAGAGAGAGAGAGAAAGTATAAGCAATGAAGGTGTGAAATTTTCTTAAGCAAACCCTCCCTATTTATAGGAAAATCAAGGTGAGGGCATTTTAGTCTTTTTCCCAAATTTTCTTGGTTTATTACTCTTATACCCTTGGCATATTCTTTTAATATACTTTATGCCATAGTATATTCTTAGAATATGCTTTTACTTAGGTTTTTAACCTTAAGGTAAAATAAAAATTGAATTAACTATTTACTGACGGTAATTACTATTGACTGACATGTGGGTCCCACAGAAAAATAAAATCTGAAGAAATTATTCTACAAAAATAATTTGTGGGTCCCACCGGTCAAATAGTTATGGGTCCCACGAAATAAAGTGTGGGTCCCACAGAAAAATAAGTTAACTTACAATAAACGCTTCACATATTTTTAATCAACACTATTTTTAGACTTATAATATCGACAACCAGATCATTCCCAGGAAAAAAGGGGCCTTCCGTATAAACGGGCGCGCAATTAAATAACCTTTTTCCTTGACAGAATTTCTAGACATTGTCAATAATGCTAAAAATATCATATCAAATAATATAAGTTACAGTGTCATGACAAATAATAAAAAGTATTATGCAGATGCTACTGTAACAATTATTGAACAAAATACTGTGCAATAGTTGCTTTATCAATTATTGAATCAATAATATAAAATACTGTGCAACACCGTGTGCTTGTGAAATACCGCGTACTACTGTGGAATAACGCGTTTTACTGTTTTTTTTTATTACCGGGTATTTCAACAGTTGCAGGTGATAATACTGTTGACAAATACTGTCGTTTTCAGTATCCGACAATGGGGCCCACTATCGTTGACAATATTGCCATTTCGGCGCCGTCGTACGATACCGAATATAATATTCTCCGACAAAAAGAATATTCCCCGACATGCACTGTTTATCAGATAATTTGCATATAACACCCTTAACTATCATTTATAACAATTAAGCACTTTACTATTTAGAAGAATAATCATAAAGAAAATAATAAACTTTTTATTTCATAAAGTCGGGATCTTACAATGTAGCATATACTTTGTAATCTTATTAATTTATTAATAAAAGTGTTAAAGGCATTTTACATTATCTACATGGTGTTGTTATATTAAATATGATAAACCCATAGTTTTGAGCAATGCTTTTAGAATCATGATGGTGATCATGCTAATGAGATCTAAATTCTGGATAGCTCACAAACTAAAATCGTTCCTAATCATTGGATTACTAAAAAGAGGATTAGTGAATCCGGATAGATTAGTACATACGTTGTTTGCTCTTAGGAAGAGGATGATTGATCTCATAATCATTTGTGTGAAGACACTAAAGCAAGTATGTAGGTGCTTATTGGAGAATAAGTTCACTGAACGTGGCTCGCTAAGGAATACCTAATGGAGTTTTATTCGCCTGTCAATAGGAATTCCTCTAGTGATAGTAGTACAAGTGATCCTTGGACTTGAGATTATCATAGTATCTTGTGTATGATGAGTTATACTTTGACATGTCCCTTAAGACCTTTAGGGTATATCAAAGGGTATGATTGGGTATAATAAGTTGTACATGGAGATAGGTGAATGATCAACAAAGAATCTACCTCGTCTAGTAAAAGATGTGAATGTCCTATGTGATTCGATAAATGACAACTCAGTAGTCCTTGGCCAAGGCAGAATGAAATTAGAAAGGAGTTTTTAATTTGCATTATTTAGAGTTGTGCATTTAGAAATCGAAATACATATAATTAAATAAAATAAGACTTGACAGTAAATCCATGTCTTATATTTAATTGGGACATTGTATAGTAGAAGGATTGAATTATACAGTAACTATTCACTGAAAGGTTCTTTTGTGATTAATGTTGAAATTTATATTATCTGAAAAGTCGTTAATCGCTAAGGGGCTTACCTTTACTGTAGAATAAATGTTATTTATTTAAATGAATTAAATAGTTTAATTTATTTATTTAAATAATATTAGAATTGTTCTAATTGATTTATTCACAACCGGTTAAATATGGAGAACCTAAAGGGTCATAACGCAAAAGAAAAATATTTATTTAAGAAGTAAATGGCATAATTGTAATAATAAATTAAGTGTATTTAATTTAATCTATGGAGATAGAATAAATTAAATAGCTTAATATTTATTATTTAATATTTTAAAAATATTAAATATAAATTAATTAGAGGAGTCTTATTATTATTATTGGTGTTACTATTATTTAATTCCTAATAGGGATTGGGAATTAATTAATAGAAGTACTCTCTCATGAATTCCTAATTGGATTAGAAGTATAATTAATTAAAGGAGTTTAATTAGAATAGAAACCCTAATCCTAAATAGTTTAGGGAAGGGTTTTTCCTACATCTATAAATAAGAGAAGTCTTATCATAAATTAGGGTTACACACTCTTGCATTAGATTGTGAAGAGTACTTGTAATTTTTATAGAGATAAACTAGGGATTTGCCAACACACATTTTCTTGAATACCTATTCTTCCTTGGTGGATCACCTCTAGAGGCCAAACACTTGGGTGGCTAACGTTGATCAAAGGAAGGAATCTCATCAATGGAATTCGAGGAGAACGCGAAGGAATTGGAGGTGAACTTGTACCCGAAGAAGCTTTGATTTGCGAGGGTGTAATTTCTATATCTCTATCTCTTTTGTTTATTCGATAATTAAACACAAGGAAAGATCATGGTGATGGTTTGTATGAAAATTTTAAAATCCGTTTTATCACGCTTCCGCTCTATTTATGTAATTTGATTGCATGCTTGCGTTATATACAAACCTAACACTAACTTGTCAAAGGGTCAAAGCTGAACATCAACGACCTAGTGGGCTATTACAACCTTTAGAGATTCCCAGGTGGAAGTGGGAACATATTACCATGGACTTTGTAGTAGGACTCCCAGCCACATAAAAGGGTCACAATGCCATCTAGGTAATTGTAGACCGTCTTACCAAGTTAGCCCATTTCCTACCTGTAGACACCCAAATTTTGCACTTCGTATACTAACCCTGACAGGAGGGCAAAATTGTCAATTAACCCAGCCTACGAGAACGAAAGGTGGACATAAGTACGAACACTCAAAGCCACCACAACGACTTGCGATCAAAGCCGACACGACAACGAGCGGATATCAGGAATCGACTAATGGCCACTACACTTACCTGCTCGCCGGTGAGCTAGTGAGGGTCGGGGGGCAGCGCCCCTGGAAACCAAGCTCCAAATACGAATCCTGTGTCATGTCGCAGCCATTCGAAACGAGCATTCTTGAATGATATGGCACGTTTCCCAGCGGTTCTCGGACTGCAAAATACAAGCCTTTCAGCGAAAACCAACAGTACGACACGAGAATCGAGGTGCGGTACAAAAATCGAGAAAATCAGCCCAGCCAACCGCAAATCAATCCGCGGCCAACGATGGGACGACTAACGACACGGCACTCGAGCGCGACACGGGGGAACCGAGCCAGGTGCGAGGGAATCGAGGCTAGCCGCAGATCAATCTGCGGCCAAGCCGCGGATCAATCTGTGGCTGCCTCTGGCAGCCTTTATCAATGCAGTTCTTCATTTTTTCATACAGGGAGAAGGAGTTTGAAAGAAAGAGGAAAAAAACAGCAGCAAGCAGCTGCGGGACAGGAGAGAAAAGAGAGAAAAACTGAGGATTTATACCCCTTTTGTTAGATTGTATCACATACACTTTCTACTCTATTTAATATACGAGTTTATACGCATCGTGGTGTCATTTGCAAGGTGAAAAGCCATTTTTATAGCATTTTTGTTATATCATTTTGTTAAGCTTTTGTCATTCGGGCTATATTAATTGTAGTTTTTCTTGTATATTATTGTGGATCCGTGGATTAAGGTCTATTAGTGAGGGTTCCAACAGAACGAAATTCTTCCTAATGGACCGATGATATCCATTTGGTGATTTTTAGCTCGTTATGGTAATGTATTATGCGTAGTGTATTTAGATTGCTATTTTAGGATATTGTGGTGTGTTAGGCAACCTAGTGTTGTTTATTTTTTGCAGTATCCATTTTGTGGGTGCGTAGCAATTTTGGGTGTGAGCCTAGGAACGCGACCCCATGGTCCAAATCCGATGATGGACATTTTTGGGTGTATGTAGTAGGGTCGATGTACCCTTTATTGTAAATATGTAATTGTCGGGCCTTAAAACGATACCAAGTTGAAAATCAGGTTTAAGGCCCCGTAATAGTGAAATATGTGATTATGGGCGTTTGGGGTTATTTTGATGGCTCACATGCCCATGAATAGCCCCCACGCATTTTAATGCTTGATTTGATTTACGACACAAAAACTGATTTCAAAGCTAAACGATGAAGATTTCCATAAAATCAATCAAATTAGGTTATTAGCACTACGAGGCTTAAAATTAGACGTGCTAATGAATGTCGATTCCTACTTAAACGAGAAGGCTAAAGAAAAATCGTTTTCAAACATCACAAAAATGGTTTTATAAAAATAGTAACGTTTTATTAAATCTTTGTGCATAGGGTTAAAGAGATCCTAGAAGTTGCCCGTCATTTTATTTACGAAAGCAACGTATAGGTCTCGATTCCTATTTTGACGAAGGTTTAAAAAACTCTTGTTTTGCCAAAACGACTCCTAATGAAAATCTCACAGCTTTTGACAATTAAAATCAAACCTTTCTCGCAAAAAAAAATAAAGCTTTCTCGTATAGGCCGAAAGACATTCTAAAGCATTCTCAAATTAAAACACGACTTTTCATAAAAAACCAAATGGTTTTTTCATACAAACTCACCACAACATTCACATAGGCACACGCGCGCGCACACACACATTTTAAGAATTAAAGGATAGGAAAAACATCGAGATTGCGGTAACCGTGTTTCACGGAAGTCGGCGGGTGTCTAACACCTTCCCCTCGCTTAAGCAAGCCCTCGAACTCTATGAATCTCGGTTTGCAGGCCAATTAATTCGGAGTCACATATGAGCCAGCGATTTACGAAAACGAAGCTCGGATGAGTTGGTACATCCATTTCAAATATACCAACTGGCGACTCTGGTCAATTGGCTCATCATAAAAAATGATTTTTCAAAATCCCGTCGACATTTGTGCTGACCTTTTCCAAAAAATCATCTAATAAAAAGGCTAAAATTGGAAAGGGTAATAATTAGCATAGAAGCGATTTTCCCGGCGTCGACACTACCCATAAAAGTTAGTTTTAACCTTGACCAATTGGCTAAATTATATATCAATGAGGTTATCTCTAGGCATGGAGTACCTATTTCCATAGTGTCAGACCGAGGCCCTAGATTTACCTCAACTTTTTGGAAGAGTCTCTAGAAACACTTAGGAACTCAATTGAGATTAAGCACAGCATATCACTCACAAACAGACGGACAGAGTGAGAGGACAATTCAAACATTAGAGAACATGTTGCGAACTTGTATCATGGACTTCAAGGGAAGTTGGGAGGATCAGTTACCTTTAGTAGAGTTTGCCTACAATAATAGTTACCATGCCAGCATAGGAATGCCACCATATAAAGCTCTGTACGGAAGAAAGTGTAGAACACCATTATGTTGGGACGAAGTCGGGGAACGACAATTGTTAGGACCAGAAATAGTTCAACAGACTGTCGAGGTAGTTTGAATTATACGAGAAAGATTACAAGTTGATCAAGATCGACAAAAGAAGTACGCAGATCAACACAGACAACAACGGGATTTCGAAGTTGGAAACCATGTATTTTTGAAACTGTCTCCATGGAAGGGCAAGATACGTTTTGGCAAGAAAGGGAAGCTGAGTCCAAGATTCATAGGACCATTTTAGATCCTAAGAAGGATAGGTGGGGTAGCTTATGAGGTAGCCTTACCTCCTAAGTTGGAACATATCCATAACGTGTCCCATGTGTCCATGTTACAACCATACAAATCCGATTATAAACACGTTATAAATCACGAGCCTATTCAGATTGAGAGAGATCTATCGTATGAGGAGATTCCTATTGAAATCATAGATAGGAAAGAATAAATTCTACGGAATAAAGTAATACCTTCAGTGAAGGTAATTTGGAGGAATCAAAACTTAGAAGAAGCTACGTGGGAGCTCGAGAGTAAAATGCGAGAAAACTACCCACATTTATTTCTGTAACTTGTACCGTAATTTCGAGGACAAAATTCTTATTAGAGGGAGTGAATGTGATATTCCGAACCTTAATAAGATTTGTATATATAAATTATGTGATTATTAATGAAATTTCTTTGTTCTAACTACGTATTATGCGATTTCATACTCTAATGAAGAATTAGGTCAAATAAAAAATTTCACCGAAAAATGTCGAGCTTAAAAACGTCAAGCTTAAAAATAAATTTTTTACCGATGAACTTGTTAGTATATTCGTTTTTTTTTGACAAGTTGCTTTGTCGTGCTTACACTGAAAAAATAATTTGTCGTGTTTCAAAGTTAATATAATGATATATTAACTGATAAAAACTTAGTTAGGTTAATCAGGGTTAAAAATAACAAATTGGATCATAAACCCTAATTATAAAACCCAAATCGACGAATTGAAACCCTAATCAATGCACAAGAACCCTAATTGATATAATTAAAACCTAAGTAATGAAACATAATATAAATTATGAATCATTAAACTTAAATTAAACCCTAATCGAAAGATTACGACCTTAAACCCTAATTTGTAACCCTAACCCTAATTTCAAACCCTAAACCCTAATTTCAAACCTTAAACCCTAATTTTAAACCTTAAACCCTAATTATGAGATCCTAAATCTTAATTATGAAACTTAAACTTAATTAAGGTAGTACTAAACCTGATTAAATTATTCTAAACATGAATTACAAAACCCTAATCATAATTAGTGAGAAATTAAGCCCTAACCAATCAGATTCACGCTGGGCCCACTTCTACACACTTAAACACAAGCTTAACACACTCCAGCACAAGTAAGTCAAGGCTTATCAGAAGCAACACAAGTAACCAAGCAAATTGATTGGATTTTTGTCCACAATAAGCTTCTAAAGCTTTCTATAAAGGGAACAAGCCTCTGACCATTAAGCCTACGAATTTACAAGTTCAAACACTCACAAATAAAGTCCAGATAACATCCCAACTGAGTTCCAAGCAGCTCCTAATAATCAGATCAAAAATTTGCTCAAGAAGGTAAAAATACTATTCACACTTGTAGATCTTTGATGCTTTGATAAAAATTTTGTTTTAATGTTTAGGAATGTGTAATAACATATTATTTAGTGATCTGTGTTGATAAAACATAGATTCATAACATCTAAATGCACAAAAATGAAGAAAATAGCAAATTGTCAAAAACTAAAAAAAATGGTCTAACAGCCTAATGTTAGAGCCTCTAGATCTTGTCCTGTTAATTGTTTGGTCTGTTTAAAGCTTCATAGTTATACTATGCCATGAGGTTAACAATCCGGAACTGAAATCATGCTAATAGAATAATTGAGTTGAAAGTTATTAATGGTCAAATCCCGTTGACCGAGAAAGTAGAATACACACAAGCCAGTCATATTTGATATGATGTAGCTTATACTTTGTAATCTTATTCGTTGTTAAAGGCATTTTACTTTATCTACATCGTGCTGTTATATTAAATGTGATAAACCCATAGTTTTGAGCCATGCTTTTAGAATCATGATGGTGATCATTCTAATGAGATCTAAATTCTAGATAGCTCACAAACTAAAATCGTTCCTAATCGATAGATTACTAAAAAGGGGATTAGTGAATCCGGATAGATTAGTACATACGTTGCTTGCTCTTATGAAGAGGATGATTGATCTCATAATCATTTGTGTGGAGACACTAAAGCAAGTATGTAGGTGCTTATTAGAGAATAAGTTCACTGAACGTGGCTCGCTAAGGAATACCTAATGGAGTTTTACTCGCCTGTCAATAGGAATTCCTCTAGTGATAGTAGTACAAGTGATCCTTGGACTTGAGATTATCATAGTATCTTGTGTATGATGAGTTATACTTTGACATGTCCCTTAAGACCTTTAGGGTATATCAAAGGGTATGATTGGGTATAATAAGTTATACATGGAGATAGGTGAATGATCAACAAAGAATCTACCACTTCTAGTAAAAGGAGAGAATGTCCTATGTAATTCGATAAATGACGACTCAGAAGTCTTTGGCCAAAGCAGAATGAAATTAGAAAGGAGTTTCTAATTTGTATTAATCAGAGTTGTGCATTTGAGAATCAAAATACATATAATTAAATAAAATAAGACTTGACAGTAATTCCATGTCTTATATTTAATTGGGACATTGTATGGTAGAAGGATTGAATTCTATGGTAACTATTCACTGAAAGGTTCTTTTGTGATTAATGTTGAAATCTATATTATCTAGAAAGTTGTTGATCGCTAAAGGGGCTTACCCTTATTGTAGAATAAATATTATTTATTTAAATAAATTAAATAGCTTAATTTATTTATTTAAATAAGATTAGAATTGTTCTAATTGATTTATTCACAACCGATTTAATATGGAGAATCTAAAGAGTCACACCGCAAAAGAAAAATATTTGTTTAAGAAGTAAATGGCATAATTGTAATAACAAGTTAAGTGTATTTAATTTAATCAATGGAGATAGAATAAATTAAATACCTTAATATTTATTATTTAATATTTTAAAAATATTAAATATAAATTAATAAGAGGAGTCTTATTATTATTACTATTATTATTATTTAGTTCCTAAAAGGGTTTGGGAATAATTAATAAAAGTACTCTCATAAATTCCTAATTGGATTAGGAGTTTAATTAATTAAAGGAGTTTAATTAGAATAAAATCCCTAATCCTAAATAGTTTAGGAGGGTTCCCTATATCTATAAATAAGAGGAGTCTTATTATGATTTAGGGTTAGATAGTTACACACTCTTCCATAAGAATTGGAGAGAGAGAGAGAGTACTTGCAATTTCTATAGAGATAAAAACTAGGGTTTTGCCAACACCCATCTTCTTGAATAACTATTATTCCTTGGTGGATCACCTCTAGAGGCCAAACACTTGGGTGGCTAACGTTGATCAAAGGAAGAATTTAATCGGTGGAATTCAAGGAGAACGTGAAGGAATTGGAGGTGAACTTGTACCTGAGGAAACTTTGATTCACGAGGGTATAATTCTATATCTCTATCTCTTCCGTTTAATTGATAATTGATCACAAGGATGATCATGGTGATGGTTTGTATGAAAAATTTTAAAATCCGTTTTATTGCGCTTCCGCACTATTTATGTAATTTGATTCCATGTTTGCGCTATATACAAACCTAACAGTGGTATCAGAGCCTAACCTTGTTCTAATTATCGATTATTATGATTCCATGTATGTATGGGTATGCGATTAGATCAATTTTCTGGGCAGAATCTGTTTTTCTGAATCTGCTACGCGGCGCAGCTGCGCCGTTTCTAGTTCATTCTGGAGCATAGCTGCGCCCAAACCCAGAAAGTCGTTTCTGGGGTTCAGCGCAGCTGCGCCGTTTCTCAGTTCATTCTGGGCGCAGCTGCGCCGGACAGCAGAATCCGAAAAATAATTTTTCCTTCAATTAAAATAAATGGTTTATTGAATTGATATAAGTTTAGAATAAAGGAGTTTGTTCACATATAGAATAGGATTTCATGTTTCCTAGAATAAAGGAGTTTATTCACATATGGAATAGGATTCCATGTTTCCTTAAAAATAAAGATGTTTATTTTGATAAGGAATAGGATTCAACATATTTTATTTTTCAACAATTTTAAGTTAAAATAAAAGAGTTTGTTTTGAACTTGAAATTGGATTCCATTTTAATTGAAATAAAAGAGTTTATTTTGATTTGGAATTTGATTAAAAATAAAGGTATTTATTTTTATTCAAAATTGGATAAAATAAAATAAATAAGTTTATTATGATTTAAATTTTGATTAAAATAAAGGAGTTTATTTTTATTTCAAAATTAGATTTCTAGTAAACTTTTAATTGCCCATTAAATGATATCAATGCATATATGGAATGGTTTTAATATTCATGGGATGAATGTTATTTATTAATACATATGGAGATATATATGATAATAAATAGGGATTGATTATGGACTACTAACCAATGTGTGATTGGATTTATTTTAGTGGATGCTTGAATGAATGGGTTTTTATAAATGGGGTCTGCGTACCTCGTCTTCTCTAGTTTTTCTTGATGTAAATTCTATCTTCCTCCCGTGTACCTCCCCTTGACTGCTGATCAAGGTTTCTATTTATTGTAAATAATTTATGTAATAGGTTTAGTTAGAATTACTTGAAGAATTGGAGACAAAGGAGCAAGGAGCGCTTGAAGACCCGTTTGTAATGGAGCCCGAGTTTAAATGTAATAGTTATATTTAAATTTTGTTCTTGCACCATAGGTTTGACCTTTTGGTTCACTTGGTAGCTCTAGTGAACCAAACTAGAATAAAAGTCCATAATCAATCCAGGTAGAATATAGTATTCTATATGTGCATGCTTACTATGTATATATTATATATTATACAACATGTTTCGCATGTTAAATAATATGACGCGTATTTTATATATATATGTGCATGCGCGCTAAACAAGATGAGACAAATAATAACAAACCCCTCAAAGAAATTATATTAAGTCCTAAGCGTTCAAAGATATTTGGAATATCGAACATCGCCTTCTAGTATGGTAAAGCAATAGAGTATTAAATATTTAATATGAGTTTGTTGTGTCACCACAAGGCAAGTATTAAATATTTAAGATGTTGCATTATCACATTTGATGCTTATTAAGGAATTGAACATTACTGTTTTGTTGTGTCACCACAAGGACGGTATTTTTCTCTTTACATATATAGAAGTGCTAGGTTGGACTTAACTTGGATAATTTTGATTCGGATGTGTCACCACTTGATCAAAATAATCTAAGAGGCAAAATACAAGGAGTTACATAGTGATGTAATTGACAATAGTTGTCTACCTATTTATTTATATATCGTTTGTTGTGTCACCACAAGGCTATATACATTTGAAATGAGATCCTTATTCTCACTAGCAAATCTTTAATTAGAATTGTCGAACTATATATTGAGGGTAATATAGTTTGATGAAAAAGTGAGGGATACCAATTTAAAATAAAGACCTAATTTATTCTGGTAATTAATGTATGCTAAAATGTTGTCTATTTCATTTACAGAATTTTACAATGTCTAATTTACTATCACTGCAGAGCATATTAGATGCTAATTAACTGGACCAAATAACACGGACTAGTTAAGAAATTTGAGAATAGTTCTCAAGGCTGAAAAGCTACTTATGTCCTTAATATGCCTATCCCTGCAATGGTTGCAGATAATGCCTCAGAGGAAGAGATTGCTACTTTTAGAAAGTGACAAGATGATGCACAGTTAGCTCAATGCATCATGCTCGCATCCATGAGTAATGAGCTTCAGCGTCAGCAAGAAACTATGGATGCTCCTACTGTACTCCGGCACCTTCAAGGAGTTGAATGGTGAGGAAAGTAGGACTATTAGATATCAGAAATCTAAGGAGCTTTTCTAATCTAGAATGACCGATGGCACTACAGTACAGACATATGTCCTAAAATGATCAATCTGATTGAACAATTGGGACAACTGGGTTTTAATGGATGGAGAGTTGATCCAAGATTTGATCTTGCAATCACTTCCGGACTCTTTCTCATAAATTGTTGTGAATTTCCACATGAACAAGCTATATGTCAGCTTGCCTGAGTTGCTTACATGTTGAAAACTGTAAAGAGTCACTTTCCAACCAAGAAAGACCAAGTCTTACTGGTAGATGATTCTTTCAGGAAGCGGAAGAAGGCCAAAGGATCTTCTTAAAAGAAGAACAATTCAAAGAAGGTAAATGGAAAGGCAAAAATAAAGGACAATAAGAACAAGACTGATGCAGATAGCAAAGGAGTTTGCTTCCACTGCAATAAGCCTGGACACTGGAAAGGAAACTGTAAGGAGCATCTTGCAGAGGCTAACCAGAAGAAGCTTAGTGAAGCTTCGGTTACAGATATAAGTTTGTTCATGATTTAAAAATAAATCTTTCTATAAGTCAAGGTTCTACTTGGGTATTGGATACCGGCTGTAGTTCTCACGTATGCAATCCAATGCAGAGACTAAGCAGAAATAGAAAGCTAAACAAAGAGTAAGTAATCTTATGTGTGGGAATGGAGCAAAGGTTGTTGCATTAACCATAGGAACTTATAGTTTAGCATTGCCTACGGACAAGTCTATTAAGTTAATAAGTAGTTATTATGTTCCAGTTCTCATTAGAAACATTAGAATTTTCATTATTGGACAAGGAAGGTTCTGGTATTATATTTAAGAACAATTGTTGTTCTATTTATAATGATAATGTTTTGTTTGAAACTGGAAGATTACTTGATAGACTTTGTATACTTGACTTACATAAAAAATATTTTGCAAATTGAATAAACTAATAAAAGAAAAGGAGATGGTCATTCAAAGAGTTGAATGTGTGTATTTGATAAAATACAAGTCTGAATCATTTGAAATGTTCAAAGAATTCAGAAGTGAAACATATTGACAAAGTATTAAGATTCTTTGATCAGATCGAGGAAGGAATACTTGTGCAATGAGTTTCTAGATCATCTCAAAATGGTATTTTCTCATAATGGACACCTCGTGATACGCAATAATTGATTAGTGTATCTAAAAGGAGAAATTGTACCTTGTTGGACATGGTACAGTCCATAATGATTTTTACCGACATTCTAGTATCCATCTGGGGTTATGCCCTAGAAACGGCTGCATATCTACAAAAATAAGGTAACCTCAAAAATCCGAGCCCAAGACTCCATAAAGGTTATTGATAGGAAGGATTCCTACTCTTAAGTATGTTAAGATAAGGGGTTGTCCAGCTTATGTGAAAAGGTTTCGAAGATAAGTTTGGGACAAAATCTGACAAGTGCAGACTTGTGGGATATCCTAAAGAAAGTTTAGGGTATTATTACTATAATCTTACACGCTGCCTTCTTAGATAAAGGTGTTTATCATTGAAGGAGCTAGTGGGAGGGTAATAGATCTTGAAGGAGTTCAAGAACCACAAAGCACTTTAAGTCGAACTGAGGAACCTGTAGATAGACCTATTGTACCACAACTGAATCGTAAATGTAGAAGAGTACCGAAGATACCTGGGAGGTATGGATTCATCATAGAAGATGATGATGAGGTACGCATCATAGAGGATGATGATCCATTTATATACGATGAGGCTATGAGTAGAAGACACTCAGAGAAATGGCAGATGGCTATGAAATCCGAAATGGACTCCATGTATGAGAACCAAGTATAGACTCTAGTTACTCCACAAAAGGGCATAGTGCCTAGAGTGTGAATATAGGTCTTTAAGAGAAAGATTAGGGCAAATGGCAAAGTGGAGACCTATAAGACCAGACCTGTTTAAAAGGTTTTTCAAGTCAAGGAGTTGACTGTGATAAAACCTTATTACCGGGTAATGCTCAAGTCTATTTGGATTTTGCTTGTGATTGCAGCTTATTACGAAATCTGGCAAAATGGATGTGGAGATGCCCTTCCTCAATGAAGACTTGAGGAGAATGTATGTATAATACAACCAGAGGAATTTGTTTCAAAGGTTGAAGCAAATCGTGTTTTAAGCTACAATGATCCATTGATGGATTAAAGCAAGCTTCTCAAAGATGGAACATTCGTTTTGATGAGACAATCAAAAGAGTTTGATTTTATCAAAAACGAAAATGAACCTAGTGTGTACAAAAGGGTCAGTGGGAGCGCTGTGACATTCTTGGTATTATATGTTGATATACTACTGATAAAGAATAACACACCAATGCTACAATCAGTAAAGATAAAATTGTCTAAACATTCCTCCATGAATGACTTGGGAGGAGCATCCTATAAATTGGGGATATAAATCTATATATATAGATTTAAAAGGATGTTCGGCTTGACCCAAGGAACGTATATTCATTTGATGCTAAAGGCGTTTAGCATGGCAAACTCTACGATAGGTCTCATGATGATAAGCCATGGAGTGTATCTCTCTAAACCCAATTGAAAGAGAGATCGCATGAGTTACTATCATGTATGCAATGAATATACAAGGCTTGATGTTGATCAGTCATATTCTGGAGATGATCACTATAAGACAGTGATAAACATCTTTAGGTACTTAACCAGTACTGAAGATGT
This sequence comes from Aralia elata, assembly GCA_034770075.1. Classification (NCBI taxonomy): domain Eukaryota; kingdom Viridiplantae; phylum Streptophyta; class Magnoliopsida; order Apiales; family Araliaceae; genus Aralia; species Aralia elata. The sequence goes on along the minus strand of JAVJAP010000027.1, from coordinate 419,647 downwards.
GATCATGATTCATGGTAGGTCTGAATTAAAACTAGAGGGATAAACAGACTCAAGTTTTTCAGACTGGCCAAGACGATAACAAATCCACTTTAAGATAAATCGTTACCTTGAAAGGTGGTGCAGTGAATTGGAAAAGTTCCAAACAGCAAAGAGTTGTTGGTTTAGTGACAAAGACAAAGTATATAGTTGTAAATGAAGCTGCAAGTTTGATTGTTTGGATGAAAAGTTCATTACAGAACTAGGAATAGTTCCTAAATCTCATCTTGGATTCAAACAAGTGTTGCGGCACTTTCATTTGATTAGAGGAATCATTGAAAGAGAAAAAGTCACTATAGAGATAGTGGACTCTCGAGAACAACATTGCATATCCATCTACTGAAGCTTTATCCAACAGCAGGATGATCATCACTTAGAGAAGAAGGGTATTAGATACCATAGCGATTGGCTTTAGTGCAAGAGGGAGATTGAAAGTAGTATGCACACAAGCCAGTCATATTTGATATGATGTAGCATATACTTTGTAATCTTATTCGTTTGTTAAAGGCATTTTACTTTATCTACATCGTGATGTTATATTAAATGTGATAAACCCATAGTTTTGAGCAATGCTTTTAGAATCATGATGGTGATCATGCTAATGAGATCTAAATTCTAGATTGCTCACAAACTAAAATCGTTCCTAATCGATGGATTACTAAAAAGGGGATTAGTGAATCCGGATAGATTAGTACATACGTTGCTTGCTCTTATGAAGAGGATGATTGATCTCATAATCATTTGTGTGGAAACACTAAAGCAAGTATATAGGTTCTTATTAGAGAATAAGTTCACTGAACGTGGCTCGCTAAGGAATACCTAATGGAGTTTTACTCGCTTGTCAATAGGAATTCCTCTAGTGATAGTAGTACAAGTGATCCTTGGACTTGAGATCATCATAGTATCTTGTGTATGATGAGTTATACTTTGACATGTCCCTTAAGACCTTTAGGGTATGATTGGGTATAATAAGTTATACATGGAGATAGGTGAATGATCAACAAAGAATCTACCACTTCTAGTAAAAGGAGAGAATGTCCTATGTGATTCGATAAATGACGACTCAGAAGTCTTTGGCCAAAGCAGAATGAAATTAGAAAGGAGTTTCTAATTTGCATTAATCAGAGTTGTGCATTTGAGAATCGAAATACATATAATTAAATAAAATAAGACTTGACAGTAATTCCATGTATTATATTTAATTGGGACATTGTATAGTAGAATGATTAAATTATACGATAACTATTCACTGAAAGGTTCTTTTGTGATTAATGTTGAAATCTATATTATCTGGAAAGTCGTTGATCGCTAAGGAGGTTTACCCTTATTGTAGAATAAATATTATTTATTTAAATGAATTAAATAGTTTAATTTATTTATTTAAATAAGATTAGAATTGTTCTAATTGATTTATTCACAACCGGTTTAATATGGAGAACCTAAAGGGTCACACCGCAAAAGAAAAATATTTGTTTAAGAAGTAAATGACATAATTGTAATAACAAGTTAAGTATATTTAATTTAATCAATGGAGATATAATAAATTAAATAGCTTAATATTTATTATTTAATATTTTGAAAATATTAAATATAAATTAATAAGAGGAGTCTTATTACTATTATTATTATTATTATTATTATTATTATTATTATTATTATTATTATTATTATTATTATTATTATTATTATGTAGTTCCTAAAAGGGTTTGGGAATAATTAATAAAAGTACTCTCATAAATTCCTAATTGGATTAGGAGTTTAATTAATTAAAGGAGTTTAATTAGAATAAAAACCCTAATCCTAAATAGTTTAGGAGGGTTCTCTATATCTATAAATAAGAGGAGTCTTATCATGATTTAGGGTTAGACAGTTACACACTCTTGCATAAGAATTGAAGAGAGAGAGAGTACTTACAATTTTTATAGAGATAGAAACTAGGGTTTTGCCAACACCCATCTTCTTGAACAACTATTATTCCTTGGTGGATCACCTCTAGAGGCCAAACACTTGGGTGGCTAACGTTGATCAAAGGAAGGAATTTAATCGGCGGAATTCAAGGAGAACGCGAAGGAATTGGAGGTGAACTTGTACCTGAGGAAACTTTGATTCATGAGGGTATAATTCTATATCTCTATCTCTTTCGTTTAATTGATAATTGATCACAAGGATGATCATGGTGATGGTTTGTATGAAAAATTTTTAAATCCGTTTTATTGCGCTTCCGCACTATTTATATAATTTGATTGCATGTTCGCGCTATATACAAACCTAACAGACCGGTCATCAGAAACTGGTTTCTGGAATTTCCAAAAACGTGAAGAACAGGTTGGTCAACGTAGTTTGACCAATCATATCTTCCTTTCATAATGTAATTAGATCCCAAATTTTGTTTATAATTATAGAGTTACATGAATACTACAACCTAGTGCTATTTATACATCCAAACAGATAACCAGGTGGAAGTTAGATCGGGTCAAACTAGCCTCCTCAACATTGACCGGTTGTTCTTCATCTTATGAAGAACACCTATAACAACAGACGTATTCGTCGTTATAGGGCCCTTTAGGCCACAATCTACTTTCGGCCTCAAGAACACTTTTAGCGACATTTCTGACTGTCGCGATAGCTTTTAGCAATAGTATTAAATATAAATAAATAGTAATAAATAAATAAATTAGAAATAAATAGTAAATAATTAATAATAATTAATAATTAAGTTTTAAAATTCATTCTAAATTATATTGAGTAACTTTTAATATTTTGACATAAATTTCATTAATAATTTAATTTAATTAAATATTAATGATATTAAAATCATTAAATAATTATATTAAATAAATCATTTAAAAATAATATTAAGGTATAAAAATATTATAAATGATAATTAAATCATTTAAATATTATACTAAATTTCTAAAATTATTATAAATGATAATTAAATCATTTAAAAATAATACTAAGCTTCTAAAAATATTATAAATGATAATTAAATTATCTAAAATAATATTTAGACCTTTAAATAAAGTTTTATTGATAAATCAACATAACTAATTGTCAAAGGAAGCAATCGAGACACCGAATCGACACCAAACCTTAATAATACCTGACTAGTTCAATTAGATACGCGTTGTTATAAATTCTAACGCTTATTATTGATATGATTAGACATAAATAGACTACGCAACGTCGATAGACAGCGTAAACTAGACATACCACACAGGCAAGTTTTTTCTAAACTTTGTCCAAGCTTATTATTTCGCGCAAGTTCTTTTAAACCTCTTTCTCTTTCATTATGGGTTCAAATTACAGTCCAAACAATATACAGACAAATGTGTTATCAATTATTGTGAAGTTATTGCTACTTGATTCAGCATAACTTAAGAAATGAATTATTATTCATGTGATAGCTAGCGATATGAACTGCTGGTGGATCTACATTTGCATTGGTTTGAGGGGGATTCCTATTCTGGACAGCTCCCACCAACAAGTCTATAAATTGCTGCATCGGGTTTTTTTGAGCTTCATTTCTATTTCTATTCTCACTTTCTGATTCTTCAGTTTCATTTCTCTGAGTTCTATGTATTCCTCTTCATCTCCACTTTGGTGGCATTTTCTGTTTAATAAAATCTATTATTATTAAACAATTTCTTTGCTTTTAAGGCATTCTGATACAATGTTTAATAATAATACTTTAAAATAAAGCATATTTAATCATCATTTTCAGGTTAAACATGTTTTTCTTTGCTTATAGCCTTTATTTACTATATACTACTCTTTCTCGTTTAATAATCTTATTATTATTATTAAACTAATACAGGTGTCAAACAATTTCATTCCATGCTTAAAACACAATCATTACAAAACATATTTAATATTATATTAAACGTGCTTCTTGTTACATCTGAACTCTGTACACATCTTTCTACTAGCTCCTCTGGCTAGTTTCTTACATATAGCATTTTACCAGCTATATTCTTTCTATCTTTGTATCAAAAGATTTTCCGATCCTTAATCTTTAACTATCAGAAAGTTAGGATTCTCAAAAGACATCCCATTTACTATAACAAAAAATGGGATTTTTAGATCATACCTACATTACCAACTATTTACAACATATATACAAATATGTACACATATCTACAACATAGTTTCACCAACAAACTTCTTTTCTAAGTGTGGTCAATAGTAGTAGTGTTCACACGTTCCTCCTCTGTAATAGCTATGACTCGTGCACGAGAGATGGACTGACTGAACTGACCTATTTTCTGTGGATATTCCCAAACCGCTTTTTGAACACGTCTCATAGAGTTAGTATACGCATAATTCATTGCATTTATTCGTTCCTTGCAGTTTCTCAACTCATTTTGGAGCGTACGAACATGTTCCTCGAACATCTGTTGCTCCTGAATCTCCACATCCCTAATATTGTTCAACTCATGAAAGTTTGTCTGCAGTTCATGTAACTGGGTCTCATAATACTGGGCACAGTTCTCTGAAGTTTGTAGTCTAATAGTTAAACCTGCATTCTGATCCATCAGTTGGTGAACCATTGCCTCTAGTTGTGTCAAGGCATTACCTGACTCAATATTTATAATTTCAGGCTCTACATTGGCATTATTATTTTCCTCCATCAATATCTCTTTCTCAAGGTCTTCTTCAGGGTCAGACTCAGAGTCACTATCTATTATTATCACTGGCACTTGCTCTAGTGCTGGATATGGTACAATAGGAGGTGGAACTGGTTCTATTGGATCAAGTTGAACCTCTTCCCCTGACATCTACATGTAAATAAACAACTTGATTAATACATAATACAAGTTATATATACACACAACAAATAACAGTGTTATTTAAGTTATATTTTTATTTCATTTGTTGATGAATTTCCGCAATCCATCTTCTTTAAACTCTATATGAGTTATTTATTTTCTGCATGTCTGATTTGTCTAAGGTTATAGCCCAAGGTATCCCATACTATGGTTTCTAACCTACAGCTCTGATACCAACTTGTGGCGCCCCCAAATTCGGGTACTTAAAACTCGTACTTGGTGCTACACGATACCATTTATACAAGCTGCTTATCATAAAAGATAATAATAATTATTACATCAGAGATATCTATCCTAGGTACGAAGACCTTTAGTAACTTTATTACATGATAGATATTGTATTTCTAAAACAAAAGTTTATTTATTACAACAGCTATCTATAACTACTCTTGTAGCTTTCCCTTGCCTTTATCCTTTCCGGACCCTTCTATGCATTCTGGCTTAGCTGAAAATATTTATATTCAAAGCAAGAATGAGCATTTAATTGCTCAGTAAGTAATAGTAATTGATAAACACGTATATCAAGAAATAAATGTTCTCTTTGAGATATGCTTTGATAGCAGAATAAATATCATAAAGCAACTGAACGATTCTTAAACGACAGTATAACTCATTTATATTCTTGAAATAATATATTGAATTCTGATACTGAGTGGTCACAAGACCATGAACGTTTATTTTTCTTTTCTTGAAAAGGTTCTATCAGAAATTCATCTGTGAACCGTCTGGTCTTACGGGCACGGTGGGTGATCAGCTCGTTATGCCCTGTATTGATCAATACTATCTAATAGAACAACATTTGTGTTCATCATCACCGTCGCCAGGACGCAATATAAAATTTCCCAAGTTAGGGATGTTCTACTCAGTCTGAAGTTCAACCCAAATAAAAACAAAAGGGATGAACAGCTTTATCAATTCTAAAAATATTTCAAGACTTAATGCGAAAGAATTGAAATAATCAAATCTTGTGTCTAGCCGAAACAAAAGGCTTAGACCTTCATTGAACTGTAAATGTATACCGAATTTTATCAAGTACACATGATCTTACCTTTATCATTTTTCGAAGCTGATTGGAATAAAATTAGATAACCTTGTAAAAAAAATGGCGAAACATTTGCTCAAGGTAAGTGAACTTGTTTGAAAGTAAAGAAGTTTGAGATACTTGCCTTGTGTGTCGATTAGCAAGTTATGACTCTAGCTTAATTTTGCCTCGCGAATCCTACACATTTATATCCATGTATAGGCACACATTAGTTTATTAACTCGATGTATTTTTACGCCAAATAGTTGCACTCATATAAGTCAAGTAATCATGTACAGACATTCATTCAATTCACTGTACAACATGCTTTTACTTTCCTTTGAAATTTCACAAATTCTATTTAAGAACGTTCTCTTTTTGAAGTTCTTTTAAGATCTTGGCTTTATACCTAGTAAAGCTTACGTGGTTCTAATACATAAGTTCACATATATCTGCAATCTTGTTTCATTCGTTTTTCTCTTTCATTTCAATAGTCCTTTTTAAAAATTTCTTTTTGAATCTTTTAAAATTTTAGCTTGAACACTACTCACATGTTTTGACATTTGATCATAGCATTCCGGTGTCTACACACCATATATTTAGCTTAGTTAAGGTAAACGCTTTAGCGATATGCTCGGCATTCACTTGATATTTCATTCTTGAAAGTTTATCCTTAAACTTCACGTTCATCTTACTAACACTAGTTGATTATTCATAAGTAACTCTCAAATTGGCTTAAACATCCCGTATATAGGTTAGTTTGAACCCACATAAGGTTAGTATATCATGTCATGAAAGTTGTTAAATCAATTGCATAACAGTTTTCTCTCTCTTTTTTATTATTATTATTATTATTTTTTAACAGTTCTTGAGCTTCTGCAGCAGCGGCTGCTGGTTCGCTGGGTGCTGCTGGGGGCACGCTGCTGCACACGGTGCTGTTGCTGCTGGGGCCATGCTACTGCACACGGTGCTGCTGCTGCTGGGCCACGCTACTGCATACGGTGCTGCTGCTACTGGGCCACGCTGCTACACACAGTGCTGCGCTGCTGGGCCACGCTGCTGCACACTATTGTGCACGCAGCTGCTGCACACGCAGCTGCTGCACAGGCAGCAGCCTCCTTTGCCACGTAGCTAGTTTACACAATTATAACTTTTAACACGTACGTCCGATAAAAATTAAGTTCGAATATATTATAGCCACCATAGTAAACTATTTTTAGAAAATTCTAACCATCCATTTCAGACATTTTTGACAACCCAAATTAAGCCTCAAAAGTGCGTGCTCGTAACTGTTTCTAGCATTTCGTTTAGTTCCAAATTCGCTTTCAAACGTGCTTTGGTTAATCTAAATTATTTAGGTAACCTTATAACACCCATTCAAATACATTTCAGTTCAAAGTTTTGGTTAATTATTGATTTTCAAGCTTTGAATTTCATTTGGGCATTTTATCGAATATGTTGTGTGCATTCTTCAATTTTTCAGATTTCTTAGACTTTGGTTTGAGGTTTAGCTAGGATTCACTATGGAATCCTCCCACCTTGTTCCTCCGCACAACAACAACTAATTACCCAGTTTTAAAGTTCAATTTCACAACAATTTCAAGTATTCATCTAAATATTAACTTCCAATTTCACAATACTTCCATTATAAAGCTTTGAAGAGGAGAAGGAGAAAAAGGAAATTCTTAATTGAATTGAATGTCGTACCTCTTGATTGAGTTTGATAACTTGCAGAGAATTGAATTCTTGATTACTCTTGATAAAATTCCTTTTCTTGCTTTGATTAATCCTTGCCCTCTTGAAGTAATTTAGTTTAATGAGAGAGAGATTTTGGGTCTGATGATGGGAAACGTATGGAAAATTTAGTAAGAAAGCTGGGTATGAGTGAGAGCTGAGTATCAGATCAAAGATCTGTTTGGTGTCTCACAATGGGTTATAAACCTACACCTCCTACTTAGCACATTTGTGACTCAACCCTTATTTTTCCTCAGCAAGTAACACCTCCTACTTAGCACTGATTAACCAATCTAGTTAACTAGCACCTCATGCTATTATGTATAATGTATACTTACATTACTTATTCCTCAGCTCATACTTCTCAAAAAGACCTTCCGTACATATCGCGTAATGGTACATTATGTAATAATTTATCCCAATATTTAATAAAATTAAATATTTCTAAAAATTATCTTAATAATTATGAAATATTTTTCATAATTATATTTTATCACTATTTACGCGATATAATATGCCTCTTATTTTCTTTTCATAAAATGAATATCACTCACTAAATAAAATAATTTCTTTAATGAAATCATTTTATCACATTAGAATAATTTACTATACTAAATTATTTTAATTCACTTAATTTAATGAATATTCTAATTTAATATTCATATTTCCTTTGTCACCAAGCATGGAAATAATTTCCTTATTTAATATCCTTAACACCCACCTCTTTATATTTAAATAATTTAATTTCATAAATTATTTAAATATACTTTATTTAATATATAAAATAAAATTTGCATAATTAAATAATTCCTAATTTCATTTTACCTAGAAATTTCTTTCAAACAACTACATTCGTGTAATAAATATATACATATATTTATCACACTGCATTCATATACTTCTCATACTGCACATGTACACAGATCACAATTAATAAATAAATAAATAAAAAATTTATCCACGAAATTCTTATTTGATTATTACCGGAAAGTTCGAGTTATTACAGTGGTTATGTTTTTAAACAATAAACAAACTTGTTGAGAATGTTGTAGCTCACTCTTGCAAATAATTTCTTTGCAGTTTTAGACGGTAATCCCAGAACTTCAGGGACGAACAATGGAAAGAAGTCGTGTTAATTTAGTATTATCTTACTGTTTAATTTCAAGTCTTATAAGACTTTGTTGTAATAAGAACATGGTACTGGGAATGATGTAACCGAACTTAAAATTATGAAATATATTATCATCTTTTGTAATATCAATTGCGTTATATTTACATTCTTAAATGAGTTAGAAAGTAGTATTGATTTAGTACAGTATCCATATGAACTATACATCTGATTGAGGGTATTTGAATGATATTGGGAGTTCTGTAAGCCCTGAGATTACACTTAATGAGTACCGGTAGGGTACCTTTACCGGAATGCACTCCTCGGTTCTAAGAACAATCTTACCATTAATACTGTGAATATCAGATAGATAGGAACTATTGATATGAAAGAGATATCCATGAGATATAAATCTATACATCCAAGTGAGGGTATCCAAACACAGTAATTGTTTTGACGAGAACTAATATCTGTTATGGGATACTGTAAATCTTGGATAGATAGAAGTTATATATTATGGAATATTTATAGTTGATTAGTTAGACGTGAGCACCAAATCTGCTATAGAGGTATAGAGATTTGGAGGTGGTGTCACATATCTCCTATCTCATTTTTCATTCATAACATGGTCTACCTATTATCGAATAATTGAAATTCTTTTAAAGCATTATATTATAACATTCTTATTTTTAGTTATAAGACTTCTATATCATAACCTTTTCACTTCTTTCTTCATTTTCTCATTTCTTACTCTTCAACATTTCTATCATTTAAGTTTAATTCTCTTTATTCTCATTCAACCGTAGTAACTTATACCTTATTATAAACTAATCGTCCATCAAGTCACTAAAAATACCTTGCTTTAATGAATGATCTCTTCTAACCTCTCCTCATAACCTCCTTAGAGCCTTTTGCACTAAAAGTCTCTCAACCATATTTGTTCTTCCTAACACAGATTAGATTAAAATATTTAATCATTTCTCTACACATTTCTCTTCTTTAAAATCTAGGTTTTACATCTTAACCTTTAATCGTATTTAATTACATTATGTACCTCATTTTTACTTAAATGGTTATCCTCCAACTTCCTTATCTAAGGATCATCGTACTCTACAATCGCCTTAATCATTTCAGATCATATTTGATAGCCTCATAAATAACCGGGATATTACATTCACCACTTCTTCTAAAAATTTCGTCCTCAAAATTATAGTATAATCATCTTTACTCATTTTATTTACTAAAACGAGGTTTTCAAATTAACCTTTATTTAATCACATCTGATTACCTTCTCAATTAATGAATACCCTACTTTTTCCTCCTATGAGGATCTCTTCTATCATCACATCCTACAATGACTTCTCTCTAAAGAGTTCACACCTTCTAAACATTCGATTCCCAAATAATGGAATATCTTTCAGAAGTCTTCACAATTGTTCAATAGTTATGAAGCAGTATGAATAACTAGGAAATAAAAAGTTTCCTTTAAAACTTTTCATATCGTGTTGAGGGGTGATAAAGACCATGAACTTTTAACTAGGTCTAATAGAATATTTAACAATTACAAAGACTGCAAATATCCTCTACAAGTACTTTAGGGGATCCGTCTATCGTACCACTATATTGTGCACAATATATTAATCTAGAGACTTCTGAATCGTATCGTCCGAATTAGTAAATCGGAATCATAATGTCCGCAATTAGTTTTTCCCTTTATCAGGGTTGTTCACCTCAGACTTAGCACAAGGTTCCGCACCAGAACAATTTGGTTTGAAAGATTTCAATCAAATTTCACATTTTATCGTTTCTTACCAAAGGTGTCTAGCCAAAACAAATGGCATCGACTCTTTTTTAAACAGTTCAAAATACTGAAAATCATTTTATGACTTTCTCATACCGCATCATGTAACAGTGCATTGATGATTCTATGATCATATCCATACCATTTTATCGTGTGTTGATGATTCCATCATCTCTCATATCCACACCATGTTTCAATGGTGTGTTGACGATTTTAAAAATATATTTTGGTGTTTTCAAATCAATTTTGCTTAGCTGAAACAATTAGCATAGACATATGTACAACAGAACATTTTTATAAAAAAAACTTAATAGTTCAATCATTTGAACAAATCTTTTCAAAGGCACATAATTAAGTGTGAATACAAGCACGATTTTAAGATCTAGTATGGTTAGAAGATTTGGAATACCCATAATCCTTAATCATCTCCAATTTTTTTCATTCTTTCTATATCTAATAACTTTATTTATTTTTGATTCTATTAATGTTTGTCAATCACAAAGAATTCTTAGATCTCACTTAATGACCTTCCTTCTAATCTAAACCACAACACTGTTCATCAAACTTACCACACATTATGAGTTTAGGAACTTGCCATAATAATATGAGTTTAAGAACTTGTCCTAGTGATATGTAGTTTAAGAACTGTCCATACGCCTAGGGCTCAAAAACTTATCATACGATTATGAGTCACAAACTTACCATAAGTATGAGTTTTAAGAACTCGCATCTAACCTTAACATTCCTCAACCCTAACTATCAGCCACTAACATGAGTCCTTAATTGAAATCCAACAAATCTCTAACTTCCTCTTTGCTTATTATAATTTTCTATATCCATATTTTATCATTCACAACTCTTTACGAGTTTCTCTTTAAACATCTACTGTAGATCACATTACGACCTAATAACATTCTTTTTGCTCCTCAAAAGTCTTATCATAAGATATCTCTTCTCATCTCTTCTCATCTACATTCCTTGAGTCAGGTACTTCATGCATGACCCTTTTCTTTTCTTTTATATCTCTCCAAGATCCTCTTTCGGATAATCCTCTATATTTTCTTCTAATCTTACACATATCTTTATCTTCGTCTTTACTTAATTATGAATTTCTTAAATTCATCTCTTATTACTTAAACTCTACTCGAGTTTATTTCTTACCATCCTCTCTACGGTTAATTATAGCCTAAGATACTATTACCTAAGATTTATAACCTATTAGCTCTGATACCAACCAGACACATCCTAAAATTCAGGTTCCTTGAACCTCAGGTATGGTGCTAACGATACACTCTCTTCCTTATTATCCACAACATTCAACAATAATATTATTGATAAAAACTTAATTAATAAAAGCTTTACAACATTCTTTTATTCCCGAATCGAAATCTTTACATCTTCATATCTAAATTATATACATTATGATTTGTTCTATTACAATGATTATGAGTACTTATTACTCAAAATCCAAATGCTAACTTCCTGTCTATACATTCTACTTCAATTAATCACTCAAGACTTGTAATATAACAAGTATCTACCATAATTAAATGATTTAACAACTTACAACTTTAGGTTATAATACAAATAAGAAGACAATTAAATTTATATCTCTTAATGTTGTGACTAATTTTCTGCCTCTCTTGTCTGATCGGCACCTCCGATTTTCTCGACTTCGCTGAAAATATTAATTTAAAGCAAGGGTGAGCAATGTAGTTGCTCAGTAAGTTTAACGGCTATCACATAACACATAATTCACATTTCGACATGTTTCACATTATCTCATGATCCTTATTTTATAAATGCTTCATGTTTCTCATGTTGTACATTTTATACATATTTCATATCTGATACACGTTTCATAATACTCATGCTTCGCATTTCTCAAACTATATAGTTCACATAGAACAATTAACTCGAATCCTCAACTGAATATTAACAGTTATTATCATATTGTTGCACAGAGTGCACATTAAAATAAGTTTTTGCCTTCATTCGTAATTCATCATCTACCTCGTTCACATCCATAATTTCTTCCTTTAAATAATAACCTACATCATCCATAAGGATTTAGTTGATTAAATTAATCATCACCTCGTAATAATTGTCATCGGTATTAATCATAACCTAATTCGATAATTGTTCTTTCGACTTAAACTAACGTAAACGTCCCCTCACATCATTTTTATAATATTTTTATAAAAATATATGATTAACCTTTACTTAGACTCATATGTCCCATATCGACATATTTTAGCCGGTAAAATTTATACCAATAACTCCCGACTAATTAATTGTTTTACCTCCTCGTAACTCCATTTTCTGCATTAAGTCTCTTTAAACATTTTATTATTTTTTTCTCTTCTGGCCCCACATACATAAAAATATTTCATACGTAAAAGTAATTTTATTATTATTTTTTAACTTTATTAAGTATTTTTCAAAGGGCCATTTTGGTTCGTAACTTGACAAATTTTGCTATATCGAACTTAATTCCAAAAATCACCAAATTTGGTTAGTATCTCATACACATCAACGTGAACTTTTAGTTAAAATTTCGTGACCATCGAAATTATAGAAATCAAGTTATAGCAGTTTTCGTTAAAAAAAACCCTAATATTGAATTGGTCATATCTCACTCGTCCGAAGTCGAAATACGTTCATTTTCGGACAGGAGCTTCATTATACCATATAGTTTCATGTCAAAATAGGTCTTCATTTATTTCAGTGATAAAGTGGACGAAACTGTCCATGGAAAATTTGGGCAGAATGCTTTTGTTGATTTTCTAGATTTGTCCTACTTTGGTAGAAAAATCGCCATGAATAATCTACAAGGTATTTTTTCAAAATTCTTGTTGGAATGTTTAGAGGACTCATATATCTATCTCCACAGGTTGACCACACTCAAAAATTCAAAATAGAATGAGAGTTATGGTCATTCAAATTTTAAATTTTGTTTTTAGGTTTTGTAGTTTTTCTAACTTTCATGTTCACTTAATGAACTTCCATATTTTCTTGGTTTTTCAAGCATTAACTATCATAAATCAACATCATACATCATAAACCCCCTTATACTCCAGGATCCACTATGATCCTCCATCAATTTCATCAAACTTCCAGAACAAACAAGATTAAACAATCTTTATACATAGTTTTAGGGTTAGGGCTTTTATACCTTCTTGGTTATTCTTCCTTTTCTTGCTAGATGGTTGATTCTCTTCTTGCTAGCCCTTTTGCTCCTTCCTCGTTGAATCCGCCCTTCTCTCTCTCTCTTTCCTTACTCTTGCTTTCTCAACCTTTATAAGTTTCTAACTTGTCTTGGAGGAAATGAAGTAAAGTGTTTGCAAGTATACTTGCTTATGGTTATTTATAGACCAATCCCCAAACTTACAAGTAGGTACCTCATCCTTGGTCTCCTTACTCTTTCATCTTTCCATCTTCCAACATGGTCCCACATGTTTAATTCTAATAAACTAATTAATTAAGCTTAACTAAGGATTTATTAGACAAAACAAGGTTTAGGTTTAAACAAAGTGAGAAACAAGGTTCCACCTTTTAGGGGAAGTTGGTGAGCACCTCTTGTAGTTGTTGAAGACTTCCAATTGCCTATCTTGACTTTTAGCCCCTCCCACACATGGGAGTGGGCGGATTTCTCCCCCTTGTCCCCCCCTTTTTCTTCCATTACTATTGCAAACTTGTCCACTAATTCACCAATACTTTGACAGCCTCTTTGGACTTTAACTTGGGTTTGGTTTTGGGCTTGTCCCATGCTTGATTTCCAACTTAGGTTGGGCCTCTTAATTACTCTCTTGGACTCTCCCAATTGGCTTTGCATTTGGGCTAGTTAATTAGGTTTAATTCCTTTACTTCTTTTGGCTGACTTCTAAAAATCACTTTTTTATGTTTACAGTTGATTCCTACTAAAGTCGACGTTCTCAACGTCATGGTAACGTCTATTTCTTTAAATTCATCTTCGAATTCCGAGTTTAACTTTTCTCTATAAAAGTCAACCGTTGACTTTGACCAAAAAGTCAACCCTGATACCATATTATGTTTACAGTCTTTTCTTACTAAATTTGACGCTTCGAACTCAACCGAGCAGTCTGCTTATCAAAATTCTATTCTGAACTCAAATTTGAGTTTTTACTTACTTCTCTTGTTCTTTATACAATTATTTGCTTCCTTAGTTAGTTCAAACTAATTGAATTCCTTAGCCTTGACTAACCATTAATTTCTCATTCCTCAACACACATATATATAACATATATATCTATATACACCACATCATTTACACCTAGAAATTTCTAAAGAAAATTTCATTTCTTAATACACCATTACGTGATCTTCTTAGTCATTACATTCTTTTCTCTTTTTAAGGATTCCTTCCCCTGAACCACTATTACTGAAATATTTTAATTCGGTTTACTTCCAACTCTTGCATAATCTTTTTCATCGAATACTTTAACGAATTACCTTAACATAGGCATTACCTTACTACCTCTTCTATTTATTCTTTCCCATCCAATTCGTGGACGAAAATCTGTTATTAGCCCAAGTCTTATTTGACTTGCTTCGACTCATAACTACCTGCATATTTTTAGATATTAACATCTTCATCATCATATCTCTTATACTCGTACATAACCTTTATTTTATAATACTCTTTTGTTTTCATCAATTTGACATAATACATTCTACCCTCATAAGATCATAACATTTTCATACCTTTGTCCCTTTATCTCTCGTTTCTTACAATTATCTCTTATCTCCTTTTTCATTCATAACATGGTCTACCCATTATCGAATAATTGAAATTCTTTTAAAGCATTATATTATAACATTCTTCGTTTTAGTTATAAGACTTCATATTTCACAATCTTTTCACTTCTTTCTTCATTTTCTCATTTCCTACTCTTCAACATTTCTATCCTTTGCGTTTAATTCTCTTTATTCTCGTTCAATCGTAGTACCTTATGCCTTATTATAAACTAATCATCCATCAAGTCACTAAAAATACCTTGCTTTAATGACTGATCTTCTAACCTCTCTTCATAACCTCCTTAGAGCCTTTTGCACCAAAAGTCTCTCAACCATATCTATTCTTCCTAACACATAGATTAAATTAAAATATTTAATCATTTATCTACACATTTCTTGTGACACCCCCAAATCTCTACGCTCCCCTGTAGCAGATCTGGTGCTCACGTGGAACTATACAACTATAAATATTCAATAAAATATGACTTCTAGTTATCCAAGGTTCACAGTATCCCATAACAGGTACTAGTTCCGGCCAAAACGTTGTCTGTGTTTGGATACCCTCACTTAGATATATAGATTCATATCTTATGAATATCTCTTGCATATCAATATTCCCTATCTATCTGACATTCACAGTATTAATGATAAGATTGTCCATATAGGACTCTCAACATCATTTAGATACCCTCATTCAGATGTATAGTTCATATAGACACTGTATTTAACTTAGTACAACTATTCTAAAGAATTTAAAGATCAGAGTATAACGCATTCTATAACATACAGGATCATAATATATTACATAATGTTTTGTTCGGTTACATCATTCGTTATACTAAGTTATTACAACAACAAGTCTTTAAAAGACTTAAAGTATTCATCAACAGAAATTTAAAGCTAATAAGCATGGCTTTTCCCCTTGTTAGTCCCAGACGTGCCAGGGATATCATTTATAGCTGCAAAAGAAGATATGCGCAAGAATAAGCTACAAATGCTCAGCAAGTTCATTTGAATATATAAACACCATGTGTTTGATTTGAAAGATATCAATGATGTATACTGAGGGTTCTGTACATGAACCATATATTTCATTTAGTTCTATCAGTCTTTAATGACTTAGAACCATTTGAGTTTTGGATATCTGGTAGGTGATCAGCCTCACCAATATCCTAGGAGTATGCATATCATCCTACCATTTTATGTTGATATATTATCAACTGTTCGTCACCTTATATTAAGGGAATTTCGTCACCTTATTTTAAGGAAAAATTTCTAGTTCACCTTACATCAAGGTGTTCCATTTCTCAGTGTAAGATGTCGTACCTGTGACAACCCGGATTTTCGAGAATAACTATAATAAGAATTTAATATAGAATAATTCTTATTATGAGTCGCGTTTGAATATATATGTGTTATATATATTTATGTGATTAAATTGATGAGCTTAATATGTATATATATAAATGTGAAATATATATATAGATTCGGAATGAATGAGTTAATAGTTAATTATTGCAACGATCGCGAGTCATGGGTAGCTTGATAATTCGAGCTTATGAATATTATTGAATAAAATAGACTTTTATTGATAATATTATGTGGTAAGTGTTTAAAGTTTATATTATAACCTAGATTATGTGTATACAATGATTAGTAAGTATCAAAGTTTTCGTATTAGCTAATTTGGCGGATTCGAGAAATATCGCTAGAGTACTATTTATTGGATTAAATAAATAGTTGAAGGATAATATTATTGGACGAGTTATTTATTGTAAAGACGCTAACCTAAAATATGGGTGAGATATAAGTACGTTGATGTATATGATTATGGGGAGTTAATCGGGAAGAGTAGCGATCGCGAATCGTGAATACCCTTGTAATTTGGGTTTATTAGTATTATTAAATGGACTAAATATTATTTTTATGTGACGAGTTTTAAGGTTAATTTATAACCTGGATGATGTCAATGTATGAAGTTTTATGCGTTATTGAATCGTAGGAGTGAATAATTAATTTTGCGAAAGATCGCAAAATTACTATTCACGGGGCACGTTTCTCGAGGCAATATTCACGCCATAAAATATTTGTGTCTTTTTCGATGTTGAATAATTTCATAAATACGTGTATGCGAAGGAATAATTTTTCCAAGCATCAGAAATTTTATTCGAGCTGATACGTGATTTTATCCGTATCCGAAGTGTATAATAAGACTGTTCCGAATAAATGGACAAACCCGTAATATTTATTTTTACCCACCCCAATAATTTATGGGAGTGCCCATTTTAATTTTGGGTAGAGTTATTTACCAGTTTTGGTACAAAAGTGGGAGTTTTCGGATATATTTTTGGTGCTTTCGGGTATTTATTTTGGCTTGTTACTCCAAGTGGGAACCACCCAACCACATTAGACCAATCAAATGAGAGCAAAGAGGGAGAGATTGCTGGCAAGCATTTGAATTTGTTAGCCAACCTTGAGCACCTAACCCACTCTTCCAAAAATCACTCCTCCACTTCTCCCAAATCATTCATTCTTTCTTGCATTCCTTCTCTCCCATACCATCAGCTCAATTAGAGAGAGAGAGAGAGAGGGAAAATCTGCAGCCAAGAGGAGGAAGAAAAGAGAAGGAGAAGTTCGCCGGAAAAGTCGCCGGAAAAGTCGCCGGAAAAGAAGAAGAGTCGCCGGAAAACGAAAGGAGGAAGAAGAAGGCACGGGTGGAGGAAATCCAAGCAAGGAGAACCCCAAAACAAAGCCTAACCGAGTTTCTTAGCACCTAGAAAGAGATTTACAGAGGTAAACATCTCATTCAAACCCATTTCATTTAAGTTTGTTAAGATTTTTGGGTTTTGAAGGTTTTTGAGCTCTTAAGCTTGTGGGTCGGATTTGTGGCGATTCTTGGTGTTTTTGTTTGTGGTGATTGTTTGTAAATATTGTTAAGAGGTTATATAAGCCATTAATAACATCAAAGTGGAACAAAAATGCAAGAAATCTGTACCTATGCTTAAGGAGGATAAAGAACATGAAGAACAATGAACTTTGGACATGAACTTGGACATTTGGACGATTTAGAGGACTTTGTAGCTATGATTTTGTGTTTGTTTAATTCGTTTGTTGTTATGATATTGTACTTCCATGGGTTATGAGTTTAACCCAGTTGGAATGGAGTAAAAAGGGATTAAAACGAAGTTTTGGTGATGATTTTTGGTGAAGAACACCAAGAACACCAAGAACACGAAAATATAACATGAGTTGATACTTTGGCCTAAGATTTGGCCATGTTAATGTTAATGGATAGCTCTTAATTTTTGATATGTTGTAGCCCTATGTCTTAGGAGTCCATAGAGTCTGGAACGGACCAATTTGAACGTGTATTGAGAGAGTTATGGTGGTTGGAAGCAAGATAGGTCTAGAACACCAAAACAGAGCATTCCGGGCAGCAAAACGCGTTGGGGACTCAGGCCTAGCGCCAACGGCGCTTGGATGGGTGCTGTAGGCGCTGGCCACGGGGCCAGCTACTGCATAGGAGCGCTGTAGGCGCTGGCCATAGGCCATTGTGAGCGCCAACGGCGCTGGTAAGGAAACTGTGCAAAACTGCTCCGACGTCCTTTAGTAAAATGGGCATAACTTTCTCATACGAACTCGGATTGAGATGATTCAAGATGATTCGGAAAGAGAACGAGTAGACCTACAACTTTCGTTCTTTGAGCTTTTCAATTTGAGGTCGGGATCAATTCCCAAATTGACCATTTGTGTGACTGATGTGTTTTTGGAGGCAATCGGAGAGTGTCGGGCATGCGCGTAAGCACGCGTAATGCTCCCGACAATGTTAAATGACGTTCTAAGTTTTATAACATGAATGTTATGATTTATAATGATACTTAACATTAACCAAGGAGTATTAGATAAATTGAATGGGCATGTTAGGCGTACGCAAATGCATGTCGCCTAGGCGTTCGAATAATCAAGTTTAGCGTATAGACGTGCAAGCGTCGTAACGTCGTAACTAGTGTGTATAATCTTGTTTAATATTTTGTTTC
This sequence comes from Aralia elata, assembly GCA_034770075.1. Classification (NCBI taxonomy): domain Eukaryota; kingdom Viridiplantae; phylum Streptophyta; class Magnoliopsida; order Apiales; family Araliaceae; genus Aralia; species Aralia elata. The sequence goes on along the minus strand of JAVJAP010000027.1, from coordinate 400,323 downwards.
TAATACTAATGAAACATGATAGTGTGTTATAAACCAATGCATGAGCATGCTAAGCACATGCAAAGGAGGCGAATTAGGTGTGTGACGTGTAAACGTCGAAACGCCGTGTAAAGTGTTAATGAACTTGAATAATGTCTCGATTCAAATGAAACGAACATTATAAGATACGGGATGGGGTTAATGTAACCAATAAGTATTGATGGTGATAAGGGTCGTAACGTTTTCAAACGGCGCGACGCCGAGTAACGTTTTAGAGTTAATCGCGTTATTAATTTATAATGCGCGAAAAATATGAGATAAGAGTTATTATATTGTAAACCATTATATGAAGCCTTTTTAGTGGCTAATTGGTATTTTATTGTTAAATAAATTGTGTAGGATATTTGAAGGACGAGCCATCATAATTTGGCAAGGAACGCTTAAAGGCAAGTTCTTTCAGTAGCTTGTTAACTTGTTTAAATGTATTGATGTACATGATTTGATTACTAAATCTTTCACTATTATGTGGATTATATGAGAGCATGATTAAAGTGTGCATAATGTGCAATTTTGTGACTATATTGTTCTATGTGGAACTTGAATTATTGCAAATATACAATGTGAGATGCATGAAGTATGCTATGAGATACATGATGCATATATATGGATGAATTGCATAAGATTTATAATGCATGAGTAAGATGCATAGTATGAGAATCATGATGCATGGATAAAATGCAAATCTATGTGTTACGTGAAGCATGAAATGTGAAAACTGTCAGTTCTTGCTGAGCCGTCGTGCTCATTCTTGCAAAAATAAAACTTTTGCAGATTTACGATGCAATGCAATTATCTTGATATCGTGATGATAAGGATTAGAGGCGCATGGAAACAGGAAGGTTCCTAAATGTCCCTTTACTGTAATTATTTAGCTATGATGACGGTATATGATGTACGTAAATTTAACTATGTAAACCCTGAGTTAGAAATGAAGGTTATCCATTATAGTATTTATTATGTGATTATGTTAGTTACTTGTTATAGTAAACTACAAGGATGTCGATGTTGTATAAAGGACATTTTTATAACGAATGTATTGGTTATTGAATAACCTTGTGAATATTCAGGGATTGGATAAAGTCAGAATCTGAACCTTGCGTTCACACATGAGATATTGTAAAGGATCATGGTATTTATTCAACCTTGGTCATAAGTGTTTTATTTAAGGTCTTCGTGCCTGGGATTAGATGAGGATATGTTGTTATATTATTGTAATTACATACTTTTAGTAAGCCTATGTTGTATGGGTAGTACCGTGACGCGCCGGACCCGGGTTCAAGGTAAGACCCGAGTTTCGGGGGCGTTACAGTTGGTATCAGAGCTAATAGGTTATAAACCTTGGGTAAGAGTACCTTAGGCTATAACTGTAGTGAAGGAAGATGATAATGATGAAGATAGATAAAACTCAAATAGAGTTTAATTGATAGTAAATGAATTTAGAAAATTCATAGTAAGAGTTGAGATATATATAAGACGATTCAAAGAAGAATCTCGATGCATTATAAAAGATGAGAATTAGGAGTTACCTGACTCCAGTGATAAAGATGATAAGTGTTGATAAATATACGAGGTCTATAAGACAAAGATGCAATAAAATCATATATTATGATTAAAGAGAAGAGTAGAGAAGGTCGTAGGATGAAACGATCGTAGGATAAGGAGGATCGTAATGTAAAACGATTGTAGAGTAAGATCACGATGTGATTGGATTAAGTCATAGAATGACAGATGATCAATTGAATGATTGAAAATTTTAGCTGAATGCTATAGACAGATGGTACTATGAGATAGTACGAGTAAAACTCAGAAAGAGTTATGGGTGATGAAACACGAATTAAATTCTTGTTAAGCAACGAGTAAGCTAGGATTGGGGGTGATTTCAATTGAGGACTCATGTTAGTGGCTGAGTTGTACAATTCCTTGTATGGGCGGGGGATTCGTGCTTGGTTTGAGAACCACTTAGCTTCCTATATCGGTATAGTGGTTGAGTTGAACAATTCCTTGTATGGGCGGGGAATTTGTGCTTGGTGTAACAACCCCTTAGCCTCCTATATTGATTAGTGGCTGAGTTGATCGATTCCTTGTATGGGCAGGGGATTGTGATAGGTTCGACAATCACTTAGCTTCCTATATTGATAATCGTTGGAACCTAGTATCGCACTATCGCTATACGTATGACGAGAAGGTGATTCTTTTCTCATATTTATATTTGATAGTTAGAGAATATTAAGATTAGGTGCGAGTTCTTTAAACTCACATGTATGGTAAGTTCGTGACTCATAATCATATGGTCTGATGGAACCCCTCAGCGAATGGACGATTTTGGTCTGACTAGGATAAGTTTCTAAACCCATATGATTGTGGTAAGTTCCTGAACTCATATTGTGTGGTAAGTTTGATGAACTATATTGGGGTATCGAAAGGTTGTGGATTTAGAACTGTGAATTCTCAAAATGATGAGCATTGATGGAGTTAGAAATAGATAGAATTATTAAATAGTGGAGAAATGGGAGAAATTGAAGTTGATGAGGAGACATGGATATTCCAAATCTTCTAGCTATGCTAGACTTCGAAATTTATTGACTTCGTGCTGACATTTGCACTTTTGCTCTTCGAAAAATGTATGGAGCCAGATTTCTGGACTAGGGATTTTAAATGTACTATTATTCATATGTCTAAGCTAATAGTTTCGGCTAGACAAAGTTGATTTGAAAATATCAAAATGTATTTTTAAATTGTCATCAATGCATCATGAAACCTGGTGTAGAATGACAGATGATGGAGTCATCAATGCAGATTAACCTAGTGTTGGATGTGATCATAGGATCGTCAACCCACTAAGGTATGATGTAGTATGACAAAGTCAGAAAATGACGGAATCCTAACACACTGTTGCAACAGTGCAGTATTATGACGTCATAAAATGATTTTTTGTTTTCTCTAAGGTATAAAAAAAATTGCATGCCAATTGAGTTGGCTATAATGATTCGATTGATGTCCGAATTATTGATGTAAGTCTAAGCTATTTGATTCGGCTAGACGAATGTTGCAATGTGTTTATGAAATTCAAGCATTATTTGAGAATTTATGCCAAACCAAATTGTTTTGGTGCGGATTCTTGAGCTGGGGGAAATACCCAGAATAGGGGAATATAAGTGTCGGTTGTCTGGCACGGTCAGGATTTAATGTTATGCATACACATGGTGTACGAGAGGTCGATCCCCTCAAGTACAACTGGCGGAGAGCAACCCTTAATGTGGATGTTATAAGTGTCGGGTATCCGATGCAGTCAGAGTTAAATGTTATGCATATACATGGGGTATGAGAGGCTGATCCCCTCGAGTACTACTGACGGACTAATTCCTTGACTACGTTCATGGTCTTTATGAGGTAGATTACCTTTTTCATAATTAAAATTGGTAGGGGTAGTAATACCCGTAAACCTCTATGGTCATGGTTTTTATGACCCCTCAGCATAATATGAAAATTTTTTAAGGAATATTTTATTTCCTATTTGTTCAAGTTACTTCATAATTATTAAACAATTGTTGAAGGTTCCTATTATTCGAGAAACTGATTTTGGGAAGAGTGATTATCCCAAGGAGAAGTAGTCATAGAATGCGACAATTTTAAGTGAATCCTTGAAAGAGGACAGTGTAAAGGTTAGATTGAAAACTTAGTTTTGATGGGTAGAATAAGCAAAGATGAATGCATTGCAATTTCGAGGACGAAATTCTTAGAAGAAGGGGTGAATGTAATATCCCGAATGTTTATGAGTTAGCAAATCATGATATTAAATTATTATGATGATTGTGGCATACAATGATCCTTAGAAAAGGAAATTGATTGGTTAAACATAGGATAATACTCAGAGATTAAATAGGTAATATGAAACCTATGTTATAGTAATACGTTAAAATTTATTCAACGATAAAATTTCGGAAGAAATTAGACGAAAACCGAGTAAGAGGTTCGATATTTGTGATTCCGAGGACGAAATCCTTATAAGGAGGGAAGGATGTGACAACCCGGATTTTCGAGAATAACTATAATAAGAATTTAATATAGAATAATTCTTATTATGAGTCGCGTTTGAATATATATGTGTTATATATATTTATGTGATTAAATTGATGAGCTTAATATGTATATATATAAATGTGAAATATATACATAGATTCGGAATGAATGAGTTAATAGTTAATTATTGCAACGATCGCGAGTCATGGGTAGCTTGATAATTCGAGCTTATGAATATTATTGAATAAAATAGACTTTTATTGATAATATTATGTGGTAAGTGTTTAAAGTTTATATTATAACCTAGATTATGTGTATACAATGATTAGTAAGTATCAAAGTTTTCGTATTAGCTAATTTGGCGGATTCGAGAAATATCGCTAGAGTACTATTTATTGGATTAAATAAATAGTTGAAGGATAATATTATTGGACGAGTTATTTATTGTAAAGACGCTAACCTAAAATATGGGTGAGATATAAGTACGTTGATGTATATGATTATGGGGAGTTAATCGGGAAGAGTAGCGATCGCGAATCGTGAATACCCTTGTAATTTGGGTTTATTAGTATTATTAAATGGACTAAATATTATTTTTATGTGACGAGTTTTAAGGTTAATTTATAACCTGGATGATGTCAATGTATGAAGTTTTATGCGTTATTGAATCGTAGGAGTGAATAATTAATTTTGCGAAAGATCACAAAATTACTATTCACGGGGCACGTTTCTCGAGGCAATATTCACGCCATAAAATATTTGTGTCTTTTTCGATGTTGAATAATTTCATAAATACGTGTATGCGAAGGAATAATTTTTCCAAGCATCAGAAATTTTATTCGAGCTGATACGTGATTTTATCCGTATCCGAAGTGTATAATAAGACTGTTCCGAATAAATGGACAAACCCGTAATATTTATTTTTACCCACCCCAATAATTTATGGGAGTGCCCATTTTAATTTTGGGTAGAGTTATTTACCAGTTTTGGTACAAAAGTGGGAGTTTTCGGATATATTTTTGGTGCTTTCGGGTATTTATTTTGGCTTGTTACTCCAAGTGGGAACCAATCCCACATTTTGGACCAATCAAATGAGAGCAAAGAGGGAGAGATTGCTGGCAAGCATTTGAATTTGTTAGCCAACCTTGAGCACCTAACCCACTCTTCCAAAAATCACTCCTCCACTTCTCCCAAATCATTCATTCTTTCTTGCATTCCTTCTCTCCCATACCATCAGCTCAATTAGAGAGAGAGAGAGAGAGAGAGGAAAAATCTGCAGCCAAGAGGAGGAAGAAAAGAGAAGGAGAAGTTCGCCGGAAAAGTCGCCGGAAAAGTCGCCGGAAAAGAAGAAGAGTCGCCGGAAAACGAAAGGAGGAAGAAGAAGGCACGGGTGGAGGAAATCCAAGCAAGGAGAACCCCAAAACAAAGCCTAACCGAGTTTCTTAGCACCTAGAAAGAGATTTACAGAGGTAAACATCTCATTCAAACCCATTTCATTCGATTTGTTATTGAGTTTTTTGGGTTTTGAAGGTTTTTGAGCTCTTAAGCTTGTGGGTCGGATTTGTGGCGATTCTTGGTGTTTTTGTTTGTGGTGATTGTTTGTAAATATTGTTAAGAGGTTATATAAGCCATTAATAACATCAAAGTGGAACAAAAATGCAAGAAATCTGTACCTATGCTTAAGGAGGATGAAGAACATGAAGAACAATGAACTTTGGACATGAACTTGGACATTTGGACGATTTAGAGGACTTTGTAGCTATGATTTTGTGTTTGTTTAATTCGTTTGTTGTTATGATATTGTACTTCCATGGGTTATGAGTTTAACCCAGTTGGAATGGAGTAAAAAGGGATTAAAACGAAGTTTTGGTGATGATTTTTGGTGAAGAACACCAAGAACACCAAGAACACGAAAATATAACATGAGTTGATACTTTGGCCTAAGATTTGGCCATGTTAATGTTAATGGATAGCTCTGAATTTTTGATATGTTGTAGCCCTATGTTTTAGGAGTCCATAGAGTCCGGAACGGACCAATTTGAACGTGTATTGAGAGAGTTATGGTGGTTGGAAGCAAGATAGGTCTAGAACACCAAAACAGAGCATTCCGGGCAGCAAAACGCGTTGGGGACTCAGGCCTAGCGCCAACGGCGCTTGGCTGGGTGCTGTAGGCGCTGGCCACGGGGCCAACTACTGCATAGGAGCGCTGTAGGCGCTGGCCATAGGCCATTGTGAGCGCCAACGGCGCTGGTAAGGAAACTGTGCAAAACTGCTCCGACGTCCTTTAGTAAAATGGGCATAACTTTCTCATACGAACTCGGATTGAGATGATTCAAGATGATTCGGAAAGAGAACGAGTAGACCTACAACTTTCGTTCTTTGAGCTTTTCAATTTGAGGTCGGGATCAATTCCCAAATTGACCATTTGTGTGACTGATGTGTTTTTGGAGGCAATCGAAGAGTGTCGGGCATGCGCGTAAGCACGCGTAATGCTCCCGACAATGTTAAATGACGTTCTAAGTTTTATAACATGAATGTTATGATTTATAATGATACTTAACATTAACCAAGGAGTATTAGATAAATTGAATGGGCATGTTAGGCGTACGCAAATGCATGTCGCCTAGGCGTTCGAATAATCAAGTTTAGCGTATAGACGTGCAAGCGTCGTAACGTCGTAACTAGTGTGTATAATCTTGTTTAATATTTTGTTTCTAATACTAATGAAACATGATAGTGTGTTTATAAACCAATGCATGAGCATGCTAAGCACATGCAAAGGAGGCGAATTAGGTGTGTGACGTGGTAAACGTCGAAACGCCGTGTAAAGTGTTAATGAACTTGAATAATGTCTCGATTCAAATGAAACGAACATTATAAGATACGGGATGGGGTTAATGTAACCAATAAGTATTGATGGTGATAAGGGTCGTAACGTTTTCAAACGGCGCGACGCCGAGTAACGTTTTAGAGTTAATCGCGTTATTAATTTATAATGCGCGAAAAATATGAGATAAGAGTTATTATATTGTAAACCATTATATGAAGCCTTTTTAGTGGCTAATTGGTATTTTATTGTTAAATAAATTGTGTAGGATATTTGAAGGACGAGCCATCATAATTTGGCAAGGAACGCTTAAAGGCAAGTTCTTTCAGTAGCTTGTTAACTTGTTTAAATGTATTGATGTACATGATTTGATTACTAAATCTTTCACTATTATGTGGATTATATGAGAGCATGATTAAAGTGTGCATAATGTGCAATTTTGTGACTATATTGTTCTATGTGGAACTTGAATTATTGCAAATATACAATGTGAGATGCATGAAGTATGCTATGAGATACATGATGCATATATATGGATGAATTGCATAAGATTTATAATGCATGAGTAAGATGCATAGTATGAGAATCATGATGCATGGATAAAATGCAAACTTATGTGTTACGTGAAGCATGAAATGTGAAAACTGTCAGTTCTTGCTGAGCCGTCGTGCTCATTCTTGCAAAAATAAAACTTTTGCAGATTTACGATGCAATGCAATTATCTTGATATCGTGATGATAAGGATTAGAGGCGCATGGAAACAGGAAGGTTCCTAAATGTCCCTTTACTGTAATTATTTAGCTATGATGACGGTATATGATGTACGTAAATTTAACTATGTAAACCCTGAGTTAGAAATGAAGGTTATCCATTATAGTATTTATTATGTGATTATGTTAGTTACTTGTTATAGTAAACTACAAGGATGTCGATGTTGTATAAAGGACATTTTTATAACGAATGTATTGGTTATTGAATAACCTTGTGAATATTCAGGGATTGGATAAAGTCAGAATCTGAACCTTGCGTTCACACATGAGATATTGTAAAGGATCATGGTATTTATTCAACCTTGGTCATAAGTGTTTTATTTAAGGTCTTCGTGCCTGGGATTAGATGAGGATATGTTGTTATATTATTGTAATTACATACTTTTAGTAAGCCTATGTTGTATGGGTAGTACCGTGACGCGCCGGACCCGGGTTCAAGGTAAGACCCGAGTTTCGGGGGCGTTACAGTTGGTATCAGAGCTAATAGGTTATAAACCTTAGGTAAGAGTACCTCAGGCTATAACTGTAGTGAAGGAAGATGATAATGATGAAGATAGTGAAGGAATAAAACTCAAATAGAGTTTAATTGATAATAAATGAATTTAGAAAATTCATAGTAAGAGTTGAGATATATATAAGACGATTCAAAGAAGAATCTCGATGCATTATAAAAGATGAGAATTAGGAGTTACCTGACTCCAGTGATAAAGATGATAAGTGTTGATAAATATACGAGGTCTATAAGACAAAGATGCAATAAAATCATATATTATGATTAAAGAGAAGAGTAGAGAAGGTCGTAGGATGAAACGATCGTAGGATAAGGAGGATCGTAATGTAAAACGATTGTAGAGTAAGATCACGATGTGATTGGATTAAGTCATAGAATGACAGATGATCAATTGAATGATTGAAAATTTTAGCTGAATGCTATAGACAGATGGTACTATGAGATAGTACGAGTAAAACTCGGAAAGAGTTATGGGTGATGAAACACGAATTAAATTCTTGTTAAGCAACGAGTAAGCTAGGATTGGGGGTGATTTCAATTGAGGACTCATGTTAGTGGCTGAGTTGTACAATTCCTTGTATGGGCGGGGGATTCGTGCTTGGTTTGAGAACCACTTAGCTTCCTATATCGGTATAGTGGTTTGAGTTGAACAATTCCTTGTATGGGCGGGGAATTTGTGCTTGGTGTAACAACCCCTTAGCCTCCTATATTGATTAGTGGCTGAGTTGATCGATTCCTTGTATGGGCAGGGGATTGTAATGGGTTCGACAATCACTTAGCTTCCTATATTGATAATCGTTGGAAACCTAGTATCGCACTATCGCTATACGTATGACGAGAAGGTGATTCTTTTCTCATATTTATATTTGATAGTTAGAGAATAATAAGATTAGGTGCGAGTTTTTGAAACTCATACTTATGGTAAGTTCGTGACTCATAATCATATGGTCTGATGGAAACCCCTCAGCGAATGGACGATTTTGGTCTGACTAGGATAAGTTTCTAAACTCATATGATTGTGGAAAGTTCCTGAACTTATATTGTTGTGTGGTAAGTTTGATGAACTATATTGGGGTATCGAAAGGTTGTGGATTTAGAACTGTGAATTCTCAAAATGATGAGCATTGATGGAGTTAGAAATAGATAGAATTATTAAATAGTGGAGAAATGGGAGAAATTGAAGTTGATGAGGAGACATGGATATTCCAAATCTTCTAGCTATGCTAGACTTCGAAATTTATTGACTTCGTGCTGACATTTGCACTTTTGCTCTTCGAAAAATGTATGGAGCCAGATTTCTGGACTAGGGATTTTTAAATGTACTATTATTCATATGTCTAAGCTAATAGTTTCGGCTAGACAAAGTTGATTTGAAAATATCAAAATGTATTTTTAAATTGTCATCAATGCATCATGAAACCTGGTGTAGAATGACAGATGATGGAGTCATCAATGCAGATTAACCTAGTGTTGGATGTGATCATAGGATCGTCAACCCACTAAGGTATGATGTAGTATGACAAGGTCAGAAAATGACGGAATCCTAACACACTGTTGCAACAGTGCAGTATTATGACATTATAAAATGATTTTTGTTTTCTTTAAGGTATAAAAAAAAAATTTGCATGCCAATTGAGTTGGCTATAATGATTCGATTGATGTCCGAATTATTGATGTAAGTCTAAGCTATTTGATTCGGCTAGACGAATGTTGCAATGTGTTTATGAAATTCAAGCATTATTTGAGAATTTATGCCAAACCAAATTGTTTTGGTGCGGATTCTTGAGCTGGGGAAATACCCAGAATAGGGGAATATAAGTGTCGGTTGTCTGGCACGGTCAGGATTTAATGTTATGCATACACATGGTGTACGAGAGGTCGATCCCCTCAAGTACAACTGGCGGAAAGCAACCCTTAATATGGATGCTATAAGTGTCAGGTATCCGATGCAGTCAGAGTTAAATGTTATGCATATACATGGGGTATGAGAGGCTGATTCCCTCGAGTACTACTGACGGACTAATTCCTTGACTATGTTCATGGTCTTTATGAGGTAGATTATCTTTTCTTAATTGAAATCGGTAGGGATAGTAATACCCGTAAACCTCAATGTTCATGTTCTTTATGACCCCCAGTAGGGGTAGGGGTAGATTATCTTTTTCACAATTGAAATTGGTAGGGGTAGTAATACCCGTAAACCTCTATGGTCATGGTTTTTATGACCCCTCAGCATAATATGAAAAGTTTTTAAGGAACATTTTATTTCCTATTTGTTCAAGTTACTTTACAATTATTAAACAATTGTTGAAGGTTCCTATTATTCGAGAAACTGATTTTGGGAAGAGTGATTATCCCAAGGAGAAGTAGTCATAGAATGCGACAATTTTAAGTGAATCCTTGAAAGAGGACAGTGTAAAGGTTAGATTGAAAACTTAGTTTTGATGGGTAGAATAAGCAAAGATGAATGCATTGAAATTTCGAGGACGAAATTCTTAGAAGAAGGGGTGAATGTAATATCCCGAATGTTTATGAGTTAGCAAATCATGATATTAAATTATTATGATGATTGTGGCATACAATGATCCTTAGAAAAGGAAATTGATTGGTTAAACATAGGATAATACTCAGAGATTAAAATAGGTAATATGAAACCTATGTTATAGTAATACGTTTAAAATTTATTCAACGATAAAATTTCGGAAGAAATTAGACGAAAACCCGAGTAAGAGGTTTCGATATTTGTGATTCCGAGGACGGAATCCTTATAAGGAGGGAAGGATGTGACAACCCGGATTTTCGAGAATAACTATAATAAGAATTTAATATAGAATAATTCTTATTATGAGTCGCGTTTGAATATATATGTGTTATATATATTTATGTGATTAAATAGATGAGCTTAATATGTATATATATAAATGTGAAATATATACATAGATTCGAAATGAATGAGTTAATAGTTAATTATTGCAACGATCGCGAGTCATGGGTAGCTTGATAATTCGAGCTTATGAATATTATTGAATAAAATAGACTTTTATTGATAATATTATGTGGTAAGTGTTTAAAGGTTATATTATAACCTAGATTATGTGTAGACGATGATTAGTAAGTATCAAAGTTTTCGTATTAGCTAATTTGGCGGATTCGAGAAATATCGCTAGAGTACTATTTATTGGATTAAATAAATAGTTAAAGGATAATATTATTGGACGAGTTATTTATTGTAAAGACGCTAACCCAAAATATGGGTGAGATATATGTACGTTGATGTATATGATTATGGGGAGTTAATCGGAAAGAGTAGCGATCGCGAATCGTGAATACCCTTATAATTTGGGTTTATTAATAGTATTAACGGATTAAATATTATTTTTATGTGACGTGTTTAAAGGCTATTTTATAACCTGGATGATGTCAAGGTATGAAGTTTTATGCGTTATTGAATCGTAGGAATGAATAATTGATTTTGCGAAAGATCGTAAAATTACTATTCACGGGGCACGTTTCCCGAGGCACTATTCACGCCATAAAATTTTTGTGTCTTTTTTGATGTTGAATAATTTCATAAATACGTGTATGCGTACGAATAATTTTTCCAAGTGTCCAGAAATTTTATTTGAGCTGATACGTGATTTTATCCGTATCCGAAATGTATTATATGGGTGTTCCGAATAAATGGACAAATCCCTTAATAATTATTTTTACGTATCCCAATATTTATGGTAATGCCCATTTTAATTTTGGGTAGGGTTATTTACCAGTTTTGGTACAAAAGTGGGAGTTTTCGGGTATATTTTTGGTGTATTTGGGTATTTATTTTGGCTTGTCACTCCCAAGTGGGAACCAATCAACCTCATTTTGGACCAATCAAATTGAGCAAGGAGGGAGAGCTATTGCCGGCAAGCATGTTGAATTTGGCCAACCTTGAGCCATTAAACCACAAACTCATTTTTCTTCCCAAATTTACTCCTCCACTCTCCCAAATAATTCAACAACTTCATTCCTCTATTGCAAACCATCAGCTCCCCATTCAAACCCATTTCAAATTCTGCAGAGAGAGAGAGTGAGAGTGAGAGAGCTCGCCGGAAAAAAGGAGGAGGAGTCCGCCGGGAAAAACCCCCGGAAGGAGGGAAGAAGACTAGTAGGCACGGGAGGAAGAAGAAGAGAATTCAAGCAAGGAGGACCTTCAAAATAAATCCTAGTCGAGCTTCTTAATCATCTAGGAAGAGATTTATAGAGGTAAACACTCAATCAAATCCTTTCCAGTCGATTTCTTATTGAGTTTTTCAAGTTTTTCTTAGTTTTGAGCTCTTAAACTTGTGGGTCGGATTTGTGGCGATTCTTGGTGTTTTTGTTTGTGGTGATTGTTTGTAAATGTTGTTAAGAGGTTATATAAGCCATTAAATAACATCAAAGTGGAACAAAAACACAAGAAATCTGTACCTATGCTTAAGGAGGATGAAGAACATGAAGAACAATGAACTTTGGACATGAACTTGGACATTTGGACGATTTAGAGGACTTTGTAGCTATGATTTTGTGTTTGTTTAATTCGTTTGTTGTTATGATATTGTACTTCCATGGGTTATGAGTTTAACCCAGTTGGAATGGAGTAAAAAGGGATTAAAACGAAGTTTTGTTGATGATTTTGGTGAAGAACACCAAGAACACCAAGAACACGAAAATATAACATGAGTTGATACTTTGGCCTAAGATTTGGCCATGTTAATATTAATGGATAGCTCTGAATTTTTGATATGTTGTAGCCCTATGTCTTAGGAGTCCATAGAGTCCGGAACGGACCAATTTGAACGTGTATTGAGAGAGTTATGGTGGTTAGACGCAAGATAGGTCTAGAACACAAAAACAGAGCATTCCGGGAAGCAAAACGCGTTGGGGACTCAGGCCTAGCGCCAACGGCGCTTGGTTGGGCGCTGTAGGCGCTGGCCACGGGGCCAGCTACTGCATAGGAGCGCTGTAGGCGCTGGTCATAGGCCATTGTGAGCGCCAACGGCGCTGGTAAGGAAACTGTGCAAAACTGCTCCGACGTCCTTTAGTAAAATGGGCATAACTTTCTCATACGAACTCGGATTGAGGCGATTCAAGATGATTCGGAAAGCGAACGAGTAGACCTACAACTTTCGTTCTTTAAGTTTTTCCATTTGAGGTCGGGATTAATTCTCAAATTGACCATTTGTATGACTGATGTGTTTTGGGGGGCAATCAGAGAGTGTCGAGCATGCGCTTAAGCACGCGTAATGCTCCCGACAATGTTAAATGATGTTCTAAGTTTTATAATATGAATGTTATAATTTATAATGATACTTAACGTTAACCAATGAGTATTAGATAAATTGATTGGGCATGTTAGGCGTACGCAAATGCATGTCGCCTAGGCGTTCGAATAATCAAGTTTAGCGTATAGACGTGCAAGCGTCGTAACGTCGTAACTAGTGTGTATAATCTTGTTTAATATTTTGTTTCTAATAATAATGAAACATGATAGTGTGTTATAAACCAATGCATGAGCATGCTAAGCACATACAAAGGAGGCGAATTAGGTGTGTGACGTGTAAACGTCGAAACGCCGTGTAAAGTGTTAATGAACTTGAATAATGTCTCGATTCAAATGAAACGAACATTATAAGATACGGGATGGGGTTAATGTAACCAATAAGTATTGATGGTGATAAAGGTCGTAACGTTTTCAAACGACGCGACGCCGAGTAACGTTTTAGAGTTAATCGCGTTATTAATTTATAATGCGCGAACAATATGAGATAAGAGTTGTTATATTGTAAACCATTATATGAAGCCTTTTTAGTGGCTAATTGGTATTTTATTGTTAAATAAATTGTGTAGGATATTTGAAGGACAAGCCATCATAATTTGGCAAGGAACGCTTAAAGGCAAGTTCTTTCAGTAACTTGTTAACTTGTTTAAATGTATTGATGTACATGACTTGATTACTAAATCTTTCACTATTATGTGGATTATATGAGAGCATGATTAAAGTGTGCATAATGTGCAATTATGTGACTATATTGTTCTATGTGGAACTTGAATTATTGCAAATATACAATGTGAGATGCATGAAGTATGCTATGAGATACATGATGCATATATATGGATGAATTGCATAAGATTTATAATGCATGAGTAAGATGCATAGTATGAGAATCATGATGCATGGATAAAATGTAAACTTATGTGTTACGTGAAGCATGAAATGTGAAAACTGTTAGTTCTTGCTGAGCCGTCGTGCTCATTCTTGCAAAAATAAAACTTTTGCAGATTTACGATGCAATGCAATTATCTTGATATAGTGATGATAAGGATTAGAGGCGCATGGAAACAGGAAGGTTGCTAAATGTCCCTTTACTGTAATTATTTAGTTATGATGACGGTATATGATGTACGTGAATTTGACTATGTAAACCCTGAGTTAGAAATGAAGGTTATCCATTATAGTATTTATAATGTGATTATGTTAGTTACTTATTATAGTAAACTACAAGGATGTCGATGTTGTATAAAGAACATTTTTATAACGAATGTATTGGTTATTGAATAACCTTGCGAATATTCAGGGATTGGATAAAGTCAGAATCTGAACCTTGCGTTCACACATGAGATATTGTAAAGGATCATGGTATTTATTCAACCTTGGTCATAAGTGTTTTATTTAAGGTCTTCGTGCCTGGGATTAGATGAGGATATGTTGTTATATTATTGTAATTACATATTTTTAGTAAGCCTATGTTGTATGGGTAGTACCGTGATGCGCCGGAATCGGGTTCAAGGTAAGACCCGAGTTTCGGGGGCGTTACAGTTGGTATCAGAGCTGATAGGTTATAAACCTTAGGTAAGAATACCTCAGGCTATAACTGTAGTGAAGAAAGATAATAATGATGAAGATAGTGAAGGAATAAAACTCAAATAGAGTTTAATTGATAATAAATGAATTTAGAAAATTCATAGTAAGAGTTGAGATATATATATGACGATTCAAAGAAGAATCTCGATGCATTATAAAAGATGAGAATTAGGAGTTACCTGACTCTAGTGATAAAGATGATAAGTGTTGATAAATATACGGGGTCTATAAGACAAAGATGCAATAAAATCATATATTATGATTAAAGAGAAGAGTAGAGAAGGTCGTAGGATGAAACGATCGTAGGATAAGGAAGATTGTAATGTAAAACGATTGTAGAGTAAGATCACGATGTGATTGGATTAAGTCATAGAATGACAGATGATCAATTGAATGATTGAAAATTTTAGCTGAATGCTATAGACAGATGGTACTATGAGATAGTACGAGTAAAACTCGGAAAGAGTTATGGGTGATGAAACACGAATTAAATTCTTGTTAAGCAACGAGTAAGCTAGGATTGGGGGTGATTTCAATTGAGGACTCATGTTAGTGGCTGAGTTGTACAATTCCTTGTATGGGCGGGGGATTCGTGCTTGGTTTGAGAACCACTTAGCTTCCTATATCGGTATAGTGGTTGAGTTGAACAATTCCTTGTATGGGCGGGGAATTTGTGCTTGGTGTAACAACCCCTTAGCCTCCTATATTGATTAGTGTCCGAGTTGATCGATTCCTTGTATGGGCAGGGGATTGTAATGGGTTCGACAATCACTTAGCTTCCTATATTGATAATCGTTGGAACCTAGTATCGCGCTATCGCTATACGTATGACGAGAAGGTGATTCTTTTCTCATATCTATATTTGATGGTTAGAGAATAATAAGATTAGGTGCGAGTTTTTGAAACTCATACTTATGGTAAGTTCGTGACTCATAATCATATGGTCTGATGGAACCCCTCAGCGAATGGACGATTTTGGTCTGACTAGGATAAGTTTCTAAACTCATATGATTGTGGAAAGTTCCTGAACTTATATTGTTGTGTGGTAAGTTTGATGAACTATATTGGGGTATCGAAAGGTTGTGGATTTAGAACTGTGAATTCTCAAAATGATGAGCATTGATGGAGTTAGAAATAGATAGAATTATTAAATAGTGGAGAAATGGGAGAAATTGAAGTTGATGAGGAGACATGGATATTCTAAATCTTCTAGCTATGCTAGACTTCAAAATTTATTGACTTCGTGCTGACATTTGCACTTTTGCTCTTCGAAAAATGTATGGGGCCAGATTTCTGGACCAGGGATTTTAAATGTATTATTATTCATATGTCTATGCAAATTGTTTCGGCTAGACAAAGTTGATTTGAAAATATCAAAATGTATTTTTAAATTGTCATCAATGCATCATGAGACCTGATGTAGAATGACAGATGATGGAGTCATCAATGCAGATTAACCTAGTGTTGGATGTGATCATAGGATCGTCAGCCCACTATGGTATGATGTAGTATGACAAAGTCACAAATGACGGAATCCTAACACACTGTTGCAACAGTGCAGTATTATGACGTCATAAAATGATTTTTGTTTTCTCTAAGGTATAAAAAAAAAATTTGCATGCCAATTGAGTTGGCTATAATGATTCGATTGATGTTCGAATTATTGATGTAAGTCTAAGCTATTTGATTCGGCTAGACGAATGTTGCAATGTGTTTATGAAATTCAAGCATTATTTGAGAATTTATGCCAAACCAAATTGTTTTGGTGCGGATTCTTGAGCTGGGGGAAATACCCGGAATAGGGGAATATAAGTGTCGGTTGTCTGGCACGGTCAGGATTTAATGTTATGCATACACATGGTGTACGAGAGGTCGATCCCCTCAAGTACAACTGGCGGAAAGCAACCCTTAATATGGATGCTATAAGTGTCGGGTATCCGATGCAGTCAGAGTTAAATGTTATGCATATACATGGGGTATGAGAGGCTGATCCACTCGAGTATGACGGACTAATTCCTTGACTATGTTCATGGTCTTTATGAGGTAGATTACCTTTTCTTAATTGAAATCGGTAGGGGTAGTAATACCCGTAAACCTCAATGTTCATGTTCTTTATGACCCCCAGTAGGGGTAGATTATCTTTTTCACAATTGAAATTGGTAGGGGTAGTAATACCCGTAAACCTCTATGGTCATGGTTTTTATGACCCCTCAGCATAATATGAAAAGTTTTTAAGGAACATTTTATTTCCTATTTGTTCAAGTTACTTTACAATTATTAAACAATTGTTGAAGGTTCCTATTATTTGGGAAACTGATTTTGGGAAGAGTGATTATCCCAAGGAGAAGTAGTCGTAGAATGCGACAATTTTACGTGAATCCTTGAAAGAGGACAGTGTAAAGGTTAGATTGAAAATCTAGTTTTGATGGGTAGAATAAGCAAAGATGAATGCATTGAAATTTCGAGGACGAAATTCTTAGAAGAAGGGGTGAATGTAATATCCCGAATGTTTATGAGTTAGCAAATCATGATATTAAATTATTATGATGATTGTGGCATACAATGATCCTTAGAAAAGGAAATTGATGGGTTAAACATAGGATAATACTCAGAGATTAAATAGGTAATATGAAACCTATGTTATAGTAATACGTTAAAATTTATTCAACGATAAAAATTTCGGAAGAAATTAGACGAAAAACCGAGTAAGAGGTTTGATATTTGTGATTCCGAGGACGGAATCCTTATAAGGAGGGAAGGATGTGACAACCCGAATTTTTGAGAATAATTATAATAAGAATTTAATATAGAATAATTCTTATTATGAGTCGCGTTTGAATATATATGTGTTATATATATTTATGTGATTAAATAGATGAGCTTAATATGTATATATATAAATGTGAAATATATACATAGATTCGAAAATGAATGAGTTTAATAGTTAATTATTGCAGACGATCGTGAGTCATGGGTAGCTTGATAATTCGAGCTTATGAATATTATTGAATAAAATAGACTTTTATTGATAATATTATGTGGTAAGTGTTTAAAGGTTATATTATAAACCTAGATTATGTGTAGACGATGATTAGTAGGTATCAAAGTTTTTCGTATTAGCTAATTTGGCGGATTTCGAGAAATATCGCTAGAGTACTATTTATTGGATTAAATAAATAGTTAAAGGATAATATTATTGGACGAGTTATTTATTGTAAAGACGCTAACCCAAAATATGGGTGAGATATATGTACGTTGATGTATATGATTATGGGGAGTTAATCGGAAAGAGTAGCGATCGCGAATCGTGAATACCCTTATAATTTGGGTTTATTAATAGTATTAACGGATTAAATATTATTTTTATGTGACGTGGTTAAAGGCTATTTTATAACCTGGATGATGTCAAGGTATGAAGTTTTATGCGTTATTGAATCGTAGGAATGAATAATTGATTTTGCGAAAGATCGTAAAATTACTATTCACGGGGCACGTTTCCCGAGGCACTATTCACGCCATAAAATTTTTGTGTCTTTTTTGATGTTGAATAATTTCATAAATACGTGTATGCGTACGAATAATTTTTCCAAGTGTCAGAAATTTTATTTGAGCTGATACGTGATTTTATCCGTATCCGAAATGTATTATATGGGTGTTCCGAATAATTGGACAAATCCCTTAATAATTATTTTTACGTATCCCAATATTTATGGTAATGCCCATTTTAATTTTGGGTAGGGTTATTTACTAGTTTTGGTACAAAAGTGGGAGTTTTCGGGTATATTTTTGGTGTATTTGGGTATTTATTTTGGCTTGTCACTCCAAGAGGGAACCAATCCCTCATTTTGGACCAATCAAATTGCAAGGAGGGAGAGCTATTGCCGGCAATGTTGAAAAATTGGCCACCTTGAGCCATTAAACCACAAACTCATTTTTCTTCCCAAATTTACTCCTCCACTCTCCCAAATAATTCAACAACTTCATTCCTCTATTGCAAACCATCAGCTCCCCATTCAAACCCATTTCAAATTCTGCAGAGAGAGAGAGTGAGAGTGAGAGAGCTCGCCGAAAAAAGGAGGAGGAGTCGTCGGAAGTTCGCCGGAAAAGGGAAGGAGGAAGAAGAAGGAGGCACGGGAGGAAGAAGAAGAGAATCCAAGCAAGGAGGGCCTTCAAAATAAATCCTAGCCGAGCTTCTTAATCATCTAGGAAGGATTTATAGAGGTAAACACCAATCAAATCCTTTCCATTCGATTTCTTATTGAGTTTTTCAAGTTTTTCTTAGTTTTGAGCTCTTAAACTTGTGGGTCAGATTTGTGGCGATTCTTGGTGTTTTTGTTTGTGGTGATTGTTTGTAAATGTTGTTAAGAGGTTATATAAGCCATTAATAACATCAAAGTGGAACAAAAACACAAGAAATCTGTACCTATGCTTAAGGAGGATGAAGAACATGAAGAACAATGAACTTTGGACATGAACTTGGACATTTGGACGATTTAGAGGACTTTGTAGCTATGATTTTGTGTTTGTTTAATTCGTTTGTTGTTATGATATTGTACTTCCATGGGTTATGAGTTTAACCCAGTTGGAATGGAGTAAAAAGGGATTAAAACGAAGTTTTGTTGATGATTTTGGTGAAGAACACCAAGAACACGAAAATATAACATGAGTTGATACTTTGGCCTAAGATTTGGCCATGTTAATATTAATGGATAGCTCTGAATTTTTGATATGTTGTAGCCCTATGTCTTAGGAGTCCATAGAGTCCGGAACGGACCAATTTGAACGTGTATTGAGAGAGTTATGGTGGTTAGACGCAAGATAGGTCTAGAACACAAAAACAGAGCATTCCGGGAAGCAAAACGCGTTGGGGACTCAGGCCTAGCGCCAACGGCGCTTGGCTGGGCGCTGTAGGCGCTGGCCACGGGGCCAGCTACTGCATAGGAGCGCTGTAGGCGCTGGCCATAGGCCATTGTGAGCGCCAACGGCGCTGGTAAGGAAACTGTGCAAAACTGCTCCGACGTCCTTTAGTAAAATGGGCATAACTTTCTCATACTAACTCGGATTGAGGCGATTCAAGATGATTCGGAAAGAGAACGAGTAGACCTACAACTTTCGTTCTTTAAGTTTTTCCATTTGAGGTCGGGATTAATTCCCAAATTGACCATTTGTATGACTGATGTGTTTTGGGGGGCAATCGGAGAGTGTCGAGCATGCGCTTAAGCACGCGTAATGCTCCCGACAATGTTAAATGATGTTCTAAGTTTTATAATATGAATGTTATAATTTATAATGATACTTAACGTTAACCAATGAGTATTAGATAAATTGATTGGGCATGTTAGGCGTACGCAAATGCATGTCGCCTAGGCGTTCGAATAATCAAGTTTAGCGTATAGACGTGCAAGCGTCGTAACGTCGTAACTAGTGTGTATAATCTTGTTTAATATTTTGTTTCTAATAATAATGAAACATGATAGTGTGTTATAAACCAATGCATGAGCATGCTAAGCACATACAAAGGAGGCGAATTAGGTGTGTGACGTGTAAACGTCGAAACGCCGTGTAAAGTGTTAATGAACTTGAATAATGTCTCGATTCAAATGAAACGAACATTATAAGATACGGGATGGGGTTAATGTAACCAATAAGTATTGATGGTGATAAAGGTCGTAACGTTTTCAAACGACACGACGCCGAGTAACGTTTTAGAGTTAATCGCGTTATTAATTTATAATGCGCGAACAATATGAGATAAGAGTTGTTATATTGTAAACCATTATATGAAGCCTTTTTAGTGGCTAATTGGTATTTTATTGTTAAATAAATTGTGTAGGATATTTGAAGGACAAGCCATCATAATTTGGCAAGGAACGCTTAAAGGCAAGTTCTTTCAGTAACTTGTTAACTTGTTTAAATGTATTGATGTACATGACTTGATTACTAAATCTTTCACTATTATGTGGATTATATGAGAGCATGATTAAAGTGTGCATAATGTGCAATTATGTGACTATATTGTTCTATGTGGAACTTGAATTATTGCAAATATACAATGTGAGATGCATGAAGTATGCTATGAGATAAATGATGCATATATATGGATGAATTGCATAAGATTTATAATGCATGAGTAAGATACATAGTATGAGAATCATGATGCATGGATAAAATGTAAACTTATGTGTTACGTGAAGCATGAAATGTGAAAACTGTTAGTTCTTGCTGAGCCGTCGTGCTCATTCTTGCAAAAATAAAACAATTGCAGATTTACGATGCAATGCAATTATCTTGATATAGTGATGATAAGGATTAGAGGCGCATGGAAACAGGAAGGTTGCTAAATGTCCCTTTACTGTAATTATTTAGTTATGATGACGGTATATGATGTACGTGAATTTGACTATGTAAACCCTGAGTTAGAAATGAAGGTTATCCATTATAGTATTTATGATGTGATTATGTTAGTTACTTATTATAGTAAACTACAAGGATGTCGATGTTGTATAAAGAACATTTTTATAACGAATGTATTGGTTATTGAATAACCTTGCGAATATTCAGGGATTGGATAAAGTCAGAATCTGAACCTTGCGTTCACACATGAGATATTGTAAAGGATCATGGTATTTATTCAACCTTGGTCATAAGTGTTTTATTTAAGGTCTTCGTGCCTGGGATTAGATGAGGATATGTTGTTATATTATTGTAATTACATATTTTTAGTAAGCCTATGTTGTATGGGTAGTACCGTGATGCGCCGGAATCGGGTTCAAGGTAAGACCCGAGTTTCGGGGGCGTTACAGCGCGGGCGGCACTCGACAGGCGCTGGGCGCGGCGTGCGGTAAGTTGGGCGTTGGGCGCGGCGTGCGGGCGCACGCCTAGGCGTGCGGGCGCACGGGCGGCACTCGACAAGCGCTAGGCGCGGCGTGCGGCAAGTTGGGCGCGGGGGCCTCAGCAGCTGGGCGGCATGCAGGCTGCGGTGCGTCGCGGGCGTTGCGGCTGCGCGCGCGGGCGGACTCGGCGTTGGCACTCGGCAGTTGGGCGGCATGCAGGCGCGGGCGCACGCCTGGGCGTGCGGGCGCACGCGGGCGGATTCAGCGTTGGCGTGCAGCAAGCTGGGCGCGGGGCCTCGGCAGCTGGGCGACATGCAGGCGCGGGCGTGCGGGCGCACGCCTGGGCGTGCGGACGCACGCCGCCGTGCTGAGTGCGATCTGACACAGCCCATAGTGCGATCTGAGCTCCATTTTGTCCGATTTTTGCTAGGGTTTCTTCATGAAGACTATATATAATCTCTTCCAAGCTACATATCAGATATCTAGAGAGAGGGAGGCTACAAAATACATCAACCAACAGAGCTCAAGGCTGCAAATCAAGCTGAATCAAGCCAAAAGCCAAGGAACTCAGTCAAGAAGAATTGCAAGGCCAAGGTGGAGAGCTAGAAACCATCAGCAACCAAAGGAACACCAGCTGAATAGCTTCAAAAGTGGTTTCATTTCTAGATTTCCATCTCCTTTGTAATTCGAATTTGACAATGTATCAATTGAAAATGATGTTTATTGTAGCTATCATGAACTAACCTTCTATTCTAAGATTGCAATGGAACCCAACACTTAATTTGAATTGAATTCTCTCTCTATTGATTTTAGTTATGCATTTGTGAATTGATTGTCATAACCTTTGCTTCTAGATTAATTGCTTGGCCCGTAATTACCGTGGGAACCTATATGAACTTGACGAACGGATTATAGGTTAAGACCTAGTTAAGATAACATGCGAAAGTATAGATTGTTGTGGGTTATTAATTGGATTAAGTGACGTGTGTCTTACTAATTATCTGCAATAATAGGTATCTTGATAGTAGTTGGGATAGATATATACCTAATTACCGCATGCAACCTATTGAGAATCTAGTCTTAATGACTTCCGAGGTGAAAGTTGGTAATGGAAGGGAGGATTAATTAGATTTGGTGACACGTGTCTATAAATCATTCCTGAAATTAGTCTCTTGATAGTGTATAGGATAGACATATACCTATGCACCGCTTAGGAAGATTCGTGATTGACCATTGACAGAAGCTCTTATGTAGTTTTGATTTCTCGGTTGTCAATTCGTATGCTATAATCGACTAAAAAGAGAGAGTTAGGAGATTCAAATGACGTGTTGGGGGAAATTGTAATCTTAGACCTTTATATCTTGATATTTTACCGCATTTTACTCATTATTTGACTTGTGAACTCAACCAATCAACAAATTATCAAATCTTCATTGTTTAAATTAGATCAATTTGATAGACGATTGGTACTTGGTTATTATTTGTCACAATTCCCTGTGGGTTCGACTCATATCTTATCATATATTACTTGTTGACCGTGTATACTTGCACGTGTGTGTTTATCGATTGCGAAAGCGACCAACATATGCACATAAGCCAATCATATCTGATATGATGTAGCATATACTTTGTAATCTTATTCATTTATTAATAAAAGAATTGACTTTCTTAAAAGGCATTTTATATTATCTACATAGTGTTGTTATATATTAAATGTGATAAACCCATAGTTTTGAGCAATACTTTTAGAATCATGATGGTGATCATGCTAATGAGATCTAAATTCAAGATAGCTCACAAACTAAAATTGTTCCTAATCGTTGGATTACTAAATTGGGGATTAGTGAATCCGAATAGATTAGTACATACGTTGCTTGCTCTTAGGAAGAGGATGATTGATCTCATAATCATTTGTGTGGAGACACTAAAGCAAGTATGTAGGTGCTTATTGGAGAATAAGTTCACTGAACGTGACTCGCTAAGGAATACCTAATGGAGTTTTACTTGCCTGTCAATAGGAATTCCTCTAGTGATAGTAGTACAAGTGATCCTTGGACTTGAGATCATCATAGTATCTTGTGTATGATGAGTTATACTTTGACATGTCCCTTAAGACCTTTAGGGTATATCAAAGGGTAT
This sequence comes from Aralia elata, assembly GCA_034770075.1. Taxonomy (NCBI): domain Eukaryota; kingdom Viridiplantae; phylum Streptophyta; class Magnoliopsida; order Apiales; family Araliaceae; genus Aralia; species Aralia elata. The sequence goes on along the minus strand of JAVJAP010000027.1, from coordinate 376,304 downwards.
GATTGGGTATACTAAGTTGTACATGGAGATAGGTGAATGATCAACAAAAAATCTACCACGTCTAGTAAAAGATGTGAATGTCCTATGTGATTCGATAAATGACAACTCAGTAGTCCTTGGCCAAGGCAGAATGAAATTAGAAAGGAATTTCTAATTTGCATTAATCAGAGTTATGCATTTGGGAATCAAAATAAGACTTGACAGTAAATCCATGTCTTATATTTAATTGGGACATTGTATGGTAGAAGGATTGAATTGTACGGTAACTATTTACTCAAAGGTTCTTTTGTGATTAATGTTGAAATCTATATTATCTGGAAAGCCGTTGATCGCTAAGGGGGCTTACCCTTATTGTAGAATAAATATTATTTATATAAATGAATTAAATAGTTTAATTTATTTATTTAAATAAGATTAGAATTGTTCTAATTGATTTATTCACAACCGGTTTAATATGGAGAACCTAAAGGGTCACACCGCAAAAGGAAAATATTTATTTAAGAAGTAAATGGCATAATTGTAATAATAAGTTAAGTGTATTTAATTTACTATATGGGGATAGAATAAATTAAATAGCTTAATATTTATTATTTAATATTTTGGAAATATTAAATATAAATTAATAAGAGGAGTCTTATTATTATTATTACTTTTACTATTATTTAATTTTCTAATAGGGATTGAGAATTAATTAATAGAAGTACTCTCCCATGGATTCCTAATTGGATTAGGAGCATTATTAATTAAAAGAGTTTAATTATAATACAAACCCTAATCCTAAATAGTTTAGGGAAGGGTTATTCCTACATCTATAAATAAGAAGGGTCTTATCATAGATTAGGGTTACACACTCTTGCATTAGATTGTGGAGAGTACTTGCAATTTCTATAGAGATATAAACTAGGGTTTTGCCAAACACCCAACTTCTTGAATACTTGTTCTTCCTTGGTGGATCACCTCTAGAGGCCAAACACTTGGGTGGCTAACGTTGATCAAAGGAAGGAATCACACCGTAGCATTCGAGGAGAACACGAAGGACTAGGAGTTGAACTTGTATCCGAGGAAGCTTTGTTCTACAAGGGTATAATTCTTATTCTCTTTCTCTTTCGTTTATATCGTTAATTGAGCACATTGATCGATCATGGTGATGGTTTGTATAAAATTTTAAAATCCGTTTTATCACGCTTCCGCTCTATTTATGTAATTTGATTGCATGCTCGCGTTATATACAAACCTAACAATATCTAGCCGGAACAAAAGGTTAGAAGGCAATCTAAAGAAATAGTTCATAATCAAATAAAACTTATACGCAATTGAAACTGAGTTATCATCGATTGAACTTCAACATGATATGAACTCGAATGAGATATAACTTGCAAATGAGGACTTTGTAAACAAATTTCACAAATTAGGAAACTTACTTTCGTGGAAACAAAATGAATTAAGATAGAATACTCGCCTTTCGCATAGTTTACGATTATTGCCTAACTTTACTGCAAATATCCTATATATATATATTCATATATAGATATTCATTAGCCACTCATTCACATTACCAGATTCTCAAATTTTATTCATTCAATACATACCTAATGCAATTGTTTCATGTTTACAGATATGAATTACAAACATACATTTAACCAAATATACATTTAAAGTAAATCATCATATATCACAAATTGTTGCTTTTGTTTTTACTCCAAAAGTTTCGTTTATAAATCCCGTTTAAATCTTTTGAAACCTTGGTTTTATATAGCCATTACATACTTAGACAGTACAAACATCCCAATTGGCACATAACAAAGCTTATAAGCGTGCAATATATATGTTCCAAGCCTCAGCTTACAAACAGAACCTCTTGGCAACTCTGCAGCACGGTGTGGCTGCACTGCATTTATGCTTGGGAGTGGCGTGCCGTGCTACTCCCATTCAGGCCCAAAACTGAGTCTTTCAATGCACAACTCTCTTTCTAGCATGTTAGGGTCTTAGTATACAACATATAACAAATATACACATTATTCTGAAGATTTAAAACTAAATTAGGTCCATGCATTCGACATTTAATATATCATTTTGAAATTTCTTTTCAAAACCAGCTTAATAGCTCTTTTCCTTAAAGACTAACCATGATCATATTTGACTCTCATATTATAGCTATATAGATTTTGATACACATGCTCAAATGTTAATAAAATATAGTCGTTTCTTCAATTCTAAAATAGCTTTTTCTAAACAAAATATATATCAAATCATAGTTTACAAATTAACTTTGTGATAACATACTCATGATACATCTTAATACATGTTTAAGGCTTCTTCATGCTCATTATACAAGGTTAAGTTGGGTTTTAAGGGTTGAGCAAATAAATAAAAAAACATCAATTCAGTTCTGGTGCAGGCGCGACCGCGCCTTGTTTAGCCTTGGTACCAGCGCGGCTGCGCTAATACGCAGACATAGGTGATGCAGGCTGCTGCTGCGAACCAAACTACTAAAAACCTATGCAATCACAATTTGGACATATGCAGATATTGTTGTAACGACCGGGAATTCTGAAATTGCCTTGTAATTCAAATTTTTAAATATTAATGAATATATTATATTTTATTAATATTATTTTTGTGTTGTATGTTTAAAGGTTGTATGACAACCTGGATTATGTGAATACATGGAATTTTACGTATTATAGTGTTGATTAAGTGAATAATTGATTTCGCATAGTGTCGCTAAATCACCATTCACGGGGCACGTTTCCCGAGACACTATTCATACCAGATATTTTTGTGTCTTTTTCGATGTTAATAAATTTCATAAATACGTGTATGCGTACGAATAATTTTTCCAAGTGTCGAAAATTTTATTTGAGCTGATACGTGATTTTATCTGTATCCGAAATGTGTTATATGGGTGTTCCGAATGTTTGGACAAACCCCACAATAATTGTTTTTATGCGTCCCAATATTTATGGTAATACCCATTTTAATTTTGGGTAGAGTTATTTACCAGTTTTGGTACAAAAGTGAGAGTTTTTGGATATATTTTTGGTGTTTTTGGGTATTTATTTTGGCTTATTACACCAAGTGGGAACCAACCAAAACCCATCAACCAATTAGATGCTAGGAAATGAGGAGAGAGAAGGGAAGTTGCCGGCAAGTTTGAATATTTGGCCACCTTGAGCCACTCCCATTTTTTTTCTCCCAAATTTACTCCATTTCTCCCAAATAATTCATTCCCTCCCATTCCATTCCTAGTTGCTTCAGCTGATAGAGAGAGAGAGAGAGCTGCAGGAGAGAAAGGAGGAAGAAGTCGCTGGAAAAAGAGAAGAAGGTCGTCAGAAAAAGAAAGGAGGAAGAAGAAGAAGGCATAGATGAAGAATAAGAGAATCCAAGCAAGGAGGACCCTCAAAATCAAGCCTAGCCGAGCTCCTTAACACCTAGGAAGGATTTACAGAGGTAAACAATCAATCAAATCCATTCCATTCGATTTCTTGTAAAGATTTTCAAGTTTTTCTTAGTTTTAAGCTCTTAAGCTTGTGGGTCGGATTTATAGCGATTCTGGATTTTTTGCTTGTTCTAGATGTTTATATATGGTGTTAAGAGACTATGTAAGCTATTAATAATATCAAAGTGGAACAAAAACGCAAGAAATCCTTACCTTGGCTTAATGGAGCAAGAACAATGGACTTTGGACATGAACTTGGACATTTGGACTTTTTAGAGGACTATAAAGCTATGATTTTGTGTTTGTTAATTTTATTTGTTGATATGGTATTGTAGTTCCATGGGTTACGAAGGTAATCCAGTTGGAATGGAGTAAAAAGGAGTTAAAACGAGTTCGTAAGAATGATTTTTGTAAAACTTGTCAAGAACTCGAAGAACAGAGTATGAACTTTGCACTTTGGCTTAAGATTTGACCATGTTAATATTTATGGGTAATTATAAATTTTTGATATGTTGTAGCCCCATAAGTTAGGAGTCCATAGAGTCTGAAATGGACCAATTTGCTTGTGTATTGAAGGAGTTATAGAGGTTGGAGTGGCCGGAGGTCGGAGTCGCGAATTGGGAACAAACCCAGAATCCGGCTACTGCAGAATGGCACCGCATTGCCACTCTTAAGCCCTGCAACTCACGCCGCAGCGAGGGGGCAAGATGGGAAAGGGCGGGACTCCCACCGCAGCGGCGAGCCCAAGTGCTAAGCTTCACGCCGCAGCGTGAAACCCGACCATGAAGAAGACACGGGACTCACGCGGCAGCGTGAGGTCCAGTGCTAGGGTCTGGCGCTGCAGCGCCAGTGCCGTGTGTAGCCTGGGTCGGGTCGGGTCGGACCTGACGAATCCTTTCAGTGGGTCCAACACTTATATTTTCTTTGTATTAAATGATTAGACAGGTTAATTAAGCATATTTTGTTAAGCCCTAAATGCTTAATTATTTATTAAATGTCAACCTAAGTGATGTTGTCTTAAGGTGTAAATTGACTAATTTGATTTCAATTTATGCTTGGTTTCTAGGGGGCGCTGCCCCCCGACTGGGTAGTCGTAGGGCAATCAACGTGTTTTAAAGATGCAACGTCTGTTTTGAACCATTTTTTGGAATGTGACTAATTGTTATGTATATATGTACTTAATTGTGTATGATATTAAGGAGTGTGTGTTATAATATTGTAGCAGCGCATCAGGCAAGTTTCTTAACGCTTGTCTAACCCTTGTGTTGGGCAAGTTTCCTATACCGTACAACTTTTATTATTGTGCGAGTTTATTCTTATGAATTGCAAGTTTCTTAACTTATCTCAATTTATATTTGAGCAAGTATTATATATTGTTGTAAGTTTCCTAACTCAACTCGAGTTATCATATCTCAATTATGGTTAGTGGTTTAATTATTGTTAATTACTCCACATCAAGGATAATTATTGAAATTCGCACATGGTGCATTTGAATTCGAAATCTGTTGTTGGACTGTGAAACATAAGTTCTTCATTCATGAACTATTTAAGGGAATAGTCTACGCCACTTGTTTCGGCTAGACACGTGCAGGTTATGATTTTAAAAGCTATCCAAACCGATTGTTGGTGCAGATTCTTGGACTGAGAGAGCAACCCTTATGTAGGGGATTTTAATGTGTTGATTACTCGATGCAGTCAGAGCTAAATGTTATGCATATACATAGGGTACGAGAGGCTGATCCCCTCGAGTACTACTGACGGGCCAGGCGTTTAAAAGGGTTAGTTGAATAACTGACACTTTGGCCAAATATTTCATGGTCTATTGGACCACTCAGCAGTAAATAAGCAATATTCATCATTTCTTTTGAACTTTGATTATATTGTCAGCTATTTCTTCAATGTCTTAAATTGTTGAACTATGCGATTATTGTTCTCATTCATTCATGATATATCCTCTTTATTTATTTTAAACTTGCTGAGCAAAGTAGTTTCTCACTCTTGTTATATCATGAACCTATTGCAGTTAAGCCGGAGAGTTCCACAGCGGACAAAGGTAAAGGAAAGCTTAAGGAATAGTTATATGTATTATCCCATTATGCAATCGTGGAATCGTTTTGTATTATTATTGTATTCTGCGATGTATTTATTTAAGGTTATAGACCCTGGGAACGTAGTAAACCTTTTGTAATGAACAACATATGTTTATTTATTCCGCATTAGTTGATTTATGTTGTTTAGAAGTGTATGGATGTATTTTATCGTGAGCACCAGATTCGAGGTATTGGTACCTGAATTTGAGGGTGTCACAATTGTAAACTCAACCAAAACAACATAACTTATATACTTAACTATTCTAACAACACCAACAACTCTATTAGCAAACTTACAACCTCTAAAATCAAAATTCTTACTTTTTAAACAATTTAATCACATTTAAGCAATTTAACCAACATGAAACATGTTTAGCATTTCTTGACTGAATTCAGAGCACATATGGTATGATTAAACTCAGATTTTTCATCCTTTAATAATATAAAATCATCAGTTAACAACAGTATAACAACACATAACCCAATCAGAATATTTATCTCAATGAATAAGCATTTTCTCATAATTTCTTATATATATAATGAAAGTTCATAGATTTTACCTCTAAGATGAATTCTTCTTCTTGGATTTACTTGATAATATTTCTCTTCTAGCTTGATTAATCCTCTGCAATCTCCAGAAAGCTTTTATCTCTCTCTCACTCTCAATTTCCTCTCTCGGTATAGAATTAACAAAATGAGGCCAATGCTTTAGGTAGAGAGTTTTATACAGATTTGATAGTAATTGAGTCCCTCCACCCTTCCAATTCCATTCCATCAGATTGAACCCCTTTACATTCTTCATCAATTTCTTCAGTTACTAGAGAGAGAGGTTAAGAAAATAAAAAGATTTTAGGTTTAAAGGAATAGAATAACTCCCTCCTTTTTCAATTTTGCAATAACCGTGCTTTCCCCTCTCATTTGTCCCAATTTGATAGTCACTTGGGTCCCTCCAAATTCAGCTGATACAATTTTAATTAATAAAATATTATATTAATCAATTAATCAATTAAATAAATCATTTGACCATTTTGCCCTCCGAAATTTAATATTTTTGTTACTAATATCAATTCCTACTAAAATCGACGTTCCGAACGTCGTGAGAATATTCGTTTGGTCAAAATCATTCCCGTACACGTGTTTGACTTTTTTATCCGAAAAAGTCAACCGGTTGACTTTGACCAAAAAGTCAACCACGACACATTTTGTGATTACAGTCTATTCTGACTAATTTCGACATTCCGGACTCAAATATACAGTCCGCATTTTCAATTTCCACTCTGAACTCAAATTTGAGTTTTAGCTCCATTCCTTGAATAAAATTGTTAACTACTTAGTAAAATTCAAATAATTAAATTAATCTAAACCAACTATCTAAATATATCTCATCATATAACTCACTAATATATATATATATATATATATATATATATATATATATATATTTCACGCATACACATATATTTATTAAAATCACTCAATAGATTCACATAAATTCAATTTATTAATTCCATTAAATTACATAATGATCTCGGGTATTACAACAGTCCTACTTTACTCACCATACAACTCTTTGAGGTGCAGCAATATAGTAGGAGCATCCATAGTTTCATGCTAACGCTGAAACTTGTTACTCATGGATGCGAGCATGATGCATTGAGTCAGGATTGCATCATCTTGCCATTTTCTTAAAGTAGCAATCTCTTCCTCAAAAGCTGTTTTTGCAACATTTTCAGGGAGTGGCGAATTTAGGACGTAAGAAATCTTTTCAGCAGTGAGAACAATTCTCAGATTCCTTAACCAGTCCGTGTAATTCGGTCCGGTCAGTTTGTTAGCATCAAGTATGTTACGCAGTGATAGTGAGTTTAACATTTTTAAATTCTGCATGTGAAATAGACAATATTTTAGCATACATTCATTTAATTAATTACCAAAATAAATTAGGTCTTTATTTTAAGTTGGTATCTCTCACTTTTTCATCAAACTATATTACCCTCAATATATAGTTCGGCAAATGTAATTAAAGATTTGCCAGTGAGAATAAGGATCCCATTTCAAATGTGTATAGCCTTGTGTGACACAACAAACTATATATAAATAAATAGGTAGACAACTATTGTCAATTACATCACTATGTAACTCCTTGTATTTTGCCTCTTAGATTATTTTGATCAAATGTGACACATCTGAATCAAAATTATCCAAGTTAAGTCCAACATAGCACTTCCATATATTCGAAAGAAAAACAATGTCCTTGTGTGACACAACAAAATAGTATATTTCAGTCTATTTATAAGAATCGAATGTGATAAAACAACATCTTAAATATTTAATATTTGCCTTGTGTGACACAACAAACTCATATTAAATATTTAATACTCTATCGCTTTACCATGCTAGAAGGCGACGTTCGATATTCCAAATATCTTTGAACGCTTAGGACTTAATATAATTTCTTTGAGGGGTTTGTTATTATTAGTCTCATCTTGTTTAGCGCGCATGCACACACACACACACACAGATATATATATATATATATATAATACGCGTCATATTATTTAACATGCAAAGCATGTTGTATAATATATAATATATATAGTAAACATGCACATATAGAATACCATATTCTATCCGGATTGATTATGGACTTTTATTCTAGTTTGGTTCACTAGAGCCACCAAGTGAACCAAAAGGTCAAACCTAGGGTGCAAGAATTAAATTTAAATATAACTATTACATTTAAACTTGGGCTCCATTACAAACGGGTCTTCAAGCGCTCCTTGCTCCTTGGTCTCCAATTTTTCAAAATAATTCTAACTAATTCTATTACATGAACTATTTATAATAAATAGAAACCTTGATCAACAGTCAAGGGGAAGTACATAGGAGGAAGATAGAATTTACATCAAGAAAAACTAGAGAAGATGAGGTACAAAGACCCTGTCGACGCCGGTTTTATCCGCTTATGCAATATTTGGTCTTTTCCAATTTTAGCCTTTTGACCCTTAACGACGAGTAGGTGGTGAAAGTAATATGCCCTCAAGCCAATTATATTTGATGTAATAAGCATTTACTTTGTAATCTTATTCAAATATTAATAATAGAACAAAAGGCATATTTTATCCATGTTAATTAGTTGAATTAATAAATGTGATGAACCCATAGTTTTTGAGCAATGCTTTTAGAATCATGATGAGATCATGCTAGTGAGATCTAAATTCAAGAAAGCTCAAAACTAAAATGTTCCTAATCGTTGGATCACTAAAATTGGGATTACTGATCCGGATAGATTAGTACATACTATGCTTAATCTTTAGAAGATGATGATTGATCTCATAATCATTTGTGTGGAGACACTAAAGCAAGTATGTAGGTGCTTATTGGAGAATAAGTTCACTGAACGTGACTCGCTTAAAGAACCCTAATGGAGTTTTATTCACCTGTCAATAGGGAAGTCCTTAAGTGATAGTTGTACAAGTGATTCTTGGACTTGAGATCATCATAGTACCTTGTGTATGTTAAGTTATACTTTGTCATATTCCTTAATACCTTAGGGTATGTCATAGGGTATGTACGGGTATAATAAAGTATACACGGGGGTAGGTGAATGATCGACAAAAGGATCTACCACTTCTAATAAAGGGAGAGAATGTCCTATGCAATTTGATAAATGACAACTCAGAAATTCCTGGCCAGGGTTGAATGAAAATTAGAAAGGAGTTTCTAATTTACATTAATCGGAGTTGTGCATTCTTAAATCGAAATGCATATGATTAAATAAAATAAGACTTATCAGTAAATCCATGTCTTATATTTAATCGGGACATTGTATGGTAGAAGGATTGAATTGTACGGTAACTACTGCTGAATAGGTTCTATGTGATTAAACGTTGATTTCATATTATACGGATAGTGATGATACATTATCGTAAGGTGTCCCTCATGATGTAGAATAAATATTATTTATTTATATATGAATTAAAGGAGTTTAATTCATTGTAAATAATATTAGAATAGTTCTAATTTATTTATTCTACGACCGGCATAATATTGAACCTAAAGGGTCACACCGCAAAACAATAATTTTGTATTGGAAATAATTGGCTAAATAATAATAAATTAAGTATTTAATTTATTAGTTGAATAAATTGAAATGCTTAATATTTATAATGATATATTTAGAGAAATATTGAATTATAAATTAATGAGAGAAATCTTATTATTATTATTATTTAATTCTTAATTAGATCGAGAATTAAATTAAATGAAAATGCAAATTAAATAAAATGGTAGTATATTTGCTTAATGTTGATTAAGCAAGTAACACATGTTAATTGCTTAAATGAATAACATGTGGGTTAGGAGCAAATGTATACTTACATTTTGTGTAAGTATTATTTTTGTAAGTATCCTAATAAGATTAGGGTTTCCTAATTAACCTAGCATATTCATTAGCCTCCATCTTAAAGAGTTAAGAAAGAAATAGTGTTCTTGTTATTCTTAATAGTTAGAAATAAAATTAATGGGATTAGCCATCCAAGATTTATAGGAAATCAAAATATTGTTTCTTGTATAATTGTTCTTAGTGGATTACCTCTAGAGTGCTACATACACTTTGTAGCTAGTGTTTAATCGAAGGAACAAAGATTGGAGGAGCTTGAAGAAATCAACAAAGGATTGTAGATTGGAAGAGCTTGAAGAAATCAAGAGAGGAGTAGATCTTGTAGCGGTTCAAGAGTTGAATCATCAAAGGTATTATCTCTTGTTAATCTTCATCAATTAATAGTTATGCATAAGGTGATTCATGGATAAGTTGCAAAAATTTTAATTTCCATTTTCCGTTGCGTATTAGAATTAGATTGTGATTTTGCAAACTTACAGTAGTATCAAGAGCCATCCTTATGCGTACTATTAATTGTGTCAATCATATATATGTTGATATGTGTTTAGAACATTTTTTTTTTGGGTATAATTGTTAGTATGAAATTATGTTTTTTGGAAAAACATCAAAATCAAAAAAAAAAGCACTGTTCACCGCCGGACACTGTTCACCGGCCGACACTGTTCACCGGGCAGCCCGGGCACTGTTCACCGGGGCAGCCCGGGCACTGTTCACTGTTCATTAAAAAAAAATTTGATTTTTCAATTTTACATTTTCAATGTTAAAAATAAAGATGTTTATTTTGGACTTGAAATTGGTTTAAAATAAAGGAATTTATTTTAATTAATATTGGATTTCAATTTTGAACAAAGATTCTAAATTTTTATAAAGGAGTTTATATTAATTTGGAATGGATTAAAATAAAGGAGTTTATTTTAATTGGATTTTGGATTTCTACTAGTCAATTGCCCATTAAATGATATTAATATATATTGAATGGTTTATTATTCATGAGATGAATGGTATTTATATATGTTGATATATATATAGGGGATGATTAAGGACTATTGACCAATGTGATTGGATTTAATTTGAATGGATGCTTGAATGAATGGTTTTATTCATAATGGGGTCTGCGTACCTCGCCTATCTAAATTTCTAAATGTAATTTCTATCTCTCTCCTACGTACTTCCCCTTGACTAATGATCAAGGTTTCTATTTTGTTAAAAATGAATGTAATAGGATTTAATAGAGTTACTAGAGAAATTGGAAACGAAGAGCAGGAGCATTGAAGACCCATTTGTAATGAAGTCTGGGTTGAATGTAATAGTTATATTCAAATTTATTCTTGCACCCTAGGTTTGACCTATTGATTTACTCGGTGGCTCGAGTGAATCAAATTAGATTAAGTCCATAATCATCCCATATAGAATATAGTATTCTATGAATGCATGCTTATAATATATATAATAAATATATTATTATTCATGTTGATGAATGTTTAATATGACGCGTATTTATATATATACTTGCATGCGCGCTAAACAAGATGAGACCATTAATAACAAAACCCTCATTTCAAAATATTAAGTTGAATACGTTTAAAGGTATTTCAAAAATATCAAACGTAGCCTTCTAGCATGATAAAGTAATAGAGTATTAATTATTTAATATTAGTTTGTTGTGCACACACAAGACTCATATTAAATTTTTAAGATGTTGGCTTTATTACATTAAAAATATTTTATAAGGAATTGAACAATACTAGTTTTGTTGTGCACACACAAGGACTATATTTTTCTTTTCGCTTATATGGAAATGCTAGGTGAAACTTAACTTGGATTATTTTAGTTCGGATGTGCACACACCTGACTATTATAATCTAAGAGGCAAAATACAAGGAGTTACATAGTTGATGTAATTGACAAGAGTTGTATACCCTTTGAATAAATATATGGTTTGTTGTGCACAGACAAGGCTGTATATTTATGTCAATAGGATCCTTACTTAATAAACAGATTTTTTGAAAATTTGTCGAACTATATATGGAGGGTCATATAGTTTGTATAAAATAGTGGGAGACACCCTTTTAATAAAGTCCTATATTAAATTGGTGATTAATAAAATGAATATATGCTAATGTTGTTTAAATAAAAATTCATTTACAGATTTTTACAAATGGCCCATTCACTATCACTGCGGAGCATACTGGATGCTAATAAATTAACCGGACCGAACTACATGGATTGGTTAAGAAATTTGAGAATTATTCTCACCGCTGAAAAATTATCTTATGTCCTTAATTTGCCTGTTCCTGCAACTGTTGCAGAAACTGCCTCTAAGGAAGAGATTGCTACTTTTAAAAAGTGGCAAGATGATGCTATGGTAGCTCAATGCATCATGCTCGCATCCATGAGTAACGAGTTACAACGTCAACATGAGAAAATGGATGCACCTGCTATATTGCTTCACCTGCAAGAGTTGTATGATGAACAAAGTAAGTCTGCTAGATATGAGATATCTAAGGAGCTCTTCTGATCTAGAATAACTGATGGCACTACAGTACAGACACATGTCCTTAAAATGATCAATTTGATTGAACAATTAGGATAACTAAGTTTTGTAATGGATGGAGAGTTGAGCTAAGATTTGATCTTGCAGTCACTCTCGGACTCCTACTCACAATTTGTTGTGAATTTTCACATGAACAAGCTTGATGTCAGCTTGCCTGAATTGCTTAACATGCTGAAAACTGCAGAGAGTCACTTTCCATCCAAGAAAGACCAAGTCTTACTGATAGGTGACGCTTCCAAGAAAAAGAAGTGGCCCAAAGGAGCTTCTGCTAAGAAGAAAAATTCTAAGAAGGCAAAAGGAAAGACAGTTGATAAAGGTAATAAGAATAAAACAAATACGGATAGCAAAGGAGTTTGCTTCCACTGCAATAAGCCTGGACATTGGAAGAGAAACTGCAAGGATTACCTTGCCGAGGCAAAGCAGAAAAAGCTTGTTGAAGCTTCAGCTACGGATATAGGTTTATTCATGATTGAAATAAATCTTTCTATAAGTCAAAATTCTACTTGGGTATTAGATACCGGCTGTGGTTCTCACATATGCAATTCATTGCAGGGAATAAGCAGAAGTAGAAGGCTAAACAAGGGAGAAATAACTCTACGAGTGGGAAATGGAGCAAAGGTTGTTGTATTAGCTGTGGGGACTTATTGTTTAGCACTACCTACGGGAAAATCTATCAATTTAATAAATTGTTATTATGTACCTGTTCTCATTAGAAACATTATATCTATTTCTATGTTGGACAAAGAAGGATTCGATGTTATATTTAAGAACAATGGTTGTTCTATTTATAATAATAATGTTTTGTTTGGAATTGGTAGATTAATTGATGGACTTTACTTACTTGACTTACATGAAAATATTTTTCAAATTGAACAAACTTGTAAAAGAAAAAGAGATGAAGTAAATCATACTTTCATTTAGCACTATAGACTCGGTCACATCAATGAAACAAGATTAAACAAGTTACATATTGATGGTCTTTTAGAACCATTCGATTTTGAATCATATCCAACTTGTGAATCATGTCTCATGGGTAAAATGACTAAATCTCCATTTAGTGGACATGGAGAGAGGGTTGCAAGGTTGTTAGAGTTGGTACACACAGATGTATGTGGACCTATGACAACAGATGCTAGAGGAGGGTATTCGTATTTCATTACATTTACTGATGATCATTCATGATTTGGATATGTGTATTTAATGAAATACAAATTCGAATCATTTGAAAAGTTCAAAGAATTCAGAACTGAAGTAGAGAAACAAACTGGCAAAAGTGTTAAGATTCTTCGATCAGATCGAGGAGGAGAATACTTGAGCAATGAGTTTCTTAATCATCTCAAAGAAAATGGTATTCTCTCTCAATAGACGCCTCCTTGTACGCCGCAATTAAATGGTGTATCTGAAAGGAGGAATCGTACCTTGTTAGACATGGTGCGGTCCATGATGAGTTTCACCGACCTTCCAATATCATTCTGGGGTCATGCCCTAGAAACGGCTGCATATCTACTTAACAAGATTCCCTCAAAATTCGTCCCTAAGACTCCATATGAGATGTGGACGGGGAGAAAACCCAGTCTTAAGCATGTTAAGATTTGGGGTTGTAACGCTTATGTAAAAAAGTTACAAAGTGACAAACTTGAGGCTAGATCTGACAAGTGCAAATTTGTGGGGTATCCTAAAGAAAGTTTAGGATATTATTTCTATAATCCTACCGAGCAAAAGGTGTTTGTTGCCAAACACGCTACCTTCTTGGAAAAGGAGTTTATCCTTGAAGGGGTTAGTGGGAGAAAAATAGATCTTGAAGAAATTCAAGAACCACAAATCACTACAGATCAAGTGGATGAACCTATTCAAGTAGATATAACTTCTGTACCACAACCGAGTTATAAATCTGGAAGGGTGCCGAAAATAGCTGAAAGGTATACACTCATCATAGAAGATGATGATGAGGTACGCATCATAACTGATGATGATCCGGTAACATACGATGAGGCTATGAGTAGTAAACACTCTGAGAAATGGCAATTAGCCATGAAATCCGAAATGGACTCCATGTATGAAAACCAAGTATGGACTTTGGTTATTCCACCTGAAGGCATTGTGCCTATAGGGTGTAAATGGGTCTTTAAGAAAAAGACTGGAGCAGATGGCAAGGTGGAGACCTATAAGGCCAGACTGGTTACAAAAGGTTTCAAACAAAGACAAGGAGTTGACTATGATGAAACCTTTTCACCAGTAGCCATGTTCAAGTCTATCCGGATTTTGCTTGCGATTGCAGCTTACTATGATTACGAAATCTGGCAAATGGACGTGAAAACGACCTTCCTCAATGGGAAACTAGATGAGGATGTATATATGATACAACCAGAGGGTTTTGTTTCAAAGGTTGGAACAAATCAAGTATGTAAGTTACAAAGATCCATTTATGGATTGAAGCAAGCTTCTCGAAGTTGGAACATCCGTTTTGATGAGACAATCAAAGAGTTTGGTTTTATTAAAAATGAGGATGAACCATGTGTGTACAAGAAAGTTAGTGGGAGTGCTGTAACATTCCTGGTATTATATGTTGATGATATATTACTTATAGGGAATGACATACCGATGCTACAATTAGTTAAAATTTGGTTATCTAAACACTTCTTCATAAAGGACTTGGGAGAAGCATCCTACATATTGGGGATAAAGATCTATAGAGATAGATCAAAGAGGATGCTCGGCTTGACCCAAGGTGCGTACATTGATTCGACGCTAAAGAGGTTTAGCATGCAAGACTCCAAGAGAGGGCTCATACCGATGAGTCATGGAGTAAATCTCTCTAAGAAATTGTCCCCAAAGACACCTGAAGAGAGAGAACGCATGAATAAAATACCTTATGCTTCGGCAATAGGATCCATAATGTATGGAATGATATGTACCAGACTAGATGTTGCTTATGCACTTAGTGTAACAAGTAGATATCAGTCTAATCCTGGAGAAGAACACTGGAAAGCTGCGAAAAACATCTTGAAGTACTTAAGAAGAACTAAAGATGTGTTTCTAGTATATGGTGGGTCTGATTTGAAACTAGATGGCTTTACAGACTCAAGTTTTTAAACTGACCAAGATGACAGTAAATCCATGTTAGGGTATGTATTTACCTTGAACGGTGGAGTAGTGAGTTGGAAGAGTTTCAAACAGCAAACAGTTGCTGACTCAGTGACAGAGGCAGAGTATATAGCTGCAAGTGAAGCTGCAAAGGAAGCTGTTTGGATGAAGAAGTTCATTTCTGAACTCGGGGTAGTGCCTAGCATTACTGGACCCGTTCCGGTTCATTGTGACAACACTGGAGCTGTTGCACAGGCTAAGGAACCCAGGTCTCATCAGAAATCGAAACATGTATTGCGGAGATTTCATTTAATTAGAGAAATTATTGAAAGGGGAGATATCACCTTAGGAAGAGTGGACTCTCAAAACAACATTGCAGATCCATTTACTAAAGCATTATCGCAAGATCAATTCAATCGCCATTTCGATAAAATGGGTATTAGATACCAAGGTGATTGGCTTTAGTGCAAGTGGGAGATTGAAAGTAATATGCCCTCAAGCCAATCATATTTGATGTAATAAGCATTTACTTTGTAATCTTATTCAAATATTAATAATAGAACAAAAAGCATATTTTATCCATGTTAATTAGTTGAATTAATAAATGTGATGAACCCATAGTTTTTGAGCAATGCTTTTAGAATCATGATGAGATCATGCTAGTGAGATCTAAATTCAAGAAAGCTCAAAACTAAAATGTTCCTAATCGTTGGATCACTAAAATTGGGATTACTGATCCGGATAGATTAGTACATACTATGCTTGATCTTTAGAAGATGATGATTGATCTCATAATCATTTGTGTGGAGACACTAAAGCAAGTATGTAGGTGCTTATTGGAGAATAAGTTCACTGAACGTGACTCGCTTAAAGAACCCTAATGGAGTTTTATTCACCTGTCAATAGGGAAGTCCTTAAGTGATAGTTGTACAAGTGATCCTTGGACTTGAGATCATCATAGTACCTTGTGTATGTTAAGTTATACTTTGTCATATTCCTTAATACCTTAGGGTATGTCATAGGGTATGTACGGGTATAATAAAGTATACACGGGGGTAGGTGAATGATCGACAAAAGGATCTACCACTTCTAATAAAGGGAGAGAATGTCCTATGCAATTTGATAAATGACAACTCAGAAATTCCTGGCCAGGGTTGAATGAAAATTAGAAAGGAGTTTCTAATTTACATTAATCGGAGTTGTGCATTCTTAAATCGAAATGCATATGATTAAATAAAATAAGACTTATCAGTAAATCCATGTCTTATATTTAATCGGGACATTGTATGGTAGAAAGGATTGAATTGTACGGTAACTACTGCTGAATAGGTTCTATGTGATTAAAACGTTGATTTCATATTATACCGGATAGTGATGATACATTATCGTAAGGTGTCCCTCATGATGTAGAATAAATATTATTTATTTATATATGAATTAAAGGAGTTTAATTCATTGTAAATAATATTAGAATAGTTCTAATTTATTTATTCTACGACCGGCATAATATTGAACCTAAAGGGTCACACCGCAAAACAATAATTTTGTATTGGAAATAATTGGCTAAATAATAATAAATTAAGTATTTAATTTATTAGTTGAATAAATTGAAATGCTTAATATTTATAATGATATATTTAGAGAAATATTGAATTATAAATTAATGAGAGAAATCTTATTATTATTATTATTTAATTCTTAATTAGATTGAGAATTAAATTAAATGAAAATGCAAATTAAATAAAATGGTAGTATACTTGCTTAATGTTGATTAAGCAAGTAACACATGTTAATTGCTTAAATGAATAACATGTGGGTTAGGAGCAAATGTATACTTACATTTTGTGTAAGTATTATTTTTGTAAGTATCCTAATAAGATTAGGGTTTCCTAATTAACCTAGCATATTCATTAGCCTCCATCTTAAAGAGTTAAGAAAGAAATAGTGTTCTTGTTATTCTTAATAGTTAGAAATAAAATTAATGGGATTAGCCATCCAAGATTTATAGGAAATCAAAATATTGTTTCTTGTATAATTGTTCTTAGTGGATTACCTCTAGAGTGCTACATACACTTTGTAGCTAGTGTTTAATCGAAGGAACAAAGATTGGAGGAGCTTGAAGAAATCAACAAAGGATTGTAGATTGGAAGAGCTTGAAGAAATCAAGAGAGGAGTAGATCTTGTAGCGGTTCAAGAGTTGAATCATCAAAGGTATTATCTCTTGTTAATCTTCATCAATTAATAGTTATGCATAAGGTGATTCATGGATAAGTTGCAAAAATTTTAATTTCCATTTTCCGTTGCGTATTAGAATTAGATTGTGATTTTGCAAACTTACAGGTGGGACCCCCTCACCACTAGATATAAATCTAGGGTTTCATGGAGTGCTTATAAAATCGACTTAAAATATTTTAAATGACTAGATCCACAATCGATCTAAGCAAGATCTAGCAAAAAGGGTAAAGCTTTGAACTTTGAAACCATTAATAAGCTAGATTCAGGCTAGATCATTTTTTAGTTAAGGATTCTCTTGGGTAGGGAATTCTATCTTTTTCCTTCCCTTATCGTAGTGAGTTTTCTTTATCATAATTCCTTTTAAGAGTTCCCATTTCTTTTGATGAGAAGTTTGGTACAACCTTGGACTCCTTCCATTTCAACGAATCTTAAAAATGCCCCAGCCCTTGCACGTGTTGTTATGGGCGATTCATATAAAAACTCGCTTTGTTGACGACGCCAAGTTACCCATAGTGGGCAATATCCTGCACACCAGGCAAATAACAAAATGCGCAAAAAGCTTGACGACTCGGGCTGTCAGGGATATCTCCGATATAAGGATTACTATAATCTCATCAATGAGGCATACGAAGTTAAAGTTTATGAAATTGAATGTTTATTAGCACTATAACTTAGCTCGTATTCGCGGTGTTTTTGTCTTATCGCTAAATAATTTGAAATCGAGTAAGAAAATGAATCTTTCCTAAGCAATTTATGAATAGTGAATGATGTGTTGTGTATATATTAATCTCAAGGTTGCTTTTATTTTTTTTTATTTTGATAATTTTTCATTTAACAAATTATGAAATTATAAGAAAACTTTTAAGCATCCATGGTCATTATGCATGAGTAAGATCAAATTCAAAAGAGCTACATTTTTTTATCAAAGGTACTTCATCTTCATTTTTGGTGCCATTCTTCACAGAATTGATGTCATATGACATGCGCACTATGAATGTCATAACCCTTAGTAGGGGTTTCTCTTTCATGACTTTAGATGGTCTCATTTTCTCTCACTCAAATTGTTTTCTTCTTTTTGACTCTATATTTTCTTTTCTCTCTTTTTTTCTTCGCTTAACATGTCTCGTTTTCTTAGGCTATTCAAAGTTACCCTTTTAACGAATTTTGGACCAATGACTCCCAAACTAAACGGCTTTAGGGCACCCTGTAAAGACTCCCCTTCGGGTTTACTTGCTCGAGTAACAAAGGCCACACTTTGAGACAAGTTAGGTGGTCTACTCTATTTATTCCTCGCTTGACCTTGTGCATGATTCATTTTCATAGGCTTAAGTTACCAATATAGCGAGCGTTGGGTTAGTAACTCCCAAACCAGGCGGCTTTAGGGCACCAGGCATAAAGATACCCCTCAGGCTTAATTACTTGAGTCACTCAAACCATGATTTCGATCTGCTCAGGTCTCCCTTTTCGCAATGCTCGTTCTCTTAGGCTCTAAGTTACCTATGTAGCGAGCGTTGGGCTGGTGACTCCCAAACCAGATGGCTTTAGGGCACCAAGTGTAAAGACATTCCTCAGACTTAATTACTCGAGTAACCCAGGCCATGATTCGAGACATTAGATTTATCTTATGTCTTCACACTAACTGTCATCGTTGCCGCCATAGTTTTATACCCCACAACTAAGAGTCAGGGCAAGCACAAAGTACAGACATGCATATGAGGTCGATTCTGCTCCAAATAGCGCTTTGAACTAGGATCTCGTGCCTAATCAAAAGGTTGAATAGTTTTAATCTTTTGATCATACTCATGATTCCTGCTCCATTGACGCTTATTAGAATTAATTCAATTCATAACAAGTCAAATAAAATTTTTGCTTCAAATTTCTTTTTTTTTCTTTTTTTCTCTCTCTCTTTTTAAGGATTCTAATGCAAGATTTATCAATAATTAAAATATCTACCATCCCTAATGTATGTAAATGGAGATAAAAAAATAAATAAAGAGACGAAAGAGTCGTACCTAACACGTGGGTAGTTGTTCTTTAAGAAAATTAAGATTGAAATAGACCAAATGATCGTACCTAATAACTAATGAAATGATACGAGGGAAGCTCTGATGATGAAGACGCATGCTGATGGGATTGTGCTATGGGCACCAACTTGTGCATTATCCCTTTTGGGACAGTCGATAAATGCCCTAGTATCGAGTTGTCGTCGATTCTGAAATTTCCCCAGTCTTGTTTGTTGTCAGGGTTGTTGTTTTGTTGTGTGTTTAACGGGTGGGCTGATGAGATATCGAGACCCCAAGAATCCTTTGTCTTATGACTCGCTTGGTGATCAAGTATAGGGTACGAGTTTTGACGTTCGGGTGTCCCTGCCACCGTTTCTGTCTTGGAAGTGCCTTCGGCTTTGATGACCTTTTTCTTCTAATTGGACGAAGGTTTGTGATTGAAGGTGTCAGCTCATTGACGGTCATGAGAGGAGTCATTGGATAGTTACTTCGCAATGTCGAGTCGATATTTCCTATAATCTTTTCTGTATCGCCTTGGGTTCTATCTGTCTTTGCTGATGATCATGCTGGATATTGTTATGTTTATGATTTTCATGTTATTGCTCCAACTTTGATGATTGATGTCGAGATGCCTTCGGAGTCTACTAAATTAGATCTTAAGAGTTCGACATGGTTTAGGATGTGACGGCTTCAACCGGGTTTGGGCCCCACTGAAAGTAGTATGCACACAAGCCAATCATATTTGATATGATGTAGCATATACTTTGTAATCTTATTCGGTTATTAAACCCATTTTACTTTATCTACATTGTGCTGTTATATTAAATATGATAAACCCATAGTTTTGGGCAATGCTTTTAGAATCATGATGGTGATCATGCTAATGAGATCTAAATTCTAGATAGCTTACAAAATAAAATCGTTCCTAATCGTTAGATTACTAAAAAGGGTATTAGTGAATCCGGATAGATTAGTACATACGTTGCTTGCTCTTAGGAAGAGGATGATTGATCTCATAATCATTTGGGTGGAGACACTAAAGCAAGTATGTAGGTGCTTATTGGAGAATAAGTTCACTGAACGTGGCTCGTTTAGGAATACCTAATGTAGTTTTACTCGCCTATTAATAGGAATTCCTCTAGTGATAGTAGTACAAGTGATCCTTGGACTTGAGATCATCATAGTATCTTGTGTATGATGAGTTATACTTTGACATGTCCCTTAAGACCTTTAGGGTATATCAAAGGGTATGATTGGGTATAATAAGTTGTACATGGAGATAGGTGAATGATCAACAAAGAATCTACCACGTCTAGTAAAAGATGTGAATGTCCTATGTGATTCGATAAATGACAACTCAGTAGTCCTTGGCCAAGGCAGAATGAAATTAGATAGGAATTTCTAATTTGCATTATTTAGAATTGTGCATTTGGGAATCAAAATACATATAATTAAATAAAATAAGACTTGATATAAATTCCATGTCTTATATTTAATTGGGACATTGTATGGTAGAAGGATTGAATTGTATGGTAACTATGCACTGAAAGGTTCTTTTATGATTAATGTTAAAATCTATATTATCTGGAAAGTCGTTGATCGCTAAGAGGGCTTACCCTTATTGTAGAATAAATGTTATTTATTTAAATGAATTAAATAGTTTAATTTATTTATTTAAATAAGATTAGAATTATTTTATTTGATTTATTCACAACTGGTTTAATATGGAGAACCTAAAGGGTCACACCGCAAAAGGAAAAATATTTATTTAAGAAGTAAATGACATAATTGTAATAATAAGTTAAGTGTATTTAATTTAGTCTATGGAGATAGAATAAATTAAATAGCTTAATATTTATTATTTAATATTTTAGAAATATTAAATATAAATTAATAAGAGGAGTCTTATTATTATTATTACTATTACAATTATTTAATTCCTAATAGGGATTGAGAATTAATTAATAGAAGTACTCTCTCATGAATTCATAATTGGATTAGGAGCATAATTAATTAAAGGAGTTTAATTATAATAGAAACCCTAATCCTTAATAGTTTAGGGAAGGGTTATTCCTACATCTATAAATAAGAGGAGTCTTATTATAGATTAGGGTTATACACTCTTGCATTAGATTGTGGAGAGTACTTGCAATTTCTATAGAGATAGAAACTAGGGTTTTGCGAACACCCATCTTCTTGAACAACTATTCTTCCTTGTTGGATCACCTCTAGAGGCCAAACACATGGGTGGCTAACGTTGATCAAGCGAAGGAATTTAGTCGGTGGAATTCAAGGAGAACGCGTAGGAATTGGAGGTGAACTTGTACCCGAGGAAGCTTTGATTCACGAGGGTATAATTCTCTATCTCTATCTCTTTTGTTAATTGATAATTGAACACAAGGAAAGATCATGGTGATGGTTTGTATGAAAAATTTTAAAATCCGTTTTATCACGCTTCCGCCCTATTTATGTAATTTGATTGCATGCTTACGTTATATACAAACCCAACAGTGGTATCAGAGCCTAATCCTTGTGTTAATTATTAATTTTGATGATTCCATGTATAAATTGATATGCGATACGATCGGATTTTTGGGCAAAAAACGTTTCTCTGAATCTGCATCGCGGCGCGGCAGTGCCGCTTCCAGTTCATTCTGGACCGCGGCCGCGCCTGAACCAAGAAAACGTTTCTGGGGGTGCAGCGCAGCTGCGCCGCTCCTAGTTCAATTTGGAGCTAGGCCGCGCCGGTATGCAGAGTTTGAAAAATTTTGTTTTTCTCAATTAACATAAATGGTTTATTTAATTGATAAAAGTTTAAAATAAAGATGTTTATTTTATTTGAAATATGATTTCAAATTGCCAAAATTAAAGTAGTTTAATTTGGATTTGGTTTTTTGATTAAAATAAAAGAGTTTGTTTTGTTTCAAAAACTAAATATTAGCAAAACTTTTGCCCATTAATGAATATCAATGTATATATGGAATGGTTTTATTATTCACGAAATGAATGTTATTTATTGATACATATGGAGATATGCATGATAATAAATAGGGATTGATTATGGACTATTGACCAATGTGTGATTGGAATTATTTTAGAGGATGCTTGAATGAATAAGTTTTTATAAATGGGGTCTGCGTAGCTCGTCTTCTCTAATCTTTCTTAATGTAAATTCTATCTCCCTCCTATGTACTTTCCCTTGACTGCTGATCAAGGTTTCTCTTTATTGTAAATAGTTCATGTAATAGGATTAGTTAGAATTATTTTGAAGAATTGGAGACAAAGGAGCAAAGAGCGCTTGAAGACCCGTTTGTATTGGAGCCCAAGTTTAAATGTAATAGTTATATTTAAATTTAATTCTTGCACCCTAGGTTTGACCTTTTGGTTCACTTGATGGCTCTAGTGAACCAAACTAGAATAAAAGTCCATAATCAATCCGGGTAGAATATAGTATTCTATATGTGCATGATTACAATATATATATATATATATATATATATATATATATATATATATATATATTATCCAACATACTTCGCATGTCAAATAATATGATGCGTATTATATATATATATACATATATATATATGCATGCGCGCTAAACAAGATGAAACTAATAATAATAAACCCTTCAAAGAAATTATATTAAGTCCTAAGCGTTCAAAGATATTTGGAATATCGAACGTCGCCTTCTAGCATGGTAAAGCGATAGAGTATTAAATATTTAATATGAGTTTATTGTGTCACACAAGGCAAGTATTAAATATTTAAGATGTTGCTTTATCACATTCGATGCTTATAAATAGACTGAACGATGCTGTTTTGTTGTGTCACACAAGGACAATGTTTTTCTTTCAAATATATGGAAGTGCTAGGTTGGACTTAACTTGGATAATTTTGATTCAGATGTGTCACACTTGATCAAAATAATCTAAGAGGAAAAATACAAGGAGTTACATAGTGATGTAATTGACAATAGTTGTCTACCTATTTATTTATATGTAGTTTGTTGTGTCACACAAAGCTATATACATTTGAAATGGGATCCTTAGTCTCACTAGCAAATCTTTGATTAGAATTACCGAACTATATAATGAGGGTAATATAGTTTGATGAAAAAGTGAGAGATACCAATTTAAAATAAAGACCTAATTTATTTTGGTAATTAATTAAATGAATGTATGCTAAAATATTGTTAAATTACAAATTTATTTATCAAAATTTTACAATGTCTAATTCACTATCACTACGTAGCATATTAGATGCTAATTAACCGGACCGAACTACACGAACTGGTTAAAGAATCTGAGAATAGTTCTCAAGGCTGAAAAGCTATCTTATATCCTTAATACGCATATCCCTGCAATGGTTGCAGACAATGCCTCTGAGGAAGAGATTGCTACTTTTAGAAAGTGGCAAGATGATGCACAGTTGGCTCAATGTATTATGCTCGCATCCATAAGTAACGAGCTTCAGCATCAGCATGAAACTATGGATGCTCCTTCTGTACTCCTGCACCTTTAAGGAGTTGAATGGTGAGGAAAGTAGGACTGCTAGATATTAGATATCTAAGGAGCTCTTCCAATCTAGAATAACCGATGGCACTACAGTATAGACAAATATCCTAAAAAATGATCAATCTGATTAAACAATTGGGATAATTGGGTTTTGTAATAGATGGAGAGATGATCCAAGATTTGATCTTGCAATCACTTTCGAACTCTTTCTCACAATTTGTTGTGAATTTCCACATGAATAAGCTATATGTCAGCCTGCTTGAGTTGCTTAAACATGTTGAAAACTGTAGAGAGTCATTTTCTAACCAAGAAAGACCAAGTCTTATTGGTAGATAATTCATCCAGGAAGCAGAAGAGGGCCAAACGATCTTCTTAAAAGAAGAACAATTCAAAGAATGTATAAGGAAAGGCAATAACTAAGGACACTAAGAACAAAACTGATGCAGATAGCAAAGGAGTTTGCTTCCACTACAATAAGCCTGGACACTAGAAATGAAACTGTAAGGAGCATCTTGCAGAGGCTAACCAGAAGAAGTTTAGTGAAGCTTCGATTACAGATATAGGTTTGTTCATGATTGAAATAATTTTTTTTGTAAGTCAAGGTTCTACTTGGGTATTGGATACCGGCTATAGTTCTCACGTATGCAATTCAATGTAGAGACTAAGCAGAAGTAGAAAGCTAAACAAAGAGTAAGTAATCTTACGTGTGGAGAATGGAACAATGGTTGCTACATTAGTCGTAGGAACTTATAGTTTAGCGTTGCCTACGGGTAAGTCTATTAAGTTAATAAGTTGTTATTATGTTCCAGTTGTCTTTAGAAACATTATTACTTTCGTTGTTGGACAAGAAATGTTCTGGTATTATATTTAAGAACAATAGTTGTTCTATTTATAATGATAATGTTTTGCTTGACACTGAAAGATCACCTGATGCACTTTGTAAACTTGACTTACATGAAAAAAAAATAATTTTGCAAATTGAACAAATTACTAAAAGAAAAGGAGATGATCATTCAAAGAGTTGAATATGTATATTTAATAAATACAAGTCTGAATCATTTGAAAGATTCAAAGAATTCAGATGTGAAACAAATTGACAAAGTATTAAGATTCTTTGATCAGATCGAGGAAGGAATACTTGTACAATGAGTTTCTAGATCATCTCAAAATGGTATTTTCTTATAATGGACGCTTTTTGATATACAATAATTGATTGGTGTATCTAAAAGGAAAATCGTACCATGTAGGACATCGTGCGGTCCATAATGATTTTTACCGACATTCCAGTATCCATCTGGGGTTATGCCCAAGAAACGACTGCATATCTACAAAATAAGGTAACCTCAATGTCCGGCCCTAAGACTCCATAAAAGTTATAGATATTGTGGATTCCTAGTCTTAAGTATGTTAAGATAAGGGGTTGTTCAGCTTATGTGAAAAGGTTTCAAAAGGATAAGCTTGGGACAAGAAAATCTGACAAGTGCAGATTTGTGGAACTTCCTCAAGTAAGTTTAGGATAAGAGTTCTATAATCCTACTAAGCAAAAGGTGTTTGTTATGAAACACGCTGCCTTCTTGGATAAAGGTGTTTATCATTGAAGGAGCTAGTGGGAGGATAATATATCTTGAAGGAGTTTAAGAACCACAAAGCATTTTTAGTCAAATCGAGGAACCTGTAGATAAACCTATTGTACCACAACCGAATCGTAAATCTGGAAGAAGTACCGAAGATACTTGGGAGGTATGGATTCATCATAGGGGTGATGATGAGGTACGCATCATAGAGGATGATGATCAGTTATATACGATGAGGCTATGAGTAGTAAACACTCAGAGAAATGGCAGATGACCATGAAATCCGAAATGGACTCCATGTATGAGAACCAAGTATAGACTCTGGTTACTCCACTAAAAGGCATAGTGCCTAGAGGGTGTATATAGGTCTTTAAGAGAAAGATTGGGGCAAATGGCAAGGTGCAGACCTATAAGACCAGACTTATTTAAAAGGTTTCAAATAAAGTAAAGGAGTTGACTGTGATGAAACCTTATTATCGAGTAATGCTCAAGTCTATTTGGATTTTGCTTGTGATTATAGCTTATTATGAAATCTGGCAAATGGATGTAGAGACGTCCTTCCTCAATGAAGACTTGAGGAGAATGTATGTATGATACAGCCAGAGAAATTTGTTTCAAAGGTTGAAGAAAATCGTGTTTTAAGCTACGATGATCCATTTATGGATTGAAGCAAGCTTCTCAAAGATGGAACATTCGTTTTGATGAGACAATCAAAAGAGTTTGATTTTATTAAAAACGAGAATGAACCTAGTGTGTACAAAAGGGTCAGTGGGAGCACTGTGACATTCCTATTATTATATGTTGATATACTACTGATAAGGAATAACACACCAATGCTACAATTAGTAAAGATAAAATTGTGTAAACATTCCTCTATGAATAACTTGGGAGGAACATCCTATAAATTGGGGATATAAATCTATATAGATAGATTTAAAAGGATGTTCGGCTTGACCCAATGAACGTATATTCATTCGATGCTAAAGGCGTTTAGCATGGCAAACTCTAAGAGATGTCTCATGATGATGAACCATGGATTGTATCTCTTTAAATTTTCCTCAATAAAAAAAAGAGATCGCATGAGTTACTATCATGTATGCAATGAATATACAAGGCCTGATGTTGATCAGTCATATTTTGGAGAAGATCACTGTAAGACAGTGATAAACATCTTTAAGTACTTAACCGATACTGAAGATGTGATCATGATTCATGGTAGGTCTGAATTAAAACTAAGGGGTTAAACAGACTCAAGTTTTTTCATACTAACCAAGACGATAACAAATCCACTTTAGGTTAAATCGTTACCTTGAATGGTGGTGCAATGAATTAGAAAGGTTCCAAACAATAAAGAGTTGCTGGTTTAGTGACAAAGACAAAGTATATAGCTATAAACGAAGCTTGAAGTTGATTGTTTGGATGAAAAGTTCATTACAGAACTAGGAATAGTTCCTAAGTCTCATCTTGGATTCAAATATGTATTGCGGCACTTTCATTTGATTAGAGGAATCATTGAAAGAAGGAGAAGTCACTATAGAGATAGTGGACTCTCAAGAACGACACTTAGAGAAGAAGGGTATAAGATACCATAGCGATTGGCTTTAGTGCAAGTGGGAGATTAAAAGTAGTATGCACGCAAGCCAATCATATTTGATATGATGTAGCATATACTTTGTAATCTTATTCGGTTATTAAAGACATTTTACTTTATCTACATTGTGCTGTTATATTAAATGTGATAAACCCATAGTTTTGAGCAATGCTTTTAGAATCATGATGGTGATCATGCTAATGAGATCTAAATTCTAGATAGCTTACAAACTAAAATTGTTCCTAATCGTTGGATTACTAAAAAAGAGATTAGTGAATCCGGATAGATTAGTACATACGTTGCTTGCTCTTATGAAGAGGATGATTGATCTTATAATCATTTGTGTGGAGACACTAAAGCAAGTATGTAGGTGCTTATTGGCAAATAAGTTTACTGAATGTGGCTCGCTAAAGAATACCTAATGGAGTTTACTCGCCTGTTAAAAAGAATTCCTTTAGTGATAGTAGTACAAGTGATCCTTGGACTTGAGATCATCATAGTATCTTGTGTATGATGAGTTATACTTTGACATGTCCCTTAAGACCTTTAGGGTATATCAAAGAGTATGATTGGGTATAATAAGTTGTACATGGAGATAGGTGAATGATCAACAAAGAATCTACCACGTCTAGTAAAAGATGTGAATGTAAT
The DNA here is from genome assembly GCA_034770075.1 of Aralia elata. NCBI lineage: Eukaryota > Viridiplantae > Streptophyta > Magnoliopsida > Apiales > Araliaceae > Aralia > Aralia elata. Next base: position 348,167 of record JAVJAP010000027.1, on the reverse strand, counting down.
ATGTGATTCGATAAATGATAACTCAGTAGTCCTTGGCTAAGGCAGAATGAAATTAGAAAGGAGTTTCTAATTTGCATTATTTAGAGTTATGCATTTGGGAATCGAAATACATATAATTAAATAAAATAAGACTTGACAGAAATTCCATGTCTTATATTTAATTGGGACATTGTATGGTAGAAGGATTGAATTGTACGATAACTATGCACTAAAAGGTTCTTTTGTGATTAATGTTGAAATCTATATTATCTGAAAAGTCGTTGATCGCTAAGGGGGTTACCCTTATTGTAGAATAAATGTTATTTATTTAAATGAATTAAATAGTTTAATTTATTTATTTAAATAAGATTAGAATTGTTCTAATTGATTTATTCACAATCGGATTAATATGGAGAATCTAAAGGGTCACATCGCAAAAGAAAAAATATTTATTTAAGAAGTAAATGGCATAATTGTAATAATAAGTTAAGTGTTAATAATTTAGTCTATGGAGATAGAATAAATTAAATAGCTTGATATTTATTATTTAATATTTTAGAAATATTAAATATAAATTAATAAGAGGAGTCTTATTATTATTAATATTAATATTATTTAATTCCTAATAGGGATTCGAAATTAATTAATAGAAGTACTCTCTCATGAATTCCTAATTGGATTAGGAGCATAATTAATTAAAGGAGTATAATTATAATAGAAATCCTAATCCTAAATAGTTTAGGGAAGGGTTATTCCTACATCTATAAATAAGAGGAGTCTTATCATAGATTAGGGTTACACACTCTTGCATTAGATTGTAGAGAGTACTTACAATTTCTATAGAGATAGAAACTAGGGTTTTGCCAACATCCATCTTCTTGAACAAATATTCTTCCTTGGTAGATCACCTCTAGAGGCCAAACACTTGAGTGGCTAACGTTGATCAAGCGAAGGAATTTAGTTAGTGGAATTCAAGGAGAACGCGAAAGAATTGGAGGTGAACTTGTACCCGAGGAAGCTTTGATTCACGAGGGTATAATTCTCTATCTCTATCTCTTTCGTTAATTGATAATTAAACACAAGGAAAGATCATGGTGATGGTTTATATGAAAAATTTTAAAATCCGTTTTATCACGCTTCCGCCCTATTTATGTAATTTGATTGCATACTTATGTTATATACAAACCCAACACCCACAACGACTAATTATCGGATACTAAAAACGACAGTATTTTGTCAACAGTATTATCACATGCAACTATTGAAATACCCGGTAATAAAAGAATAGTAGCACGTGTTTTTCCACAGTAGTACGCGGTATTCCACAGTAGCACACGGTATTGCATAATATTTCATATTATTGATTCAATAATTGATAAAGTAACAATTTCGCAGTATTTTAACTCAATAGTTGTTACAGTAACATCCGCATAGTATTTTATATTATTAAATCGGTTATTTGTCACGACACAGTGACTCATATTATTTGATATGATATTATTAAACCAGTTAGCATTATTAACAATGTCTAGAAGTTCTGTCAAGGAAAGGGGTTATTTAATTACGCGTTATTTTCTATGGAAAGCCCCCTTTTCTCTGGAAATGATCTGGTTGTTAATATTGTGAGTCTATAATATTAATAGTGAATAAATTATTGAAAGATTGAAAATGTGTTAATTAAAAATAAGTGATGTGTGGTAGATATTTATTCAATTTTTGTTATAAATAGAGGGATTTATCATGAAGCGTTTGTTGTAAGTTTAACATATGGGAACCACAATTATCTTCTTCGACATTAATATTTATTCAAATATATTATTATAATATTATATTATAATATAATAGTATAGTTTTATAAAAACTTTTTAATATAATATTATAATGATATAATATTATAATATTATATTAACTTTATCAGATTGTTAAGTTTTTCAAAACTTCTCGTGCACTTCTTCTTTTCCAAATCGGTTGGCTAAGAATTTATCTCCTGCATATTCTTTTTCCTTTTTCCAAATTGGTGGCTTGAAAAACTTCTCCCACAATTCATTTTTTTTTCCAAATTCATGGGCCCTCACCCATAAGAAAAGGTGAGTTAGGCAGGAAATTAGGCATGCATTAGCTAAGAAATTAGGAAAGTTTATTTTATTATTCCACCGGGTAGCACCATAAAAGGGAGGTAACTGTTAGGTTTGTATATAACGCAAACATGCAATCAAATTACATAAAGAGGGCGGAAGCGTGATAAAACGGATTTTAAAATTTTTATACAAACCATCACCATGATCTTTCCTTGTGTTCAATTATCAATTAGCAAAAGAGATAGAGATAGAGAATTATACCCTCGTGAATCAAAGCTTCCTCGGGTACAAGTTCACCTCTAATTCCTTCGCTTTCTCCTTGAATTCCACCGACTAAATTCCTTCGCTTGATCAACGTTAGCCACCCAAGTGTTTGGCCTCTAGAGGTGATCCACCAAGGAAGAATAGTTATTCAAGAAGATGGGTGTTGGCAAAACCCTAGTTTCTATCTCTATAAAAATTGCAAGTACTCTCCACAATTTAATGTAAGAGTGTGTAAACCTAATCTATGATAAGACTCCTCTTATTTATAGATGTAAGAAAACCCTTCTCCTAAACTATTTAGGATTAGGGTTTCTATTATAATTAAACTCCTTTAATTAAATATGCTCCTAATCCAATTAAGAATTCATGAGAGAGTACTTCTATTAATTAATTCCCAATCCCTATTAGGAATTAAATAATAGTAATAGTAATAATAATAAGACTCTTATTAATTTATATTTAATATTTTCAAAATATTAAATAATAAATATTAAGCTATTTAATTTATTCTATCTCCATATACTAAATTAAATACACTTAACTTATTATTACAATTATGCCATTTACTTCTTAAATAAATATTTTTCCTTTTGCGGTGTGACCCTTTAGGTTCTCCATATTAAACTAGTTGTGAATAAATCAATTAGAACAATTCTAATCTTTTTTAAATAAATAATTTAAACTATTTAATTCATTTAAATAAATAACATTTATTCTACAATAAGGGTAAGCCCCCTTAGCGATCAACGACTTTCCAGATAATATAGATTTCAACATTAATCACAAAAGAACCTTTCAGTGCATAGTTACCGTATAATTCAATCTTTCTACCATACAATGTTCCGATTAAATATAAGACATGGATTTACTGTCAAGTCTTATTTTATTTAATTATATGTATTTCGATTCCCAAATGCATAACTCTAAATAATGCAAATTAGAAACTCCTTTCTAATTTCATTCTGCATTGGCCAAGACTACTGAGTTGTTATTTATCGAATCACATAAGACATTCACATCCTTTACTAGACGTGGTAGATTCTTTGTTGATCATTCACCTATCTCCATGTACAACTTATTATTACCAATCATACCCTTTGATATACCTTAAAGGTCTTAAGGGACATGTCAAAGTATAACTCATCATACACAAGATACTATGATGATCTCAAGTCCAAGGATCACTTGTACTACTATCACTAGAGGAATTCCTATTGACAGGCGAGTAAAACTCCATTAGGTATTCCTTAGCGAGCCATGTTCAGTGAACTTATTCACTAATAAGCACCTACATACTTGCTTTAGTGTCTTCACACAAATGATTATAAGATCAATCATCCTCTTCTTAAGAGTAAGCAACGTATGTACTAATCTATCCGGATTCACTAATCCCATTTTTAGTAATCCAACGATTAGGAACGATTTTAGTTTGTGAGCTATCTAGAATTTAGATCTCATTAGCATGATCACCATCATGATTCTAAAAGCATTGCTCAAAACTATGGGTTTATCACATTTAATATAACAGCACCATGTAGATAATGTAAAATGCCTTTTAAGAAAATCAATTCTTTTATTAATAAATGAATAAGATTACAAAGTATATGCTACATCATATCAAATATGATTGGCTTGTGTGCATATGACTTTCAATCTTCCACTTGCACTAAAGCCAATCGCCATGGTATCTAATACCCATCTTCTTTAAGTGACGATCAAACTGCTGTTGTGTTAAAGCTTTAGTAAATGGATCCGCAATGTTGTCTTGAGAGTCCACACGCTCCAGGGTGACATCTCCTCTTTCAATAATCTCTCTAATCAAATGAAACTGTCACAACACGTGTTTGGATTTCTGATGAGACCTTGGTTCCTTAGCCTACACAACAGCTCCGGTGTTGTCACAGAATAAAGGTACAGCTCCTCTAATGCTAGGAACCACTATAAGTTTAGTTATGAACTTTTTCATCCAACCAGCTTCCTTTGCAGCTTCACTTGCAGCTATGTACTCTACCTCCGTCACTGAATCAACAACTGTTTGCTGCTTGGAACTCTTCCAACTCATTGCGCCACCGTTTAAGGTAAACACATACCCTGAAACGGATTTACTGTCATCTTGGTCCGTTTGAAAACTTGAGTCTGTATCGCCCTCTAGTTTCAATTCAGACCCACCGTAGACAAGAAATACATCCTTAGTTCTTCTCAAGTACTTTAGGATGTTTTTCACTGCCTTCCAGTGCTCTTCTCCTGGATTCGACTGATATCTGCTTGTTACACTAAGTGCATGAGCGACATTTGGTCTAGTACATATCATACCATACATGATAGATCCTATTGCTGAAGCATAAGGAATCTTACTCATACAGTCTCTCTCCTCAGGTGTCTTTAAACCATGTTTCTTAGAGAGATGTATTCCATGGTTCATCGGCATGAGACCTCTCCTGGAATCTTCCATGCTAAACTTCTTTAGCATCGAGTCAATGTACTTTTCTTGGGTCAAGCCAAGCATCCTTTTAGATCTATCTCTATAGATCTTTATCCCCAAAATATAGGATGCCTCACCCAAGTCCTTCGTGGAAAAGTGTTTAGATAACCAAATTTTGACCGACTATTGATGAGCGTGTTTTATACACACAATTTGGGTACTTTTCGCCTTGATAATTTGCAAGTCTTTAGGTAGTTTATATAGTTTTTATGTATTTTTATCTTATTTTTACATAAATTAGTTTTTAGTTACTTTTACATGTTTTATGTTGCTTTGATGCATTTTTATCACGTTTGTAGGAATTGAAATAAAGACCGACCGGATCGTTGTTTGGATTGACTCATTGTCCGTGCCTGGACGTCGGTGCCCGAATGGTAATATGATGGATTGTGGTAATTGGCGGCGCCCGGTGCTTAATTTGACAATATTTGGCAGTTGGGCGTGCACGGCGTTGGATTGCGTGCACGGCATTCGGCGTCGGCCAAGCCACGTGGGCATGCCCGTGCTTGGATGTTCGTGCCCGAATAATAACACGGTGAGAAATTATGTTTGGCGATGCTCGGGACTTAATTTGATGACATTTGGAAGTTGGGCGTGCACGACGTCGGAGTGCGTGCACGGCGTGCGGCGTCAACCAAGCCGTGGGCACGACGTGCGTTGGGCGTTGGGCGCTGGGCAGCCTCGGCGTTGGGCGCGCGCGCGGGCGGCATGGGCGGCATGGCTCGGCAGCATCCAGGCGCCAGCGTGCGGGCGCACGCCTGGCGCGCGCGGGCGCGCGCGCTTGGCTCGGCGGCCTCGGCAGCGCAGCGGAGCGGCATGCAGGCGCCAGCGTGCGGGCGCACGCCTGGGGCGCGCGGGCGCGCGCGCGCGCATGTCTCGGCAGCCTCGGCAGCGCCATGGGCGGCATGCAGGCGCTTGGGCGCGGGCGCACGCCTGGGCGTACGGGCGCACGCCGCCGTGCTGAGTGCGATCTGACACAGCCATAGTGCGATCTGAGCTCCATTTTGTCCGATTTTGGCTAGGGTTTCTTCATGAAGACTATATATATTCTCTTCCAAGCTACATATCAGATATCTAGAGAGAGGGAGGCTACAAAAATACATCAACCAACAGAGCTTAAGGCTGGAAATCAAGCTGAATCAAGCCAAAAGCCAAGGAACTCAGTCAAGAAGAATTGCAAGGCCAAGGTGGAGAGCTAGAAACCATCAGCAATCAAAGGAACACTAGCTGAATAGCTTCAAAAGTGGTTTCATTTCTAGATTTCCATCTCCTTTGTAATTCGAATTTGACAATGTATCAATTGAAAATGATGTTTATTGTAGCTATCATGAACTAACCTTCTATTCTAAGATTGCAATGGAACCCAACACTTAATTTGAATTGAATTCTCTCTCTATTGATTTTAGTTATGCATGTGTGAATTGATTGTCATAACCTTTGCTTCTAGATTAATTGCTTGGCCCGTAATTACCGTGGGAACCTATATGAACTTGACGAACGGATTATAGGTTAAGACCTAGTTATGATAACATGCGAAAGTATAGATTGTTGTGGGTTATTAATTGGATTAAGTGACGTGTGTCTTATTAATTATCTGCAATAATAGGTATCTTGATAGTAGTTGGGATAGATATATACCTAATTACCGCATGCAACCTATTGAGAATCTAATCTTAATGACTTCCGACGTGAAAGTTGGTAATTGAAGGGAGGATTATTTAGATTTGGTGACACGTGTCTAGTAATCATTCCTGAAATTAGTCTCTTGATAGTGTATAGGATAGACATATACCTATACACCGCTTAGGAAGATTCGTGATTGACCATCGACAGAGGCTCTTATGTAGTTTTGACTTCTCGGTTGTCAATTCGTATGCTATAACTAATTGAAAAGAGAGAGTTAGGAGATTCAAATGACGTGTTGGGGGAAATTGTAATCTTAGACCCTTCCATCTTGATATTTTACCGCACTTTACTCATTATTTGACTTGTGAACTCAACCAATCAATAAATTATCAAATCTTCATTGTTTAAATTAGATCAATTTGATAGACGATTGGTACTTGGTTATTATTTGTCACAATTCCCTGTGGGTTCGACTCATATCTTATCATATATTACTTGTTAACCGTGTATACTTGCACGTGTGTGTTTATCGATAGCTAAATCGACCAACAACTATAGCATAGGAACTTCATTCCCTATCAGTAATATATCATCAACAGATAATACAAGGAATGAAACATCGCTTCCACTAACCTTCTTGTACACACATGGTTCATCCTCATTTTTGATAAAATCAAACTTTTTGATTATCTCATCAAAACGGATGTTCCACCTTCAAGAAGCTTGCTTCAATCCATAAATGGATCGTTGTAGCTTATAGACTTGGTTTGTTCCAACCGTTGAAACAAAACCCTCTGTCTGTATCATATATACATTCTCCTCAAGCTCTCTATTGAAGAAGGCCGTCCATTTGCCAGATTTCGTAGTCATAATAAGCTGCAATTGCAAGCAAAATCTGAATAGACTTGAGCATAGCTACTAGTGAGAAGGTTTCATCATAGTCAACTCCTTATCTTTGTTTGAAACCTTCTATAACCAGTCGGGCCTTATAGGTCTCTACCTTACCGTCCGCTTTAGTCTTTCTCTTAAAGACCCATTTATACCCAATAGGCTTAATACCCTCAGGTGGTGAAACCAAAGTCCATACTTAGTTTTTATACATGGAGTCCATCTTGGATTTCATGGCTTCAAACCATTTCTCTGAGTCTTTACTACTCATAGCCTATTCGTAAGTCAATGGATCATCATCTCCTATGATGCGTACCTCATCATCATCCTCTATGATGAATCTATACCTATCAAGTATCTTCGGTACTCTTCCAGATTTACGAATAGGTTATGGTACATTAGGTTCTTCCACTTGGTCAGGTACCTGACTTTGATCCATAGTATTTTGTGGTTATTGAACTTCTTCAAGATATATCTTACTCCCACTAACTCCTTCAAGGATAAACTCCTTTTCCAAGAAGGCAGCGTGTTTCGTTACAAACACCTTTTGATCAGTAGGATGATAGAAATAATACCGTACAGTTTCTTTAGGGTATCCCACAAATCTACACTTGTCGAATCTAGTCTTTAGCTTATCATGCTCAAACCTTTTGACATAAGCTGGACAACCCCAAGTCTTAATATACTTAAGATTTGGTTTCCTCCCTGTCCATAATTCATATGGGGTCTTTGGGACGGATTTGGTAGGTACTTTGTTAAGTAGATATGTAGCCATTTCTAAGGCATAACCCCAGAAAGATATTGAAAAGTCGGTAAAACTCATCATGGAATGAACCATGTCCAACAATGTTCGATTTCTCCTTTCAGATACACCATTCAACTGTGGCGTCCCTGGTGGAGTCCACTCTGAGATTATACCATTTTCTTTGAGACAATTTAGAAACTCATTGGTTAAGTGTTCCCCTCATCGATCCAAACGAAGAATCTTAATACTCTTATCAGTTTGCTTCTCTACTTCACTTCTGAATTCATTGAACTTTTCAAACGATTCAGATTTGTATTTCATTAAATACACATATCCAAATCTAGAATGATCATTAGTGAAAGTAATAAAATAAGAATACCCTTCTCGTGCATTCGTTGTCATAGGTCCACATACTTCTGTGTGTACCAACACTAACAACTCTGTAACTCTTTCTCTTTTTCCACTAAAAGGGGATTTAGTCATCTTACCCATGAGACAAGATTCACATGTTGGATATGATTCGTAATCAGATAGCTCTAAAAGCCCATCTTTATACAACTTGGTTAATCTTGTTTCATTGATATGACCGAGTCTATAGTGCCACATAAAGGTATAATTAACATCATCTCTTTTTCTTTTCTTAGTTTGTTCAATTTGAAGTATATTTTTCATGCAAGTCAAGTATGTAAAGTCCATTCAGTAGATTGCCAACACCATATAAAATATTTTTATTATAAATAGAACAACTGTTGTTCTTTATTATAATATCAAAACCATCCATATCTAATACAGAAATTGAAATAATGTTTCTAATGAGTGTTGGAACATAATAACAATTATTTAAACTAATGAACTTGCCTGAAGGCAGTGCTAAACAATATGTTCCTACAGCTAATGCAGCAACCTTTGCTCTATTTCCCACTCGTAGGACAACTTCATCCTTGTTCAGCTTTCTACTTTTGCTTAGTCCCTGCATATTATTATATATGTGAGAACTACAGCCGGTATCCAATACCCAAGTAGAATTTTGACTTTCAGAAAAATTAATTTCAATCATGAACAAACTTAGATCGGAAGTCGAAGCTTCTCAAAGCTTCTTCTGCTTTTAATCCGCAAGATACTCCTTGCAGTTCCTCTTCCAATGTCCCCGCTTGTTACAATGGTAGCGAATTCCTTTGTTATCAGGATCAGGTTTCTTTTTATCCTTATTCTTCGCCTTGCCCTTAGCCTTTTTGTTTTTCTTCTTTTCAGAAGATACCTTGGGCCTCTTCCTTTTCTTGGAAGAATCATCCACTAGTAAGACTTAGTTATTGTTGGATGAGAAGTAACCTTCAGCAGTTTTCAACATGTTAAGTAACTCAGGCAAGCTGACATCCAACTTATTCATGTGAAAATTCACAACAAATTGTGAGAAGGTGTCCGGGAGTGACTGCAAGATCAAATCTTGACGTAACTCTCCATCCATCACGAACCCTAGCTGTCCAAGTTGTTCAATTAAATTGATCATCTTGAGGACATGAGTCTCAACGGTAGTCCCCTAGGTCATACGAGATCGGAAGAGCTCCTTAGATATCTAATATCTAGCAGTTGTGACGCCCCCAAATCCGTGTATCATCAAACACAAGATATGGTGCTCACGATACATCTTACACCATCATCTTTCTAGAAAAACTCCATAAATTAAAAATAATAATAATAAAATATACACCAACATCCAAATAATCTCATGTTTACATAACCTTAAATAATCTTAAACTTAGCATTTATCGCTACTTTACATTAACGCGAAAATCTAAATCTATTACATAAATAATCTTTCAATTCTTCATCTTAGCCTTTCCCTTGTCCTTTCTCGAGCTCTCTGCCTTTTCACCTTTAACTGAAATGTTAAAGCAAGAATGAGCACAAATTGCCCAGCAAGTAGATAAGACAATATGTTGATGAACATGAAAAGTAGAATCATCTGTTTTGACATTTCTCCATGAACGAAAGAATAATCAAGAAGTAGTGTCGAATGGCAAAGATAAGAGTTCTAGAATTTTCAACTGCATACTAAGGGGTATAAGAACCCTGAACATTGTTTTTAATTCATCAAAAACTATCAGAAGTTTCGACAATCAAATAGACTGTAAAAATATTCTCCGCAAGTACTCCAGGTGATCAGCCTTTCGTACCCTACATTGTGCACAAGTATAAAGTTTAATCGTATAAGCGTAAATGGGACTATATGCCCGTCATCAGTTTTACCCTGTTAATCGGGTTGTTCATCTTAGTATTCATGCGGAACCGCACCAAAACAATTTGGATTGGTAAACTTTAATTAACTATAATGGATTTGAATAATTCAAATGATAATCGTTTCGCATCATTAGTATCTAGCCGAAACAAAAGGTTAGAAGGCAATCTAAAGAAATAGTTCATACTCAAATAAAACTTATACGCAATTGAAACTGAGTTATCATCGATTGAACTTCAACATGATATGAACTCGAATGAGATATAACTTGCAAATGAGGACTTTGTAAACAAATTTCACAAATTAGAAAACTTACTTTCGTGGAAACAAAATGAATTAAGATAGAATACTCGCCTTTCGCATAGTTTACGATTATTGCTTAACTTTACTGCAAATATCCTATATATATTCATATATAGATATTCATTAGCCACTCATTCACATTAACAGATTCTCAAATTTTATTCACTCAATACATACCTAATGCAACTGTTTCATGTTTATAGATATGAATTACAAACATACATTTAACCAAATATACATTTAAAGTAAATCATCATATATCACAAATTGTTGCTTTTGTTTTTACTCCAAAAGTTTCGTTTATAAATCCCGTTTAAACCTTTTGAAACCTTGGTTCTATATAGCCATTACATACTTAGACAGTACAAACATCCCAATTGGCACATAGCAAAGCTTATAAGCGTGCAATATATATGTTCCAAGCCTCAGCTTACAAACAGAACCTGTTGGCAACTCTGCAGCACGGTGTGGTTGCACTGCATTTATGCTTGGGAGTGGCGTGCCGTGCTACTCCCATTCAGGCCCAAAACTGAGTCTTTCAATGCACAACTCTCTTTCTAGCATGTTAGGGTCTTAGTATACAACATATAACAAATATACACATTATTCTGAAGATTTAAAACTAAATTAGGTCCATGCATTCGACATTTAATATATCATTTTGAAATTTCTTTTCAAAACTAGCTTAATAGCTCTTTTCCTTAAAGACTAACCATGATCATATTTGACTCTCATATTATAACTATATAGGTTTTGATACACATGCTCAAATGTTAATAAAATATATTTACGTCGTTTCTTCAATTCAAAAATAGCTTTTTCTAAACAAAATATATATCAAATCATAGTTTACAAATTAACTTTGTGATAACATACTCATGATACATCTTAATACATGTTTAAGGCTTCTTCATGCTCATTATACAAGGTTAAGTTGGGTTCTAAGGGTTGAGCAAATAAATAAAAAAACATCAATTCAGTTCTGGTGCAGGCGGGACCGCGCCCTGTTTAGCCTTGGTACCAGCGCGGCTACGCTAGTACGCAGACATAGGTGATGCAGGCTGCTACTACGAACCAAACTACTAAAAATGTGACGCCCCCAAATCTCTACGCTCCCCTGTAGCAGATCTGGTGCTCACGTGGAACTATACAACTATAAATATTCAATAAAATATGACTTCTAGTTATCCAAGGTTCACAGTATCCCATAACAGGTACTAGTTCCGGCCAGAACGTTGTCTGTGTTTGGATACCCTCACTTAGATACATAGATTCATATCTTATGAATATCTCTTTCATATCCATATTCCCTATCTATCTGACATTCACAGTATTAATGATAAGATTGTCCATATAGGACTCTCAACATCATTTAGATACCCTCATTCAGATGTATAGTTCATATAGACACTGTATTTAACTTAGTACAACTATTCTAAAGAATTTAAAGATCAGAGTATAACGCATTCTATAACATAAAGGATCATAATATATTACATAACGTTTTGTTCGGTTACATCATTCGTTATACTAAGTTATTACAACAACAAGTCTTTAAAAAGACTTAAAGTATACAACAATAAACATTAAAGCTAATAAGCATGGCTTTTCCCCTTGTTAGTCCCAGACGTGCCAGGGATATCATTTATAGCTGCAAAAGAAGATATGCGCAAGAATGAGCTACAAATGCTCAGCAAGTTCATTTAAATATGTAAACACCATGTGTTTGATTTGAAAGATGTCAATGATGTATACTGAGGGTTCTGTACATGAACCATATATTTCATTTAGTTCTATCAGTCTTTAATGACTTAGAACCATTTGAGTTTTGGATATCTGGTAGGTGATCAGCCTCACCAATATCCTAGGAGTATGCATATCATCCTACCAATTTATGTTGATATATTATCAACTGTTCGTCACCTTATATTAAGGGAATTTCGTCACCTTATTTTAAGGGAAAATTTCGGGTTCACCTTACATCAAGGTGTTCCATTTCTCAGTATCAGATGTCGTACCAAACAATTTGGCTTGACACAACAATTTAAGCTCGAACAAGCAATATATGAATAATAAATTCATTTCTTAAGTTATGCTGAACAAGAAGCAATAACTTCACAATAATTGATAGCAAGATGTATAATACTTGCTTAATATAAATTGAGAAAGGTTAGGACACTTGCCTTAGCGTAGCTCACTAAAATTTTAGTACAATCGGTCAACGCACGTAGTCTACGTATACCAATAATAAGCGTTAGCACGTATATAAACATGTATCACGCTAATCTAAACAAGTTTCATTAAGGTTCGACGTTGATTCGGTATCTCGGTCGCATCCTTAATGGCTAAACACATAGATTGTTCGATAAAACTTCATTTGGAAGTCTAATTATTAGTCTAAATAATTTAATTATTATTTCTAACATTTTTAGAAGCTTGGTATTATTTTTAAATAATTTTCAGAAGCTTGGAAGTATTTTTAAATAATTTTACAGGCTTAGGAATATTTTAAAATGATTTAATTATCATTTAGAATAATTTTAAAACATTTAATATGTTATTTAAATGATTTATTTATAATTTAGAATATTTTTTGATATTTAAAATATTATTTAAATGATTTATTTATCATTTATAATATTTTTAGAAAGATAGAATATTATTTAAATGATTTATTTTATCATTAATAATGTTCTTAGAAATTATTTTATCATTATAATAATTTAATTATTACTTATAATAATTTTCAAAAACTTGATTTGATATTTTAAATGATTTAATTATCATTTAAAGTAATTTTTAAATACTTAATATATTATTTAAATGATTTATTTATCATTAATAATATTTAAATATTTAATATTTTATTTAATTATTATATATAATAATTTTATTTACCTTAATATCATTTTTAAATAATTAATATAATTATTTACTAATTTAATACCATTTTTAAATAATTAAAACAATTATTAAATGATTTATCATAATTATTATTTAATATTTAATTAAATTAAATAATAATTCAGAATATATAAAAATATTAAAAATAATTTTTTTATAATTAAAAATGAATTTTCGGATTTATTTATTAATTATTAATAATTATTTAATAATTATTTATTATTTTATAATTTATTTAATTAATTTTTATTTTATTTTTATTAAAAATCCGTCGCTAAAGGGCTTTAGCGACGGTTTGCTTAGTTTCATAGGTTTCTGGGTTGGTGTATGCATTTCGTCGCTAAAGGTGTTCTTCATGAAGAACACCTGGTCAACATCCAACAGTGACCTTTGACCTCAATTTAATTCCAACTGGTTTGATGTTTGTGTTTGATCATTGTTTCTAGTTCTAGCCAACATGGCAGGTTATAACGACATAACAATGTCCATCTTGAAATATATCATAACATGCTAGATATTTATGGTCAAACTACCCCGTTCATGACTGTTCTTGAGTTTCTGGGTAACCCAGAAACTCATCCAGTCATAACGGTCAACGTGGTTTGACTTGCTAATTCCGTTTGATTGATTGTTTGTGTATGTGTTTTTAATGGTTCAAGATTAAAGTCTATATAGCATACAACAACTTTAAACCAACAAACTACACAAAATATGTCATCTAGGTCATTTCTGGGTTGATCAAAAGTCTTGTCAGACTCTGTCAGAATGTTCTTTCATGTTTTCTGGGTTACCCAGAAAATGAAAATCCGAACGGTCAAAGCACTTTTGACCTATCATATCTTTCATCCTAGTTATTTGTTTGCTATGATACACGTCGGGATTTAAAGATAACATGGTAGGCTACACATATATGCATAAAAACATATCAAAACACCTAATCTAAGAGGATCAAAAGGCCTGACAAAAAGGCCTGTCAGACTGTTCATCTTGACTGCCAAGAACAGTTTGAGTTTTTGGCTTGATTTTCATACCTAGATGTTTATGTAAACATGTTTTGACCCGCCCAGGATCACTTATTAACACATTAACAAGTATTCCTAAACATCTAAAACACAAAAATTTTTCCATGCTTGAAGATCAAACATAAATTAGGGTTTTGTGCACCTTTTTCTTCAAATTTTGATTTCTGGCTTCTGATTCTGAGCTTGTGATTGCTAGGGTTTGTTTAGGCTGGATATGTGAGTGTATAAGCTTTAAAATTTCGTAGGTTTAAAGCTCAGCATCTCATTCTACTTATAGCAACTTGAATTTAGGGTTTCCTAGACTAATTTCCAAACTTTGCTCCCAAAAATATCTAAGCTTGGAACTTGTGGTGCTTATGATCTGGTCTAATTAACCTACTTGTGCTGGAGTGTGTCAAGCACAAGCTTGCACACTCCTAGCTTCATTTTCATTGGCTAGGATTTTAATTTTCATTTATTTACTTACTAATTAATTCTAGATTTTTGTTAATCATGATTAGGTTGTTAACTTAGGTTTAGTAATACCTTAATTAAGATATTATATCATAATTAAGATTTTACATTTCATAAATTAGGGTTATTGAACCAAATTAGGGTTTTAGGGTTCCTAATTAGGGTTTAGGGTTTCCAATCCTATAATTAGGGTTTCAATCTTTCGTTTAGGGTTTAATTTAATCTTAATAATTCATAATTAATATTATGATTCATCATTTAAATCTTAATTACATCAATTAAGATTATTGTATAATAATTAGGGTTTTAATTGATCAATTCGGATAATTATTACCAATTAGGGTTTTCAAATTAGGGTTTCTATTTCCGCATAACATTTTAAACCCTATTTAACTTATTTTAAAATTTTATCATTTAATATAATATTATATTAATGTCGAAGCACGACAAAGCACTTCGTCAATTCCAAGTACGACACAGCAGCTTACAAAAATAATTTACCGAAATGCTTCTCGGTGAATTCGCCGGAAGCACGACAAATCATTTTGTCCGATTAAGCACGACACAGCTACTTGGCGAAAAATTTTTATTTGACCTAATTGTTTAGTAAAATACGAAATCACATAATACCAAGTCAGAACAAGAAATTTCATTTATTAAACACATAATTTACATATACAAATCTTATTAGGGTTCGGAATATTACATTCACCCCCACTAATAAGAATTTCGTCCTCGAAATTTACAGTGCAGTCTATGAAAATAAATGTGGGTAGTTATCTCGCATTTTACTCTCGAGCTCCCACGTAGCTTCCTCGATATTCTGATTTCTCCAGATAACCTTAACCGAAGGTATCTTTTTATTTCGCAATTGCTGTTCTTTCCTATCCACAATTTCAATAGGAATTTCTTCATACGATAAATCCTTCTCGATTTGAATGGGCTCATAACCAATAACGTGTTTATAATCAGGTTTGTACGGTCGTAACACGGACACATGAAACACGTTATGAATATGTTCTAGTTCAGGAGGTAGGGCTACCTCATAGGCTACCTCACCTATTCTCCTCAATATTTGAAATGGCCCAATAAATCTCGGACTCAATTTGCCCTTCTTGCCGAAACGTATTTTTCCCTTCCACGGAGATACTTTTAAGAATACGTGACTACCGACTTCGAAATCTTGTAATTTCCTGTGTTGATCAGCATATTTCTTCTGTCGATCTTGTGACGCTTGTAATCTTCCCCGTATAATTCGAACTACCTCCGTGGTTTGTTGCACTATTTCGGGATCTAGCATTTGCCGTTCCCCAACCTCGTCCCAACATAAAGGCGTCCTACATTTTCTTCCATATAGGGCTTCAAATGGTGGCATCCCTATGCTGGCATGGTAGCTATTGTTGTATGCAAATTCTACCAAAGGTAATTGATCTTCCCAACTTCCCTTGAAATCCATGATGCAAGAGCGCAACATGTCTTCCAATGTCTGGATGGTTCTCTCACTCTGACCGTCAGTTTGTGGATGGTATGCTGTACTTAGTCTCAATTGAGTTCCTAAATTTTTCTGGAGACTTATCCAAAAATTTGAAGTAAATCGTGGATCTCTGTCTGATACTATAGAAACAGGGACTCCATGTCTAGAAATAATTTCATTGATGTAAAGTCTGGCTAATTGGTCGAGACTGAAGTTAATTTTGATGGGTAGAAAATGAGCTGTTTTGGTAAGACGATCTACAATTACCCAAATGGCACTGTGACCCTTTTGTGTGGTTGGAAGGCCAACTACGAAATCCATGGTAATATGCTCCCATTTCCACTCAGGAATTTCTAAGGGTTGTAATAATCCACTTGGTTTCTGATGTTCAGCTTTAACCCTTTGACATGTTAAACATTTACTTACCCACTCCGCTATTTCTCTCTTCATGTTAGACCACCAAAAATGTTGGCTCAGGTCTTTATACATTTTTGTACTCCCTGGATGTACAGCGAATTTAGAATTATGGGCTTCATTCAGTATTTCGTCTTTTAACTCTTGTACTGAAGGTACCCAAATTCTATTTTCGTATCTTAGTACTCCATCCTTATCCACTCTAAACTTAACATTCTTTTTATGAGTCATTTCTGCCTTATACTTCTGACATTCTGCATCAGTCTCCTGTAATTCTTTGACTTTGTCCAATAAAGTCGAATTACCCTTAATGACAAATAACTTCTGGGTAGAGTTAACTGGAACTCTCACCTCAATCTCAAGTTTGTCAAACTCTTTTATCAGTACCCTCGTTATTAGTCATCACATTCAATTTCTCCTGGTTTTTCCTACTTAATGCGTCTGCTACGACGTTGGCTTTCCCTGGATGATACAAGATCTCACAATCAAAATCTTTTATCAATTCTAGCCATCTCCTTTGTCTCATATTTAACTCCTTCTGTGTGAAAATATATTTTAGACTCTTGTGATCTGTGTATATTTCACACTTCTCTCCGTACAAATAATGCCTCCAAATCTTCAAGGCAAATACTACGACGGCTAACTCAAGATCATGCGTAGGATACCTCTTCTCATAATCTTTGAGTTGTCTTGATGCATATGCAATCACTTTCCCATGTTGCATTAACACACACCCTAATCCTTTGTGTGATGCATCACTATAAACAACGAGGCCTCCTGTATCATCTGGTAAAGATAATACTGGTGCCATACTTAACCGCTTCTTCAACTCTTGGAAGCTTTCTTCACATTTGTCTGTCCAGACGTACTTTACCGTCTTTCGAGTCAAATTGGTTAGCGGGGTCGCTATCTTCGAAAAATCTTGTATAAAACGCCGATAATACCCTGCTAAACCGAGAAAACTTCTTACTTCTGTTGGAGTTGTTGGTTGTTCCCAATTTACAACCGCTTCTATCTTGGCTGGATCTACCACTATTCCATTCTTGTCAATTACATGACCTAAGAACTGGACTCGTTCCAACCAAAATTCACATTTGGAAAACTTTGCATAAAGTTGTTCCTTGCGTAATATCTCCAATACGCTTCTTAAGTGTTCAACATGCTCCTCTTTTGTTCTCGAGTATACTAAAATATCATCGATGAACACTACGACAAATTTGTCCAAGCATGGTTTAAACACTCGGTTCATCAAGTCCATGAATGCTGCCGGCGCATTTGTTAATCCAAAAGACATCACAAGAAACTCATAATGTCCGTAGCGTGTCCTAAACGCTGTCTTCGGCACATCTTCTTTTCTTACCTTTAATTGATGATAACCCGATCGTAGGTCGATCTTCGAAAAGTATTCGGCCCCTTTCAACTGGTCAAACAAATCATCAATTCGTGGTAAAGGATATTTGTTCTTTATTGTTAACTTATTTAATTCTCTATAATCAATACACAACCTTAATGTTCCATCCTTCTTCTTTACAAACAACACCGGTGCTCCCCAGGGTGAAACACTTGGTTGTATGTACTTTTTGTCTAAGAGTTCTTGTAGCTGCACAAGTAACTCCTTCAAACTCTACAGGTGCCATTCTGTACGGTGCCTTGGAAACTGGTGCCGTACCCGGTGCAAGATCAATAACAAATTCGATCTCCCTGTCCGGAGGTAAACCGGGTAAGTCATCTGGAAACACATCCGGAAATTCTCTAACTACAGGTATTTGTTCTAGCTTTACTCCTTCTTTTCGAGTATCTACTATATATGCCAAATAACCTGTGCAAACCCTTCCTAAGCAATCTCTCTGCCTGCATTACTGTCAGATAGTGAGATCGTTTAGGTGAACAACCACCTTTGAACACTACTTTTGACTCTGAAGCAGTCACTAAATTCACCCGTTTCTGCTGGCAGTCAATTATTGCATTATAATTGCCCAGCCAGTCCATGCCTAAGATTATATCAAATTCCCCTAGTTGTATGGGAATGAGGTTCACAAGAAACTTGTGTCCCTTAATCTCGATAGCACAATTCTTATAGATGGTTTTGACGGGAATTATCTCATTGTTTGCGATCTCCACATTAAAGGGTATGTCTAAATCTTCGCATGGTATTGACAATTTCTTAGCAAAGCTATTAGACACAAATGAACAAGTAGCACCAGAGTCGAACAACACATATACATTTAAAGTGTCGATAGGGATGATACCTGTTACCACGTCTGGTGCAGCAACAGCATCCCTTGTCGCCATATTAAACGTTCTTGCGGTTGGACGACCTGGACCTCCAGCTCCTGCTACTGTTGGTTTGGGGTTATTGTTTGGGATTTGGTTTCCTCCCCCAAATTGGTTTCTGTTCTTCGGGCAATTCCTAGACACATGCCCCGTTGCACCACAAAGATAGCAAGTAACATTCGGATTACTCTGACGAGTATTATCATTACTCTTTTTAGGACAATAAGAGGAATAATGTCCCTCTTGCCCACAATGGTAACAAGTAACCACCTTCTGGCGACATAACCCTAGGTGATTCTTTCCGCATATGGCACAACGACCCACCTTATTGTTATTGTTCTGGTTTCTATTATTGTTGTTATTGTAATTGTTACCACCCCTCCTTACAAAATTTGTAGGAACAGTGGCATCCCACTTTCTTTTGTTATTATTAGTACCCCCTGTACTAACTTCTCCTTTCAACTTTCCTCCCTCACTCAAACTTCTCTTTTCCTTATGAAATTTTATTAAAGCTTCATTCTCGTTTTCAGCTATAATAGCTTTCTCGAGAATTTCTGGAAAAGTTCTCACTTGAAATACTGACAATTTGCTACGAATTTGGGGTTTTAATCCCTCTTCGTATCTCCTAGTCTTTCTTGCCTCTGTATCAACCTGATGTGAGGCAAACCTGGCTAATTCATTGAACTTGGCCGTATACTGGGATACGGTAAGTTCTCCTTGTTTCAATTCTAAGAATCGTACCTCCATACGATCCTTCATTGATTGGGGAAAATAATTTTCGAAGAATAATTCCTTAAACCTGGTCCAAGGAATTATATCCTCACCTGCACGAATTTTTGTATTTTCCCACCAATGATTTGCCTCACCCTTGAGGAAAAAGGTGGCAAAGATCGTCTTTTGATCTTCGCCAACATTCGTTACCCTGAAAAACTTTTCTATCTCGGTAACCCATGTTTGAGCCTCAATTGGTTCCGCGGTTCCCTTAAATTCCGGTGGTCCAACAAGTTTAAAGTCCTTGAATATTGTACCCTGTGGATTAACTGGGGTGGGTTGAGGTGGTGGACGATTTTGTAAGGTTTCTAAGAGGATATCTACTAATTGTTGTGTGGGATTTGGCTCGGTGGTCTCAGTTCGGGCTTGGGTTCTTCGTCCTGATGCCATGGTTCTAAAATAAAGAAAAGCAAGTATAAATACAAAGATATGCTTACATAGAACTAACAATTTGATTATATAAACACAACTTGTATATAACATGCAACAACGATTACATAACCGACTAGTAGTTATACTACTACTAGTTATTACAAGGATTTCCTATTTTACAACTCAAAATTTTGATATCGTACTAAGTACAACACATAAACTTAGACACTACTAAACTGCGCTATTACGCATCCCCTTATCAGCATCTCGTATCATGTGACCGACTACTGCTCTATCAATCATATAGTCCTCCTTCTCCTCTTCCACCGGATACCTAAACACTCGTCGCTCTAGGCCATCAAATGCCGCCTTACTCTTCCTATCGGCTCTGTATGCCTGCATCTGTGCCTCCTGTTTCTCCCTCTGTGTGTCCTGAAGGAGTATCCTCAAACGCCGAGTTGTATCTCGCTCACTCTCCAATAATCCTGTCGCTATGTTTTGCACGAGAGTTAGCAGCTTCTAACTCTACTGTTGACTGTTGTACCAACTCGATGACTATCTCTTCGTGTCTTTCGACACTCATCATCTGGCCTGCTCCAATATCCTCCTCAGAATCAGGGTCTACTAACTGCCCATCTACCGGGTTCTCTGCCTCCTCTGCCTCTAAGATCTCCTCATCATGGATAAGCTCCTCTTCCTCTGGGTCTTCATCCTCTAAATCTAGTTCAGGGGTAGCTGGCTCGTAATCAGGCACCTCATCGGGCTCACTGTCGGATAACCATCCTATGTGTTGGTTTACTCCAGCCATCCTACAAAAGAATTTTAATTTATTTAGTATTTATGGGGAAACAAATTTACACATAAGATAAAGCTTTTAAGATTATTTTATGTATCATTAAGTATTTTACGGACTCAAAGACTATATTCTAAGGTATTTCCTAACTACCTTAGAGCTATAATCTACAGCTCTGATACCAACCTGCGACGCCCCCAAATCTCTACGCTCCCCTGTAGCAGATCTGGTGCTCACGTGGAACTATACAACTATAAATATTCAATAAAATATGACTTCTAGTTATCCAAGGTTCACAGTATCCCATAACAGGTACTAGTTCCGGCCAGAACGTTGTCTGTGTTTGGATACCCTCACTTAGATACATAGATTCATATCTTATGAATATCTCTTTCATATCCATATTCCCTATCTATCTGACATTCACAGTATTAATGATAAGATTGTCCATATAGGACTCTCAACATCATTTAGATACCCTCATTCAGATGTATAGTTCATATAGACACTGTATTTAACTTAGTACAACTATTCTAAAGAATTTAAAGATCAGAGTATAACGCATTCTATAACATAAAGGATCATAATATATTACATAACGTTTTGTTCGGTTACATCATTCGTTATACTAAGTTATTACAACAACAAGTCTTTAAAAAGACTTAAAGTATACAACAATAAACATTAAAGCTAATAAGCATGGCTTTTCTCCTTGTTAGTCCCAGACGTGCCAGGGATATCATTTATAGCTGCAAAAGAAGATATGCGCAAGAATGAGCTACAAATGCTCAGCAAGTTCATTTAAATATGTAAACACCATGTGTTTGATTTGAAAGATGTCAATGATGTATACTGAGGGTTCTGTACATGAACCATATATTTCATTTAGTTCTATCAGTCTTTAATGACTTAGAACCATTTGAGTTTTGGATATCTGGTAGGTGATCAGCCTCACCAATATCCTAGGAGTATGCATATCATCCTACCAATTTATGTTGATATATTATCAACTGTTCGTCACCTTATATTAAGGGAATTTCGTCACCTTATTTTAAGGGAAAATTTCGGGTTCACCTTACATCAAGGTGTTCCATTTCTCAGTATCAGATGTCGTACCAAACAATTTGGCTTGACACAACAATTTAAGCTCGAACAAGCAATATATGAATAATAATTCATTTCTTAAGTTATGCTGAACAAGAAGCAATAACTTCACAATAATTGATAGCAAGATGTATAATACTTGCTTAATATAAATTGAGAAAGGTTAGGACACTTGCCTTAGCGTAGCTCACTAAAATTTTAGTACAATCGGTCAACGCACGTAGTCTACGTATACCAATAATAAGCGTTAGCACGTATATAAACATGTATCACGCTAATCTAAACAAGTTTCATTAAGGTTCGACGTTGATTCGGTATCTCGGTCGCATCCTTAATGGCTAAACACATAGATTGTTCGATAAAACTTCATTTGGAAGTCTAATTATTAGTCTAAATAATTTAATTATTATTTCTAACATTTTTAGAAGCTTGGTATTATTTTTAAATAATTTTCAGAAGCTTGGAAGTATTTTTAAATAATTTTACAGGCTTAGGAATATTTTAAAATGATTTAATTATCATTTAGAATAATTTTAAAACATTTAATATGTTATTTAAATGATTTATTTATAATTTAGAATATTTTTTGATATTTAAAATATTATTTAAATGATTTATTTATCATTTATAATATTTTTAGAAAGATAGAATATTATTTAAATGATTAATTTTATCATTAATAATATTCTTAGAAATTATTTTATCATTATAATAATTTAATTATTACTTATAATAATTTTCAAAAACTTAATTTGATATTTAAATGATTTAATTATCATTTAAAGTAATTTTTAAATACTTAATATATTATTTAAATGATTTATTTATCATTAATAATATTTAAATATTTAATATTTTATTTAATTATTATATATAATAATTTTATTTACCTTAATATCATTTTTAAATAATTAATATAATTATTTACTAATTTAATACCATTTTTAAATAATTAAAACAATTATTAAATGATTTATCATAATTATTATTTAATATTTAATTAAATTAAATAATAATTCAGAATATATAAAAATATTAAAAATAATTTTTTTTATAATTAAAAATGAATTTTCGGATTTATTTATTAATTATTAATAATTATTTAATAATTATTTATTATTTTATAATTTTATTTAATTAATTTTTATTTTATTTTTATTAAAAATCCGTCGCTAAAGGGCTTTAGCGACGGTCTGCTTAGTTTCATAGGTTTCTGGGTTGGTGTATGCATTTCGTCGCTAAAGGTGTTCTTCATGAAGAACACCTGGTCAACATCCAACAGTGACCTTTGACCTCAATTTAATTCCAACTGGTTTGATGTTTGTGTTTGATTTTTGTTTGTTGTTATAGCCAACATGGCAGTGTACAACGACATAACAAATTCCATCTTGAAATATATCATAACATGCTAGATATTTATGGTCAAACTACCCCGTTCATGACTGTTCTTGAGTTTCTGGGTAACCCAGAAACTCATCCAGTCATAACGGTCAACGTGGTTTGACTGCTAATTCCGTTTGATTGATTGTTTGTGTATGTGTTTTAATGGTTCAAGATTAAAGTCTATATAGCATACAACAACTTTAAACCAACAAACTACACAAAATATGTCATCTAGGTCATTTCTGGGTTGATCAAAAGTCTTGTCAGACTCTGTCAGAATGTTCTTCATGTTTCTGGGTTACCCAGAAATGAAAATCCGAACGGTCAAAGCACTTTTGACCTATCATATCTTTCATCCTAGTTATTTGTTTGCTATGATACACGTCGGGATTTAAAGATAACATGGTAGGCTACACATATATGCATAAAAACATATCAAACACCTAATCTAAGAGGATCAAAAGGCCTGACAAAAAGGCCTGTCAGACTGTTCTTGACTGCCAAGAACAGTTTGAGTTTTTGGCTTGATTTTCATACCTAGATGTTATGTAAACATGTTTTGACCGCCCAGATCACTTATTAACACATTAACAAGTATTCCTAAACATCTAAAACACAAAAATTTTCCAGGCTTGAAGATCAAACATAAATTAGGGTTTTGTGCACCTTTTTCTTCAAATTTTGATTTCTGGCTTCTGATTCTGAGCTTGTGATTGCTAGGGTTTGTTTAGGCTGGATATGTGAGTGTATAAGCTTTAAAATTTCGTAGGTTTAAAGCTCAGCATCTCATTCTACTTATAGCAACTTGAATTTAGGGTTTCCTAGACTAATTTCCAAACTTTGCTCCCAAAAATATCTAAGCTTGGAACTTGTGGTGCTTATGATCTGGTCTAATTAACCTACTTGTGCTGGAGTGTGTCAAGCACAAGCTTGCACACTCCTAGCTTCATTTTCATTGGCTAGGATTTTAATTTTCATTTATTTACTTACTAATTAATTCTAGATTTTTGTTAATCATGATTAGGTTGTTAACTTAGGTTTAGTAATACCTTAATTAAGATATTATATCATAATTAAGATTTTACATTTCATAAATTAGGGTTATTGAACCAAATTAGGGTTTTAGGGTTCCTAATTAGGGTTTAGGGTTTCCAATCCTATAATTAGGGTTTCAATCTTTCGTTTAGGGTTTAATTTAATCTTAATAATTCATAATTAATATTATGATTCATCATTTAAATCTTAATTACATCAATTAAGATTATTGTACAATAATTAGGGTTTTAATTGATCAATTCGGACAATTATTACCAATTAGGGTTTTCAAATTAGGGTTTCTATTTCCGCATAACATTTTAAACCCTATTTAACTTATTTTAAAATTTTATCATTTAATATAATATTATATTAATGTCGAAGCACGACAAAGCACTTCGTCAATTCCAAGTACGACACAGCAGCTTACAAAAATAATTTACCGAAATGCTTCTCGGTGAATTCGCCGGAAGCACGACAAATCATTTTGTCCGATTAAGCACGACACAGCTACTTGGCGAAAATTTTTTATTTGACCTAATTGTTTAGTAAAATACGAAATCACATAATACCAAGTCAGAACAAGAAATTTCATTTATTAAACACATAATTTACATATACAAATCTTATTAGGGTTCAGAATATTACAAAAAACCTATGCAATCGCAATTTGGACACATGCAGATATTGTTGTAACGACCGGAAATTCTGAAATTGCCTTGTAATTCAAATTTTTAAATATTAATGAATATATTATATTTTATTAATATTATTTTTGTGTTGTATGTTTAAAAGTTGTGTGACAACCTGGATTATGTGAATACATGGAATTTTACGTATTATAGTGTTGATTAAGTGAATAATTGATTTCGCGTAGTGTCGCTAAATCACCATTCATGGGGCACATTTCCCGAGGTACTATTTATACCAGATATTTTTGTGTCTTTTTTGATGTTAATAAATTTCATAAATACGTGTATGCCTACGAATAATTTTTCCAGGTGTCGAAAATTTTATTTGAGCTGATACGTGATTTTATCTGTATCCGAAATGTGTTATATGGTTGTTCCGAATGTTTGGACAAACCCCACAATAATTGTTTTTATGCGTCCCAATATTTATGGTAATATCCATTTTAATTTTGGGTAGAGTTATTTACTAGTTTTAGTACAAAAGTGAGAGTTTTTGGATATATTTTTGGTGTTTTTGGGTATTTATTTTGGCTTATTACACCAAGTGGGAACCAACCAAAACCCATCAACCAATTAGATGCTAGGAAAATGAGGAGAGAGAAGGGAGGTTGCCGGCAAGTTTGAATATTTGGCCACCTTGAGCCACTCCCATTTTTTTTCTCCCAAATTTACTCCACTTCTCCCAAATAATTCATTCCCTCCCATTCCATTCCTAGTTGCTTCAGCTGATAAAGAGAGAGAGAGAGAGCTGCAGGAGAGAAAAGAGGAAGAAGTCGCCGGAAAAAGAGAAGAAGGTCGTTAGAAAAAGGAAGGAGGAAGAAAAAGAAGGCACAGATGAAGAATAAGAGAATCCAAGCAAGGAGGACCCTCAAAATCAAGCCTAGCCGAGCTCCTTAACACCTAGGAAGGATTTACAGAGGTAAACAATCAATCAAATCCATTCCATTCGATTTCTTGTAAAGATTTTCAAGTTTTTCTTAGTTTTAAGCTCTTAAGCTTGTGGGTCGGATTTATAGCGATTCTGGATTTTTTGCTTGTTCTAGATGTTTATATATGTTGTTAAGAGACTATATAAGCCATTAATAACATCAAAGTGGAACAAAAACGCAAGAAATCCTTACCTTGGCTTAATGGAGCAAGAACAATGGACTTTGGACATGAACTTGAACATTTGGACTTTTTAGAGGACTATAAAGCTATGATTTCGTGTTTGTTAATTTTATTTGTTGATATGGTATTATAGTTCCATGGGTTACGAAGGTAATCCAGTTGGAATGGAGTAAAAAGGAGTTAAAACGAGTTCGTAGGAATGATTTTTGTAAAACTTGTCAAGAACTCGAAGAACAAAGTATGAACTTTGCACTTTGGCTTAAGATTTGACCATGTTAATGTTTATGGGTAATTATAAATTTTTGATATGTTGTAGCCCCATAAGTTAGGAGTCCATAGAGTCCGAAATGGACCAATTTGCTTGTGTATTGAAGGAGTTATGGAGGTTGGAGTGGCCGGAGGTCGGAGTCGCGAATTGGGAACAAACCCAGAATCCAGCTACTACAGAATAACGCCGCATTGCCACTCTTAAGCCCTGCAACTCACGCCGCAGCGAGGGGGCAAGATGGGAAAGGGCGGGACTCGCGCTGCAGCGGCGAGCCCAAGTGCTAAGCTTCACGCCGTAGCGTGAAGCCCGACCATGAAGAAGACATTGGACTCACGCGGCAGCATGAGGTCCAATGCTAGGGCCTGGCACTGCAGCGCCAGTGCCGTGTGCAGCCTGGGTCGGGTTGGGTTGGACCTAACGAATCCTTTCACTGGGTCCAACACTTATATTTTCTTTGTATTAAATGATTAGACAGGTTAATTAAGCATATTTTGTTAAGCCCTAAATGCTTAATTATTTATTAAATGTCAACCTAAGTGATGTTGTCTTAAGGCATAAATTGACTAATTTGATTTCAATTTATGCTTTATTTCTAGGGGGCGCTGCCCCCCGACTTGGTAGTCGTAGGGCAATCAATGTGTTTTAATGAATTAGCATCCGTTTTGAACCATTATTTGGAATGTGACTAATTGTTATGTATATATGTACTTAATTGTGTATGATATTAAGGAGCGTGTGTTATAATATTGTAGCAGCGCATCAGGCAAGTTTTTTAACGCTTGTCTAACCCTTGTGTTGGGCAAGTTTCCTAAACCGTAGAACTTTTATTATTGTGCGAGTTTATTCTTATGAATTGCAAGTTTCTTAACTTATCTCAATTTATATTTGAGCAAGTATTATATATTGTTGCAAGTTTCCTAACTCAACTCGAGTTATCATATCTCAATTATGGTTAGTGGTTTAATTATTGTTATTTACTCCACATCAAGGATAATTATTGAAATTCGCACATGGTGCATTTGAATTCGAAATCTGTTATTGGACTGTGAAACATAAGTTCTTCATTCATGAACTATTTAAGGGAATAGTCTACGCCACTTGTTTCGGCTAGACACGTGCATGTTATGATTTTAAAAGCTATCCAAACCGATTGTTGGTGCAGATTCTTGGACTGAGAGAGCAACCCTTATGTAGGGGATTTTAATGTGTTGATTACTCAATGCAGTTAGAGCTAAATGTTATGCATATAGATAGGGTACGAGAGGCTGATCCCCTCGAGTACTACTGACGGGCCAGGCGTTTAAAAGGGTTAGTTGAATAACTGATCCTTTGGCCAAATAGTTCATGGTCTATTGGACCACTCAGCAGTAAATAATCAATATTCATCATTTCTTTTGAACTTTGATTATATTGTCAGCTATTTCTTCAATGTCTTAAATTGTTGAACTATGCGATTATTGTTCTCATTCATTCATGATATATCCTCTTTATTCATTTTAAATTTGCTGAGCAAAGTAGTTGCTCACTCTTGCTATATCATGAACCTATTGCAGTTAAGTCGGGGAGTTCCACAGCGGACAAAGGCAAAGGAAAGCTTAAGGAATAGTTATATGTACTATCCCATTATGTAATCGTGTAATCGTTTTGTATTATTATTGTATTCTGCGATGTATTTATTTAAGGTTATAGACCATGGGAACGTAGTAAACCTTTTGTAATGAACAACATATGTTTATTTATTCCGCATTAGTTGATTTATGTTATTTAGAGGTGTATGGATGTATTTTATCGTGAGCACCAGATTCGAGGTATTGGTACCTGAATTTGGGGGTGTCACAATTGTAAACTCAACCAAAACAACATAACTTATATACTTAACTATTCTAACAACACCAACAACTCTATTAGCAAACTTAGAACCTCTAAAATCAAAATTCTTACTTTTTAAACAATTTAATCACAATTAAGCAATTTAACCAACATGAAACATGTTTAACATTTCTTGACTGAATTCAGAGCACACATGGCATGATTAAACTCAGATTTTTCATCCTTTAATAATATAAAATCATCAGTTAACAACAGTATAACAACACATAACCCAATCAGAATATTTATCTCAATGAATAAGCATTTCTCATAATTTCTTCTATATATAATGAAAGTTCATAGATTTTACCTCTAAGATGAATTCTTCTTCTTGGATTTACTTGATAATATTTCTCTTCTAGCTTGATTAATCCTCTACAATCTCCAGAAAGCTTCTATCTCTCTCTCACTCTCAATTTCCTCTCTCGGTATAGAATTAACAAAATGAGGCCAATGCTTTAGGTAGAGAGTTTTATACAGATTTGATAGTAATTGAGTCCCTCCACCCTTCCAATTCCATTCCATCAGATTGAACCCCTTTACATTCTTCATCAATTTCATCAGTTACTAGAGAGAGAGGTTAAGAAAATGAAAAGATTTTGGGTTTAAAGGAATAGAATAACTCCCTCCTTCTTCAATTTTGCAATAACCGTGCTTTCCCCTCTCATTTGTCCCAATTTGATAGTCACTTGGGTCCCTCCAAATTCAGCTGATACAATTTTAATTAATAAAATATTATATTAATCAATTAATCAATTAAATAAATCATTTGACCATTTTGCCCTCCGAAATTTAATATTTTTGTTACTAATATCAATTCCTACTAAAATCGACGTTCCGAACGTCGTGAGAATATTCGTTTGGTCAAAATCATTCCCGTACACGTGTTTGACTTTTTTATCCGAAAAAGTCAACCGGTTGACTTTGACCAAAAAGTCAACCACGACACATTTTGAGATTACAGTCTATTCTGACTAATTTCGACATTCCGGACTTAAATATACAGTCCGCATTTTTAATTTCCACTCTGAACTCAAATTTGAGTTTTAACTCCATTCCTTGAATAAAATTGTTAACTACTTAGTAAAATTCAAATAATTAAATTAATCTAAACCAACTATCTAAATACATCTCATCATATAACTCAATAATATATATATATATATATTTCACGCATACACATATATTTATTAAAATCACTCAATAGATTCACATAAATTCACTTTATTAATTCCATTAAATTACATAATGATCTCGGGTATTACAACAGTCCTACTTTACGCACCATATAACTCTTTGAGGTGCATCAATATAGTAGGAGCATCCATAGTTTCATGCTAACGCTGAAACTCGTTACTTATGGATGCGAGCATGATGCATTGAGTCAGGATTGCATCATCTTGCCATTTTCTGAAAGTAGCAATCTCTTCCTCAAAGGCTGTTTCTACAACATTTTCAGGGAGTGGCGAATTTAGGATATAAGAAATCTTTTCAGCAATGAGAACAATTCTCAGATTCCTTAACCAGTCCGTGTAATTCGGTCCGGTCAGTTTGTTAGCATTAAGTATGCTACATAGTGATAGTGAGTTTGACATTTTTAAATTCTGCATATGAAATAGACAACATTTTAGCATACATTCATTTAATTAATTACCAAAATAAATTATGTCTTTATTTTAAGTTGGTATCTCTCACTTTTTCATCAAACTATATTACCCTCAATATATAGTTCGGCAAATGTAATTAAAGATTTGCCAGTGAGAATAAGGATCTCATTTCAAATGTGTATAGCCTTGCGTGACATAACAAACTATATATAAATAAATAGGTAGACAACTATTGTCAATTACATCACTATGTAACTCCTTGTATTTTGCCTCTTAGATTATTTTGATCAAATGTGACACATCCGAATCAAAATTATCCAAGTTAAGTCCAACCTAGCACTTCCATATATTCGAAAGAAAAACACTGTCCTTGTGTGACACAACAAAATAGTATCGTTCAGTTTATTTATAAGAATCGAATGTGATAAAACAACATCTTAAATATTTAATACTTGCCTTCTGTGACACAACAAACTCATATTAAATATTTAATACTCTATCGCTTTACCATGCTAGAAGGCGACGTTCGATATTCCAAATATCTTTGAACGCTTAGGACTTAATATAATTTCTTTGAGGGGTTTGTTATTATTAGTCTCATCTTGTTTAGCGCGCATGCACACACACACACACACACACATATATATATATATATATAATACGCGTCATATTATTTAACATGCAAAGCATGTTGTATAATATATAATATATATAGTAAACATGCACATATAGAATACTATATTCTACCCGGATTGATTATGGACTTTTATTCTAGTTTGGTTCACTAGAGCCACCAAGTGAACCAAAAGGTCAAACCTAGGGTGCAAGAATTAAATTTAAATATAACTATTACATTTAAACTCGGGCTCCATTACAAACGGGTCTTCAAGCGCTCCTTGCTCCTTGGTCTCCAATTTTTCAAAATAATTCTAACTAATCCTATTACATGAACTATTTATAATAAATAGAAACCTTGATCAACAGTCAAGGGGAAGTACATGGGAGGAAGATAGAATTTACATCAAGAAAAACTAGAGAAGACGAGGTACAAAGACCCCATTTAAAAAAAACCCATTCATTCAAGCATCCTCTAAAATAATTCCAATCACACATTGGTCAATAGTCCATAATCAATCTCTATTTATTATCATACATATCTCCATATGCATCAATAAATAACATTCATCTCATGAATAATAAAACTATTCCATATATGCACTGATATCAATCAATGGGCAAAAGTTTTTGATCAACGTTAGCCACCCAAGTGTTTGGCCTCTAGAGGTGATCCACCAAGGAAGAATAGTTGTTCAAGAAGATGGGTGTTGACAAAACCCTTATAGAAATTACAAGTACTCTCCACAATCTAATGCAAGAGTGTGTAACCCTAATCTTTGATAAGACTCCTCTTATTTATAGATGTCGGAAAACCCTTCCCCTAAACTATTTAGGATTAAGGTTTCTATTATAATTAAACTCCTTTAATTAATTATGCTCCTAATCCAATTAGAAATTCACGAGAGAGTACTTCTATTAATTAATTCTCAATCCTTATTAGGAATTAAATAATAGTAATAGTAATAATAATAATAAGACTCCTCTTATTAATTTATATTTAATATTTTCAAAATATTAAATAATAAATATTAAGCTATTTAATTTATTCTATCTCCATAGATTAAATTAAATACACTTAACTTATTATTAGAATTATGCCATTTACTTCTTAAATAAATATTTTCCTTTTGCGGTGTGATCCTTTAGGTTCTCCATATTAAACTAGTTGTGAATAAATCAATTAGAACAATTCTAATCTTATTTAAATAAATAATTTAAACTATTTAATTTATTTAAATAAATAACATTTATTCTACAATAAGGTTAAGCCCCCTTAGCGATCAACGACTTTCCAGATAATATAGATTTCAACATTAATCACAAAAGAACCTTTCAGTGCATAGTTACCGTACAATTCAATCTTTCTACCATACAATGTTCCAATTAAATATAAGACATGGATTTACTGTAAAATCTTATTTTATTTAATTATATGTATTTCGATTCCTAAATGCATAACTCTAAATAATACAAATTAAAACTCCTTTCTAATTTCATTCTGCCTTGGCCAAGACTACTGAGTTGTTATTTATCGAATCACATAAGACATTCACATCTTTTACTAGACGTGGTAGATTCTTTGTTGATCATTCACGTATCTCCATGTATAACTCATCATACACAAGATACTATGATGATCTCAAGTCCAAGGATCACTTGTACTACTATCACTAGAGGAATTTCTATTGACAGGCGAGTAAAACTCCATTAGGTATTCCTTAGCGAGCCACGTTCAGTGAACTTATTCTCTAATAAGCACCTACATACTTGCTTTAGTGTCTCCACATAAATGATTATGAGATCAATTATCTACTTCCTAAGAGCAAGCAACGTATGTACTAATCTATCTACATTCACTAATCCCCTTTTTAGTAATCCAACGATTAGGAACGATTTTAGTTTGTGAGCTATCTAGAATTTAGATCTCATTAGCATGATCACCATCATGATTCTAAAAGCATTGCTCAAAACTATGGGTTTATCACATTTAATATAACAACACCATGTAGATAATGTAAAATGCATTTTAAGAAAATCAATTTTTTTTATTAATAAATGAATAAGATTACAAAGTATATGCTACATCATATCAAATATGATTAGCTTGTGTGCATACTACTTTCAGTAACTCCTTCATCCTGGAGACACCAAAAACACAAGTGCTTCTACTACAATATTGTGAGTATTTCTTTTGAGTATAAAGATACTCTGAGAGTTCTAACGGTGCAAGAATTTCTCGAGATAATATCCTTTATACCAGTTAGATCTAGTCTCCTACTAAGGTAAAGGATATTATTTTCTTTCATACTCGTAAAGGATATCATTTTCTTTCATACCCCTCTATTTATGATAAGAAATTATTAATCGTTTCCATAACCTTATTATTAAATGGTGAAAATTCCTAAAATTAGTAGAATATCCTTAATAGTTTGTGTTTCATCTAATATATTTTTACCTGAATCTTTCTATTGCGTTTTACACGTTATAGTTGAATTATGAACCTTATTTATTCTATTCTTAAACTCTAATCGAATTTCTGGATATCTTGTTGACAATTTGGACTTGGACTCTAGATAAATTAACTCACAAATCTTTAATATTTATTCTTGATCTTATTGTTTCTATTCATCCTTTATATTATTATCATAATCCTCATAATTAAATTATGGTGAAAAGTTCTTTGGCCCGTAGTGCAAAGATGAACTGGTAATTGACATGATTATGACCAGGAACTGTGTATTGGTATAATCATGACCTTTGGTGTTACAGACAAAGGCTTGCGGTGAAAGTTCTCTTGGGCTTGCAGTGTAAAGATGGATTGGTGTTTGGCATGATCATGACCATTGGTGTTACAAATGAATATCTTTGGCCTGCAGTGCAAAAATAAACTGTTGATTTAGAAGATCATAAACATGAGCTGTTGATTGGTGTTGCAGGGATAAAATATTAATGATGAATTTTTAAATTATAGAAGATAGTAGACATTGTAGTCTACCTGACTCTTTTAATGGATTGGTTGTTCCGCTGTAATTATTGTTGAAAACTTATATTATCTTTAAATCTCTGATTTATCACTGTTGAAGGCTAAAGATAATTTATTCTTCATTATCTTAGTTATGATATTCTTTACTGGGCTATTTGTGCTCACCCTTTTGCTTTACAATTCCTTTTAGGTAATAAGAATGTACGTAGCTGGGTCTAGCGGGGAAAACAGGAGAATGGAATGATGGTCCGAGTTGGTAGTTGTAGAAATCCTCAGTCCGTTGTAAAATAGTGCGACAATGATTATATTGAGAACTTATTTTGGGTCTGGATACGATCACACTATATAGGGTACAATATTTATATTGAAACTCACAATATGTGTGTTGTCGTATTTTGCACGGCAGTTTAATAGTTGTAAATAGAAAAATTCATATTTGGATTTTGTAGTATGTATTTTTGGGGACTCAAAATAGGTTGTGTGGACCCTATTTTAGGGGCGTCACATTTGAGGTTAGTGCTGGCAATGGAGGGTATTTCCTTGTCAAGAATTTCTTCAATCACCGCTATAACTTGATTACCTCCTGATTTGGCACACCACTCGGGGTTGCTCAAATTGGACTCGTCGATAAAAGGGATGAGCTCTTGATTCTTCGATGGGTTAACACCCTTACTCCCTTTTGCTTGGTCTTTTCCCCCATCTTCTTCCTAGGCTCGCGATGTTTTGACTTTAAAATTTTTCTCAAACTGTGGTTGCATTTCTTATAAGAAACTTTCCCCCTTAACTTTTTCTTCATTGCTAAGGATCAGTATTTCCTTCTCATCATCTAAGAGGGTCGAATCTGGAATGTGGCTGCTAACTTTGGGCAACATAATGTTTATTAATGGCAGCATAATTTCGTCAGGGGACTTTTCAATTTCTTTTGCCAATCCCTAAATTATGATCGGTCCACCTTGTGTTTTGTCGAGATTGGTGATCACAACTTCCTTTGAACTGTCTGTCTCGGGTGGATATCTTAAACTCTTCATTTCTTTTTTTTCCTTTCTTGACCGTGGGGATTTCTATCTTCAGCTTTTAATAATCAATAAGATTCTGGATTTTATGCTGCAGAGTCTAACATTCCTCGGTCGAATGTCCAGGTGAGTTAGAATGGTAGAGACATATCTTGGTAGGATCATATCTCTTTGTCCCGATATCTGTGGGAGGTAGCAACTTTGTAATCTTTCCTTCACTTATCATAAGATGTAACACTTCTTCCTTTGACTTGTTCAGAGGGGTGAATTGTTGGTCTCAGGTGGATGTCGTTTGATCCTTCTTCTTTGAGAATTCGCGTTCTTTTGAGCAATTTTTCTATTGGCGAGATTTTCTAGTAATTTTATTATTCTACTTTTCCTGTCTTTCCAGCCCACTTTGACATTCTTCAGTTAGCTGGATCATCTTGGAGGGATATAGGCTTGAATTCTGGTTAACCTTTTCTTTCTCTTGGCTTTTCGATAGTTGAATGAAAAGCTGCCTTGTAACCTGATGTTGTTGTACTATTAGCTCTGCTAACTGACTTGTTTGATGCCTGATCATCTCCAATTCTTGTCTTACTATCATACTCTCCTCTAGGTTTTGCCATCCTAGGACATTCGTTCTACTCCTTTGGGGGTATTCTTCAATCATCCGCATGTACTTGCGACTTGGTTCCATTTCAGAGCTTCCTGACCCGATCATATTTACCCCCTCTGTATTGTGTTGTGGCAGAGGGTTGGTATTGACATTTGGCTGATCAGGTCGTTTGACCATAATATTGCCACTTTCAATCAGATTTTGGATTTTATGTTTTAAGGACCAATAATCTTGTGTATTGCATCCCGGAGACCCTGAATGGTAAGCACATCTCTTGCTTGGATTATATCTTTTGCTTTTTGGATCCATAGGTGGAGTAAATTCAGTAATTTTCTTCTAG
The DNA here is from genome assembly GCA_034770075.1 of Aralia elata. NCBI lineage: Eukaryota > Viridiplantae > Streptophyta > Magnoliopsida > Apiales > Araliaceae > Aralia > Aralia elata. Next base: position 312,469 of record JAVJAP010000027.1, on the reverse strand, counting down.
GCGATTAATAATGCCAAAATGTTCTCGAGAGAATCGTTTAGAGGAGTGAATTATCGATTTTTCGTTCTTTCAAATTTTCTTTTTATGTCCTGGCTTTGGTTGAATGCGGTCTGTTCTTGTTGTGACTAATTGTTTCCTTTCATCCATGTAGGGGGACTATTGTTGGGGCTCCTAGATTGCCCCTGCAAAATGAGGGATATATCTTCTTCATCCTTCTTTTGACTTCTTCCGTCAATATTACCATAATCTCCGACTTGAAAGCGTTCGGCCACAGCCTCCAAGGTGGTGAAATCTTTGATCTTTCCTACTTTTAATCCCTTTTCTCCCATCTCTCCGTGCTTTATCATCTCGAAAAATGGTTTGCCAATGCTAGCCAACACCCTCTCGTAGTATGGTGCTTCTTGAATGTCTATGAAAGTCATTACCATTTTGTTCTTATCCATGGCTGGGCTTACTTGAGCTGCCATTCGCCACCATCTTTAGGCGTAATCTCAGAATGACTCATGGGGTTGCTTCTTGATCTTGGTCATTTGATATCAATCCGGAGCCATCTGTGACTAAAAACTATGTTGGTTCAGGAAAGCATGAGCTAACTCTTCCTAGGTGTGGATCTTGGTATTGTCCAATCTAGTGTACCAGGTCCTAGCTACTCTGGTCAGGCTCTTTTGGAAAAGTTGCATCCTTAGAATTTCATCTTCGGCGTAGGATCCGAGTTCTCCTATGTATACTTTCAAATGTGTATAGGGATCTCCTGACCCATTATATTTCTCGAAGTCTGGTACTTGGAATTTGTCTAGATAGCGAGCACCAGGAAATATGCAAAGGTTTGAGTAGTTGACACTACCATAGGTCCCTACTCCTTTCATGGAGCAGATGTCTTCCTCTGTTTGTCTTATATTCTTTTTTGACTTCCCCAGTTTCCTTGTCCTCGGGGACATTGATTATCTCTTTCGTTTTACTGGTGGCATCTTTGGTTGTTTTGCTACCGAACTGGAATATCAAAATGGGAATTCGGACGTCGTTTGTCTTGATTAGGATTTGGATTCTTCCTTGTACAGAGAGATCGGGTTGAGTAGCTGAATTCAAATTTTGGATCATCTTACATTACTCGTTCAACAGATTAGCCATCTCGGCGACCTGCTTTCTGAGGCTTTCGAATTCCTCCCAAGAGACGGGAAACGAATTAGGTGTAAGATTCTCAGACATCTTGACTAGAGGTGATGAGTGGTTTTTATATCATGATTTTAGTACCTTTAACTTGATGATATTACTTTGTTTTTGAGTCTTTTATGTGCTATTTTTCTGTTTTATTATGTTTTTGCATAATTAACATTTAGAAGAGGGTTATGTGAAAATGATGCTATATCAGCTAAATCTCGTTGGTTTTCGTGCGCAATTGAAGTAAACGTGGTTCGATCATGTTCGGTGCTCGTGCGTGTGCAAGCAAACATGGCCATGAGGGGCAAAGATGCAAGGAATGAAGCTGGGCAAGACTTGGAGAAGAAAAGAAAGAAAATGAAGAAAGGAGAAAGTTGCCAAGGTTGCGTAGCAGTGCATGTGATCAAGAGCTGTTGCGCCTGAATATAAAGAGCTACGCTGCACATATTGATTAAGCGCAACAACACTTGACCTGGAAAATGACCGGGCGTGTGGCTTACACGCGTGGAAGAGGTAGAAGCTGCAAATTTGATTTCTAATGCGACAAAGAAACTACCAAAGGAGTTTGAGAACAAATAAAAGTTTGTATAACTGATATTTTTATATAGACCTTTGTATTAGGGTTTCAGATTATTATCATTAGTATTAGTTTGACGTAGAATACAGAAGATAGGATTTCAAGGAGGCACCTGAAGGTTGCAAGGATTGAAAAAAGGAGCGAAGCACAACTGTGATAGAGTTTATTCTTCCTTCTCAATTTAATTTCTTGTACTTAGGATGTTTTCTGCATTGATTACTTTAGTTATTTTATTTATTAATATGAACTACTTTTTTTATTGAGATTATAATGGAACCAAATGTCTAGCTTTTATTAATTTATTCTCTTATTGATTAGGGTTGATTATATATGAATTGTTCGTCATATTTTGTGCTTCATGAATGATTGTCTAGCTAGCAATTATATTTAGTAACCTATATGAAATTAGAAGATTGAGTATGGGTTTAGACCTAAATATGTTGATATGCGAAAGTTTGTTCTACTTAGGATAATTAACGAGATTTACATATAGGATAGGAATATACCTATATGGTGGCATGCATCAAGTTAATTGTCAAAAGATTGAGTAGCTTGCTAGTGTTTAGGATAGGAATATAACTAAATACCATATGCAACCTTTATGAGATTTTGATCTTAATGAATCTATTCTTAATTATTTCACATTGGAATACAGTGATATAATTGGAAAAGGTATTTTTGTTAAACCATTGGAAGAGGTTTATTGAATAGTTTTAATTCTTAGTTAACAATTTGTTATGATTAATTCATTGATAAGAGAATGAAGAGATTTGAGTGAACCATTGGGTGAAATTGTAATCTCAGTCTTTTAATATGTGAATATCTTCATAATTTAGTTAGTCTTTTAATCTCGACTGTTTAAATAAGATTAAATTGATTATGAAGTAGTAGTTGGATTAATTAGTTATTACTATTCCTCGTGGGATCGACAACTCTACTTACATTATATTATTTGTGGACTGTGTATACTTGAACATAAATTGCTAGTATAGATTCAGCTCAACAGGAGGCATTCTAACCTTTCGAGCTCGAAGTCGGGTTCAAGGACCAATCTATAAAAGCAACATGACGTAGTTTAGTTTTGAGAATCGGTAAATACGGATGCATGCTAATGCAGTATGCCTTGTGTTGAGGGTTTTTTAATCTTTTCCTATAAAACAATGATTACTGGTTTTATGACGGGATAAGAAGATGCAAGATAGTTAAACAAAGGATGATATTTCGCACATATAAGGAGTAATAGGGCATGAAGAGACTTCCCGTAACGTTAGGTTTATCTGAGGCTAACCTACCCTAGGGTTACTCTCGCGGGCTTTTCGGCATGAAGGTCCCCAGATCTTCGCAACTTACTCGATGGGAAGGAATCTGATCTTTTAATTGGAGCAAATCTGAGTGGTGCCTTTCTTGAGCCTCACGGGGGAACACCCCCTTGAGTCCAGTAATCAACAACCGACGGGTTCGCCTCTTGGAGGAGGAATCACACAAAATACATTTGCATACATTCATCGTGCCTCACCGCATGCATATGATGACAATTGTGCGAAGCACTTAAATAAAGCATGTAAGACATTCATCACAACATTTATTCAAACCATTCATAACACACATAGATAGGAGAGGAAAATAATAAGATTGTATGCGGCTTAAGCCCACTAACGTCCCTAGCAAAGTCGCCAGCTGTCGACGACGGGAATTTTTCCTATTTGTCGTGTTTCTACCCTTTTTTAAGATTTCGATTTATTATTTCTCTTAAAGGGTGATTTTTTAGAAAAAAGCCGACATAAATGTCGACAGGATTTTGAAAGGTTGATTTTAATGATGGGCTAGTTAGACAGAGCCGCCAGTTGGTAAAGATTTAAATGGATGTACCAACTTATCCAGATTTTTAGATTTTCGCAATATGGCCCAATATGTGACTCCATAAAATTGGTCTCGAAACCGAGATTCATAGAGTTCGTAGGCTTGCTTAAGCGAGGAAAAGGTGTTAGGCATTCCCTGACTTCCGTGAAAATACGGTTACCGCATCTTATTATTTTCCTAAATATGAAGTGTGTGTGTGTGTGTGTATGTGTGTGTGATTTTGAAGGAAATCGCTTTCTAGTTTTGAGTTGAAATCGTGGAAATTGGATTATTTTGAAAGCTACTTAAAACCTCTTTGGACCTATGCGCAAGGGATTTGATTTAAGAAAAAGGTTCGTTTTAGTTTATGATTTGATATAAACCGTTTTTTTGTGACGTTTTAGAAAACATGATTTTCAAACCCTTCGCAAAATAAGAATCGAGATTTATCATTACTTTCAATTTTAAGTTAAAGTGGTCTTACTAACCCGAACGATTTGAGTTTGATTTTAGAAAATCTTTGTTGTTTTCTTTGGAAAATCGTTTTTGATAAATGGGAAATTAAGTATGAAAATAGGGTCGGGGCGATCCATGGGCATGAAAGCCATCTCAATAGCCCCGAACAATTGCAATCGCAATTTTCACTAGCACGGGGCCTTAAAATCTAGTTTTCATGGGATGAAACCCTCGATACCGCTTTAAGGCCTAAATTTACATTTACAATGATTCAGATATTAACTTTACAATCGAAATAATGTCCATCGTGGGGATCAGGCCAAGATCCATTTCAAGAATCCCGACTCCAAGATTCCTAGGCACACATCTTGACAAATAATATATTAAAATAAGCAAATAAATAATAAAAGGAGATCTAGGAAAGGGCTCCCGTAACCCTATCTCGTTGATTGCACAATCGAAACCGACATCGTGAGGGATTATATGTATTGATGAGATCAATTAACGGGGCTTAGATTCGTGGGAATAAATCTGTAGATCTAAGGTTCCCTAAATCTATACAATGACATATCAGGACTAAAATCGAGAAATATATCCCAAACTGGCTATCAGGTGATTCAATTGTTAGAATCCCTTGACGACGGGTAGGTGGGATGCCCTCACCACTAGATATGAATTTAGGGTTTTGCGGAGTGCTTATAAAATCAGCTTAAAATATTGTAAATGACTAGATCCACAATAGATCTAAGTAAGATCTAGCAAAAAGGTTAAAGCTTTGAACTTTGAAACCATTAATAAGCTAGATTTAGGCTAGATCTATGATGGATCTAGTGAAAAGATTCAAACTTTGACAATGGCAAGATAAAATTATTGATAAAAATGATCTAAATCTAAAGGAGACTCGATAAGAGATGCGATAATTGAAAGATAAACAAACTTTAAGCACAACAGTGGACAAAACACAAGAGATCTAATAGATCTACATTGAATTTACAAGAAAGATTGAATCTTTCACCTTGGGAAACAAGATTTGACACCTCCTTACTCTCAAATATGTATATATCTAGCTAATCTAATTCAAAGTTGGAGAAAATCTAACAAATTTGAGCCAAATCCTGAGCTCTTCTCTCTAAGATACCTCATTTCTCTCTCTAAGATTCCTCTCCTTTTGAAAAATCTGCTGAAAATTGACATTTATAGGCTTCCTTGGGCAGCCGCAGGTGTATCTGTGGCTGGCCCAGGTGGGCCCACGCGCCTCAGTTTTTGTGTCGTGCCGTCTGTTCTTCGTCTTATTTGCTGAAATGTCCGTAACTTTCAATACCGAAAGAGTTGGGAGACGTGTCATACCATTCTGAAAAGCTCTTTTCGAGGGTTACACAATGACATAGGGCTTTACCAATTCTAGATCTGAGAAGATAGAGCAAAATAGAGAAATAGATCTTCCCATTGATGCCAGTTGGTCAACCGTCATGCCTTAAGTAGCTTGTCACTCCGCAGTCGTTGAGATGGCTTCGTGCATGTTGATTTGAGTCTCGAAATCCTCTGTTCGGATGTCCTCTAGCAGAAATGACTATTTTACCCTCCTTCCAGGGTTAGAAAATATATGCAAAATTTTGGGTGTCTACAAATATTATTTATTTATATATGAATTAAAGGAGTTTAATTCATTATAAATAATATTAGAATAGTTCTAATTTATTTATTCTACTACCGGCAAAATATTGAACCTAAAGAGTCACACCGCAAAAGAAAAATATTATTTTAGAAGTAATTCACTTAATAATAATAAGTTAAGTGTATTTAATTTATTAGTGAAATAAATTAAATAACTTAATATTTATAATTAAGTATTTGGAGAATTACTAATTATAAATTAATAAGAGGAGTCTTATTATTATTATTATTATTATTATTATTATTATTATTATTATTGTTATTATTATTATTATTATGATTATCATCATCATTATCATTATTATAAATTATTTAGTTCCTAAATAGTTTGGGAATTAAATTAAAACCCTAAGTCCTAAAGAGCTTAGGAGGAGGACTTGTCTATATAAAGCGAGCTCTTATGATAGATTAGGGTTACACACTTACTCTCAGTATTTTTTTGATACTACGTAAATATTTTTTGCAATCTAAAGAGTTATGTGAGAGAGAATTAGGGCTAGCCACCAAAGGTTTATAGAAAGCTAAATTTACCTCTATAATAATCATCTATTGGTGGATCACCTTTAGAGCGCCGCACACACTGAGTAGCTTGCGTTTGATCCGTGAATTTGGAAGAGCGTGAAGGAATAAGGGATTAGAACTTGAAGATCTCATCAAGGAGTTGATTATCTTCATAAGGTATATCTTTTGTCCTTCCTTAATTAATAATATCGCATAAGGTGATTCTTGGGATTACAGAAAAAATTTAAATTTGATTTATGCCATGATTCCGCTGTTTTTACAATATGATTGTATGTATGTTCTTATTTTTGCAAACTTATAGTGGCGTCAGAGCCATCTTTATACGAGTTATTAATTATTTTTGATTCATATATATGTTGATACGTGTTTATGTTGGTAGATTTAGCTATCGATAAACACACACGTGCAAGTATACACGGTCCACAAGTAATATATGATTAGATATGAGTCGAACCCACAGGAAATTGTGAAAAATAATAACCAAGTACCAATTGTAAATCAATTTGATCTAATTTAAACGAAGAAGGTTTGATTGTTTGTTGATTGTTGATTCACAAATCGACTAATGAGTAAAATGCGGTAAAATATCAAGATAGAAAGGTCTAAGATTACAATTTCCCCCAACACGTCATTTGAATCTCCTAACTCTCTCTTTTCAATCAGTTATAGCATACGAATTGACAACCGAGAAATCAAAACTACATAAGAGCCTCTGTCGATGGTCAATCACGAATCTTCCTAAGCGGTGTATAGGTATATGTCTATCCTATACACTATCAAGAGACTAATTTCAGGAATGATTAATAGACACGTGTCACCAAATCTAATTAATCCCCCCTTCAATTACCAACTTTCACATCGGAAGTCATTAAGACTAGATTCTCAATAGGTTGTATGCGGTAATTAGGTATATATCTATCCCAATTACTATCAAGATACCTATTATTGCAGATAATTAATAAGACACATGTCACTTAATCCAATTAATAACCCACAACAATCTATACTTTCGCATGTTATCATAACTAGGTCTTAACCTATAATCCGTTCGTCAAGTTCATATAGGTTCCCACGGTAATTACGGGCCAAGCAATTAATCTAGAAGCAAAGGTTATGACAATCAATTCACAAATGCATAACTAAAATCAAAAGAGAGAATTCAATTCAAATTAAGTGTTGGGTTCCATTGCAATCTTAAAATAGAAGGTTAGTTCATGATAGCTACAATAAACATCATTTTCAATTGATACATTGCCAAATTCGAATTACAAGGAGATGGAAATCTAGAAATGAAACCACTTTTGAAGCTATTCAGCTAGTGTTCCTTTGGTTGCTGTTGGTTTCTAGCTCTCCTCCTTGGCCTTGCAATTCTTCTTGACTGAGTTCCTTGGCTTTTGGCTTGATTCAGCTTGATTTGCAGCCTTGAGCTCTGTTGGTTGATATATTTTGTAGCCTCCCTCTCTCTAGATGTCTGATATGTAGCTTAAAAGAGATTATATATAGCCTCCATCAAGAAACCCTAGCAAAAATCGGACAAAATAGAGCTCAGATCGCACTATGGCTATGTCAGATCGCACTCAGCACGACGGCGTGCGCCCGCACGGCGCCTGGTGCGCACGCGCCCAGGGCCCTGCCTGCCGCACGCGGGCTGCCGAGTCTGCTGTCGCACCCGCGCGCGCACCCGCACGCCCAGGCATGCGCCCGCACGCCCGCGCCTGCATGTCGTCCAGCTGCCGAGGCCCCGCGCCCAGCTTGCCGCACGCCCAGCGCCGAGTCCGCCCGCGCGCGCCCGCACGCCAACGCCGCGCGCCCGCACGCCAGTGCCTGCCGAGTGCCAACACCGAGTCCGCCCGCGAGCGAGCGCCCGCACGCCAGCGCCGAGTCCACCCGCGCGCGCCCGCACGCCAGCGCCGCGCGCCTGCCGAGTGTCAGCGCCTAGTGCCAACGCCGTACGACATGCCGCCCGATGCCGTGTACGCAATCCAACGCCGTGCACGCCCAACTTCCACATGTCATCAAAATCAATGTCGAGCATCGCCAAACACAACTTTTCACTGTATTATCATTCGGGCACAGATATCATGGCATGGGCATGCCCTCGTGGCTTGGCCGACGCCGACGCCGTGCATGCTTCCCGACGCCGTGCACGCCCAACTACCAAATGTTATCAAATTAAGCACCGAGCGTCACCAAGCACAAATTTCCATCATACTACCATTCGGGCACAGACGTCCAGGCACGGACATTGAGTCAATACAAACAACGATCCGAGCGGTATTTATTTCAATTCCTACAAACATAATGAAAATGCATCAAAGCAACATAAAACATGTAAAAATAACTAAAAACTAATTTATGTAGAAATAAGATAAAAATACATAAAAACCACATAAAATACCTAAAGACTTGCAGATTATCAAGGCCAAAATTACCCAAATTGTGTGTATAAAACACACTCATCAAATACCCCCAAACTTAAATCTTTGCTTGTCCTCAAGCAAAACAAACCTAAACTAAACAATTCAAAAACTTCTAATATAACCTAACTTGAGCTATGAATTAATAAGCCGACAATGGTCTCAAAGACATCAACACATAGAACTCAAAAGAACAAACAAAGCGTTGCAAGTCTAAAATTTCAATTAGCTAGTCATACTTTGCTTAAGGCCTCTTCCGTATGTGTGTGTGTGAGTACCCAATAGCACTAAACCAATCAAGCTCGAATGAAACTGTGCAACCACATTACCTTATGAAATAATCAAAATAAACCCCAAAACAACATGCTTAACACATCACTCAATACAAAGGTGTACAAATCACAATTCCAAAAATTTTGAGAACCAAGGGCTCTAGGTGAGTGCATTTTATGCTCCATCTCAATCCTTAAGCATGCTCATATGGGCGAGTGCGTTTTACGCTCAACCTCAACCCCATGCAAAATTTGCAATAAACAATTTCTTTCTTTTGTCACAAAAATAAGAGAATGTGTTTTACGCTCTATCTCTCCTACGCATGTGTCCATGAGTGAGTGCGTTTTACGCTCCATCTCAACTCACCACATGACCATCAATTCAAACATAACAAATTTGGACACCTTGCTTCGAGTGATGTTTAAACGAATTCTAGAGTTTATAGATATTTTCCACAAGCATTCGGTTATAAAAGCCTTCTCTAAGCATACAATTAGCTTAATACTCATGGGTAAGTGCATGGAAGTGAAAGGACGCATAAGCAAAATAATAACCAATATCCGATAAGCACAAAGACTAAGCAACAATTGTCTACGTCTTATGAGTTAGAATCTCTTCAAATAAGCCATTATCATAGAGCATGGATTATAGTTCAGATCAAATTAAAACAATGCTCAAGGGACACATCCTAAAAATAAATAATTTTTTTTTTGAATAAAAAGAAAAACATACTTAAATCACGCAAAAACTAGATTAAACACACAAATTTGACTACCACACAACACAATACGACGAGACAGACAAGGATAACTCAATTAAACTACCACACCCCCAAACTTAAAACAAACATAGTCCTCGATGTTTATAATAGACAGAATTAAAATAGAGAACTTCACTGAGGGTAATCAAGCAACATCACTATAGTGTGGTCACGCTTGGACGCTTCCGGACTAACAAAATTCTTGTCATGGACTTTGGTTGGCTTGGACGATGAAACTTCACCCCATTTGTTGCTTGGAAGCCATACCAGATCAATGCCTCATGAAGAACAGCCCACATTAGCTAAAAAACTCTCTCAGGCCAAATATCAAACATGTGGCGTGCACCTCCCAAAATTTCAGATGTCAGTGCAGTTGGAATTAAGCCTAACCCTCCACAAAGTCTTGCAATGGGAGAAATAGAGTGTTCCTGCAATAAAACTCAACCCAAGCATAGTCCCAAACAAGTAAAATTTGAAATTAACAGACCTTGTTACCTTTTCTTGGAAAACTAATGAAAAGCCATGGGAATTCTTCAAAATCTGCTAAATCCTTGTTGAATTTCAAGTTAGAAGATGACAATGCTGATGGATTGTAGAGATTGGATGCCCAATTGGAGTGATGAGGCACGAATTTGAGTTTGGAAAAAATGCATGTAAGTTGGCTTTGGAGTGGGAGGAGAGAGATATAAGTTGGACTATAGAACCGAGCTGATGGGTGCATATAAGCTGCTGGTGGCTGTCATGGCTAGCATGTGCGCTGCTGAGTGTGTTGCTGCTGTGTTGCTCAGCGTGCTGGTGCCTGTTGCTCAACGTGCTGATGTTGTGCTTCTGCTATAGTTTTCACTGGTGGTCGTAAGCATCAAACTGCAGCAAGAAATATTACACACATTAAACACAATTAAACATAAAATCAAAAACAAACCACACCAAACTTTTTTTTTTGAGATTAAAATAAAAAAATAAAAAAAATAAAAACAAAATAGCTCAAAAAATAAAATGGAGATTTGGGTTGCCTCCCAAATAGCGCTTGAGTTAAAGTCCTCAGCCTGACTAACTTCCTGTTTCCTTTTAGTCCAGCTCGATTGCAAAAATGACTTTAGCATGCCTTCGTGCTGTCATTTCCTTATTTTGCATGGCATGCATGCATACTAGGCGACTCCCAAACTCAGTTTCTTCTATCAGCAAAAAGAAACTTTCTTCATTCGCTTCATCTTTCAGTAGGGGTGAGACATCTGAGGGCATTACTTTGGTGAGGTCCAATGTCTCAAGCTCACATAACTTATTGTTCTTATATAAATCCTCCTGTATGCGCTGACAGTAGCTAGGGGTCTGGTCTATTATGTCTATGAATGACATAGTGACATTAAGTTTCTCAAGCACAAGTGGATCCTCAACGATCTTTTCATGAACCTCAACTTCATCACGCCATGGCTCAAACTGTAAACTAGCTCCCATGTCACCTAGAGCTTTGCCTACGACATGACTACTCAATGGGCACGGGACTGCAAAACCACCCAGATCCTTGAGCTTTGGAGAAGAAGGTCTATGGGATACACTCGAAATTAGCTCATCATCATCATTGGGGCTCAAGGCTAGATCCTCAACCTCCTTTTCTTGTTTCCCACATGTCTCATCCATATCAGAATCATCATCAATTAGCACGTCTGGTTGCAGCTTTGGCACGTGAAATCCATCAGTTTCGGGAACCATGTCATTGGGCCATTCGCCTTGATATCTATCGTTGAAGGAGATAATAAGCTGTTCCATCTGGTTCTCAAGATTTTGAATCGACATATGCTGACTTTTCACAATCTCCTCAATTGAAGTTATGTTCTGGGACTCAAGTTCCTTCACATTTGAATTTTCTTCTTGTGGCAATGAAGGTGGACATGAGAATTCCAGTGCATAAGCAGGACTCGGAGCATAGTATTGATCTTCATAATTGTAGCTCCATGTAGAATCTGGGTGATACCCCCAATCTTGGTGATAAGCATCGGAACAGTCATAACTGTTGGAGTAATCGTCGATGTTACTACCATACCATGCCGACTCGAAATTAATGGTGCATAGATGACTCAAATGGTTTCCATCACAATGATCACAATTCACCGCAACACTTTAAGTACGTTGGGCCACTAGAGCGTTAACATTCCTTGACAGTTCCTCTAAATGAGCCACCACCTCATCAAATCCATCCATCCATGCCGCTCCTGATTGGGTCATTCCCGTGTGAGGCCATTGATAATTATAGTTGGCCATGGTGTACCTCGTAACGAAGAAAGCATTAAATAGAAAAAAAATGTTAAAAATAAATTTATATACAAGTTTAAATCAAGATCAATTCGATTGAAATTAATATTGGTAAAATTATTAGAACAATTCCCCGGCAACGACGCCAAAAACTTGTTGGTAGATTTAGCTATCGATAAACACACACGTGCAAGTATACACGGTTCACAAGTAATATATGATAAGATATGAGTCGAACCCACAGGGAATTGTGACAAATAATAACCAAGTACCAATTGTAAATCAATTTGATCTAATTTAAACGAAGAAGGTTTGATTGTTTGTTGATTGTTGAGTTCACAAATCGAGTAATGAGTAAAATGCGGTAAAATATCAAGATAGAAAGGTCTACGATTACAATTTCCCCCAACACGTCATTTGAATCTCCTAACTCTCTCTTTTCAATCAGTTATAGCATACGAATTGACAACCGAGAAATCAAAACTACATAAGAGCCTTTGTCGATGGTCAATCACGAATCTTCCTAAGCGGTGTATAGGTATATGTCTATCCTATACACTATCAAGAGATTAATTTCAGGAATGATTAATAGACACGTGTCACCAAATCTAATTAATCCTCCCTTTAATTACCAACTTTCACATCGGAAGTCATTAAGACTAGATTCTCAATAGGTTGCATGCGGTAATTAGGTATGTATCTATCCCAACTACTATCAAGATACCTATTATTGCAGATAATTAATAAGACACATGTCACTTAATCCAATTAATAACCCACAACAATCTATACTTTCGCATGTCATCATAACTAGGTCTTAACCTATAATCCGTTCGTCAAGTTCATATAGGTTCCCACGGTAATTACGGGCCGAGCAATTAATCTAGAAGCAAAGGTTATGACAATCAATTCAAAAATGCATAACTAAAATCAAAAGAGAGAGAGTTCAATTTAAATTAAGTGTTGGGTTCCATTGCAATCTTAGAATAGAAGGTTAGTTCATGATAGCTACAATAAACATCATTTTCAATTGATACATTGTCAAATTTGAATTACAAGGAGATGGAAATCTTGAAATGAAACCACTTTTGAAGCTATTCTGCTGGTGTTCCTTTGGTTGTTGTTGGTTTCTAGCTCTCCTCCTTGGCCTTGCAATTCTTCTTGACTGAGTTCCTTGGCTTTTGGCTTGATTCAGCTTGATTTGCAGCCTTGAGCTCTGTTGGTTGATGTATTTTGTAGCCTCCCTCTCTCTAGATGTCTGATATGTAACTTAAAAGAGATTATATATAGCCTCCATCAAGAAACCCTAGCAAAAATCGGACAAAATGGTGCTCAGATCGCACTATCGCTATGGGCCCTGCCTGCCGCACGCTGGCTGTCGAGTCTGCTGTCGCACCCGCGCGCGCGCCCGCACGCCCAGGCGTGCGCCCGCACGCCCGCGCCTGCATGCCGCCCAGCTTGCCGCACGCCCAGCGCCGAGTCCGCCCGCGCGCGCCCGCACGCCAACGCCGCGCGCCCGCACGTCAGCGTCTGCCGAGTGCCAACGCCGAGTCCGCCCGCGCGCGCCCGCACGCCAGTGCCGCGCGCCCGCCTGCTGGCGTCTGCCGAGTGTCAGCGCCCAGTGCCAACGCCGTATAACACGCCACCCGACGCCGTGCACGCAATCCAACGCCGTGCATGCCCAACTTCCACATGTCATCAAAATCAATGTCGAGCATCGCCAAACACAACTTTTCACTGTATTATCATTCGGGCACGGATATCAAGGCATGGGCATGCCCTCGTGGCTTGGCCGACGCCGACACCGACGCCGTGCATGCTTCCCGACGCCGTGCACGCCCAACTACCAACTGTTATCAAATGAAGCACCGAGCGTCGCCAAGCACAAATTTCCATCATACTACCATTCGGGCACATACGTCCAGGCACGGACATTGAGTCAATACAAACAATGATCCGAGCGGTATTTATTTCAATTCCTACAAACATAATGAAAATGCATCAAAACAACATAAAACATGTAAAAATAACTAAAAACTAATTTATGTAGAAATAAGATAAAAATACATAAAACCACATAAAATACCTAAAGACTTGCAGATTATCAAGGCCAAAATTACCCAAATTGTGTGTATAAAACACACTCATCAGTTTAGAACAATTTAATTGGACATAATTGTTAGTATAAAATCATGTTTTTGGAGAAAAACATCACAAATCGCGATCTGAAAAAGCAAGGATTTCATCGAATTGCAGTAGTGTCTAAAGGAAGCACAACAACGCTTGGCTTTTGTATGCCAACCGCAGCAGCTCTTATTCTCATGCGCAACAACGACCCTCATGCGCAACAGCGCTCAAGTGTAGCAGCGCAAGACTCTTATACGCAGCAGCGCAAGTGTCTTATGTGCAACAACGCTCAAGCACAGCAGCGCAAGCCTTTTATGCGCCGCAGCGCCTGACGGTCAGAATGTCCAGTTTTGTGAAAATTTTAAGTTAAAATAAATGGTTTAATTTGAGCGTGAAATTGGATTTTATACTAACTAATATTGCCCATTAGATGATATCAATACATACATATATATATATATTAAATATTTTATTTTCATAAAATGAATATTTTATGATACATGTGATGACATGTATGATAATAAAGGAGATGATTATGAACCATTAACCAATGTGATTGGATTTAATTTTTACGAATACTTGAATGAATAGGTTTTTATAAATGGGGTTTGCGTACCTCGCCTATCTAATTTTTTGATGTAAATTCTATCTCCTTCCTATGTACTTCTCCTTGATTGCTGATCAAGGTTTCTGTTTTATTAAAAATAGTTTGTAATAGGATTTTATAGAATTATTTAGGAAATTGGAGCTGAAAAGCAGGAGCATTGAAGACCCATTTGTAAAGGAGCCCGAGTTGAATGTAATAGTTATATTCAATGTTTTATTCTTGCACCCTAGGTTTGACCTTTTGGTTCACTCAATGGCTCGAGCGAATCAAGCTAGAATTAAGTCCATAATCATCCCAAGTAGAATATAGTATTCTATATGTGCATGCTTATTATATAATAATATATTATTATGCATGAGATGTATGTTTAATATGACGCGTATTTATATATATATATATATATATATATATATATATATATATTTGCATGCGCGCTAAACAAGATGAGACAATTAATAACAAATCCCTCAAGAAAGAAAATATTAAGTCGATTATATTCAAAGACATTTAGAATGTCAGACGTAGCCTTCTAGCATGATAAACCAATAGAGTATCAAACCTTTAATATAGGTTTGTTTTGCACACACAAGGCTTTATATTAAGTATTTGAGATGTTGGCTTTATCACATTGGATGTTTATAAGGAATTGAACAATACACGTTTTGTTGGGCACACACAAGAACCATATTTTTCTCTTCACTTATATGAAAATGCTAGTACTGACTTAACTTAGATTATTTTAGTTCGGATGTGCACACACTTGACAATTATAATCTAAGAGGCAAAATAAAAGGAGTTACATATGAAAGTAGTATGCACACAAGCCAATCATATTTGATATGATGTAGCATATACTTTGTAATCTTATTCGTTTATTAAAGGCATTTTACTTTATCTACATGATGCTGTTATATTGATTGTGATAAACTCATAGTTTTGAGCAATGCTTTTAGAATCATGATGGTGATCATTCTAATGAGATCTAAATTTTAGATAGCTCACAAACTAAAATCGTTCCTAATCGATGGATTACTAAAAAGGGGATTAGTGAATCCAGATAGATTAGTACATACATTGCTTGCTCTTATAAAGAGGATGATTGATCTCATAATCATTTGTGTGGAGACACTAAAGCAAGTATGTAAGTGCTTATTAGAGAATAAGTTCACTGAACATGGCTCGCTAAGGAATACCTAATGGAGTTTTACTCGCCTGTCAATAGGAATTCCTCTAGTGATAGTAGTACAAGTGATCCTTGGACTTGAGATCATCATAATATCTTGTGTATGATGAGTTATACTTTGACATGTCCCTTAAGACCTTTAGGGTATATCAAAGGGTATGATTGGGTATAATAAGTTATACATGGAGATAGGTGAATGATCAACAGAGAATCTACCACTTCTAGTAAAAGGAGAGAATGTTCTATGTGATTCGATAAATGACGACCCAGAAGTCTTTGGCCAAAGCAGAATGAAAAATTTGCATTATCAGAGTTGTTCATTGGAGAATCGAAATGCATATAATTAAATAAAATAAGACTTGATAGTAATTCCATTTCTTATATTTAATTGGGACATTTTATGGTAGAAGGATTGAATTATACGGTAACTATGCACTGAAAGGTTCTTTTGTAATTAATGTTGAAATCTATATTATCTAGAAAGTCGTTGATCGCTAAGGGGACTTACCCTTATTGTAGAATAAATATTATTTATTTAAATAAATTAAATAGTTGAATTTATTTATTTAAATAAGATTAGAATTGTTCTAATTGATTTATTCACAACCAGTTTAATATGGAGGACCTAAAGGGTCACACCGCAAAAGAAAAATATTTGTTTAAGAAGTAAATGACATAATTGTAATAATAAGTTAAGTGTATTTAATTTAATCTATGGAGATAGAATAAATTAAATAACTTAATATTTATTATTTAATATTTTGGAAATATTAAATATAAATTAATAAGAAGAGTCTTATTATTATTATTACTATTATTATTATTTAATTCCTAAAAGGGTTTGGGAATTAATTAATAGAAGTACTCTTATAAATTCCTAATTAGATTAGGAGTTTAATTAATGAAAGGAGTTTAATTAGAATAAAAACCCTAATCCTAAATAGTTTAGGAGGGTTCCCTATATCTATAAATAAGAGGAGTCTTATCATAATTTAGAGTTAGACAGTTATACACTCTTCCATAATAATTGGAGAGAGAGAGTACTTGCAATTTCTATAGAGATATAAACTAGGGTTTTGCCAACACCCATCTTCTTGAACAACTATTATTCCTTGGTGGATCACCTCTAGAGGCCAAACACTTGGGTGGTTAACGTTGATCAAAGGAAGGAATTTAATCGGTGGAATTCAAGGAGAACGCGAAGGAATTGGAGGTGAACTTGTACCTGAGGAAGCTTTGATTCACGAGGGTATAATTTTATATCTCTATCTCTTTCGTTTAATTAATAATTGATCACAAGGATGATCATGGTGATGGTTTGTATGAAAAATTTTAAATCCGTTTTATTGCGCTTCCGCACTATTTATGTAATTTGATTGCATGTTCACACTATATGCAAACCTAACAGTGGTATCAAAGTCTAACCTTATGCTAATTATCGATTATTATGATTTCATGTATGTATGGGTATGCGATTGGATCGATTTTCTGGGCAACAGAAAAAATTTCGAAGTCTGCTACGCGGCATAGCCGCGCCGCTTCCAGTTTATTCTGGAGGGCGGCCGCGCCCGAACCCAGAAATC
The DNA here is from genome assembly GCA_034770075.1 of Aralia elata. Classification (NCBI taxonomy): domain Eukaryota; kingdom Viridiplantae; phylum Streptophyta; class Magnoliopsida; order Apiales; family Araliaceae; genus Aralia; species Aralia elata. Next base: position 295,043 of record JAVJAP010000027.1, on the reverse strand, counting down.
GTTTCTGGGGGTGCAGCGCGGCCGCGCCGCTCCTAGTTCATTTTGGAGCGCGGTCGAGCAGGTCTGCAGATTTTAAAAAATTTTTATTTTGATTTTATTTATTTTTAATTAAGATAAAAGGTTTATTTTCAATTGGAATATAATTAAAATTAAAAGTTTTATTTGAACTTGGAATTGGATTCTACGTTAACTAGAATAAAGGAGTTTATTCACATATGGAATAAGATTCCATGTTTCATAGAATAAAGGAGTTTATTCACATATGGAATAGGATTCCATGTTTCCTTAAAAATAAAGATGTTTATTTTGATAAGGAATATGATTTAACATATTTTATTTTTTCAAGCAATTTTAAGTTAAAATAAAGGAGTTTATTTTGAACTTTAAATTGGTTTCCCTGTTAATTAAAATAAAGGAGTTTATTTTGATTTGAAATTTGATTAAAAATAAAGGAGTTTATTTTTATTCAAAATTGGATAAAATAAAATAAATAAGTTTATTATGATTTAAATTTTGATTAAAATAAAGGAGTTTATTTTTGTTTCAAAATTGGATTTCTAGTAAACTTTTAATTGCCCATTAAATGATATCAATGCATATATGGAATGGTTTTATTATTCATGAGATGAATGTTATTTATTGATACATATGGAGATATGTATGATAATAAATAGGGATTGATTATGGAATACTGACCAATGTGTGATTGAATTTATTTTAGTGGATGCTTGAATGAATGTGTTTTTATAAATAGGGTCTGCGTACCTCGTCTTCTCTAGTTTTTCTTGATGTAAATTCTATCTTCCTCCTATGTACCTCCCCTTGACTGTTGATCAAGATTTTTATTTATTGTAAATAGTTTATGTAATAGGTTTAGTTAGAATTACTTGAAGAATTGGAGACAAAGGAGCAAGGAGCGCTAGAAGACCCGTTTGTAATGGAGCCCGAGTTTAAATGTAATAGTTATATTTAAATTTTGTTCTTGCACCCTAGGTTTGACCTTTTGGTTCACTTAGTGGCTCTAGTGAACCAAACTAGAATAAAAGTCCATAATCAATTCGGGTAGCATATAGTATTCTATATGTGCATGCTTACTATGTATATATTATATATTATACAACATGCTTCGCATGTTAAATAATATGAAGCGTATTTTATATATATATGTGCATGCGCGCTAAACAAGATGAGACAAATAATAACAAACCCCTCAAAGAAATTATATTAAGTCTTAAGCGTTCAAAGATATTTGGAATATTGAACGTCGCCTTCTAGCATGGTAAAGCGATAGAGTATTAAACATTTAATATGAGTTTGTTGTGTTAACAAGGCAAGTATTAAATATTTAAGATGTTGCTTTATCACATTTGATGCTTATAAATAGACTGAATGATGTTGTTTTGTTGTGTCACACAAGGACAATGTTTTTCTTTCGAATATATGGAAGTGCTAGGTTGGACTTAACTTGGATAATTTTGATTCGGATGTGTCACACTTGATCAAAATAATCTAAGAGGCAAAATACAAGGAGTTACATAGTGATGTAATTGACAATAGTTGTCTACCTCTTTATTTATATATAGTTTGTTGTGTTACACAAGACTATATACATTTAAAATGGGATCCTTATTCTCACTAGCAAATCTTTAATTAGATATGCCGAACTATATAGTGAGGGTAATATAGTTTGATAAAAATAGTGAGGTACCAATTTAAAATAAAGACCTAATTTATTTTGGTAATTAATTAAGAAATGAATGTATGCTAAAATGTTGTTAAATTACAAATTCATTTACAGAATTTTATAATGTCTAATTTACTATCACTGCGGAGAATATTAGACGCTAATTAACTGGACCAAATTAAAAGGACTGGTTAAAGAATTTGAGAATAGTTCTCAAGGATGAAAAGCTATCTTATGTCCTTAATATGCCTATCCTTGTAATGGTTGCAGACAATGCCTCAGCGGAAGAGATTGCTACTTTTAGAAAGTGGCAAGATGATGCACAGTTGGCTCAATGCATCATGCTCGCATCCATGAGTAACGAGCTTCAACGTCAACATGAAAGTATGGATGCTCCTACTATACTCCTGCACCTTCAAGGAGTTGAATGGTGAGGAAAGTAGGACTATTGGATATCAGATATCTAAGGAGCTTTTCCGATCTAGAATGACCGATGGCACTACAGTACAAACATATGTCCTAAAATGATCAATCTGATTGAACAATTGAGACAACTGGGTTTTAATGGATGGAGAGTTGATCCAAGATTTGATCTTGCAATCACTTCCGGACTCTTTCTCACAAATTGTTGTGAATTTCCACATGAACAAGCTATATGTCAGCTTGCCTGAGTTGCTTAAACATGTTGAAAACTGTAAAGAGTCACTTTCCAACCAAGAAAGACCAAATCTTACTGGTAGATGATTCTTCCAAGAAGCGGAAGAGGGCCAAAGGATCTTCTTAAAAGAAGAACAATTCAAAGAAGGTACAAGGAAAGGCAAAAACAAAGGACAATAAGAACAAGACTGATGCAAATAACAAAAGAGGTTGCTTCCACTGCAATAAGCTTAGATACTAGAAAGGAAACTGTAAGAAGAATCTTATAGAGGCTAACCAGAAGAAGCTTAGTGAAGCTTCGGTTAAAGATACAGGTTTGTTCATGATTAAAAATAAATCTTTTTGTAAGTCAAGGTTTTACTTGGGTATTGGATACCGGCTGTAGTTCTCACGTATGCAATCCAATGCAGAGACTAAGCAGAAGTAGAAAGCTAAACAAAGAGTAAGTAATCTTATGTGTGGGAATGGAGCAAAGGTTGTTGCATTAACCATAGGAACTTATAGTTTAGCATTGCCTACGGGAAAGTCTATTAAGTTAATAAGTTATTATTATGTTCCAGTTCTCATTAGAAATATTAGAACTTTCGTTGTTGGACAAGGAAGGTTCTGGTATTATATTTAAGAACAATTATTGTTCTATTTATAATAATAATATTTTGTTTGAAACTCGAAGATTACTTGATAGACTTTGTATACTTGACTTACATGAAAAACATTTTGCAAATTGAATAAACTAATAAAAGAAAAGGAGATGGTCATTTAAAGAGTTGAATGTGTGTATTTGATAAAATACAAGTCTAAATCATTTGAAATGTTCAAAGAATTCAGAAGTGAAACATATTGACAAAGTATTAAGTTTCTTTGATCAGATCGAGGAAGGAATACTTGTGCAATGAGTTTGTAGATCATCTCAAAATGGATACTTCCTGATACCTTGTTGGATATGGTGCAGTCCATGATGATTTTTACCGACATTCTAGTATCAATATGGGGTTATGCCCTAGAAACGGCTGCATATCTACAAAAATAAGGTAACCTCAAAAATCTGAGCCCAAGACTCTATAAAGGTTATGGATAGGAAGGATTCCTACTCTTAAGTATGTTAAGATAAGGGGTTGTCCAGCTTATGTGAAAAGGTTTCAAAGATAAGTTTGGGACAAAATCTGACAAGTGCAGACTTGTGGGATATCCTAAAGAAAGTTTAGGGTATTATTACTATGATCCTACACGCTGCCTTCTTAGATAAATGTGTTTATCATTGAAGGAGCTAGTGGGAGGGTAATAGATCTTGAAAGAGTTCAAGAACCACAAAGCACTTTAAGTTAAACCGAGGAACTTGTGGATAGACCTATTGTAGCACAACCGAATCGTAAATCTGGAAGTGTACCGAAGATACCTGGGAGGTATGGATTCATCATAGAGGATGATGATGAGGTACGCATCATATAGGATGATGATCTAGTTATTTACAATGAGGCTATAAGTAGAAGACACTCAGAGAAATGGCAGATGGCCATGAAATTCGAAATAGACTCCATGTATGAGAACCAAGTATAGACTCTGGTTACTCCACAAAAGGGCATAGTGCCTAGAGGGTGAATATGGGTCTTTAAGAGAAAGACTGGGGAAAATGGCAAGGTGGAGACCTATAAGACCAGACCTGTTTAAAAGGTTTTTCAAGTCAAGGAGTTGACTGTGATAAAACCTTATTACCGGGTAATGCTTAAGTCCATTGGGATTTTGCTTGTGATTGCAGCTTATTACGAAATCTGGCAAAATGGATATGGAGACACCCTTCCTCAATGAAGACTTGAGGAGAATGTATGTATGATACAGCTAGAGGAATTTGTTTCAAAGGTTGAAGCAAATCGTGTTTTAAGCTACAATGATCCATTGATGGATTGAAGCAAGCTTCTCAAAGATGGAACATTCGTTTTGATGAGACAATCAAAAGAGAGGTCGCATGAGTTACTATCATGTATGCAATGAATATACAAGGCCTGATGTTGATAAGTCATATTCTGGAGAAGATCACTATAAGATAGTGAAAACATCTTTAAGTACCTAACCGGTATTGAGGATGTGATCATGATTCATGGTAGGTTTGAATTAAAACTAGAGGGCTAAATAGACTCAAGTTTTTCAGACTGACCAAGACAATAACAAATCCACTTTAAGGTAAATCGTTACCTTGAAAAGTGGTGCAGTGAATTGGAAAAGTTCCAAACAGCAAAGAGTTGCTGGTTTAGTGACAAAGACAAAGTATATAGCTGTAAATGAAGCTGCAAGTTGATTGTTTGGATGAAAAGTTCATTACAGAACTAGGAATAGTTCTTAAGTCTCATCTTGGATTCAAACAAGTGTTGCGGCACTTTCATTTGATTAGTGGAATCATTGAAAGAGGAAACGTCACTATAGAGATAGTGGACTCTCGAGAACAACATTGCATATCCATCTACTGAAGCTTTATCCAACAGCAGGATGATCGTCACTTAGAGAAGAAGGGTATTTGATGAGTGGTTTTTATACCTACGAATCAGGTCTTGTTAGACCTAATTATTGTGGTCTTTAAGTGTTTTTAGTATTGTTTTATTCATTTTTGTGTTTGTTTATTGTAGGATTGGAGCTGGAGGGGCAAAAGGGTAAATTTGAAGCTTAAAGGACACTTGATAGCATTTTTATAAATATGTGGGCATGACCTAGCTCCAGAGGCGCCAGGGTTAGTACTAAGCTAGCGCCAGAGGCGCTAGGTCACGAGACTTGGTGCTGAGTTGCGGCTGGAGGAGAAAAAGGAAGCCAATTTGGAAGAGGATTCAGACTTTTATTTGATCAGATTTAGAGAAGGAAACAAAGAGGGAACTTGGAGACTTTTATTATGATTATTCTACTTTTCTAGAGTTAGTTTTCTGGAGTTTTACCGTGGATTATTATTGTTCAAGTGCTGGATATTGATGTGGGTTGAACTTTACTTCGGATTTTTATTCAATAATTGGGTTTGATCAATCTATTTCTTCTTATTTCAATTGATTGTTTATTTTCCTATGTGTAGTTTTGATCCCATAATGGCTTTTGGTTCAGTCATGAACTAATCTCCATTATGGGATTTTAACGGATTTTAATATGTAGTCTAATTAAAAGCTTGATTGTTAGATTGTTTTGCATATCATAAGGAATTTCTATCATGATTGTTTTGCATGTATGAATGCTTGATCACCATTCGTTCTCAGTGCTTGTATGGAATTGAAAAATAACATATAAGTATGGATTGTAATCATGATAGCTTGCGAATATGAGGCTTAATTGGTTAGCTTAATATTTTGTGAATCAGATAAAAATATACTGTTTCACCGTAGGAGCTAAAATAAGGGCTTGTGCTTTAAATCAATATAATTACAATTTCACATAGAAATATAGTGATTTTGGTTATTGTGGTGATTACATGATGTCTATTGAGTATGGATGTTATGTAAGTAGGTCATAATACATTGACAAATGGTTATGTCTATTTTAGTGCCATTGGCTACTTTTCTATAATATGTGAACTTATTAGCATGATAGTGGTAATTAGATGAACTATTAAATGAAGTTAGGATCCCATTAATTCCAAGTTTGATATATTTTGTTAGTATTTGCATCTTTAGTTGTTAATTTGTTTAGAAATAATTTTGTCACAAAAATTAAGTCATTAGTTTAGGCAAATAAGTATAGTGATAGGACTGATGCATAGTAATTGAATTTAGCACTTTCTCTGTGGGACGATACTCTACTTCCTCTGTATTACTTGTGGGCCACGTATACTTGCGTGAGTTAGAGCTCTTTTACTAAAGATTAAAAAAGAGGCAACAAGTTTTTGGCGTCGTTGCCAGGGAAAGGCGTTTAAATTTTTATTATTATCATCAGTTTTAAGCTATATTGTTTGACTTAGACAAATCTAATCTTTTCTCATTTCTATTTTTATTTCTGTTTTGGCTTTAGGTACTTGTAGAATTTTTATGCACACACGATCATCTAACTCAGAATTGACACCAGCACAGGATAATATTGACGGAAGAGGTTGGAAAGCAAGAGTGCGTAGGAATTTACAAACACAGTTGGAAGAAACTATACCGAATATGGTGGAAGAGCGAAGAGAGGAGCATAAAGCTTTGCGGGACTATTCTATGCCGAATATTAATGAACTGCAGTCTAGCATAGTCAGACCGGCGATAGCAGCAAACACCTTTGAGATAAAACCGGGAACCATTCAAATGGTGTAGAATTCGGTTCAGTTTGGGGGTGCTGCTACAGACGATCCTAATGAGCATCTGTTGAGCTTCATTGAAATATGCGATACATTTAGGTACAATGGGGTGACGGAGGATGCTATCCGACTAAGACTATTTCCATTCTCATTAAGGGATAGAGCGAGAAGTTGGCTTCATTCTTTGCCTTCAGGATCAATTACTACATGGGAGGACCTAGCACAGAAGTTCTTAGCCAAGTTTTTCCCCATGGCGAAAATTGCGAAGATGTCTCTCAGTTCGAGCAACAACAGGGTGAATCCTTATATGAGGCCTGGGATAAATACAAGGAGATGCTAAGGAAGTGTCCGCACCATGGGATGCTAGATTGGATGGTGATCAACATATTTTATAATGGATTGGGATGGCAGTCGAGACAGATGGTAGATGCAGCTGCAGGTAGAGCTTTAGGGGCGAAGAGTTATGACGAAGCTTATAACCTTATTGAGACTATGGCAGCGAATGATTTTCAAAACCCTACAGCCAGAATGTCACAGCCCAGAGTTGCAGGTTTGTTGGAAGTGGATGCTATTACCCAGTTGTCAGCACAGATGACGGCTATGGCGAAGAAAATAGAGTCGTTGTTAGAAAGCAAAGTCAAGTCAGTTGCCTTCATATACGAGATTTGTGCGGGGTCACACTCAACAGATCAATGTGCTATCAGCTCGGAGTCGGTGCAGTATGTGAACAGTTATAGGAAAGACCAAGGACAGTTTCAGAACACATACAACCCCAACAACCGCAATCATCCAAACTTTAGTTGGTCAAATAATCAAGGAAATCAGCAACAACAGTTTCAGCAGAATGAACAGTTTCCATCTCAGCCAGCGCAGCAACAGTTTGCTCTACGACCACCTTTTCCCCCGGGATTTTCTCAACAACAATAACATCAGACTCCAAATGCACCTCAACAAGAAAAGAAATCAGAAATGGAGGAGATAATGTTGAAGTACATGGCAAATACAGAGGTGATGATCAAAAGCCAGGCAGTGGCTATTAAAAATCTGGAAACTCAGATGGGGCAAATGGCGAATATGCTTAACAGCAGGCCCCAAGGTTCATTGCCAAGTAACACAGAGGAAAATCCACGGAGAGAGGGTAAGGAACAGTGTCAGGCCATTACACTTAGATCGGGAAAGCAATATTCAGGAAATGCACCAGGCACTGCAGCACCTAGTTTACAAGGGGATGCCATTGGGGTTGAAACTGAGAAAGAAATTGAGGCTGATCAGAAAGAGAAGAAAGATGAGTCCGAGTCGCAGCAAACAGAGAAGGATAACGCGAGTTCAGATAAGAAGCCCGTGACTACAGTACCACAAAAGTTCACCCTCAAGTTCCGTATCCGCAGAGATTGAACAAGCAGAGGGACGATAAACAGTTTAGAAAGTTTTTAGAGGTTTTTAAGAAACTGCAGATCAACATACCTTTCGCAGAGGCATTGGAACAAATGCCAAGTTATGCAAAGTTCATGAAGGGTATATTGTCAAGGAAGAGAAGGTTAGACGAATTTGAGACAGTGGCCTTGACGGAGGAATGCAGTGCAGTGCTTCAGCGTAAACTACCTCCAAAGCTAAAAGATCCGGGCAGTTTCACAATTCCATGCCCGATCGAAAAGATGAGCTTCGATAAATGTTTGTGTGATCTTGGGGCAAATATCAACCTGATGCCTTTGTCTCTATTCAGTCAGTTGGGATTACCGGAACCAAGGCCAACAAATATTTCCCTACAACTAGCTGATAGATCTATCACATATCCACGGGGGATAGTGGAGGACGTACTGGTGAAAGTGGAAAAATTTATCTTTCCGGCGGACTTCATCATTCTGGATTATGAGGAAGACAAACATATACCAATCATACTAGGGAGACCATTCCTAGCCACGGGGAGGACTTTGATAGACGTGCAGAAAGGGGAGCTTACAATGCGTGTACATGATCAGGAGGTGAAGTTTAACGTCTTCAAGGCAATGAAGCTCCCAACCGATGAAGAATAATGCTTCAGAGTAGACTTGGTGGATAGTATAGTGCATGATGAAGTTGAGAGTTTGTTGGGCTATGAACCACTGTAGAGAGTGATTGCTAAAAATTCAGATTTGGAGGATGAAGAATGTGCCGAACTTGTGCAATATCTGGATACCAACCCCAAATTCGGAAAATTCAGAACACTTATCGAGCCACTTACGAAAGCGGGAGAGACATCGGTAAAGTTGAAACCATATCTCGAGATACCTCCCGAACTTGAACTTAAACCACTTCCAGAACATCTTAGGTACGCATTTTTAAATAAAGATTCAAAGCTACCTGTGATTATTTCTTCTGCACTAACATCTTTTCAGGAGGAAAAACTGCTACGAGTGCTTAGAGAGTTTAAATCAGCTATTGGATGGACCATAGCAGATATCAAGGGGATAAGCCCTTCTTTTTGCATGCATAAGATCCTACTGGAAGATGGTAGCAAGCCGAAGGTTGAACAACAAAGAAGGCTCAATCCTATAATGAAAGAAGTGGTTAAGAAAGAGATTCTGAAATGGCTGGATGCGGGAATAATCTACCCAATTTTGGACAGTTCATGGGTGAGTCTTGTGCAGTGCGTACCAAAGAAGGGTGGAATGACCGTTGTCACCAATGAGAATAACGAGCTGATCCCAACGCGAACAATAACAGGGTGGAGAATCTACATGGACTACCGTAAGCTTAACAAAGCTACAAGGAAGGACCATTTTCCACTTCCGTTTATCGATCAGATGTTGGACAGACTGGCGGGTCATGAGTATTATTGCCTTCTGGACGGGTATTCAGGCTACAATCAGATTATGATAGCTCCAGAAGACCAGGAAAAGACTACTTTTACATGTCCATACGACACTTTTGCCTTCAGAAGGATGTCTTTCGGGTTGTGCAATGCTCCAGCCACCTTTTCAGAGATGTATGACAGCAATTTTTTCAGACATGATCAAACAGAATGTGGAGGTATTCATGGACGATTTCTCGGTATTTGGTGATTCTTTCGATTTATGCCTTGAAAATTTGGTAATGGTTTTAAAGAGATGTGTTAAAACAAATCTGGTACTGAATTGGGAGAAGTGCCATTTTATGGTACAAGAAGGAGTCATACTGGGGCATAAAGTTTCAAAGAAAGGAATTGAGGTGGACAGGGAAAAGCTGGAAACGATTGAGAATTTACCTCCACCTACGTCTGTAAAAGGTGTTCGCAGTTTTCTTGGACATGCAGGCTTCTACCGCAGATTCATCAAGGACTTCTCCAAGATAACTAAACCATTGTGCAGTTTATTGGAGAAAGATGCACAGTTTAATTTTGATGAGGCTTGCATGAGAGCTTTTGAGCACTTATAGAGAAAATTAACTTCAGCACCAGTTATCACAACACCAGATTGGGCATTGCCGTTTGAGCTGATGTGTGATGCTAGTGATTACGCAGTAGGGGCTGTTTTGGGGCAAAGGAAGGAGAAGATGTTTCATGTGATATACTATGCCAGCAAGACCCTTACAGATGCACCCTTACAGATGCACAATTAAATTACACCACCACAGAAAAAGAGTTATTGGCAGTGGTGTATGCCTTTGATAAATTTCGGTCATATTTGATAGGCACAAAGGTGATAGTGTATACGGATCACTCGGCAATTCGACATCTAGTGTCAAAGAAGGATACAAAGCCCATATTGATCAGATGGATATTGTTATTGCAGGAGTTTGATTTGGAGATCAAGGACAGAAAGGGGACCGAAAACCAAGTGGCAGACCACTTGTCTCGACTAGAGCAGCCGGAAAGGAAGATAGATGGCACAATTGAAATTAATGAATCCTTTCCAGATGAGCAGTTGTTTGTGGTGCAAGGGAAAATCCCTTGGTTTGCAGACTACGCGAATTATTTGGTGAGTAATATGATACCTTCTGAATTGGTGGGGCACCAAAAGAAAAAGTTCATGCATGATGTTAAATGGTATATATGGGATGAGCCGTATTTGTTTAAACAGTGTGCGAATCAAATGATAAGAAGGTGTATCCCATATAGTGAGACCGAGGGGATTTTATAGGATTGCCATTCTTCTGTATATGGAGGACACTACGGAGGAGAGAGAATAGCGGCTAGAGTACTACAAGCAGGATTCTACTGGCCGATAATTTTTAAAGATGCTTACAGTTTTGTTCAGAGGTGCGATAGATGTCAGAGAGTGGGTAATATTTCAAAGAGGAATGAAATGCCTTTGAATACAATCCTCGAAGTAGAAGTTTTCGACGTGTGGGGGATTGATTTCATGGGCCCTTTTGTGTCTTCGTGCGGTAATCTCTACATCTTGCTAGCAGTTGACTATGTGTCGAAATGGGTAGAAGTGGCAGCACTCCCAACAAATGATGCCAAGGTAGTCCTGAAGTTTTTACATCGAAGTATCTTCACTAGATTTGGGACTCCGAGGGCTATTATTAGTGATGAAGGTAGTCACTTCTGCAACAGACAGTTCACAGCTTTGTTGGCTAAGTATGGGGTGAACCATCGTATTGCTACAACTTACCACCCACAGACGAACGACCAAGCTGAAGTATCCAATCGGGAAGTTAAAAGAATCCTCGAAAAAATTGTGAATCCGACGAGGAAGGATTGGTCTTTGAAGCTGGATGATGTTGTATGGGCATATAGGACTGCGTACAAAACTCCATTGGGCATGTCACCGTTTCAGCTGGTTTATGGAAAAGCTTGTCATCTTCCGATGGAGCTAGAGCACAAGGCATATTGGGCAATTTGGAAGTTGAACTTTGATTCGACAGCTGCAGGGGAGAAGCGTTTACTCCAAATCAATGAGTTGGACGAATTTCGACTAAGAGCTTATGAAAACTCGAAGCTGTATAAGGAGAAAGTGAAGAAGTGGCATGATCGTAAAATCATCGAAAGAACATTTGAACCAGGACAAAGGGTTTTACTTTTCAACTCCAGACTTAAACTTTTTCTCGGAAGCTGAAATCAAGATGGTCAGGACCATTCACAGTGAAGACGGTCTTTCCGCATGGTGCGATTGAAGTCTACGATAAATTCCCGGACCAGTCGTTCAAAGTGAATGGACAGAGGTTGAAGCATTACTTTGGGGATGAGGTGGACAGGCAGAAAGTCACCTTAATCCTTTCCGCGACATGAGATTCAGCGATAGTCAAGCTAATTGACTATAACTTAGCGCTATCTAGGAGGCAACCCAGCGTTTTAATTTTCTGTTTTTCTTTTGTTTAGTCAATTATTTTATATTAAAAAAAAAGAAAAATTTTTTTTTGCAACTAATGTTGGAATTTGGGTTGATTTATTTGTAGGTAGAAGCTTGAACTGGAAAACAATTGGCTGAGTACGGGTTTCAGCGCTTACAGCGCTCGCCAACAAGCAAGCTCAGCGCCTGAAGCGCTAGCCTTGGGTCAAGCTACTGCATCACAGCGCCTACAGCGCCCCCTTCTTCACAAACCCGGCGCCTGAGGCGCTAGCCCAACCGTCGAGCTTCTGCATAACAGCGCTAGCGGCGCTAGCCCAGGCACATAACGCAGTGCTATAGGCGCTAGCCCAACACCCAGCTTCTGCCACTTAGTTCTAGAAGCGCTCTACCATGCACAAAGCCAACACCTATAGCGCTCAACAGGCGATTTTGAAAAAAAAAAGAAAAGAAAAAGTAAACCCTAATCAGGCATCTCAAGTTCTTTTATTTCTTTTAACCTCTAACCCATTTTAGCCGCCTGTGTTCCCTTTCTCCTTTTTCTATTGTGATTCAATCGCCCCATCTCTCTTATTAAATCTCCAATCGAGCCGCTTGAACACATCTCCCCCAAAAATCAATTCCAACCTTACTTTCATAGCGGAAACTTTCATAGTCCATTTGGGTTACAACGGAATGAAGCTTTCTCTCCACTTGGGTATGAACGTTTGATACAAGCTATATCTATCGGTAAGTTTAATTGTGTGCAATTGATTTGGAGGGTATTTCCTTTGGATTGAATTGATTATATTTAGAGGAATTGTTTGGTTGTGCTTGTAACCCAATTGAGTTTGTGTTGGCTCAATTAGGATTGGGTAAAAGCTTCAATTTCTTATCTATATGGTTGCAAAATTGTGGGAGATTTCATTATTGCATGATTGGGTTACTCTAAGTTTGGGGGAACTATTGTACAAAGGTTTTTAAAGTGTGCCTACCAAGTGTTCGACAGTTTGCCCCAACGAAGTTTCTAATTGTTTTGGGTCTTGATTGTGCTTAAGTGATTATTAATGGCTCCTAAAAGACATCGAGGGGAAAGCTCAGGTTCGTCAGCTGTTGTGAAATATGATAAGAAGAAATTTGTTAGCCCTCAAGCGTCCGACAGGTATAAAAACTGGTCGTCAGGGAAGTCCCTAATTCCTGAGCGTGGGTTGCTACCTATTGAGCGGGTAGATGGGGAATTAGCTCAAATGATACGCAGCCGAAATTGGATGGTATTTACTGCATAACCCGAGCCAGCTGCAGTTAATATTGTGAAGGAGTTTTATGTCAATGCTAAAGAAGCTAATGGGAATCTAGTTATGGTTCGGGGTCAGGAAATAAATGTGGGGCGTAAAGCTATTAATGCGTATTATGGGTTGCAAAAGATTCACAGTGATAGCTATACGAAATACATGCAACAGGATTTGGACTATTCTGAGATCATAGTAGCCCTCTGTGAGCCAGGGACAGAATGGAAGCTGACTGACCAACAAGAAGCTGTGCACTTCCCGTCATCCAAGTTGAGCAGATATGGAAAAGCGTGGCATGCTTTTATATGTGCCAAGTTGATGTCGTGCCGCCATATGAGCGATGTAATTAATCAGCGGGCGTCGTTATTGTTTTGCATTGCCAACGGAAAGACAGTAGATATTGGGGAGGTAATTCATGAATCTATCGTGCACGCGCTTGAGGGTAGTACCACAGGTGGACTGCCTCATCCTTCCTTGATCACAGATTTGTGCCGTCGTGCTGGGGTCAAGTGGGATAAAGATGAACTTATGCAGGCCCCATTGCCTCCAATTGATCATGCTGTAATGGTACGGTACAGAGTATGGGGGGGAGGTGAATCGCACCCGAGGGGTTTAGGTTTCATTCTACCACAGCAGCAGCCACAGGAACAGCCACCACCTGTTGAGGATCCGGTTCCAGCCCCCACTGTAGTTGAGACTATCCGCCAGGTCCTTCGGCACCATACTAGACGGATAGACTTAGTGGCAGGATCGATTCAGAGGGGTTTTGATCGAATGGCTCGGCAGCAGAGTCGACTTGCTCAGCGTCAGGCAGAGATTTATGCGTATAATGTTAACTGTTCTACAGCTTTGGCGGATATGTTTGGGCGGTTGAATCCTTCAGCAGGACCATTCCAATTTCCACCAGCTCTTCCTCTATCTATTTACCCACCACCTGACTCACCTCCTGATGCTGATGATGATGATGATGATGACGCTGCCGATGGTAGTGATGACGAGTAGTGTTTCATCAGGGGAGTCCTCTGTTCTTAATCTCTTCTTATTTTTCAATTAGGACATTGTCTTGTTCAGTTTGGGGGTAGTTTTTTTGTTTTCATAGATTGTTATGTTTCATTGTGTTTAGACTTGTTGCATGGTAGTTACATTGCATTTTAGGTTGTGTTTTGCATCTAGTTTCATGAATTAAGCATAATTTGATATAGTGTCTAATGTGGCCAATGATAAGACTGGTTAGTTGGTTTTAACTTAAGAAGAATTGAAAACTGGTGCTTAGTGATGACGTTAATTATGAAGTGCAGTTTAACTTGTCTGAAACTCTTGTTAGCTAGGAAAGCACATAATCAATTGTTTTGATCAATTTAATTCAAATTGTTGCATAATTTTCTTCTTGTGGAAGATTTGGGTTAAAACTTGATAATATCGGTGAAACGTCCATTAAATCAAAAACAGGCAAGAATCTAAGTTTGGGGGAATCTTGGGGTAAAAATTTTTTTTTTGAAAATTTTGAACCTTTCCCAATTAAAGAATGGATTATGTGGTGGGTTGAGACGGAGCGTAAAACGCACTCACTCATAAACACGTGGAATGAGATGGAGCGTAAAACGCACTCGTTCAAAAGAAAGTGAGATGGAGCATAAAATGCACTCATTAAAGAAAAACAATTGTTTGAATTCCTAGGGAAGGGTTTAAAAAGGATTTAAATGTGTTGAATAATCTTCGTGATACCCCTATGCTTCGTGATTGCTTGAATCAGTTGAATTGGTTGTGTTCACAGGTTGAATTGAGTTACAATTGAAAGTTTTCCTCTAAAAAGTTAATTATGTGATTGATTTGAATTGTGATTGATTAAAATGGTTGATATTCACACACGCACAACATGGGTGATGGCAGGTGTAACTTAACTCATTGATTAAAGTTAGAAACTTTGCATTGGTTAGAGGTTCTGCTTAAGTACTGTATGATATCTTTGAGGTCTAGTGTTGGATACTATGTTGGTTGATTGATTAATTCGTAGGCATGTTAGTTAATTTACATTTGCATCATTGCATTGCTTGGGGACAAGCAATTGGTTAAGTTTGGGGGTATTTGATGAGTGGTTTTTATACCTACGAATCAGGTCTTGTTAGACTTAATTATTGTCGTCTTTAAGTATTTTTAGTATTATTTTATTCGTTTTTGTGTTTGTTTATTGTAGGATTGGAGTTGGAGGGGCAAAAGGGTAAATTTGAAGCCTAAAGGATACTTGATGGCATTTTTGTAAATATGTGGGCATGACCTAGCGCCAGAGGAGCTAGGGTTAGTACTAAGCTAGCGCCAGAGGCGCTAGGTCACGAGACTTGGTGCTGAGTTGCGGTTGGAGGAGAAAAAGGAAGCCAATTTGGAAGAGGATTCAGACTTTTATTTGATTAGATTTAGAGAAGGAAACAAAGAGGGAACTTGGAGACTTTTATTATGATTATTCTACTTTTCTAGAGTTAGTTTTCTGGAGTTTTACCGTAGATTATTATTGTTCAAGTGCTGGATATTGATGTGGGTTGAACTTTACTTCGGATTTTTATTCAACAATTGGGTTTGATCAATCTATTTCTTCTTATTTTAATTGATTGTTTATTTTCCTATGTATAGTTTTGATCCCATAATGGCTTTTGGTTCAGTCATGAACTAATCTTCAGTATGGGATTCTAATGGATTTTAATATGTAGTCTAATTAAAAGCTTGATTGTTAGATTGTTTTGCATATCATAATGAATTTCTATCATGATTGTTTTGCATGTATGAATGCTTGATCACCATTCGTTCTCAGTGCTTGTATGGAATTGAAAAATAACGTATAAGTATGGATTGTAATCATGATAGCTTGCGAATATGAGGCTTAATTGGTTAGCTTAATATTTTGTGAATCAGATAGAAATATATTGTTTCACCGTAGGAGCTAAAATAAGGGCTTGTGCTTTAAATCAATATAATTGCAATTTCACATAGAAATATAGTGATTTTGGTTATTGTGGTGATTACATGATGTCTATTGAGTATGGATGTTATGTAAGTAGGTCATAATACATTGACAAATGGTTATGTCTATTTTAGTGCCATTGGCTACTTTTCTGTGATATGTGAACTTATTAGCATGATAGTGGTAATTAGATGAACTATTAAATGAAGTTAGGATTCCATTAATTCCAAGTTTGATATATTTTGTTAGTATTTGCATCTTTAGTTGTTAATTTGTTTAGAAATAATTTTGTCACCAAAATCAAGTCATTAGTTTAGGCAAATAAGTATAGTGATAGGACTGATGCATAGTAATTGAATTTAGCACTTTCTCTATGGGACGATACTCTACTTCCTCTGTATTACTTGTGGGCCACGTATACTTGCGTGAGTTAGAGCTCTTTTACTAAAGATTAAAAAAGAGGCAACAGTATTAGATACCATGGCGATTGGCTTTAGTGCAAGTGGAGATTGAAAGTAGTATGCACACAAGTCAATCATATTTGATATGATGTAGCATATACTTTGTAATCTTATTTGTTTATTAAAGGCATTTTACTTTATCTACATGATGCTGTTATATTGAATGTGATAAACCTATAGTTTTGAGCAATGCTTTTAGAATCATGATGGTGATCATGCTAATGAGATCTAAATTCTAGATAGCTCACAAACTAAAATCGTTCCAAATCGATGGATTACTAAAAAGGGGATTAGTGAATCCGGATAGATTAGTACATACGTTGCTTGCTCTTATGAAGAGGATGATTGATCTCATAATCATTTGTGTGGAGACACTAAAGCAAGTATGTAGACACTAAAGCAAGTATGTACGTGCTTATTAGAGAATAAGTTCACTGAACGTGGCTCGCTAAGGAATACCTAATGGAGTTTTACTCGCCTGTCAATAGGAATTCCTCTAGTGATAGTAGTACAAGTGATCCTTGGACTTGAGATCATCATAATATCTTGTGTATGATGAGTTATACTTTGACATGTCCCTTAAGACCTTTAGGGTATATCAAAGGGTATGATTGGGTATAATAAGTTATATATGGAGATAGGTGAATGATCAACAAAGAATCTACCATTTTCTAGTAAAAGGAGAGAATGTCCTATGTGATTCGATAAATGACGACTCAGAAGTCTTTGGCCAAAGCAGAATGAAATTAGAAAGGAGTTTCTAATTTGCATTATCAGAGTTGTTCATTGGAGAATCGAAATGCATATAATTAAATAAAATAAGACTTGACATTAATTCCATGTCTTATATTTAATTGGGACATTGTATGGTAGAAGGATTGAATTGTATGGTAACTATGCACTAAAAGGTTATTTTGTGATTAATGTTGAAATCTATATTATATGGAAAGTCGTTGATCGCTAAGGGGGTTTACCCTTATTGTAGAATAAATATTATTTATTTAAATAAATTAACTAGTTTAATTTATTTATTTAAATAAGATTAGAATTGTTCTAATTAATTTATTCACAACCAGTTTAATATGGAGAACCTAAAGGGTCACACCGCAAAAGAAAAATATTTGTTTAAGAAGTAAATGACATAATTGTAATAATAAGTCAAGTGTATTTAATTTAATCTATGGAGATAGAATAAATTAAATAGTTTAATATTTATTATTTAATATTTTAGAAATATTAAATATAAATTAATAAGAAGAGTCTTATTATTATTATTACTATTATTATTATTTAATTCCTAAAAGGGTTTGGGAATTAATTAATAGAAATACTCTCATAAATTCTTAATTGGATGAGGAGTTTAATTAATTAAAGGAGTTTAATTAGAATAAAAACCCTAATCCTAAATAGTTTAGGAGGGTTCCCTATATCTATAAATAAGAGGAGTCTTATCATGATTTAGGGTTAGACAATTACACACTCTTCCATAAGAATTGGAGAGAGAGTACTTGCAATTTCTATAGAGATAAAAACTAGGGTTTTGCCAACACCCATCTTCTTGAACAACTATTATTCCTCAGTAGATCACCTCTAGAGGCCAAACACTTGGGTGGCTAACGTTGATCAAAGGAAGGAATTTAATCGGTGGAATTCAAGGAGAACGCGAAGGAATTGGAGATGAACTTGTACCTGAGGAAGCTTTGATTCACGAGGGTATAATTATATATCTCTATCTCTTTCGTTTAATTGATAATTGATCACAAGGATGATCATGGTGATGGTTTGTATGAAAAATTTTAAAATCCGTTTTATTGCGCTTCCGCACTATTTATGTAATTTGATTGCATGTTCGCGCTATATATAAACCTAACAACATATTGATGTAATTGACAAGAGTTGTCTACCTATTGAATAAATATATAGTTTATTGTGCACATACAAGGCCGTATATTTATGGCAATAGGATCCTTATCTCACTAAGCGGATTTTACACAAATTTTAATTAAGATCTACCGAAATATATATGGAGGGTCATATAGTTTGATGAAAATAGTAGAGGACATCATTTTACTAAAGACCTAATTAATTTGATGATTAATAAAATGAATGCATGCTAATATTGTTATTAAAATTTTATTTACAAAATTTTACTATGTCTAATTCACTGTCACTGCGGAGCATATTGGATGCTAACAAATTAACTGGACCGAATTACACAGATTGGTTGAGAAATTTGAGAATAGTTCTCACTGCTAAAAAGCTTTCTTATGTCCTAAATTCGTCGGTCCCTGTAACTGTTGCAGAAAATGCCTTTGAGGAAGAGATTGCTACTCTTAGAAAGTGGCAAGATAATGCGACTGTGGCTCAGTGCGTCATGTTGGCTTTCATGAGTAACGAGTTACAATGTCAACACGAGAAAATGGATGCACCTACCATATTGCTTCACCTTCATGATTTGTTTGGTGAGCAGAGTAGGTCAGCCAGATATGAGATATCTAAGGAACTCTTCCGATCTAGAATGACCGATGGCACTACAGTATTGACAGATATCCTCAAGATGATCAATTTGATTAAATAATTGGGACAACTGGGTTTTGTCATGTATTGTTTCCCAGAGGCACTTAAAGATCTATAAGAGGGGTTGAATATATTCTTTTTAAGAAACAACTAGTTTAAGAAGATATTACCCGATAATTATTAATCAGATTAAGCACAACGAAATATACTTTTTGAAAATCCCCTTGTAGATTAGTTAGATCTCAGGTCTAAGTTTAGGTTTAGATCTTAGCCACACAATCAAACTAGATAATATGCAAGAAAGTAAAACAAGACAATAAATAACACAAAGAGATTTTAAGTGGTTCGGAGACTGAACAACTCCTACTCCATTCTTCTACTTCAACAAGTAGGAATTCACTAAGAATTTAGTTACTACAACAAGGACACTCTTGCCCTCTTCAAGCCCAACAGACTTGGAACTTTAGTCTCTCAGACAAGGACACTCTTGCCCTCTTCAAGCCCAGCAGACTTGGAACTTTAGTGTGGTCACTAAGACCAGAACGAACAGTTGTATAAATGTTGTTAAGAGGTGCTGCCAAGTTGGCGTTAAGCTTCTCTTCTCAAGTTCTTAGCAGCTTGAACTAAAAGTTGAAATCATAGAGTATGTTCTTCTTTGCTTTGGTAGAGTTTTGGCTTTTCTTGATTATTATTCGTTAAATTTAGTTTTGAATCTCTTTTGCTTTTTATAATCTGCCTGAATTTTTTCCCGTTGTTAGGTTCTCGTTGGAGCATTTAATACTTTGGATATTCTAGGATCTTGATGTTGCCATTTTAAGTTTAGGTGTCAGCTTTCTTTTGTTTAGCCTGTCACATTAGTCTGCAATTTAACCTACCACCTTGACACATCACTTTTTAGCAAATAGTTGTTAGACATATCTTCTAATCTTCGATTTCAGCCAAGGATGTTTGGTGGTTGCATTGGGACCTTCAATCAGCAACGCTCCTATGTCAGTCTTCTTGTCAGACTTGATTCAACTCTATGAACATGGGAGCTCGTAGTGTTTACTCTACGTTCAGAAGATAGCTTTACGATGATATTTGTGCTCTACGAATGACCTTTATTCTCAGTTCTATGAGGATCGGCCTTATGATTGCAGAGCTGATTCTACGATTCTTTCTTTTGATGAATGAACTTTGAGGTGCTTTACCATTTGACTTTTGCTTTGATTCTGAAGCACTCTACGTTCAGTCTTTGCAGAGAGAGGTTTGCTTTACTTTGCTATTCTGTTTACTTTACGATAGATGCAACAGCTCTGCAATTTGTCTGATGCTTTATGAGCTGAGAGTTAAGTCTGCGATCTGACATCTTATCTTTACAACTCTGGCAGACTAACTTTACATACAACTTGAGCCCATTAACTATACATCAGATTAATTTAATGAGATCAACCTAACAAGTTTGATCTTTCAACTCTAAGTACTTGTACATTGAATCATTATTGAGGACATTATAAAACTTACTAGTACAAATATACATTAAGAGCTTTCATCATCAAATCAAATAATACTCATCATGTAGACTCCAACAAAATCCCCCTATTTAATGTTGACAAAACTAGCTGTTTCATAATATATATCAATTATTTAATGCATTTGCTTGAAATATGAATATGACTTCAAATACAGTAAGTCACTATACTTGCTAGATCAAAAGAATGAATTTATTGATGATTCAAGAATTTTAAGGTTCATCAGTTTTACAACAGATAAAATTTAGTAGGGAGAAAAGAAATATAAATGAGCTTACTATTTCCTTCTTTTTCTTGGCTTTTCTAAGGCAACCCATTTCCTTTCAATTTTCACTCTACATTTATAAGCTTCTTTTTCCTCAGCATCTTTTCTTCTAATTTCCTCAATAGAATCTCGTGGACCAAGATTAGGAGTAAATGAAGAAAATGTCCTATCTTCTCCTACAGGACGAATTCCTTGAAGATTTCTATTCAAATAAGCCGGATCTCCAAATGGAATTTTTATGCCAGATGGCGTTACTGCACTCGACGATCTAATCTGCCATTGGCCCTGCTCTATTGGTAGTGCTTGAGGAGATTTCTAATCTTCTTTCTTTTGAGAAGGCTTATCTCCCTGTTTCCCCCTATCTCCCTGACTTGTCTTGTCTTCCTATTTTCCCTTCTCCCCCTGTCTAGACTTCTCCCCCTTTTTGTCATCACGCAGCCTTGTGAGATGCTGGACTGAGTCGAATAATTCTTGGATTTGAGAGGAGTTCATGGCAATGTCATTCCGAATTTCTCGTTGACGATCAGCAGCATGTTTATTCTGCTGAGTAATTAAGGTGGTTGTGTTAGCAGCATACATTTCCATCTCATTTTTAAAAATAGATAATCCATTGTTGAGCTCAAAGACTTTAGTGGACAGAGATTTGATTGACTGCTCATTCTGTTGCTGCAGAGAAAGTACCACTTTCTTTTGATCATCAAGAGCTTTGAAGAAGATTATGTCTCAATCATGAAGATGACCAGACATATCCTTGAACATAGACTTTAGCTGCTTCTGTAGCTCTCTCCCCAAATCTTCTCGTAAATGACTAATAACAGTAGTAATTTCATCCATTTGGTGATGAAGCTCAGTGGAGTTTTTCTTAAACTTGTCCTCAATCTTTCGAGACATATGAGTGGTCAAGTTTGTCAGCTGTTGTGTTAAGGGGATGATTTCTAGACGTCCCAAATTCTGATCAAGAGGAGGCTCAGAGCATTCTTTATTTGCTTGAGATAGATTCAAGAGGATAAGATTGAGATCAATGAATTCTTTCTTTGAGGAAGAGGGAATATCTGAGGGAATAACAAGAGTGGATGCGTGTTTTGAGGGTGGTGGCGGTGAGTGTACAAGTGAAGCTTTTGGAGAAATAAGTAAGACGGACTTGGCTTTATTAGACTTAGAGTGTTGAGGCTCGACTTTCGGAGAGGAGAATGAAGATGAGGAAGGTGAGTGAACTGGGGATTGATGAGGTGTAGCTAGCATGGAGGATATTAGAATGGGAGAAAGGTAATCCGTATGGATGGGTATGGGGTGATGTTCTGGACAGGTGGAAGTATGTACATCGATCGTAGGGTTTTGAGACTCTACGATTAGAGAGGGTGTTGACTATTGTTGGTTGATTTCGTAATCGATAAACACACACGCAAGTATACGCGGTCAACAAGTAATAAAGTGATAAGAGAGTTGTCGAACCCACAGGGAATTGTTCTAGTGTATCCCAAGTACCAACTATATATCATCTCGATTTTAAGTAGACAAATGATGATTTGAGTTTTTGTTGTTTGTAATAATTAAGAGATATGAAAAACATTAAGATAACGAAATATAATATTAACAAGTCTAAGATTGCAATTTCCCCCAACACTTCATTTGAATATCCTAACTCTCTCATTTAAACTAATTAACAACATAGAAATGTCAACCGAGAAATCAAAGCTACTTATAAGCCTCTGTCGATGGTAAAATTCGAATCTTCCTAATGCGGCATGTAGGTATATGTCTATCCTACACACCATCAAGAGACCAATTTCAAGAACAATAACAAGACACGTGTCACTAAATCTCATTAAACGTCCCTTCAATTACCACCTTTCACATAGGAAGTCATTAAGAATAGATTCTCTATTGGTTGCACACGGTATCTAGGTATATGTCTATCTTAAATACTATCAAGTTGCATGTTATTGAGGATAATCAACAAGACACACGTCACTTAATCTTAATTAATAACCCACAACAATCTTTAACTCTTGCATGATATCATAACAAGGTCTAAACACTATAATCCGTTCGTCAAGTTCATATAGGTTCCCACGGTAATTACGAGCCAAGAAATTAATATATGAAGCATAAATTATGACATACAATTCACAAATGAGTAATTAATAACAAAGAGAGAGAAATCAATTCAAACTATGTGTTCGGTTCCATTGAAATCTTAGAATAAGCTCTAGTTCATGGTAGCTAGGCAAAACATCAAACACATGGTGTACATCATGAAATAGAAATATAAATTCAAAGGAAAGCAAGAGATGATAAAACCCATTTAGAAGATATTCATATGTTGCTTGTTTGGTTGATGTCAATTTCTAGCTTTTCCTCTTCCTTTGGCATTTTTTTCTCCTTTTGCTCCTTGGCTTGTTGCTGAAAATCTCTTTGAATTGCAGCCCTCAAGCTCTTCTTGGTGATGTATGTGCAGCCTCCCTATGTCAAGATGTCCATTTGACACTCCTTTCCTTCTTGGTTCTTTTGATTTTGCTGAATTTTCCTTGTGTTACAGCACTTTTGGCTCTCTAATTGATGTGTTTGTGTGGCCTCCCAATTCCTCGTTATGAAATATGAAGCCCCAATGAGATATTATATAGTGCCTCCATGAAAAACCCTAGCCAAACATCAGATTTTGGGTCAAAAAGTGAGCTGGAATCGCACTAGGACCTCAAACGATCGTACTCAGCACGTCCGGGCGCGCCCGCACGCTGCCCACCACGCCCGCGCCCAGCCCCTGGCCATGCCGCACGTCCATAGCATGCCCACGCCGCTTGCGCGCGCGCGCTGGCTGCCTGGTGCCTGGCGCCGCGCGCCTGCGCCCATTCCGCGCGCCCGCGCCCAAGGCCTATAGCCCGACTCAGCTTTGACCTCTGTTAGTAAAATGGCCATAACTTCTTCGTCCGAACTTGGATTAAGGCGATTAATTAGGCTATGGAAAGCTAAGAAGGAGCTGTACAACTTTAATAACTGAAGCTTGACGAGAAAATGTCCAGAGAAAGGCTCAAATTGAGCCCGAAGCAACTGCTGTGTAAAATTTATGCCAAATCCGATGGTAAAATGGCCATAACTCTCTCATACGAACTTCAAATTGGATGATTCAAGATGTTCTGGAAAGCTAAGTCAAATATCTACAACGTTCGTTCTTTGCATTTTGACAGATTCGGATGGGAGCATGGGTGAAATCGGGAAACAAGCAGCTACAGTACCGAAAAACAAATTATGGGTATTGATTCCAAAGAGCTTTTATTTCAATTCCTACAAAACAATACAAAAACACATAAAACCAATACAAAACTACATTACATAACAATAACATAAAACACATAAAACCAACTGAAATGACTTAGGATTTACAAATTATCAAGCTCAAAAGCACCTAATTTGTGTATATAAAACACACTCATCAAATACCTCCAAACTTAAATCTTTGCTTGTCCTCAAGCAAAACAAACCTAAACTACATACTTAAAACTCTTGTAATACAACCTAACTTGAGAAATGAATTAATAAGCCGACAATGGTCTCAAAGGCATCAACATTTGGAACTCAAAAGAACAAACAAAAAGTTGCACGTCTAAAATTTCAGTTAGCTAGTCATACTTTACTTAAGGCCCCTTCCGTATGTGTGTGTGTCTGAGTACCCAATAACACTAAACCAATCAAGCTCGGATGAAACTATGCAACCACATTACATTATGAAATAATCAAATAAACTTCAAAACAACATGCTTAACACATCGCTCAATACAAAGGTATACAAATCACAATTTTCAAAAATTTTGAGAACCAAAGGCTCTAGGTGAGTACATTTTATGCTCCATCTCAACCTTAAGCGCACTCATATGGGCGAGTGCGTTTTACGCTCTATCTCAACCCCCTGCAAGATTTGCAATACAACAATTTTCTTTCTTTAATCCCAATTATAAGAGAGTGCGTTTTACGCTCTATCTCTCCTACGCATGTGTCCATGAGTGAGTGCGTTTTATGCTCTATCTCAACTCACCACATGACCATCAATTCAAGCATAACAAATTTAGAGACCTTGCTTCGAGTGATGTTTAAACGAGTTCTAGAGTTTATAGATATTTCCCACAAGCATTCGGTCATAAAAGCCTTCACTAAGCATTGTCGACGCCGATTTTTCGTCTTTTCCAATTTTAGCCTTTTGATTGAATGATTTTTTGGAAAAGGTTGGCATTAATGTCGACGGGGTTTTGAAAGATCGTTTTTTATGATGAGCCAATTAACCAGAGTCGCCAGTTGGTATTTTTGAAATGGATGTACCAACTCATCCGAGTTTTCGTCCTTTATAAATCGCTGGCTCATATGTGACTCCGAATTGATTGGTCTGCAAACCGAGATTCATAGAGTTCGGGGGCTTGCTTAAGCGAGGGGAAGGTGTTAGGCACCCCCCGACTTCCGTGAAACACGGTTACCGCAATCTTGATACTTTCCTATCCTTTAATTCATGAAGTGTGTATGTGTGCGTGTGTGTGTGTGTGTATGTGAATGTGGTGGTGAGTTTGCATGAAGAAATCAATTGGGTTTTCGGAAAAGTCGTGTCTTTTCTTTTAGGAATGCTTTAGAATATCCTTTGATTTATACGAGAAAGCTTTATGAGAAAATGTTTGATTTTAATTGTCAAAATTGTGAGATTGCATTAGGTGTTGTTTTGGCAAAACAAGAGTTTTCTAAATCTTTGTCAAAATAGGAATCGAGATCTATACGTTGCTTTCATAACTCAAATGATGGGCAACTTCTAGGATCTCTTTAACCCTATGCACAAGGATTTAATAAAACATTATTTATTTTTATAAAACCATTTTTGTGATGTTTGAAAACGATTTCTTTCTTTAGCCTTCTCGTTAAATAGAAATCGACATTCATTAGCACCCCAATTTCTTATCTTCGTGAGACTAATAACCTAGTTTGATTGATTTTATGAAAATCTTTATCGTTTAACTTTGAAATCAATTTCGTGTCATAAATCAAACCAAACATTAAAATGCGTTGGGGCTATTCATGGGCATGTAAGCCATCAAAATATCCCCAAACGCCCACAATCGCATACTTTCACTATGACGGGGCCTTAACCACGATTCCCGCCTTGGCGTCGTTTTAAGGCCCGATGATTACATATGTACAATGAAAACTACATCATTCCGACTATCTACATCAAAAGCCGTCCATCATCGGATTTGGACCACGGGGTCGCTTTCCTAGGCTCACACCCAAATTTCCACACACCCACAACCGGATATTACAAGAAATAACCAACACAGGTAATCTAACAATACCAAAACATCCTAAAATAGCGATCTAAAGGAACCACGCCCAATATAGCACCGTAAAACAAAACAAAAAATCAATAAATGAATATCATCGGGTTATTAGGAAGAATTTTGTTCCGATGGAACCCTCACTAATAATCCCTAATTCATTGTTCCACCATAAATTACATGAAAAACTACATTTAATTTGACCAAGTGATATGATAGAGATTGCAAAAATAAGGAGATTTTCACCTTGCAAATGATATCAAAGTGGATGTAAACTTGTGTATTTTGAATAGAAGGAGAAGTATATGTGATACAATCAAATCAAAAGAGCATTATTCCTCTCTTTTTTCTCCTTTCTCTCCTCTTTTTGTTGCAAAATTCTCCTATTTTTCTCTCTTTTTCCGAGCTGATCTGCTGCTGTTTTTTCTTCTTCTCCGCCTGTTTCCAACCTCTTCTCTCTCTTTTCCTGGATGCTGAAGGAATGAGCTGAAATAGGTTGGCCAAAGCCAGCCGTAGATGGATCTGCGGCTGGCTGGCCGCCAACCCCCCACTCAGCTGATTTTCGGTTCCTGTGTTTCGAGTTCCGTGTTTTCAAAAGGCGCACTTATTGGCCACAGATCAATCCGCGGCTGGCTGGCTTGACTTTCTCGATTTTCGTGCTATGCCTCGATTCTCAGGTCGTGACGTCGGTTCTCGCCGACAGGCTTATATTTTGCAGTCCGGGAATTACTGGAAGATGCGCCACATCATTCGGGAATGCACAATTTGGACAACCTTGTTGTCACGTCGGTTTCGGTTGTAAATCGTCGCGGTGGCGTCGAATGTTCGCACTTGTCCATCCTTTGCTCTCGCAGGCCGGTTCATTTCCCGAATTTGCCCTCCTGTCAGGGTTAGTATACGAAGTGCAAAATTTGGGTGTCTACAAGCATACAACTAGTTTAATACTCATGGGTAAGTGCATAAAAGTGAAAGGACGTATAAGCAAAATAATAACCAATGAACGATAAGCACAAAGATTAAGCAACAATTGTCTATGTCTCATGAGTTAGATTCTCTTCAAACAAGCCATTATCATAGACCATGGATTATGGTTCAAATCAAATTAAAACAATGCTCATGGGACACATCTTAAAAATAAATGATTTGTTTTTGAATAAAAAGAAAAACATACTTAAATCACACAAAAACTAAATTAAAAACATACAAATACGAAATACTACCCCCAAACTTAAACTTGACATTGTCCTCAATGTCTGATATAGGAAAACTTAAAATATAAGACTTCCCTGAAACCGTGTCAAGCGCCATTGATATCATATTTCAATACCTCTAAGTTGGGAGCGTACCTGAAAGCAAATGACTAAAGAAATTAAAATGCAATTAAACCACTAAAATGCAATCAAACAAAAATAAAAGCAAAAT
The DNA here is from genome assembly GCA_034770075.1 of Aralia elata. Lineage (NCBI taxonomy): Eukaryota > Viridiplantae > Streptophyta > Magnoliopsida > Apiales > Araliaceae > Aralia > Aralia elata. Next base: position 267,510 of record JAVJAP010000027.1, on the reverse strand, counting down.
AGTAAACTTGGGTTGCCTCCCAAGAAGCGTTTGGTTTAAAGTCGTTAGCCCGACTCCTTTATTTCCCATCAATCCGGCTCAATCGCAAAATTGACCATAGCATGCCGCCTCGATGTTATTTCTTTGATTTGCATGGCATGCATGCCAGATTGGCGACCCTCAAACTTTGTATCATCTGATGGCAAGAAGAAGCTTGCATCATCCGCTTTATCCATCATTGCACTTTTGTCAAGATCCACATGAAGATATTTTTCATGAACCAATGGGTGTTCGATGGCTTTGAAAACCTCGAATGTGACTTCTTGATCTTCAATTTCCTTTTCATAATCCCCATTCATGCTCCTTATCTCATCAACATTAGAATCAACATCCACAGTAGGATGTATACTCTCAAAAATTTCACTAATAGCTTTGTGCGACTCCTCGCCATTTCCTTGATCATCCACCATGCACTGCTCTTCATCATCCTCCATAGGGTCAATCTCAGTATCGCTAGGTAAGGTGCATTGCGGGTGAATAACGTAAGTATTGGCAACATAGTTAATGATGCTCTGCACTGAAGCTTGTAGATTTGCCAACCTAACCTCATTTTGAGAGATATGAGATATGTTCCCACTCATGAGCTCCTCCCTCATTCTTTCCTCTCCGTCATATCTATGCGAATTCACCATATATTGCTCTTCACTTTCCTCTATGGGGTTAATCTATGTAATGCAAGGTAAGGTGCTTTGCGGGTGAATAACGATAGCATCCACGATTTGTGCCGTTAGATTCTCGAGGTTCCGTAATGAATTTAGTTGCTCAGTGTACATGGGAAGATTCTCCTCCAAATTAGATGTATCCTCATAGTATGGTGGAGGTTGGTACATAGATTCTGAATGGTATAAGAGATTTGGATCATAGCCTTGATCTTGATTGTTGTCCCATGAAAAGCTTGGACAATCATGCCAACCCGACTGATAGTAGTTCGGGTAGTAGTCAGCTTGATTCTGACTGTAAGCATTTTGAGTGGACTGGCCTTTAAGAGTGTCAACAACCCTTGAAAGCATTGTAACTTGTTCTTGCAACTGCTCAAGAAGTTTTGACGAACTTGGTTGCGCCGTCCCCTCATAATCCCATTGATAATTATGCTCATCCATTAACTGAAAATAAAATCAAAACAAAATAATAATAATAAAATTATTTACAAGTCTAAATTAAGACCAAATCGATTGTCATTAATATTGGAAAAACACTAGAAGAAAAACAATTCCCCGGCAACGGCGCCAAAAACTTGTTGGTTAATTTCGCAATCGATAAACACACATGCAAGTATACGCGGTCAACAAGTAATAAAGTGATAAGAGAGTTGTCGAACCCACAGGGAATTGTTCTAGTGTATCTCAAGTACCAACTATATATCGTCTCGATTTTAAGTAGACAAATGATGATTTGAGTTTTTGTTGTTTGTAATAATTAAGAGATATGAAAAACATTAAGATAACGAAATATAATATTAACAAGTCTAAGATTGCAATTTCCCCCAACACTTCATTTGAATATCCTAACTCTCTCATTTAAACTAATTAACAACATAGAAATGTCAACCGAGAAATCAAAGCTACATATAAGCCTCTGTCGATGGTCAAATTCGAATCTTTCTAATGCGGCATGTAGGTATATGTCTATCCTACACACTATCAAGAGACCAATTTCAAGAACAATAAAAAGACACGTGTCACTAAATCTCATTAAACATCCCTTCAATTACCACCTTTCACATAGTAAGTCATTAAGAATAGATTCTCTATTGGTTGCACACGGTATCTAGGTATATATCTATCCTAAATACTATCAAGTTGCATATTATTGAGGATAATCAACAAGACACACGTCACTTAATCTTAATTAATAACCCACAACAATCTTTAACTCTCGCATGATATCATAACAAGGTCTAAACACTATAATCCGTTCGTCAAGTTCATATAGGTTCCCACGGTAATTACGAGCCAAGTAATTAATATATGAAGCATAAATTATGACATATAATTCACAAATGAGTAATTAATAACAAAGAGAGAGAAATCAATTCAAACTATGTGTTCGGTTCCATTGAAATCTTAGAATAAGCTCTAGTTCATGGTAGCTAGGCAAAACATCAAACACATGGTGTACATCATGAAATAGAAATACAAATTCAAAGGAAAACAAGAGATGATAAAACCCATTTAGAAGATATCCATATGTTGCTTGTTTGGTTGATGTCAATTTCTAGCTTTTTCTCTACTTTGGCATTCTTTTCTCCTTTTGCTCCTTGGCTTGTTGCTGAAAATCTCTTTGAATTGCAGCCCTCAAGCTCTTCTTGGTGATGTATGTGCAGCCTCCCTATGTCAAGATGTCCATTTGACACTCCTTTCCTCCTTGGTTCTTTTCATTTTGCTGAATTTTCCTTGTGTTACAGCACTTTTGGCTCTCTAATTGATGTGTTTGTGTGGCCTCCCAATTCCTCGATATGAAATATGAAGTCCCAATGAGATATTATATAGTGCCTCCATGAAAAACCCTAGCCAAACATTAGATTTTGGGTCAAAAAGTGAGCTGGAATCGCACTAGGAGCTCAAATGATCGCACTCAGCACGCCCGGGTGCGCCCGCACGCTGCCCGCCGCACCCGCGCCCAGCCGCTGGCTATGCTGCACGCATGCCCACGCCGCGCGCGCACTGCCTGGTGCCTGGCGCCGCGCGCGCACTGCCTGGCGCCGCGCGCCTGCGCCCATTCCGCGCGCCCGCGCCCAAGGCCTGTATCCCGACTCAGTTTTGACCTCTGTTAGTTAAATGGCCATAACTTCTTCGTCCGAACTCGGATTAAGGCGATTAAGTAGGCTATGGAAAGCTAAGAAAGAGCTCTACAACTTTCATGACTGGAGCTTGACGAGAAAATGTCCGCAGAAAGGCTCAAATTGAGCCCGAAGCAACTGTTGTGTAAAATTCATGCCAAATCCGATGGTAAAATGGCCATAACTCTCTTATACGAACTTCAAATTGGATGATTCAAGATGTTCTGGAAAGCTAAGACAAATATCTACAACTTTCGTTCTTTGAGTGTTGAGAGATTTGAATTGGATCATGGGTGAAATTGGGAAATAAGCAGCTACAGTACCGAAAAGCAAATAATGGGTATTGATTCCAAGGAGCTTTTATTTCAATTCATATAAAAAAACACAAAAACACATAAAATCATACAAAAACATATAAAAACCAATACAAAACTACATTACATAACAATAAGATAAAAACACATAAAACCAACCGAAATGACTTAGGATTTACAAATTATCAAGCTCAAAAGTACCTAATTTGTGTATATAAAACACACTCATCAAATACCCCCAAACTTAAATCTTTGCTTGTCCTCAAGCAAAACAAACCTAAACTACATACTTCAAACTCTTGTAATACAACCTAACTTGAGCAATGAATTAATAAGCCGACAATGGTCTCAAAGGCATCAACACTTGGAACTCAAGAGAACAAACAAAGAGTTGCACGTCTAAAATTTCAGTTAGCTAGTCATACTTTACTTAAAGCCCCTTCCATATGTGTGTGTGTGAGTACCCCAATAGCACTAAACCAATCAAGCTCGGATGAAACTATGCAACCACATTACCTTATGAAATAATCAAATAAACTTCAAAACAACAAGCTTAACACATCGCTCAATACAAAGGTATACAAATCACAATTTTCAAAAATTTTGAGAACCAAAGGCTCTAGGTGAGTGCATTTTATGCTCCATCTCAACCTTAAGCGCGCTCATATGGGGAGTGCGTTTTACGCTCTATCTCAACCCCTGCAAGATTTGCAATATAACAATTTTCTTTCTTTAATCCCAATTATAAGAGAGTGCGTTTTACGCTCTATCTCTCCTACGCATGTGTCCATGAGTGAGTGCGTTTTACGCTCTATCTCAACTCACCACATGACCATCAATTCAAGCATAACAAATTTAGACACCTTGCTTCGAGTGATGTGTCGACGCTGGGTTTTTCTTTATGTCCTTTTAGTCTTTTCCAATTTTAGCCTCTTGATTAAATGATTTTTTTTGGAAAAGGTCGGCATTAATGTCGACGGGGTTTTGAAAGATCGCTTTTATGATAAGCCAATTAACCAGAGTTGCCAGTTGGTATATTTGAAATGGATGTACTAACTCATCCGAGTTTTTGTTTTTTATAAATCGTTGGCTCATATGTGACTCCGAATTAATTGGTCTGCGAATCGAGATTCATAGAGTTCGGGGGCTTGCTTAAGCTAGAGGAAGGTGTTAGGCACCCCCCGACTTCCGTGAAACACGGTTACCGCAATCTTGGTGCTTTCCTATCCTTTAATTCATGAAATGTGTGTGTGTGCGTGTGTGTGTGTGTGTGCCTATGTGAATGTTGTGGTGAGTTTGTATAAAAGAATCATTTGGATTTTTAGGGAAAGTTGTGCTTTAATTTGAGAATGTTTTAGAATGTCGTTTCTATTTATACGAGAGAGCTCCCTTTATTCATGCGAAAGGTTTGATTTTACTTATCAAAACTATGAGATCTTTATTAGGCGTCGTTTTGATAAAACGGGAATTTTTTCTTAAACCTTAATCAAAATAGGAATCGAGATTTATACGTTGCTTTCATAAATGATGGGCAATTTCTAGGATCTCTTTCTCCCTATGTATCAAGGTTTAATAAAACATTCATTTCTTTTTTTGTTAAAACCATTTTCATGACATTAAAAGAAAAACAACTTCTCTTTAGCTTTCTCGTAAAATAGGAATCGACTTTCATTAGCATTCCCAACTTCTTACCCTCGTGATGCTAATAACCTAGTTTGTTTGATTTTTATGAAAGACCTTCATCGCTTAATATTCGAAATCATTTTTCGTGTCACAGAATCTAATCAAGCATAAACACGCGTCGGGGCTATTCATGGGCATGTAAGCCATCGAAACATCCCCGAACGTCAACAATCACATATTCCACTACTACGAGGCCTTAAACCCGATTCTCGCCCTAGCGTCGCTTTAAGGCCCGACGATTACATATTACAAAACGAGCATCTTGAATCTATTACATACATCAAAACATCCATCATCGGATTTGGACCATGGGGTCGCATTCCTAGGCTCACACGAGATTACTACATGCCCACAAAATGAATACTATATAACTAACCAACCCGTATTTATCTAATACACCATGATATCCGAAAATGATAACCTAAATAAATTACACCCAATGAATCACCATAAACAAGCTAGAAATTTCACCAATTGGATATCCTCGGGTTATTAGGAAGAATTTTGTTCCGATGGAACCCTCACTAATAATCCCTAATCCATGATTTTTCAACAAGATACATGAAAATTACATCTAATTTAACCAATCAATATGATATAAATTGCTAGAACAAATAGGAATTTTCACCTTGCAAATGATCTCAAATGGATGTGAACTTGTGTATTTGAATAGGATAAGGAGTGTATTTGATACAATCAAAATCAAAAGAAATAAATCCTCTCCCTTTTTCTCTCTTTTCTTCCTATTTGGTTGCAAATTTTGCTCTTTTTCCTCTCTATTTCCGTGCTCTTTTGCTGCTGAATTCTCCTTCTTCCTTCCAATTCTTTCAACCTTTAACTCCCTGTATGCTGCAACGAAACTGAGCTGAAATAGGCTGGCTGGCCGCCTGCCTTCCACTCACCTGATTTCGAGCTCCGTGTTTCGAGTTCCGTGTTTTCAAAAGGCGCACTATTTGGCCGCAGATCAATCCGCGGCTGGACGGTTTGACTTTCTCAATTTTCGTGCCACGCCTCGATTTCCATGCCTTAACGTCGGTTTTCGCTGACAGGCTCGTATTCTGCAGTCCGGGAATTTCCGGAAGACGTGCCACCTCATTCGGGGATGCCCGTTTCGGATGGCCTTATTGTCACATCAGCTTTGGTCGCCAAACATTGCGGTGGTGTTGGGCGTTCGCACTTGTGCCCATTCCATCGCTCCCGCAAGCCGGTTCAATTGACGATTTTGCCCTCCTGTCATGGTTTGTACAGGGAACGCAAAATTTGGGTGTCTACAGCTGCCCCTCTTTATCATGTTTATGCAATGTTTAATGAAATGAACAGGATAAAGAATAGACACTCGATGTATGAATACGTGATGCAACACATATGATTTATGATGCAACGCAAGATGCAATGGATGCAAAACATTCAGAAAAGGGTGTCGATGTGGATGATCGTCTTGTCGGGGCCGGGTATCGTCGCCGGTCACCCATCTCGTAACCCCCGGTTATCGTCGCCGGTTGATTATCTTGTCGGAGCCGGTTTCGTCGCCGAACATCCATCTCGTAATCGCCGGTTATCGTCGCCGGTCGATTGTCTCGTCGAGGCTGGGTATCGTCGCCGGTCACCCATCTCGTAACCCCCGGTTATCGTCGCCGGTTGGTTATCTAGTCGAAACCGGTTTTTGTCGCCGGACATCCATCTCGTAATCGCCGGTTATCGTCGCCGGTCGATTGTCTCGTCGGGGCCGGGTATCGTCGCCGGTCACCCATCTCGTAACCCCCGGTTATCGTCGCCGGTTGGTTATCTTGTCGAAGCCGGTTTTCGTCGCCGAACATCCATCTTGTAATCGCCGGTCATCGTTGCCGGTCGATTGTCTTGTCGGGGCCGGGTATCGTCGCCGGTCACCCATCTTGTAACCCCCGGTTATCGTCGCCGGTTGGTTATCTTGTCGGAGCCGGTTTTCGTCGCCGGACATCCATCTCGTAATCACCGGTTATCGTCGCCGATCGATTGTCTCGTCGGGGCCGGGTATCGTCGCCAGTCACCCATCTCGTAACCCCTGGTTATCGTCGCCGGTTGGTTATCTTGTCAGAGCCGGTTTTCGTCGCCGGACATCCTTCTCGTAATCGCCGGTTATCGTCGCCGGTCGATTGTCTCGTCGGGGCCGGGTATCGTCGCCAGTCACCCATCTCGTAACCCCCGGTTATCGTCGCCGGTTGGTTATCTTGTCGGAGCCGGTTTTCGTCACCGGACATCCATTTCGTAATCGCCGGTTATCGTCGCCGGTCGATTGTCTTGTCGGGGCCGGGTATCGTCGCCGGTCACCCATCTCGTAACCCCCGGTTATCGTCGCCGGTTGGTTATCTTGTCGGAGCCGGTTTTTGTCGCCGGACATCCATCTCGTAATCGCCGGTTATCGTCGCCGGTAGATTGTCTCGTCGGGGCCGGGTATCGTCACCGGTCACCCATCTCGTAACCCCCCCGGTTATCGTCGCCGGTTGGTTATCTTGTCGGAGCCGGTTTTCGTCGCCGGACATCCATCTCGTAATCGCCGGTTATCGTCGCCGGTCGGTTGTCTTGTCGGGGCCGGGTATCGTCGCCGGTCACCCATATCGTAACCCCCGGTTATCGTCGCCGGTTGGTTATCTTGTCGGAGCCGGTTTTCGTCGCCGAACATCCATCTCGTAATCGCCGGTTATCGTCGCCGGTCGATTGTCTTGTCGGGGCCGGGTATCGTCGCCGGTCACCCATCTCGTGATTCATTTTCACTTAAACACATCAAACGGCTGCAAGGGAACTAGGGGGACCCACCAGGGCCAGCCGTAGATGGATCTGCGGCCAGCCGCAGATGGATCTGCGGCCAGCCGCAGATTGATCTGCGGCTAAGATCGGGATTCATAAGCGGCTCGCCGCTTCCAGATCTGTCACTTTCAACTTCGTACCCCACACAGATTCTTACGATTTTGCTCGTTTGCAAGGGTCTTTTGCCGAGTTTTCCAACCTTTATGCAAAAAATTGCTCCGCTAGGATCGATCTACGCGTTACAGGTAACACTTTGACCGTTCACTTTTCGATTTCGTCAATGTTTTGCTATACATTTGGCTATTTGCATGGTTAGAGATAGAAATGTATGCTTTACAATGCTATGCTATGTATTATCATATATACATGCTATGTATCAACTGTGTGAGTCCTACTTTATGCTCATGATGCGATTCCACATATCCGTTGTTCCCCTTTTGAAAGAAAATCATGCATTATGGTCCTTTACATGCTGTAATTACACATATGAATGCAATTTTGATCTGTTTGAGGCTTGGATTGATGGAAAACATGTTTGACTTATGCCTGGGATGTCCATTTTACAGACGGAACTCTGCCGATTTTTTTTTTTTTTTTTTTTTTATAAACATGCATCATGTTACATTAATTCTACGATAAATATTGGAATATTTGTGGCATAAATTAAAAAGGGAACTTACTTTCCTACTTGCCTGTTCTGTTCCAGCTATGGATCCCGACACTCCTAGTAGCTCTTCTGCATCTCGGACATCGGGTGTTCGCCGTCGTAGGGCTGCACCTGCCCCTGTTCTTCCTCGGACCCGTCAGGCTCGCCGCTTGGCGGAGGCTGTCATCCGTCCCGATCACCCGGACGTTGAGGAGGCTGCTCTTCCGGAGGTTGCGGCAGAGGGGCCATCCTCCAGCACACCGGCTCCATCTCCTCATAGTGCCCCGTCTGGCACATCTGTGCAGATACCCGATCTATTGGGTCGGGATCTCAGTCGTCACCCCTTAGCATCTCTCGTGGCTAACGAGGTATATTCAGTTCTATTCTGATTTTATTCTCAATTTCTCAATTCCCCTTTTATCTGGACTGACCCATTGGTGATTGCCCCAGGTGCCCGAGTTACTCAGCCGAGGGGTAACTGGTTCAACATATATTCCCTCTATACAGCTCTGCACAGTGAGTACCGAGCGGTGGTGGACTCCTGGGGCTTTCGTCACTTCTTCACCATCATTCCCCGCCAGTGCCCCTGGGTTACATGAGGGCCTTATCTGAGCGCTGGTTCCACCAAACACAGTCTCTTCATCTTCTTGACTACGAGGTTGTGCTGACTCCCTGGGACTGGAGGTACATCACGGGCATCGAGTTCTCTGGATCCCGCGTCCCTCTGGATCTTGACATCACTCCAGCGGAGGTCCGAGCTTTATTGGGCTTCGCCGTTGAGCACCGGGTCTTTAAGGCCCGTAGCATTCGGTCCGGTGCTTTGGCTGTCGATGCTGTCGGGGGTCTGTACGCACTGCCTACTCCAGCGGATCAAGGCACTCGGGACATTCTGCTACGGCGCTTATTCCAGACCATAATGAGGGGTTATTTCCTAGGGAACAACTCCTCCACCATTCATTTCAGCGTCGTAGGAGCCGTCAGAGACGTGGACCGTATCAGTGACTATGATTGGGGGTCATTCACCTTTGCCTACTTCCTCCACGGTCTGCGTCTACGTTCGGAGGGCCAGACAGACGTTTGGCTTGGATTCTATCACTTCTTGCTGGTGAGGCTTCTCCTCCTCTTTTGTTACTGCACTTTCCTTCATTTATTTCTCTTTTCTGCATTCGTCGGTTACTCATGCTTTTCACTATTTCTGTTCGCAGTTCTGGGCCTACGAGCGTCTTCCATGCCTGAGGCCCGTCACTACTCTTGGCTTGGACACTTATCCCCGGGGTCGGCGATGGCACCACAGCACCCTGGAGGAGGTCCTAGTGTCTGGCAGCTTTGCCCATTGCCGCATTCAGCTGGAGCTGATCACTGCTGCAGAGGTCGTCTGGAGGCCTTATCTTTTTGAGCATCTGGATGTGGGGCTCACAGATGGGTATCCTACCGGCCCGGAGTTCGCACTTTCCACCCGTCGCCTCACTTTGCAGAGTGTTGGAGGATGGGTGATGTATCTGGGGGAGCGCGCATTCAGATGCGTCACTGGAGAGATCCGCATCCCGCATTCCCTTCCTTTCACTACCTCCTGGCCGCTGGATTCTCAGCCTTCGGAGATCATGCTCGCCGGGGAGGACGGCCGGATGCTCTCTACGGGTCCTAGTACGAGTGATGCTTTCCGTACTTGGTGGGTGCCCCGTACTATCGGTCCTCAGACCCGGGCCACATTCTTCCTCGGGGATATGGTCCCCGGCTCAGTGATGATGACGGACTGGGCAGCCTGTGTTCGGAGTCCTACCCATGCTGAGCAGATCGCCACTCTGACCTGCCAGGTAGACCAGCTGTCCTTATATCTTCGGGTGTTGGGCCGGACTCCAGAGGATGCTTATGCCTACGATCCTGATGGTGCGGGTTATGATGCGGGCCCGAGCTCATCTGATGCCACAGCGCAGCCATACATCCCCGACATTAACTTCGGGCCTCCGACTTCGACGACCCCAGGGGATCAGTTCGAGGATCCTGCTTTCATAGATGAGATTGATTTTATTTAGATCAGGATAAAATAGGGCTTTTGTACCCGCACCTGTTTAGATTTATTTTTCATTTTATGCACTATGTACTGAACTCATTTATTTATTCATGCATAGTATTTATCTTTTATCTCTATGAAAATTTATTTGCTCTATTATTAACTGTATGATGCATGCTTTTTATTTATGGATAGAGAATGACCCCTGTACAGTCTTTTTGATACTATTCTTTCACAGATGTCGTGGTACGTTTGAATTCCACTCCTCCCACAGGGTTGGTCGGCAGTCTCCTCCGTTGGTTGGACAGTTTATCGCCGGCTGACAGGGTTATCGTAGATGGCCTTTTGGGCAATTCTTGGTCCTTATTAACCTTTCAGGTGCCAGTGGGCTTTGTGGAGGGTATTCTGAGCTATTGGACCCCTCCCCATCAGGTGTTCAGATTAGGGACAGTAGAGCTGACCCCCACCCTTGAGGAGTATGCTCGCTTCACCGGCCTGCCTTTGGACGGTCCTTGTGCCAGGGTCACGGCTGGTTCCATGCGCCGTCAATTCTTGACCTTTACCGGTTTGCGGAGGGCTGTCCTGTTACCGGTGATCACATCAAACCATATGGTTCCCTTTCAGTTCTTGATTGACCGATTTGGTTCACCCGACAGTTTTCGTCTTTTCTTCGGTGATTTTTCTGTGTCTGAGGAGCGCTGGGGCGCTTTAAGAGTAGACGTTCTGATGGCCTGTGTCGTCTCAGTTTTATACTTGCCCGCAGGACCTGATCAGTTGGACATGCGGGTTGTCGCGGTCGTTAGAGCCCTTCAGGAGGATCACACCATTCTTCCCATGATATTGGCGGATACCTACATGTCTGCCTCATATTGCCAGTTCTTCCGAGGCAGAGTATTTATAGGGAGCTCGATTTTGTTGTACGTGTGGTTCATGAGTCATCTCAGTCCCATCGGCCATTTTCGTCACCAAGGGTTTTGCTTCAGCCATGACATAGCCGCACAGTTTTCGTTTCGTCCCGTGAGCTGTACTGATGTGGCCTCCTGGACATCATTTTTGTCGGCCATTGAGGATCCCTTTCATCAATTGGTCTATTCGGGTTATTGCTCCTTTATGAGCTTCTTGACTCATGTGCCTGACCTGGACTTCATTCCCATTGCTGGCTTGAGGGGCGTGACTACTTATCATCCCTTGGTTGTTACAGGGCAGTTTGACCAGACACAGGATTTTCACCTTTTCATGGGTGTAGCCGCCTACCGATTCCTTATATCATCCCAGACAGAGAGGGAACTACTGCGGGTATACGACCTTTGGTCTCGCAGGATCTCCGCCGAATATAGTGAGGGTTGCCACCTCTAGACATTTGCTTACGTGCAGTGGTTGCATGGAGACTTCGATCCGGCTGTTTGAGTCGGACTGGGGCTCCTGATGACTTTGTAATGATTTCTCCGGATGATACTACATACCACTCCATCTCAGCCGATTCTGCCCCAAATCGGGTTACTGAGGATACCCGACTCCGCCTGGCCTTGATTACTACTGAGGCTGAGAGGGATGCCGCTCTTGTCGAGAGAGATGACGCCATTCTGGCTAGAGATGCTGCCATTGCTGACAGAGATGCCATCGTACTTCAGACCAGGGCAGTTATAGTTGCTCATTCTGGGACTGTTAGCCGAGCCACTGCTTTATTGGATCACATTGATATGATGGGGCAGCAGATTGCAGGGGGTGCTGATGCTTCAGATCTATCCACCACTTTATCCATCCTGCTTCAGCTAGTTTCAGATTTGTAGATTATTTTATTTCCTGCATAGACTATGTTAGTTTCATCAGTTATCGAAAGAGAGATCTTGTAATAAAATGACTTATATATAAAGACATGCATTTAAATTTAGTCATTTTCCCTTTTTGTCGTATCGCTGCCTTTCATTGGATCCTCATTTTATCCAGTTGACCATGATTTTGACATTTCGCTTTCTTTTTCTTCTCAAGTCTTGATGGAGATCTGACAGATATTGTCGTACCCCTGTTGATTTCATCGGATTGGGTCTTGGATTTTGGCTATCTGTTTTGGTGGGATCAGGGTAATGTCATTTGGGATGAAGCTGTTTTGTCGGCTGGTTTCGGGAAGGTTTTGAGGGTGTAAGAAGGTTTATCTGGCTGTTGGGAATTGGTTTTGTTTAGGAACAGGATTATTTTTAAGGGATCAGACCGCGCCATGATGGCTGCCTACGTACCCCCACAAGTTGGGAGATCAGGTCCTACGTAGTTCGCTCCTTCAGAAAAAGGGAGAATTGACGATTCAAGCGTAGAACCGCTTCACCGAGTCGGAATTGAGAGGTTGTGGAAATACCTCCCCATCCATTTCTTGCAACATGAGGGCTCCTCCGGATAGCACTTTCTTAATCACAAATGGTCCCTCCCAGTTCGGGGCGAACTTCCCCTTGGCTTCGTCTTCACAAGGCATGACTCTTTTTAGCACCAAATCATTTTCCTTGAACTTCCGAGGTCTTATCCTTTTGTCATATGATCGAGAGATCCTTTGTTGATATAACTGCCCGTGCCAAACAACAGCCACCCTTCTTTCATCAATTAGGGCCAGTTGGTCGTATCGACTCTGCATCCAATCCTCCTCGCTTATCTGAGCATCGATCACTATTCTGAGGGACGCCATCTCAATCTCAACTGGCAGAATGGCCTCCATCCCATACACCAAAGCGTAAGGGGTTGCCCCTGTAGAAGTACGCGTTGATGTTCGGTATGCCAGCAGGGTGAGGGGTAACAAATCCGGCCATCCCCGATGATTAGCAGACATTTTTGCCATGATCTTCTTGATGTTCTTGTTTGCAGCCTCCACTGCCCCATTCATCTTAGGACGGTAAATGACAGAGTTGAGGTGCTTGATCTTGAACTGGTCGCACAATCCTTTCATGAGGGCGTTGTTCAAATTCTTGGCATTGTCGGAGACCAAAACCTCAGGTTGCCCGTATCGACAAATAACATTATTCCTGATGAAACCGACGATGACCTCCTGAGTTACTTTGGGGAAAGAAGCTGCTTCTACCCATTTGGTGAAATAATCGATCATGACGAAAATGAATCGGTGTCCGTTGCTTGTTTTGGGCTCTATTGGCCCGATTACATCCATTCCCCACATTGAAAATGGCCACGGGGAAGTCATACAGTGTAGTTCATTGGGAGGCGTATGGATCACATTACCGTGCGCCTGGCATTGGTAACATCGCTTGACATGATCGTCGCAATTGGCCTTTAGTGTTAACCAATAATGCCCTGTTCTCAAGATCTTTTTGGCCAGCATCGGTCCACTCATATGTGGCCCACACACTCCGCCATTATTTCATTCATAATCCTTTGGGCCTGCGTTTCATCTACGCACTGCAACAGTCCCAACCCAACATCCCTCTTGTAGAGTGAATCCCCACTCAAGTAAAACTTCATTGCCATCTTTTAAATTCTCATCCTCTCAGCTCGGCTTGCCCGGTCGGGAATGGATCTATCCCTCAGGTACTCCCTTATGTCGTGATACCAAGGCTGCTTTGGTAAAGCCATCTCGTCTGATAATACTGCAACATGTTCCTCGTATGCCGGGGCATTCTGTACTGCTATCTCAATCTGTGGAACATCTTTTCTTTTGCTTATATGGATTAAGGAAGCCAGAGTTACTAATGCATCGGCAAAATCATTCCGTCCCCGGGGAATATGTCGGAAAGCGATGTCTTCGAACTCCTGTATCAACTGGATAACACAACGATGGTATGGGAGTAGTCAGAGCTCTTTTGTGTTGTACACCCCGATTGCCTGTCTGATTACCAATTCTGAATCCCCAAGCACCGCCAACCTCTTCACTCCCATATCGCGGGCAAAACGGAGTCCCAAGATACATCCCTCGTATTCCGCGGTGTTGTTCGAATTGCTGAATTTCAGTTTAGTGGTCACAGGGTATTGTTCGCCGGTGATAGAGACCAGGACCGCTCCGGCTCCTGCCCCCTCGGCATTCATGGCACCATCAAAATACAACTTCCAGAACTGTCCCTCGTCATCACATTTCGTGTGTGATACCCAAAATATATCTTCGTCTGGTAGAGGAGTTTCTAACGGCTCCATTCCTCCTGACGGGGTTTCTGCCAACTGATCTGCAATTCCCTGCCCTTTCATGGCCTTCTGAGTCACGTACACCATGTCGAAGTGTTGCAAGATTAACTGCCATCTTGACAATCGACAGTTCAGCATGGGCCTTTCAAAAATATATTTCAGGGGGTCCATTCTTGATATCAGGTACGTCGTGTGCCCATGGAGGTAATGCTGTAATATCCCTGCAGCCCAAGCCAGAGCACAACAGGTCTTCTCGATGGGAGTGTAATTCTGTTCACATTGGCTAAATCTTTTGCTGAGGTAATAGATGGCCTGCTCTTTACCTGCCTCATTCTTCTGTCCCAGCATACATCCCATCGCGACGGCATTGACCGATATATACATAAACAGAGGGATCCCGTCCTTCGGGGGTACCAGCACTGGTGCCTCAGTCAGTTGCTTTTTAATGGTCTGAAAAGCCTTCTGACATTGCTCATTCCATTCTTGGGAAGCACCTTTCCTTAATAGTTTGAAAATCGGCTCGCATGTAGTCGTCAAGTGGGAGATGAAACGGCTGATGAAGTTTATTCTTCCGAGAAACCCTCTTATCTCTTTCTCTATGTGAGGTGCCGGCATATCCACAATGGCCTTAATCTTTGCCGGATCCAACTCAATGCCCTGATCACTAACCAGGAATCCCAAGAGCTTACCCGACTGCACTCCGAAAGCACACTTTGCTGGATTGAGCTTCAAATTATACTTTCTGAGCCGGTCGAATAGCTTTTTAAGGTGGGTTATATGGTCAGATTCTACCCTTGACTTCATGATAATGTCATCCACGTAGACCTCTATTTCCTTATGCATTATGTCGTGGAACAGGGCCATCATGGCTCTTTGATAAGTAGCCCCCGCGTTTGTGAGACCAAAAGCCAATCGCCTGTAGCAGAAGGTGCCCCAAGGGGTGATGAACGCGGTCTTTTCCTGATCTTCTTCCGCCACCATTATCTGATGATACCCGGCAAAGCAATCCACAAAAGAATACATTTCGTACTGGGCCATGTTATCCACCAGGATGTGTATGAAAGGCACCGGAAAATTATCCTTGAGACTGGCCTTATTTAGATCTCTATAATCTACACATACCCTTACCTTCCCTCCGGGCTTAGCCACTGGGACTACATTGGACAGCCATTCTGGGTATGTGGACACCATAATGATTCCCGCCCTGAACTGCTTGATGATCTCTTCCTTCACTTTTAAGCTCCACTCCGGTTTCAGCTTTCTTAATTTTTGCTTGACAGGCCTGAAACCCTCCTTGATGGGCAATCGGTGTACCACAATGTCGGTGGACAATCCGATCATATCCTCATGAGACCAGGCAAAGACATCCTAATATTGGTTTAGCAACTCAATCATTTCGGCTTTTTGGCTGGGGGTAAGGTCCGTCCCTATCTTGAGTTCTTTTGGCTTGTCAGGGGTTCCGATATCTATAGTGATGGTTTGGTCTAAGTTGGGTTTGGGTTTATCCTCGACCCATCCTTTGATCTCGTTAGGCGCGTCGTCGTAATCTGTCTCGTCTTGCTCAATGCCCATCAAATCGAAGTTGAGCTCAATGTCAAAGTCATAATCATCATTCAAATTTGAAAGACCGTTTGTTAGGCAAGGATTACTCAAATTGGTACACCTGACATGAAACAAAATACTTGTCATATATAAGTCATTTTCCACGACGATCACATTTTCAAATAACACGAAGAAACGACATAATTATGCAAAAATAAAACAACAACAAAAATAAACTTCTCCATTCCCCCATCCTCTGGGGTCTACCACCCTGACGTCGGGTTTTACCCTTGTTTGGATATCACTGGTTTCATGGTCCAGTTGTCGACGGTCAGGTCAGATGAAATGCGCTGGATAAAAGGGGGCTTCACATCGGACACTTCCCCGATGATTACGGATATGTCGCCTGAGTCCTCCTTCCTATCTTCTCCAGGAATAATTAGCCCTGCCCAATCGATGACAGGCACAACTTGTTGGGCTCCCGGTGGTGTGATAATATTCGTCCCCTCCCTACTGCTTGTTGATTGTCCGGGGATATAGCACTTGGTTTCAAACTCTTTCGCGACCTCCTGCAGGAAACTTTCCCTCTTGGCCAACCTATCACTCACGGGGGTTAATCTGAGGCTGACCTATCCTAGGGTTACTCTCACGGGCTTTTCGGCATGAAGGTCCCCAAATCTTCGCAATCTACTCGTCTGAGCCCTTTCGATTGGAGCGGATTTGGGTGGTGCGTTTCCTGAGCCATCTCCGGGGAGCAGCCCCTTCGAGTCCAGTAATAAGCAACCGACAGGTTCGCCTCAGCAGGAGGTACTCTCTCAACATACATTCACATTCATCGCCCTCACCGTATGCAAATGATTACTTAAAAGTAAAACAATTCCATTCAATCATTCATTTATTGGGAAAAAACACACATTCACACAACAAAAGTAAAAAATCAAAATATCGCACACACACACATTTTATGAATCTTAAAAGGATAGGATAGCATCAAGATTTGAACGCGGCTTAAGCCCTCTAATATCCCCAGCAGAGTCGCCAGCTGTCGACGCCGGGTTTTTCTTTATGTCCTTTTAGTCTTTTCCAATTTTAGCCTCTTGATTAAATGATTTTTTTTGGAAAAGGTCGGCATTAATGTCGACGGGGTTTTGAAAGATCGCTTTTATGATGAGCCAATTAACCAGAGTCGCCAGTTGGTATATTTGAAATGGATGTACCAACTCATCCGAGTTTTCGTTTTTTATAAATCGCTGGCTCATATGTGACTCCGAATTAATTGGTCTGCGAATCGAGATTCATAGAGTTCGGGGGCTTGCTTAAGCGAGGGGAAGGTGTTAGGCACCCCCCGACTTCCGTGAAACACGGTTACCGCAATCTTGGTACTTTCCTATCCTTTAATTCATGAAATGTGTGTGCGTGCGCGCGTGTGTGTGTGTGTGTGCCTATGTGAATGTTGTGGGCATGTAAGCCATCGAAACATCCCCGAACGTCAACAATCACATATTCCACTACTACGGGGCCTTAAACCCGATTCTCGCCCTAGCGTCGCTTTAAGGCCCGACGATTACATATTAAAAAACGAGCATCTTGAATCTATTACATACATCAAAACGTCCATCATCGGATTTGGACCACGGGGTCGCATTCCTAGGCTAACACGAGATTACTACATGCCCACAAAATGAATACTACATAACTAACCAACCCGGATTTATCTAATACACCATGATATCCGAAAATGATAACCTAAATAAATTACACCCAATGAATCACCATAAACAAGCTAGAAATTTCACCAATTGGATATCCTCGGGTTATTAGGAAGAATTTTGTTCCGATGGAACCCTCACTAATAATCCCTAATCCATGATTGTTCAACAAGATACATGAAAATTACATCTAATTTAACCAATCAATATGATATAAATTGCTAGAACAAATAGGAATTTTCACCTTGCAAATGATCTCAAATGGATGTGAACTTGTGTATTTGAATAGGATAAGGAGTGTATTTGATACAATCAAAATCAAAAGAAATAAATCCTATCCCTTTTTCTCTCTTTTCTTCCTATTTGGTTGCAAATTTTGCTCTTTTTCCTCTCTATTTCCGTGCTCTTTTGCTGCTGAATTCTCCTTCTTCCTTCCAATTCTTTCAACCTTCAACTCCCTGTATGCTGCAACGAAACTGAGCTGAAATAGGCTGGCCGCAGATCAATCTGCGGCTGGCTGGCCGCCTGCCTTCTACTCACCTGATTTCGAGCTCCGTGTTTCGAGTTCCGTGTTTTCAAAAGGCGCACTATTTGGCCGCAGATCAATCCGCGGCTGGACGGTTTGACTTTCTCGATTTTCGTGCCACGCCTCGATTTCTGTGCCTTAACGTCGGTTTTCACTGACAGGCTCGTATTCTGCAGTCCGGGAATTTCCGGAAGACGTGCCACCTCATTCGGGGATGCCCGTTTCGGATGGCCTTATTGTCACGTCAGCTTTGGTCGCCAAACATTGCGGTGGTGTTGGGCGTTCGCACTTGTGCCCATTCCTTCGCTCCCGCAAGCCAGTTCAATTGACGATTTTGCCCTCCTGTCATGGTTAGTACAAGGAACACAAAATTTGGGTGTCTACATGATGTTTAAACGAGTTCTAGAGTTTATAGATATTTCCCACAAGCATTCGGTTATAAAAGCCTTCACTAAGTCTACAACTAGTTTAATACTCATGGGTAAGTGCATAAAAGTGAAAGGACGTATAAGCAAAATAATAACCAATGAACGATAAGCACAAAGATTAAGCAACAATTGTCTATGTCTCATGAGTTAGATTCTCTTCAAACAAGCCATTATCATAGACCATGGATTATGGTTCAAATCAAATTAAAACAATGCTCATGGGACACATCTTAAAAATAAATGAATTTTTTTTTTGAATAAAAAGAAAAACATACTTAAATCACACAAAAACTAAATTAAAAACACACAAATACGAAATACTACCCCCAAACTTAAACTTGACATTGTCCTCAATGTCTGATATAGGAAAAATTAAAATAGAAGACTTCCCTGAAACCGTGTCAAGCGCCATTGATATCATCTTTCAATACCTCTAAGTTGGGAGTGTACCTGAAAGCAAATGACTAAAGAAATTAAAATGCAATTAAACCACTAAAATGTAATCAAACAAAAATAAAAGCAAAATAGTAAACTTGGGTTGCCTCCCAAGAAGCGCTTGGTTTAAAGTCATTAGCCCGACTCCTTTATTTCCCATCAATCCGGCTCAATCGCAAAATTGACCATAGCATGCGGCCTCGATGTTATTTCTTTGATTTGCATGGCATGCATGCCAGATTGGTGACCCTCAAACTTTGTATCATCTGATGGCAAGAAGAAGCTTTCATCTTCCGCTTTATCCATCATTGCACTTTCGTCAAGATCCACATGAAGATATTCTTCATGAACCAATGGGTGTTCGATGGCTTTGAAAACCTCGAATGTGACTTCTTGATCTTCAATTTCCTTTTCCTAATCCCCATTCATGCTTCTTGTCTCATCAACATTAGAATCAACATCCACGGTAGGATGTATACTCTCAAAATTTTCACTAATAGCTTCGTGCGACTCCTTGCCATTTCCTTGATCATCCACCATGCACTGCTCTTCATCATCCTCCGTAGGGTCAATCCTAGTATCGCTAGGTAAGGTGTATTGCAGTTGAATAACGTAAGTATTGGCAACATAGTTCATGATGCTCTGCACTGAAACTTGTAGATTTGCCAACCTAACCTCATTTTGAGAGATATGAGATATGTTCCCACTCATGAGCTCCTCCCTCATTCTTTCCTCTCCGTCATATCTATGCGAATTCACCATATATTGCTCTTCACCTTCCTCTATGGGTTAATCTGTGTAATGCAAGGTAAGGTGTTTTGCAGGTGAATAACGATAGCATCCACGATTTGTGCCGTTAGATTCTGGAGGTTCCGTAATGAATTTAGTTGCTCAGTGTACATGAGAAGATTCTCCTCCAAATTAGATGTATCCTCATAGTATGGTGGAGGTTGGTACATAGATTCTGAATGGTATAAGAGATTTGGATCATAGCCTTGATCTTGATTGTTGTCCCATGAAAAGCTTGGACAATCATGCCAACCCGACTGATAGTAGTTCGGGTAGTAGTCAGCTTGATTCTGACTGTAAGCATTTTGAGTGGACTGGCCTTTAAGAGTGTCAATAGCCCTTGAAAGCGTTGCAACTTGTTCTTGCAACTGCTCAAGAAGTTTTGACGAACTTGGTTGCGCCGTCCCCTCATAATCCCATTGATAATTATGCTCATCCATTAACTGAAAACAAAATCAAAATAAGACAAAATAATAATAAGAAAATTATTTACAAGTCTAAATTAAGACCAAATCGATTGTCATTAATATTGGAAAAACACTAGAAGAACAATTCCCCGGCAACGACGCCAAAAACTTGTTGGTTGATTTCGCAATCGATAAACACACACGCAAGTATACGCGGTCAATAAGTAATAAAGTGATAAGAGAGTTATCGAACCCATAGGGAATTGTTCTAGTGTACCCCAAGTACCAACTATATATTGTCTCGATTTTAAGTAGACAAATGATTTGAGTTTTTGTTGTTTGTAATAATTAAGAGATATGAAAAACATTAAGATAACGAGATCTAATATTAAGAAGTCTAAGATTGCAATTTCCCCCAACACTTCATTTGAATATCTTAACTCTTTCATTTGAACTAATTAACAACATAGAAATGTCAACCAAGAAATCAAAGCTACTTATAAGCCTCTATCGATGGTCAAATTCGAATCTTCCTAATGCGGCATGTAGGTTTATGTCTATCCTACACACTATCAAGAGACCAATTTCAAGAACAATAACAAGACACGTGTCATTAAACGTCCCTTCAATTACCACCTTTCACATAGGAAGTCATTAAGAATAGATTCTCTATTGGTTGCACACGGTATCTAGGTATATGTCTATCCTAAATACTATCAAGTTGCATATTATTGAGGATAATCAACAAGACACACGTCACTTAATCTTAATTAATAACCCACAACAATCTTTAACTCTCGCATGATATCATAACAAGGTCTAAACACTATAATCCGTTCGTCAAGTTCATATAGGTTCCCACGGTAATTACGAGCCAAGTAATTAATATATGAAGCATAAATTATGACATACAATTCACAAATGAGTAATTAATAACAAAGAGAGAGAAATCAATTCAAACTATGTGTTCGGTTCTATTAAAATCTTAGAATAAGCTCTAGTTCATGGTAGCTAGGCAAAACATCAAACACATGGTGTACATCATGAAATAGAAATACAAATTCAAAGGAAAGCAAGAGATGATAAAACTCATTTAGAAGATATTCATATGTTGCTTGTTTGGTTGATATCAATTTCTAGCTTTTCCTCTTCCTTTGGCATTCATTTCTCCTTTTGCTCCTTGGCTTGTTGCTGAAAATCTCTTTGAATTGCAGCCCTCAAGCTCTTCTTGGTGATGTATGTGCAACCTCCCTATGTCAAGATGTCCATTTGACACTCCTTTCCTTCTTGGTTCTTTTGATTTTGCAGAATTTTCCATGTGTTGCAGTACTTTTGGCTCTCTAATTGATGTGTTTGTGTGGCCTCCCAATTCCTCGATATGAAATATGAAGTCCCAATGAGATATTATATAGTGCCTCCATGAAAAACCCTAGCCAAACATCAGATTTTGGGTCAAAAAGTGAGCTGGAATCGCACTAGGAGCTCAAACGATCGCACTCAGCACGCCCGGGCGCGCCCGCACGCTGCCCGTCGCGCCCGCGCCCAGCCCCTGGCCATGCCGCACGCCCACAGCACGCCCACGCTGCGCGCGCGCTGTCTGCTTGGTGCCTGGCGCCGCGCGCCTGCGCCCATTCCGCGCGCCCGCGCCCAAGGCCTGTAGCCCGACTCAGCTTTGACCTCTGTTAGTAAAATGAGCATAACGTCTTCGTCTGAACTCGGATTAAGGCGATTAAGTAGGCTATAGAAAGCTAAGAAGGAGCTCTACAACTGTTATGAATGGAACTTGACGAGAAAATGTCCGTAGAAAGGCTCAAATTGAGCCCGAAACAACTGCTGTGTAAAATTCATGCCTAATCCGATGGTAAAATGACCATAACTCTCTCATACGAACCTCAAATTGGATGATTCAAGATGTTCTGGAAAGCTAAGACAAATATCTACAACTTTCGTTCTTTGAGTTTTGAGAGATTCTGATTGGACCATAGGTGAAATTGGGAAACAAGTAGCTATAGCACCGAAAAGCAAATTATGGGTATTGATTCCAAGGAGCTTTTATTTCAATTCCTACAAAACAACACAAAAACACATAAAAGCATACAAAAACATATAAAACCAATACAAAACTATATTACATAACAATAAGATAAAAACACATAAAACCAACCGAAATGACTTAGGATTTACAAATTATCAAGCTCAAAAGCACCTAATTTGTCTATATAAAACACACTAATCAAATACCCCCAAACTTAAATCTTTGCTTGTTCTCAAGCAAAACAAACCTAAACTACATACTTCAAACTCTTGTAATACAACCTAACTTGAGCAATGAATTAATAAGCCGACAATGGTCTCAAAGGCATCAACACTTGGAACTCAAGAGAACAAACAAAGAGTTGCACGTCTAAAATTTCAGTTAGCTAGTCATACTTTACTTAAGGCCCCTTCCGTATGTGTGTGTCTGAGTACCCCAATAGCACTAAACCAATCAAGCTCGGATGAAACTATGCAACCACATTACCTTATGAAATAATCAAATAAACTTCAAAACAACATGCTTAACACATCGCTCAATACAAAGGTATACAAATCACAATTTTCAAAAATTTTGAGAACCAAAGGCTCTAGGTGAGTACATTTTATGCTCCATCTCAACCTTAAGCGCGCTCATATGGGCGAGTGCGTTTTACGCTCTATCTCAACCCCCTGCAAGATTTGCAATACAACAATTTTCTTTCTTTAATCCCAATTATAAGAGAGTGCGTTTTACGCTCTATCTCTCCTACGCATGTGTCCATGAGTGAGTGCGTTTTACGCTCCATCTCAACTCACCACATGACCATCAATTCAAGCATAATAAATTTAGACACCTTGCTTCGAGTGATGTTTAAACGAGTTTTAGAGTTTATAGATATTTCCCATAAGCATTCGGTTATAAAAGCCTTCATTAAGCAAACAACTAGTTTAATACTCATGGGTAAGTGCGTAAAAGTGAAAGGACGTATAAGCAAAATAATAACTAATGAACGATAAGCACAAAGATTAAGCAACAATTGTCTTTGTCTCATGAGTTAGATTCTCTTCAAACAAGCCATTATCATAGACCATGGATTATGGTTCAAATCAAATTAAAACAATGCTCATGGGACACATCTTAAAAATAAATGAATTTTTTTTTTGAATAAAAAGAAAAACTTACTTAAATCACACAAAAACTAAATTAAAAACACACAAATACGAAATACTACCCCCAAACTTAAACTTGACATTGTCCTCAATGTCTGATATAGGAAAAATTAAAATAGAAGACTTCCCTGAAACCGTGTCAAGCGCCATTGATATCATCTTTCAATACCTCTGAGTTGGAAGCGTACCTGAAAGCAAATGACTAAAGAAATTAAAATGCAATTAAACCACTAAAATGCAATCAAACTAAAATAAAAGCAAAACAGTAAACTTGGGTTGCCTCCCAAGAAGCCCTTGGTTTAAAGTCGTTAGCCCGACTCCTTTATTTCCCATCAATCCGGCTCAATCGCAAAATTGACCATAGCATGCCGCCTCGATGTTATTTCTTTGATTTGCATGGCATGCATGCCAGATTGGCGACCCTCAAACTTTGTATCATCTGATGGCAAGAAGAAGCTTTCATCATCCGTTTTATCCATCATTACAATTTTGTCAAGATCCACATGAAGATATTCTTCATGAACCAATGGGTGTTCGATGGCTTTGAAAACCTCAAATGTGACTTCTTGATCTTCAATTTCCTTTTCATAATCCCCATTCGTGCTCCTTGTCTCATCAACATTAGAATCAACATCCACAGTAGGATGTATACTCTCAAAATTTTCACTAATAGCTTCGTGCGACTCCTCGCCATTTCCTTGATCATCCACCATGCACTACTCTTCATCATCCTCCATAGGGTCAATCTCAGTATCGCTAGATAAGGTGCATTGCGGGTGAATAACGTAAGTATTGGCAACATAGTTCATGATGCTCTGCACTGAAGCTTGTAGATTTGCCAACCTAACCTCATTTTGAGAGATATGAGATATGTTCCCACTCATGAGCTCCTCCCTCATTCTTTCCTCTCCGTCATATCTGTAACGAATGCAATTTTTGTGATTGAATAAAAATATTTATTGAGTTATATAAATATTTTTATTAATTTATTGAGTTAAATAAATAATTTATTAAGTTTTGTGGAATGGGTATATGTTAAGTTTAATAATGTTAAATGTTAATTTGAGTGTGATTTGTTATGTTTATTCTAATTTAATTTAATGATTAAATTAGATGATGAAAAGGTTTATTTGAATAAATGATTTATTTGAATAAGAGAATTTATTTGGTATTTTTGTTATTTGTTAAATGAAATTATCATTTGAGTTGGTAAGGTTTAATTGAATTTATTTAATAATAAGTTCAATTAAATTAGAAGTGTGACATTTTAAACTATATGTTATGATGATTTATTAAAATAAATGAGAAAGTGTTTAATTTAGTTTTACCAAACAAGGCCCTATGATCTTTGTTTGGAAATAATGGGTTATTTTATTTGTGTTTTACCAAATAAGCCTTTAGTTAGAATAATGGGTTATTTTTTTCAATTAATTTGCCAAACATAGCCTTATGGCTTTTTGAATTTTATAACTGATGGATTAAATTAGATTTTACGTTATTATTTGATTTAATTGTTAGTTTTTATTTTCTTTATTCTATCAGTTTTATTTTTAAGTTACGTTAGTTGTAAAAGAAAAGAAAAGACAGAAGAGAAAGAAAAGAACAGAGTATTGTTGAGAGCTCTGTGAATTAGAAAAGAGAGAAGTTGAGGATAAGGACTTGGAGATTTGAAAGGAGAATTCCAAAACCAAAGGAGTATTAACCAAGTTTTCTTTAATAGAAGGTATAACTTTTCACTGTATTTTATTTTTAGTTCTCTGTATGTTATTGACTTGCTAAATATATGAATTACTTGGTGATAAATGTTAGAAAGCATGTGTTAGATGATTATGTGTTGATTATAGATTAATTTAGAGGTATTAATCCATGAAAACATGCTTTAGAATTGAGTTCTTAGTTTACAGAGCTTTATTTCATGTATGGCATATTTGTATGAAATTGATGATTCAATTTGGTTATTAATCGGTGAATTAATAATTATTTATGATTATGTGATGAAAAACATAAATAATGCAAGAAGAATGGTTTTAATTGGTTGAAAAATAAAATTATAGAGTTTAATTTCATGAGAATGGTTAAAACTTGAATATTTGGTTTTAACAGTGAATTTTTGGTTTTAAACTAGTTGTTTATATGTTAGAATGATTAAAATGTTTATAGAACATGTTAGGTAAATGTTTTATATCATATATGATGTCTGGGTATGTTTAATTTGTATTCTGGATGGTAGAATTCGGAAAATTTGGCCAAATTTGGCCTAAGTTTTCACTGGTTCGCGAGCTGGGGAAGATGACTGTCGAGTATCTCGCCCCGGCGAGAAAATGTGAAGAAATCTTCGCCCCGGCGAGAATTTTGTTCTGTAAATCCCCGCCCCGGCGAGGTCTCGCCCCGGCGAGCGTTTTGTTCAGTAAATTCTCGCCCCGGCGAGAATCACTGCTGGAAAAAAAAAATTTATTATTATGTTTTCTTTTCTCGGTAGCTATAATGTATCATTGTATGCATAATTAAACTTATATTAATGTATTAAGTGACTAAAGAATTGCCAAGATGGTTGTTAAACTAGTACTTGTTGACTATGATATGTTAAGTGAAATGTTATAATAAAAGGATAAGAGCAAACCTAAAGTGATTATAATTATGTGACTAATTATGTTACCATTTTTATAATTAAATGTATAGGTTGTTTAAGGATCGTGAGATATTTAATTTGTAATCTACGCTTGAGGCAAGTTCCTTATCTCAACTTATTACTTTATGTTGAGCAAGTTTTCTTTCCTTAAGCTTGAGAATTATTTATATCAAGTTGTTGTCCTCTTTTAACTTGTTAATTTATTCAAGACAAGTTTACTTATATTGAGCAAGCTTATTGACCTTAGCTTATTGATATTCAAGCAAGGTTACTATCATGATTAAATACTTAAGCTTTATTCCAATCATTGTTTGTTATTCAAACTTCGAGTATAGTTTCTATTGAACAAACTCTATTGAATTAGACTAGCAAACCCTTATTGATTCAGCTAGTCCTTAGTTGATAAGCGTTTCAAAGACTTAGAATATTTTCTATACTTGTTCCAAGCCAATTTTCTTTTTGGTATGGATTCAGACGATAAACTGAGATGAACAACCCTAATTTAGGGGATTACTTACGCGACAGCGTTAAAATGTTTGTGCACAATACATTGTACAAAGGGCTGATCCCCCTGAGTACGAGATGTTGGTCCATAGTCTACATGACTGTTAAAGGTTACAGTAGAAATACTTGTTAACCTAGGACATAGTTCGAGGTCTTGTGACCCTCAGATATAATTTCTAAATCTTGAAATCTATTTTCTTTGGAATCAAACATTCTAACGAGCTTTTAGACTTTGATCATTTATTGACTGAGATTCAGAAAATTATTATTTCTCAATTGAAATCCATTTCATTTGAATACTATTGTTATCGTACTTGTGAGCAATTGTTTGCTCACTCTTGCAATAATCATTGCAGCTAAGACTGAGAAGTCGGACGAGCCGTCCACGAGCAAAGGCAAGGGCAAGATGCATAAATAGCTAGCGACCTGTTATTTATTTGATGATCGATTGCATCAAGACTTATTTAAATTATTTTTATTCCGCATTTGATGTAATAAGGTTAAGATAACCTGGGATTTGAATATTTAATAGTTTGGTGATGTAACCCATTTTGGGTAGATGTTTCTTTAAGTTTATTTAATTGTTATTTTATTGGGTAATTAGTTTTGAATGTATGATATAGTGAACACCAAATCAGTGGGAATTTAGTACCTGGATTTGGGGGTGTCACAATATCTATGCGAATTCACCATATATTGCTCTTCACCTTCCTCTATGGGGTTAATCTGTGTAATGCAAGGTAAGGTGATTTGCTGAATAACGATAGCATCCATGATTTGTGCCGTTAGATTCTTGAGGTTCCGTAATGAATTTAGTTGCTCAGTGTACATGGGAAGAATCTCCTCCAAATTAGATGTATCCTCATAGTATGGTGGAGGTTGGTACATAGATTCTGAATGGTATAAGAGATTTGGATCATAGCCTTGATCTTGATTGTTGTCCCATGAAAAGCTTGGACAATCATGCCAACCTGACTAATAGTAGTTTGAGTAGTAGTCAGCTTGATTCTGACTGTAAGCATTTTGAGTGGACTGGCCTTTAAGAGTGTCAACAGCCCTTGAAAGCATTGCAACTTGTTCTTGCAACTGCTCAAGAAGTTTTGACGAACTTGGTTGCGCCGTCCCTCATAATCCCATTGATAATTATGCTCATCAATTAACTGAAAACAAAATCAAACCAAAACAAAATAATAATAAGAAAATTATTTACAAGTCTAAATTAAGACCAAATCGATTGTCATTAATATTGGAAAAACACTAAAGAACAATTCCCCGGCAACGACGCCAAAAACTTGTTGGTTGATTTCATAATGGATAAACACACACGCAAGTATACGCGGTCAACAAGTAATAAAGTGATAAGAGAGTTGTCGAACCCACAGGGAATTGTTCTAGTGTATCCCAAGTACCAACTATATATCGTCTCGATTTTAAGTAGACAAATGATGATTTGAGTTTTTGTTGTTTGTAATAATTAAGAGATATGAAAAACATTAAAATAACGAAATCTAATATTAACAAGTCTAAGATTGCAATTTCCCCCAACACTTCATTTGAATATCCTAACTCTCTCATTTGAACTAATTAACAACATAGAAATGTCAACCGAGAAATCAAAGCTACTTATAAGCCTCTGTCGATGGTCAAATTCGAATCTTCCTAATGCGGCATGTAGGTTTATGTCTATCCTACACACTATCAAGAGACCAATTTTAAGAACAATAACAAGACACGTTTCACTAAACCTCATTAAACGTCCCTTCAGTTACTACCTTTCACATAGGAAGTCATTAAGAATAGATTCTCTATTGGTTGCACACAGTATCTAGGTATATGTCTATCCTAAATACTATCAGGTTGCATATTATTGAGGATAATCAACAAGACACACGTCACTTAATCTTAATTAATAACCCACAACAATCTTTAACTCTCGCATGATATCATAACAAGGTCTAAACACTATAATCCGTTCGTCAAGTTCATATAGGTTCCCATGGTAATTACGAGCCAAGTAATTAATATATGAAGCATAAATTATGACATACAATTCACAAATGAGTAATTAATAACAAAGAGAGAGAAATCAATTCAAACTATGTGTTCGGTTCTATTGAAATCTTAGAATAAGCTCTTGTGACGCCCCCAAATCCGGGTCACCTGAGCCATGGACCTGGTTCGCCACTATCTAAAACAAGAATTATACAATCGATAACTTAAAGCGGAATAAAGGAATATTTACATTGATATAACATAAATAAACCTGTCCCAAGTCTCGAAACCAATACTAATACAAAACATAACATAATACAAAAGGGTAAATATGTCTTAATACAAACGGTAATTCTAGAACAACAAAATACAACTACTCCGTAGCTTTCTCCTTTCCCTTATCTTTTCCTGAGCTCTCGCCACGTGCCGCACTAACTGAAATGTTTTAAGGAAAGCAAGGGTGAGCAACAAATTGCCCCGCAAGTATAATAGCAGTGAATAATCACATGAATAACTTTATAGCTCTCAGGAGTAAAAATTTAGCTAACACAAGGAAATAAACAACTTCTTTCATCACCGTTATAGTGGCCACTAAGGACCGAAGGATTTCTGAAGTATTCAAGGATTTCAAAGTTTCCCAAAGAAGGGAACTATTCAATACTGAGGGTGCACCAAGGCACAGAACTCTATTCTAGAATTACTGGAAATTCATCCGATAATCCACAAAACTGGTACAATAGGTGATCAGCCTAAAATACCTGGCGTTATGCATAAGCCTTACATTTTCCATTTACGCGCGTGTCGGTTTCCCGACGTTTATACAATTTCCCCTGCTGTGAGGGTTGTTCCACTCAGCTTTTACATGGGAGTCCAGACCAAAACAATTTGATCGGACAATTTTACTTAACAAATATAATAGTTGGAGGACTTTAACCTCGCTTTAGTAACCAAATCAATAAGTGTCTAGCTGAAACAATTAGCCCTGACATAGCTTTTAAACAGTCTATGGAATAAAGAACTTTAGGGTTCAACAACATGCATGATAGCATTTAAAAATATCTTGAATGAATAAAAATTCATAATCTTTGGAATCACACAATATATAACATTGCATGAAATGGGCTTTCATTGCAATACTTGAATAGAAGTATGAATACTAGCACATTAATTGCTAAATTGATAAGTAATTTGAACGGAGTCAAGAAGCTCAATAAGCTTGCTCAATAAATAATATTTGCTCGATAGATAAATGAATTCGACACTTGCCCAATAAATGAATCGAGTAAGGAAACCTCGCACAATTAAATAGGAGTTGTATGAGTTAGGAAACTTGCCTTGTACGTGCGTTAATACTTGACGTTAATCGTCCGTCAACAAAATATCCTACATAGTTTATTAAAATCGTCATAAATATTTGTCACAAAAGAACTAGGTTCATTACAGTCATCACATCATTAAAATACATTGATTGCCACTACGCTTACCCAGTCGGGGGCAGCGCCCCCTGGAAATCTTAGCGTAATTTGTAATCCGTTAATTCAATTTACGCCTTAGGACAACATCGTTTAGTTCGACACGGGTATAAATTAAGCACATAAAGCTTTAACAAGATATAAGCGTTTTTAATCATTTGTACAAAATATAAGTTTTAGACTCACGGGAAAATTTTACTGGGTCCGACCCGATCCGGCCCGACCCGACCCGGTCCGGCCCGACCCGACCCGGTCCAGTCGCCATGCAGTAGCAGTTGCAGTAGCGAACTGCTGTTCCTGCAAGCAGCGACACAGTCATACCTTGCCTTGCTCCAGCTGCTATATCTCCCCCTACACTCGATCAATTTCATCCCTTACGGACTCTATGGATTCCTAAGACACAAGGCTACAACATATCACAAATTCAAGACGACCCATAATCATTAACATGACCAAATCCTGAGCTAAAACATAAACTGCATGCTCTGTTTTTCGCAACCATGAAATATCTCACACAAATGGCTACTGTGACTTCATTTTAGCATCATTTTGGTTCATTCAAATTGGTATATCTTCACAACTGATAGAAGTACAATATTCCAATAACAAACAATCAAAATAATCACACCATCAAGGCTTTACAGTCCTCTAACAGTCCGAATGTCCAAAAGTCCAAAAATGTCCAAAGTTCATCCTTTAAGCCAAGGTTCGGATCTTTACTTGTTTTTGTTCCACTTTGAGGGTGTTTATGGTTTATATAGCTTCTTAAGAACCTCCATGATAGATTCAACACAACCAATCAACAAAAAAAATTAGCAAAAATCCAACCCTCAAGCATGTAAGCATAAAAACTCATGAAAGCTTCAAGTGGAGAAGAAATGGTTGTGGTTCATGGTTACCTTCTTGTTGCTAGCTTCGTGTAGGGTGAAATGGTTGCTAGAGTGCTGCTCTCCTTCCTCTTGGTGCCCTTCTCTCCTTTCTCCTCCTTCGTTGCTTTTCTTCTTCTTCCCGTAGCTTGCTTATTCTTCTTCTATATTTCCCTTTCTCTCTCTCTACGTAGCTCTCTGTAACTCTCTCCTTACTTGCAAATGGGAAGTATGCTGATGGTTTGAAGGAGAAAGGAGATGAGCTGATGGGAGGTTTAAGGTGGCTTCGGAAGGAATGTTTTGATATGCAGAAAATGGGATGCCCGAGCTCTTGAAAATGAATTTGAGGAGCATGCTTTGTGAAGTTAACATTCCCATATATGGTGTACTGTGCATGTTTATTCTTTTCCCCCCCCAATTGGCTCTCAATATACACGTGGCCTCCCCCAATTGGTTTGAGGCTTAAATGTCTCACCAATTAATTCGAATATACAGATAAATATACCCGAATATTCCCACTTTTGTACCAAATTTGGTAAATTACTCTACCCAAAATTATAATGGGTACTCCCATAAATTATTGGAACACGCAAAAATATTTATTATGGGATTTGTCCATTTATTCGGAACACCCATAATATACATTTCGGATACAGATTAAATCACGTATCAACCCCAATAAAATTTCTGACACTTGGAAAAATTATTCCTCAGCATATATGCCTCATCTAAATTAATAAAAATCGAAATAGACGAAAAAGTTTGGGTGTGAATAGTGCTCGTGAATAGTGTCTCGGGAAGCGGGTCCCGCTAATAGTGATTTTATGAATTTTTGCAAAATCGATATATTCACTCTAACGACACAACAACACATAAAATTTAACATATGTACATTTTCTAGGCTGTAACACAATTCTAAACACGTATTATAGATTAATATAAAAAAAAATAATAATAATAATAATAATTCATTTTATTCATACATAACTCGGGTTACAAGGAA
This sequence comes from Aralia elata, assembly GCA_034770075.1. NCBI lineage: Eukaryota > Viridiplantae > Streptophyta > Magnoliopsida > Apiales > Araliaceae > Aralia > Aralia elata. Next base: position 235,656 of record JAVJAP010000027.1, on the reverse strand, counting down.
ATCTAAAATTCCCGATCGTTACAGCTCTAGTTCATGGTAGCTAGGCAGAACATCAAACACATGGTGTACATCATGAAATAGAAATACAAATTCAAAGGAAAGCAAGAGATGATAAAACCCATTTAGAAGATATTCATATGTAGCTTGTTTGGTTGATATCAATTTCTAGCTTTTCCTCTTCCTTTGGCATTCTTTTCTCCTTTTGCTCCTTGGCTTGTTGCTGAAAATCTCTTTGAATTGCAACCCTCAAGCTCTTCTTGGTGATGTATGTGCAGCCTCCCTATGTCTAGATGTCCATTTGACACTCCTTTCCTTCTTGGTTCTTTTGATTTTGCTGAATTTTCCTTGTGTTGCAGCACTTTTGGCTCTCTAATTGAAGTGTTTGTGTGGCCTCCCAATTCTTTGATATGAAATATGAAGCCCCAATGAGATATTATATAGTGCCTCCATGAAAAACCCTAGTCAAACATCAGATTTTGGGTCAAAAAGTGAGCTAGAATCGCACTAGGAGCTCAAACGATCGCACTCAACACGCCCGGGCGCGCCCGCACGCTGCCCGGCGCGCCCACGCCCAGCCCCTGACCATGCCGCACGCCCACAGTACGCCCACACCGCGCGCGCGAACGCTGTCTGCCTGGTGCCTGGCGCCGCACGCCTGTGCCCATTCCGCGCGCCCGCGCCAAAGGCCTATAGCCTGACTCAGCTTTGACCTCTGTTAGTAAAATGAGCATAACGTCTTCGTCTGAACTCGGATTAAGGCGATTAAGTAGGCTATAGAAAGCTAAGAAGGTGCTCTACAACTTTCATAACTGGAGCTTGACGAGAAAATGTCCGGAGAAAGGCTCAAATTGATCCCGAAGCAACTGCTGTGTAAAATTCATGCCAAATCCGATGGTAAAATGGCCATAACTCTCTCATACGAACTTCAAATTGGATGATTAAAGATGTTATGGAACGCTAAGACAAATATCTACAACTTTCGTTCTTTGAGTTTTGAGCGATTCAGATTGGATCATGGGTGAAATTAGGAAACAAGCAGCTATAGTACCGAAAAGCATATTATGGGTATTGATTCCAAGGAGCTTTTATTTCAATTCCTACAAAACAACACAAAAACACATAAAAGCATACAAAAACATATAAAACCAATACAAAACTACATTACATAACAATAAGATAAAAACACATAAAACCAACCGAAATGGCTTAGGATTTACAAATTATCAATCTTAAAAGCATATAATTTGTGTATATAAAACATGCTCATCAAATACCCCCAAACTTAAATCTTTGCTTGTCCTCAAGCAAAACAAACCTAAACTACATACTTCAAACTCTTGTAATACAACCTAAATCGAGCAATGAATTAATAGGCCAACAATGGTCTCAAAGGCATCAACACTTGGAACTTAAGAGAACAAACAAAGAGTTGCACGTCTAAAATTTCAGTTAGCTAGTCATACTTACTTAAGGCCCCTTCTGTATCTGTGTGTGAGTACCCAATAGCACTAAACCAATCAAGCTCGGAAGAAACTATGCAACCACATTACCTTATGAAATAATCAAATAAACTTCAAAATAACATGCTTAACACATCTGTAATATTCCGAACCCTAATAAGATCTGTTTATGTAAATAATGTGTTTAATAAATGAAATTTCATGATCTGACTTTGTAGTATGTGATTGTGTATTTTATTAAACAATTAGGTCAAATAAAAAATTTTCGCCAAGCAGCTGTGTCGTGCTTAATCGGACAAAATGATTTGTCGTGCTTCCGGTGAATTCACCGAGAAGCGTCTCGGCAAATTATTTTTATAAGCTGCTGTGTCGTACTTGGTAATGACGAAGCACTTTGTCGTGCTTCGGAGTTAATATAATATTATATTAACTAATAAAAATCAAAAATAAGTTAATTAGGGTTAGGATAATAAACTGAAACAGAAACCCTAATTTGAAAATCCTAATTGATAATATTTATACGAATTGTCTAATCGAAACCCTAATTATTGTATAAGAATCTTAATTGATATAATTAGATTCTAAATAATGAATCATAATATTAATTATGAATTATTAAGATTAAACTAAACCCTAAACGAAAGATTAAAACCCTAATTATAGGATTGAAAACCCTAAACCCTAATTTGAAACCCTAAAACCCTAATTTGGTTTAATAACACTAAATTATGAATTGATAAACCTTAATTATGATATATAAACCTAATTAAGGTATTACTAAACCTAAATTAACATCATAAACATGATTAGTAAAAATCTAGGTTTAATTAGTAAGTAAATAAATTAAAAATCAAAATTTTCAACCAATCAAAAGAAGATAGAATATCAAAATCAGATATTTATAAATTTCTAGCTCAAGTAGGTGAACAAGATCAGGCTTGAGCAGCACAAGTAACTAGGTTAGATATTTTGAGGGCAAAAATGGAAAATAAAGCTTAGGAAACCCTAATTCAAGTTGCTATAAATAGAATGAGAGGCTGACCATTAGACCTACGAAATTTTGAAACCTAAACACTTATAATCAAAGCCTAAACAAGCCTCTGCAATCACAAGATCAGTAGCAAAGATCAGAGATCAAAAATTTGAAGAAAAAGGTTCATAAACCCTAATTTGTTGCTAGATCTTTAAGTTGGAATTTGATGTTATGCTTTAGTGTTTAGGAATACTTATTAACATGTAATTAAGTGATCTGGGCGGTTAAAACACGTTTACATAACATCTAAATATGAAAATCAAGCCAAAATAGCAAACTGTTCTTGGCAGTCAAGAACAGTCTGACAAGCTACTTTGTCAGAGCTTTTGATCGACTTAAAATGTTTGTTTGATGTGTTTTAAAGCATGAATCAGTAGTATGCCATGTTAGCTTTAAGATCCAATTGGTAGAAGTCCAAAATTATCTCACAGTAGGAAGATATGGCTGGTCAAAACCCATTGACCGACCATGATAGACTGTTTCTGGGTAACCCAGAAACATGAAGAACACTCTGACAGTGTCTGACAAGACTTTTGATCAACCCAAATCATGCCTAGATGATATTTAATATGTTGTTTATTGTTTTAAACATGTTACTTGGTATGTAAACTACAATCTTGAATCATCAAAACACATTTAGCAAACACAGAATCAAAGTTATTAATGGTTAAACCACGTTGACCGTTATGACTGACTGAGTTTTTGGGTTACCCAGAAACTCAAGAACAGTTTGAACCCGGTGGTTTGACCATCAAATTTAAAGCATGATATGATATAATTTGAAGTGAAATTTGATATGTCGTTATACTCTGCCATATATACTAGGTTTAACAACAAACAAAAATCAAACACAAACATCAAACCAGCTGAGATTAATTTGAGGTCAAAAGTCACTGTTGGACATTGACCAAGTGTTCTTCATGAAGAACACTTTTAGCGACGAAATTCATAACCAAACCCAGAAACCTATGAACACATGCAGACCGTCGCTAAAGCCCTTTAGCAACGGATTTTTAATAAAAATAAAATAAAAATTAATTAAATAAATTATAAAATAATAAATAAATATTAAATAATTATTAATAATTCATAAATATATTTAAAAATTCATTTTTAATTATAAAAATTTATTTTTAATATTTCTATATATTTTTAAATTATTATTTAATTTAATTAAATAATAATAATAATTATAATAAATCATTTAATAATTACATTAATTATTTAAAAATGGTATTAAATCATTTAATAATTATATTAATTATTTAAAAATGATATTAAGGTAAATAAAATTATTGTATATAATAATTAAATAAAATATTAAATATTTAGATATTATAAATGATAAATAAATCATTTAAATAATATATTAAGTATTTAAAAATTTCTTTAAATGATAATTAAATCATTTAAATATTAAATTAAGTTTTGAAAATTATTATAAGTAATAATTAAATTATTATAATGATAAAATAAATTCTAAAAATATTATTAATGATAAAATAAATCATTTAAATAATATTCTATCTTTCTAAAAATATTATAAATGATAAATAAATCATTTACATAATATTTTAAATATCTAAAAATATTCTAAATGATAATTAAATCATTTAAAAATATTCCTAAGCTTGTGAAATTATTTAAAAATACTTCCAAGCTTTTGAAAATTATTTAAAAATAATACCAAGCTTCTAAAAATGTTATAAATAATAATTAAATTATTTAGATTAATAATTAAGCTTCCAAATGAAGTTTTATCAAACAATCTATGTGTTTAGCCATTAAGGACACGACCGAGATACCGAATCAACGTCGAACCTTAATGAAACTTGTCTAGAATAGCGTAATACATATTTATATACGTGCTAACGCTTATTATTGGTATACGTAGACTACGTACGTTGACCAACTGTCTTAAATAAAAACGAACTACGCTAAGACAAGTGTCCTAACTTTTCTCAACTTATATTAAGCAATTCATTTATGTCTTGCTATCAATTATTGTGAAGTTATTGCTACTTGTTCAACATAACTTAAGAAATGAAATCATTTATTGATTGTTTGAGCTTAAATTTATTGTGTCAAGCCAAATTATTTTGGTATGACATCTATACTGAGTGAAAGGGACACCGTGGATGGAAGGTGGTCCGACAAACCTTCAAATAAGGTTTAAATTGGCAATTAAATGAATTGACCAATATTGGCAATTAACTTAAATTGACTAAAAATGTGGTAGGATGATATGCATACTCTTAGGATATTGGTGAGGCTGATCACCTACCAGATATCCGAACTCAAAGTGGTTCTAAGTCATTGAAGACTGACAGAACAAATTGAAATATATGGTTCCGGCACAGAACCCTCAGTATCAATTATACATCACCTGACATCTTTCAAATCAAACACACCATGTTACATTTTCAAATGAACTTGTAGAGCATTTGTAGCTCATTCTTGCGCATATCTTCTTTTGCAGCTTTAAATGATATCCCTAGCACTTCTGGGACAGATAAAGGAAAAGGGCATGCTTACTAGTTTTATTAACTGCTTTTGAATAATCTAAGTCTTTTAAAGGCTTTTGTTGTAATAACTTAGTACTGAGAACAATGTAATTGAAACAAATGATATGTAATATATTATGATCCTTTATTTCATCGATTGCGGTGTACTCTGATCTTTATTTTATTTAGCATAGTTGTACTAAGTTAGATACAGTATCTATACGAACTATACATCTGAATGAGGGTATTTAAATGATGTTGAAAGTCCTATAAGCTTTGGGGTTACACTTAATGAGCGCTGGTAAGGTGCCATCTTTACCGGAATGCGCCCCTCAGTTCTATGGACAATCTTATCATTAATACTGTGAATGTCAGATAGATAGGGAATATAAATATGAAAGATGTATTCATTAGATATGAATCTATACATCCAAGTGAGGGTATCCAAATACAGACAACGTTCTGGCCAGAACTAGTACCTGTTATGGGATACTGTGAACCTTGGATAGATAGAAGTCATATTTTATTGAATATTTATAGTTGTATAGTTTCACGTGAGCACCAGATCTGCTACAGAGGGGTGTAGAGATTTGGAGGCGTCACATGTTGATATCAGAGCTATAAGCACAGTAAGTGCAAAGAGCCCCGAGCCTCTCGCTGGTGACTACCCGTAAAAAAGGGAGGCACCGAAGCCAGACTCTCCGTAGGGGACGCCGTGATGTCGGTGGCAAGCTAATAGGTACCACTGTGAGGTGCTAAGGTTGAAGCACCATGAAAGTCACAGGTTGGTATCAGAGTTGTAGATTATAGCTCTAAGGTAGTTAGAAAATACCTTAGGAGATAGTCTTTGAGTCCGTAAAATACTTAATCATACATAAAATAATCTTAAAAGCTTTATCTTATGTGTACATTTGTCTCCCCATAATACTAAACAAATTAAAATTCTTTTGTAGGATGGCAGGAGTAGATCAACACATGGTAGGGTGGCACACGGTATCTAGGTATATGTTTACCCTAAATACTGGCACACAATAATAAGACACGTGTCTATCTAGGGTGGCACATAATAACAAGACACCTGTCACTAAATCTCATTAAATGTCCCTTCAATTACCACCTTTCACATAGGAAGTCATTAAAAATAGATTCTCTATTGGTTGCACATGGTATCTAGGTATATGTCTAACCTAAATACTATCAAGTTGCATATTATTGAGGATAATCAACAAGACACACGTCACTTAATCTTAATTAATAACCCACAATAATCTTTAATTCTCGCATGATATCATAACAAGGTCTAAACACTAAAATCCGTTCGTCAAGTTCATATAGGTTCCCACGGTAATTACGAGCCAAGTAATTAATATATGAAGCATAAATTATGACATACAATTCACAAATGAGTAATTAATAACAAAGAGAGAGAAATCAATTCAAACTATGTGTTCGGTTCTATTGAAATCTTAGAATAAGCTCTAGTTCATGGTAGCTAGGCAACACATCAAACACATGGTGTACATCATGAAATAGAAATACAAATTCAAAGGAAAGCAAGAGATGATAAAACCCATTTAGAAGATATTCATATGTTGCTTGTTTGGCTGATGTCAATTTCTAGCTTTTCCTCTTCCTTTGGCATTCTTTTCTCCTTTTGCTCCTTGGCTTGTTGTTGAAAATCTCTTTGAATTTCAGCCCTCAATCTCTTCTTGGTGATGTATGTGCAGCCTCCCTATGTCAAGATGTCCATTTGACACTCCTTTCCTTCTTGGTTCTTTTGATTTTGCTGAATTTTCCTTGTGTTGCAGAACTTTTGGCTCTCTAATTGATGTGTTTGTGTGGCCTCCCAATTCCTCGATATGAAATATAAAGCCCCAATGAGATATTATATAGTGCATCCATGAAAAATCCTAGCCAAACATCAGATTTTGGGTCAAAAAGTGAGCTGGAATCGTACTAGGAGCTCAAACGATCGCACTCAGCACGCCCGGGCGCGCCCGCACGCTGCCCGCCGCGCCCGCGCCCAGCCCCTGGCCATGCCGCACGCCCACATCACGCCCATGCCGTGCGCGCGCGCGCGCTGTCTGGCTGGTGCTTGGCGTCGCGCGCCTGCGCCCATTCCGCGCGCCCGCGCCCAAGGCCTGTAGCCCGACTCAACTTTGACCTCTGTTAGTAAAATGGCCATAACCTCTTCGTCCGAACTCGAATTAAGGCGATTAAGTAGGTTATGGAAAGCTAAGAAGGAGCTCTATAACTTTCATAACTGGAGCTTGACCAGAAAATGTCCGGAGAAAGGCTCAAATTGAGCCCGAAGCAACTGCTGTGTAAAATTCATGCCAAATCTGATGGTAAAATGGCCATAACTCTCTCATACGAACTTCAAATTGGATGATTCAAGATGTTCTGGAAAGCTAAGACAAATATCTACAACTTTAGTTCTTTGAGTTTTGAGAGATTCGGATTGGATTATGGGTGAAATTGGGAAACAAGCAGCTATAGCACCGAAAAGCAAATTATAGTTATTGATTCCAAGGAGCTTTTATCTCAATTCCTACAAAACAACACAAAAACACATAAAAGCATACAAAAACATATAAAACCAATACAAAACTACATTACATAACAATAAGATAAAAACACATAAAACCAACCGAAATGACTTAGGATTTACAAATTATCAAGCTCAAAAGCACCTAATTTGTCTATATAAAACACACTCATCAAATACCCCCAAACTTAAGTCTTTGCTTGTCCTCAAGCAAAACAAACCTAAACTACATACTTTAAACTCTTGTAATATAACCTAACTTGAGCAATGAATTAATAAGCCGACAATGGTCTCAAAGGCATCAACACTTGGAACTCAAGAGAACAAACAAAGAGTTGCACGTCTAAAATTTCAGTTAGCTAGTCATACTTTACTTAAGGCCCCTTCCGTATGTGTGTGTGTGAGTACCCAATAGCACTAAACCAATCAAGCTCGGATGAAACTATGCAACCACATTACCTTATGAAATAATCAAATAAACTTCAAAACAACATGCTTTACACATCGCTCAATACAAAGGTATACAAATCACAATTTTCAAAAATTTTGAGAACCAAAGACTCTAGGTGAGTGCATTTTATGCTCCATCTCAACCTTAAGCGCGCTCATATGGGCTAGTGCGTTTTACGCTCTATCTCAACCCCCTGCAAGATTTGTAATACAACAATTTTCTTTCTTTAATCCCAATTATAAGAGAGTGTGTTTTACGCTCTATCTCTCCTACGCATGTGTCCATGAGTGAGTGCGTTTTACGTTCCATCTCAGCTCACCACATGACCATCAATTCAAGCATAACAAATTTAGACACCTTGCTTCGAGTGATGTTTAAACGAGTTCTAGAGTTTATAGATATTTCTCACAAGCATTCGGTTATAAAAGCCTTCATTAAGCATACAACTAGTTTAATACTCATGGGTAAGTGCATAAAAGTGAAAGGACGTATAAGCAAAATAATAACCAATGAACGATAAGCACAAAGATTAAGCAATAATTGTCTATGTCTCATGAGTTAGATTCTCTTCAAACAAGCCATTATCATAGACCATGGATTAAGGTTCAAATCAAATTAAAACAATGCTCATGGGACACATCTTAAAAATAAATGAATTTTTTTTGAATAAAAAGAAAAACTTACTTAAATCACACAAAAACTAAATTAAAAACACACAAATACGAAATACTACCCCCAAACTTAAACTTAACATTGTCCTCAATGTCTGATATAGGAAATATTAAAATAGAAGACTTCCCTGAAACCGTGTCAAGCGCCATTGATATCATCTTTCAATACCTCTAAGTTGGGAGCGTACCTGAAAGCAAATGACTAAAGAAATTAAAATGCAATTAAACCACTAAAATGCAATCAAACTAAAATAAAAGCAAAACAGTAAACTTGGGTTGCCTCCCAAAAAGCGCTTGGTTTAAAGTCGTTAGCCCAACTCCTTTATTTCCCATCAATCCGGCTCAATCGCAAAATTGACCATAGCATGTCGCCTCGATGTTATTTCTTTGATTTGCATGGCATGCATGCCAGATTGGCGACCGTCAAACTTTGTATCATCTGATGGCAAGAAGAAGCTTTCATCATCCGCTTTATCCATCATTACACTTTTGTCAAGATCCACATGAAGATATTCTTCATGAACCAATGGGTGTTCGATGGCTTTGAAAACCTCGAATATGACTTCTTGATCTTCAATTTCCTTTTCATAATCCCCATTCATGCTCCTTGTCTCATCAACATTAGAATCAACATCCACAGTAGGATGTATACTCTCAAAATTTTCACTAATAGCTTCGTGCGACTCCTCGCCATTTCCTTGATCATCCACCATGCACTGCTCTTCATCATCCTCCATAGGGTCAATCTCAGTATCGCTAAGTAAGGTGCATTGCGGGTGAGTAACGTAAGTATTGGCAACATAGTTCATGATGCTCTGCACTGAAGCTTGTAGATTTGCCAACCTAACCTTATTTTGAGAGATATAAGATATGTTCCCACTCATGAGCTCCTCCCTCATTCTTTCCTCTCCGTCATATCTATGCGAATTCACCATATATTGCTCTTCACCTTCCTCTATGGGGTTAATCTGTGTAATGCAAGTTAAGGTGCTTTGCGGGTGAATAACGATAGCATCCACGATTTGTGCCGTTAGATTCTTGAGGTTCCGTAATGAATTTAGTTGCTCAGTGTACATGGGAAGAATCTCCTCCAAATTAGATGTATCCTCATAGTATGGTGGAGGTTGGTACATAGATTCTGAATGGTATAAGAGATTTGGATCATAGCCTTGATCTTGATTGTTGTCCCATGAAAAGCTTGGACAATCATGCCAACCCGACTGATAGTAGTTTGGGTAGTAGTCAGCTTGATTCTGACTGTAGGTATTTTGAGTGGATTGGCCTTTAAGAGTGTCAACAACCCTTGAAAGCGTTGCAACTTGTTCTTGCAACTGCTCAAGAAGTTTTGACGAACTTGGTTCTGCCGTCCCCTCATAATCCCATTAATAATTATGCTCATCCATTAACTGAAAACAAAATCAAAACAAAATAATAATAAGAAAATTATTTACAAGTCTAAATTAAGACCAAATCGATTGTCATTAATATTGGAAAAACACTAAAAGAACAATTCCCCGATAACGGCGCCAAAAACTTGTTGGTTGATTTCGCAATCGATAAACACACACGTAAGTATACGCGGTCAACAAGTAATAAAGTGATAAGAGAGTTGTCGAACCCACAGGGAATTGTTCTAGTGTATCCCAAGTACCAACTATATATCGTCTCGATATTAAGTAGACAAATGATGATTTGAGTTTTTGTTGTTTGTAATAATTAAGAGATATGAAAAACATTAAGATAACGAAATCTAATATTAACAAGTCTAAGATTACAATTTCCCCCAACACTTTATTTGAATATCCTAACTCTCTCATTTGAACGAATTAACAACATAGAAATGTCAACCGAGAAATCAAAGCTACTTATAAGCCTCTATCGATGGTCAAATTCGAATCTTCCTAATGCGGCATGTAGGTATATGTCTATCCTACACACTATCAAGAGACCAATTTCAAGAACAATAACAAGACACGTGTCACTAAATCTCATTAAACGTCCCTTCAATTACCACCTTTCATATAGGAAGTCATTAAGAATAGATTCTCTATTGGTTGCACACGGTATCTAGGTATATGTCTATCCTAAATACTATCAAGTTGCATATTATTGAGGATAATCAACAAGACACACATCACTTAATCTTAATTAATAACCCACAACAATCTTTAACTCTCGTATGATATCATAACAAGGTCTAAACACTATAATCCGTTCGTCAAGTTCATATAGGTTCCCACGGTAATTACGAGCCAAGTAATTAATATATGAAGCATAAATTATGACATACAATTCACAAATGAGTAATTAATAACAAAGAGAGAGAAATCAATTCAAACTATGTGTTCGGTTCTATTGAAATCTTAGAATAAGCTCTAGTTCATGGTAGCTAGGCAACACATCAAACACATGGTGTACATCATGAAATAGAAATACAAATTCAAAGGAAAGCAAGAGATGATAAAACCCATTTAGAAGATATTCATATGTTGCTTGTTTGGTTGATGTTAATTTCTAGCTTTTCCTCTTCCTTTGGCATTCTTTTCTCCTTTTGCTCCTTGGCTTGTTGCTGAAAATCTCTTTGAATTGCAGCCCTCAAGCTCTTCTTGGTGATGTATGTGCAGCCTCCCTATGTCAAGATGTCCATTTGACACTCATTTCCTTCTTGGTTCTTTTGATTTTGCTGAATTTTCCTTGTGTTGCAGCACTTTTGGCTCTCTAATTGATGTGTTTGTGTGGCCTCTCAATTCTTTGATATGAAATATGAAGCCCCAATGAGATATTATATAGTGCCTCCATGAAAAACCCTAGCCAAACATCAGATTTTGGGTCAAAAAGTAAGCTGGAATCGCACTAGGAGCTCAAACGATCGCACTCAGCACGCCCGGGCGCGCCCACACGCTGCCCGTCGCGCCCGCGCCCAGCCCTGGCCATGCCGCACGCCCACGGCACGCCCATGCCGCGCGCGCGCGTGCTGGCTGCCTGGTGCCTGGCGCCGCGCGCCTGTGCCCATTCCGCGCGCCCGCGCCCAAGGCCTGTAGCCCGACTCAGCTTTGACCTCTGTTAGTAAAATGGCCATAAATTCTTCGTCCGAACTCGGATTAAGGCGATTAAGTAGGCTATGGAAATCTAAGAAGGAGATCTACAACTTTCATAACTGGAGCTTACGAGAAAATGTCCGGAGAAAGGCTCAAATTGAGTCCGAAGCAACTGCTGTGTAAAATTCATGCAAAATCCGATGGTAAAATGGCCATAACGCTCTCATACGAATTTCAAATTGGATGATTCAAGATATTCTGGAAAGCTAAGACAAATATCTACAACTTTTGTTCTTTGAGTTTTGAGAGATTCGGATTGGATCATGGGTGAAATTGGGAAACAAGCAGCTACACTACCGAAAAGCAAGTTATGGGTATTGATTCCAAGGAGCTTTTATTTCAATTCCTACAAAACAACACAAAAACACATAAAAGCATACAAAAACATATAAAACCAATACAAACCTACATTACATAACAATAAGATAAAAACACATAAAACCAACAGAAATGACTTAGGATTTACAAATTATCAAGTTCAAAAGCACCTAATTTGTGTATATAAAACACACTCATCAACTGTTTAGGAGTTATAGAGGGTGAAGGCTCTACGACTGGAGAGTGAGATTTATTTTTAGGAGAAGTTGAGTGATGGGACTCAACGATCAGAAGATGAGCATTATTAATATCAATCGTAGTGTGTTGGGACTCTACGATTGGAGACTCGACGATTTGAGCAATTAAAGTCTTTACATCTTTCTTAGTAACTTGAATAATAGACTCTTCAATGCCTTTGTCCTAATCATATAAAGGAAGAGTAAAACTTAGAAATAAAAAGGGTATAATGGTTACCTTATGATACAGAAGAGAAACTTTGCAAGACTGAGAGCATAGCAACTTAGTTGCATACTTGAGAACTCCTGAAATTTTTTGAGATATCAGCTTCAAATTAGGATATTTGGTGTAACTCCAGCTGATGAAGCTTCGGTCTCGCATACTTATAGCATTCAGAAGTGGTAGGAGTGGCAGAAAATATATGATTTAATCACTGTCAGGATCAGGATCGTAGATAGTGGTACTGCGATCCATCTCCAAGTCAAAAAACTGTAGAGAAGCTCATCTGCACTCATTGAGACTAGCCTCATTTGTCCTTCTCCAGATCCTATCCATTTATCAGGTAAGGTGACGTTAGGATCTTTATATTCTTCAAGCATAATACGCCTTTGGATTCCTTGTGATGTAGAAGGAATAGAGGGACGAGGGACTAGATATCTAATAGGTTAGATGTGAGATCCTCTGGCTTTACGATCGAAGGGACATAACCCTTATTGATATTGGTTACGACTGTCTCAATGGTATAAGTCACTCGTAGAGATATATCTGATGAATGTAGCAATCGTTGAACATAATCTTTTCTATACTTGGTCCTCATTTTTTTTCTTTTTCTCTTTGCCTCTCTCTTCTTCTGCTTTTCTTCTTCTACTCTCCTCTTTTTCTTGTGTTTCTTTTCAACCATCTTGTTTAAGTTCAGTTTATTTTTCTTTTTTTCTGCTTGAGGCTCAGGACTTGATTCATTCACAGCCAAGTCTTCCTCTTTATTATGAGGCTTTAGCTCATCTGCCGGCACAACCATTTCTTTAGTTTCATCATGTAGCTCAGCCTCATCAGTCATCACTGCCTTTGCTTGTTCTTCTTCTTTGCTGGGCTCAGGAGAGTCATCCTTCACAGCCAAATCATCAGCATGCCTTGGCTTAAGCACTGAGGCTATTTTAATCATTTCTCCCACACTTTGTGTCTTAAGCATAGAGGCCTTCATAGCCAGTTCCTTATCATTACCATCTTGGGACTCCTGTTCACCAGCCATTTTTGTCACATCCTTATCACCTTGAGTTTTTGACAGAAGCGTCTTCTCAGCTGAGTCATTTTCAGTCCTTGGATCAGAAGAACTTGATTTGCTCTTCCTTGATTTTTCTGTATAAAGGCAAATACCTCTTCAATATCTTCCTCTCCTTTTGCGTCATGCTCTATGATTGGAGTAGGCACAAATTCTCCTGCATGTTCTTCAAGTTGAACAGGGGCCTTCCTTTGTCGAGGAATTCTCTTCTTCTTTGGAACCATTTTTGATATTAGAGTGTTAACATCCTCTTCTTCACTTTTTTTTAGTCTTTCCCTTCTTTTGAGTTGGTTAATCTGCCATAGAGTCTGGAGCTCTACGAACTTCAAGAGCAGCCAACCCTTGAGAGAGTTCTTCTTTGATTGTCTCCACTCTTCTCTTGCCTTTGGCCTTCATGGGTTTTTGCACTTCATTGATAGTGCGTTCACTACCGCATTCAGACTGTTTTGATCTTAGGTTTTCAAGGGGATTCCTTTTCCAGTTATCAAACAGCTTGGAGGTGATCCTTTTGTTGGCATTCAAGACTTCCCCTTCACTATCAGCAATTTTGTTCCTAAAATATTTTGCTCAAAATAATATTAATAAGCCTCCCATAGAACATCTTGGGGGCAGGCTTACCCAGAGCCGTCTTCTTGTTATAGTCTTCAATCCACTTGAACAACCAATTTAAGAAAATGGCGCCAAAGTTTATCTTCTTCTTTTGGACAATGGTTGTCATGAATTTCAACTGTAGTTCACTTATCGAATGATGAACAGTGTCTTTGCAGATGATACACTTACCCATAATTTCAGTAAAGAATTCATATTCTTGAGGGAACTCCTTCTTCTTAAGTCCCTTTAGTTGAGGGATATTCTTATGACCCATGATCTTCATTCCTTCTTTCATATCTACTTCCTCAAGAGAGGTGAGTCCTTGACTAAGAAACCCCAGAAAATAATTGATTTTTGAAGCTCCCATCTGAAGAGTAGTATACTTCATTCTGGTAACTAGGGTTCCATCATTATAGGATGCATTTAGATAGAACTATTTTACCATCTCGGAGTAGATTTTGGTACTGGAGCCCAAACACTCAAAGAATCCCTCATCTTGAACCAACTTGAGAATCCTTCTGAACTTCTATTCAGCTTCACTGAATCTGTCGAAGTAGGGTTAAATGCTAGTGATAACTTGATAGTTTGCCATTTGATTGAATTTTAAGTTGAAAGATTTCAAAAATGTCTAAGGTTTCTGGTAATTTGAAAGCTAGGTCTTGATGGCTTTTTGAAAGATAAACCTCATATCGTAATATGAAAGCGTAAGAGTTAGAGGGAAAATTTAAAAGAAGTTTATATTACTTCCCTCTTATTTAGCTGAGTGGGCTACGTGACAAAATGCAGTTGGGTGCACGTCGCTTCACTTTTGTGTTTTTAACAGCTGCATCGCAGTAACTTTCTTGATCTACTCACTTTATTCAATCGTGTGAGGTATGCACCTTAAAATGAAACCGCCTTATGTTTATCCTTCGTAGAGTAATTTTAATTAGCTCTACGAGAGTCCTTTTTAACTAAGTGATCCTTTCCTTATTCTACGATCGACTTTTAATTCTATGAGCATCTCATTTCTCATCCTACGATCGTTTGAGTAGCTTTATGATCGTGAATGATTATTAGATAACTTTTCACCTCTTACTTGCACTTGTCAGCATTATTCAAAAACATGAAACTAAGGATGTAGATTAAGCATACTTAACTCACTTATCAACCTGTTGAATTTAGATTCGTCTAATGGTTTAGTAAACACATCTGCTAGCTGATTTTTAGTTGAGATAAAATGCAAAGATATGTTATCATTTTGTACATGATCTCTAATGAAATGATATCAGATGTCTATATGTTTAGTTCTAGAATGTATGACAGGATTATAGGTAATTGAAATAACACTTGTATTATCATAGAAGATGAGAATAGACTTGAAATTAAACCCATAGTCAACAAGTTGATTTTTCATCCACAAGATTTGAGCATAACAGCTACCAGTAGCAATATACTCAGCTTCAGCAGTAGAAGTTGATACTGAGTTCTGCTTCTTGCTGAACCATGATACAAGTCTGTCGCCTAGAAATTGACAAGCCCCACTAGTACTTTTCTTGTCAATCTTATATCCTACGAAGTCTGCATATGAGTATCCTATTAGATCAAAGGGAGACTCCTTCGGATACCACAGTCACAAATAAGGAGTACCCTTGAGATATCTGAAATTCTTTTGACAGTTATAAGATGAGATTCCTTAGGGTTGGCTTGAAATCTAGCACAAATACAAGTAGAGAACATAATATCTAGTCTACTAGCAGTTAAATATAGGAGAGACCCAATCATACCTCTATATTGAGTAATCTCAATACTCTTACCATTCTCATCTTTGTCAAGTTTAGTTGCAGAAGCCATAGGTGTTTTCATGGGAGTGGCTAATTCCATACCATGTTTTTTAAGTAGATCCTTGATATATTTGGCTTGGTTGATGAAGATCCCTTCATCAGTCTGCTTTACTTGAAGTCCAAGGAATAGTTCAGCTCATTCATCATTCTCATTTCAAATTATTTTACATTAACTTGGCAAATCTCTCACACAACTTTTCATTAGTAGAACCAAAAATAATATCATCTACATAGATTTGTACTAATAATACTTTATCTTTGTGCTTCCTAAGGAATAGAGTTGTGTCTACCCTACCTCTAGTGAATCCATTTCCAATAAGATAATTTGTGAGAGTTTCATACCATGTTCTAGATGCTTGTTTTAAACCATAAAGTGCTTTATCTAACTTATAGACATAGGTAGAATGAGTTGGATTGATAAAACCTAGAGGTTGTTCAACATAAACTTCTTCTTGAAGTTCACCATTCAGGAAAGCACTCTTGACATCTATTTGGAAAACTTTGAACTTTATGTGGGCTGCATAGGCTAGGAACATCCTCATAACTTCCAATCTAGTGACTGGTGTGGAGGTTTCATTATAGTCGATTCCTTCTTCTTGTGAGTAGCCTTTGGACACTAATCTTGCCTTATTCCTTGTAATCACCCTAGTTTCATCTATTTTATTCCTGAAGACCCATTTAGTGCCAACAACAGGATAATCTTTTGGTCTAGGAACCAGCCTCCAAACTTTGCTTCTTTCAAACTGATTTAGCTCTTCTTGCATAGCTTTAATCCAGCTTGAGTCTTCTAATGCTTCTTCAATCTTCTTGGGCTCTATTTAAGAGAGAAAACTAAGGTAAAATCATTCATTTTGTATGGCTGACCTAGTTCTGACACAAGCATTTGGGTCACCAATACTTAGATTTGGAGTGTGATATCTTGCCCATTTGCTTCCCGATGGAACATCTGTCTTTGTGCCTTATTGTTTGAGACTTTCAAGATTTGGTTCTTGCTTTACATCTTCATTGATTCGTAGAGTTCCCATGTTTGGAACTAGAGACTCTACGATCTCCTGATCTTGCACTATGATCGTCGGGTCTGGCTCTACAACTTTAACTTCTACGATCGTAGGGTTCTCTTGCTCTGCGATCTTAAGGACCAGTTCACCAACTTCATCTTATTGAGTTTCTTTTCTTGACTTGCCTAGATCAGACTCATCAAAGGTGACGTGGATTAAAACTACCACTGTCAAAGGATTCTTGTTGAATACTCTATAGGCCTTACTTTCCATAGAGTATCCAAGGAAAATTCCTTCACATGACTTTGGCTAAAATTTTGTCAAGTATCTTTTGCCATGTTGAGTATATAGCACGTACATCCAAAAGCACAAAAGTAGCTTATTTTCGACTTCCTTTCTTTCCACAATTCGTAGGGTGTCTTTTTAAGCGTAGAGTGAAGTGTTTTTCCTGCTTCAATTAGTGTCATGTTCTTCCTTTTAGCTACTCCATTTTGCTGTGGAGTTCTTGGAGCTGAGAAGTTGTGTTGAATGCCATTATTTTCACAGAACATATTCACTTCAAAGTAATCAAATTCTCTACCATGATCAATCCATATTACAATTATTTTCTCACCCTTCTCATTAATCACTATCTTGAAGAATTTGATTAGTTGAGTGTTGGTCTCATCTTTAGAACTTATAAAGAATACCCATGTGAATCTGGAATAGTCGTCCACTACGACCAGTGAGTATCTTTTACCTCCAAGACTATCAGTTGGAACAGGACCAAAGAGATCCATATGAAGAAGTTATAAAGGCTATTCATTTAAGTTAACTGCTTTGCTTTTAAATGAGTTCTTTATCTGCTTTCCTAGTTGACACGCTTTGCATGGTCTTTCTTTGACAAAACTTAGCTTTGGTAGACCTCTGACTAGATCTTTTGATACGAGTTTCGACATGCTGTTGAAGTTTAAGTGAGACAATCTTCTATGCCATAACCAGCTTATATCTTCTAAGGCTTTAGTGAAGAAGCAAGTTGACGTTGAAGAACTAAGTTCAGAGAGATTGACTACATATACATTTCCTTCTCTAGATCCAGATAGCTTTATTGAGTTGGTTTACAGGTCTCTAACTTGACATTGGTTGTTGAAGAAGATAACTTGATGACCTTTATCGCATAGCTGACTTATGCTTAGTAGGTTGTGTTTTAACCCATCAACGTAGGCTACCTTACTGAATGAGACAACTTCATTACTTATTAAGCCATAACCTCTGGTTTTTCTAGAGTTGTTATCTCCAAAGACAATAGCTAAACCATCTTTAGCCTTAAATTCTAACAGAAGAGCCTTGTTGCCAGTCATATGCCTGGAACATCCGCTACCAAGATACCAAATTGATTCAGATCTCCTTAGTACCTATAAGAATGATTACTATTCATTTTGGTACCCATATGTGGTTGGGTCCTGTAATGTTAGTTTCTTTTGGGACCCAAATCTGCTTGATTTCGAGTCTTCTATATGCAATATGCTTATATTGATAACAATATGCAACTTTATGACTATGTTTGAGACAGTTGTAGTATACTACATGTTGCATGTGTGAGTGTGTGTGGACATCTTCTCATTTGAGATTTGTGTGGAGAGTATGCCTTTTTCCATAACTAATCCTCTTTCTGTTTGTATACTGTTCTACGATTTTGAACTTTCGTAGAGTAAGACCCATCTTTACGATTTATCCCTGATTGATTCGTAGAGTTGAACTTGCCAGACTAGCTCTACGACTTTTCGAGGAAAAATCATAGATTTGGGTTTACACTGCGTTTTGACAAAACCTAGACCAATATGTGATATTGATGAGTAGGTTTTAACCTACGAGTTTGATATGTCTATGGCTTAGTTCTTTACTTGTTTTTAAGTGTTTTTGGTATCTTTTATTTTCTTTCATGTTGCTTTTGTAGGTTATGGCTGGTTGTGATTGAAAAGAAGAAAATTGGCTGGGTGCAGGGCATTCTCGCCGGGGCGAGAACTCGTGTGTTATATTTCTCGCCGGAGCGGAAGCTGGCCGGGGCAAGGATTTTGTGTAGTAACTTCTCGCCGGGGCGAGAAAGCGGCTGATGGAAATTTTTAAGTTGCTGGCATTCAGTTATTTTAGAAAGGTTGAAGTGATCAAGGACTCTTGCTATTAATCTGATTGAGGGACTAAAGGAAGACATAAATAGGAGATCAAGGCTTGGATTAAAATATACACAGACTTATTCAGAGAAAAAACTTTCAGAGCTGAGCAAGGAGATTGGAGAATAAGTCAAGCATCGTGAGGAATTCAGATTGGAGAACTAGAGATTATATTGAGTTTTCTTTTGATCTTTATTCTCTGATTTGTAATTAATTATAATGACTTATTTTGGTATTCTAGTTTTTGTTGCCAGTATGAACTAAATTCTTAGTTAAGGCTACGATTGAACCAGTTATATTTATGAACTAACTATTTATTGGATTCTAGTTATTCAATTGACGGGAGTTGTCTATTTTATTCTGTGCTTATTGATTAATTGTTGGCTGACAATTAGTGGATTACTTTAGATGAATTCGGGAGATGCAATCTAGGGTTAGAACTGGATAAGATAGCGTGTATTCTTAATTGTTTGCATGTGATGAATAATTAGATTGGTGAAGTGAATAGGGATATCTCTTTGCTGCATGTAACAATTGGAAATTGGAAATTAATGAATTTAATCCTTTAACTTTGCATAGGAATATCGTAGAGTAATTGGATTAGATAGATTTATTTGATCACTTGGAAAAGGGCTTATAAATACAATTGAATTTCTGTTAACAACTCCATTAAAGTGAATAATTGGAAGACATAGATAGATTGGTTTATTGCAAGTTGTTTTTATTTTGGGTAGTTAGTTGTGAATGATTATTTTAGTGAACACCAAATCAGTGGGAATTAAGTACCCGGATTTGGGGGTGTCACAGGTTTGGTATCAAAGTTGTAGGTTATGAACCTTTAGGTGGGAAAAACCTTAGGGTAGTAGCCTTTTAGAAGATAGAGAATATAGAGGTGATAAACTCTTATCGAGTTCTAAGGAATGAATTACGGAAATTCATAAAAAAATAATAAAATGATTATGTGTTATGTGCTTATTTGATAATAAACTTATGTGCTCGCGAGTATTATCGATTAGTAATTAAAACTTAAAATTTTGTGTCAGGATGACTGATAGAGGAGAGCCCAGCCAGGCTAGGGAGGAGGAGCCCCGAGATATTCACGTAGTTCATGAGCAGCTAGTGCAGAGGGAGCCATCCCCATTGATTATAGTTGCAGGTCATGAGTATGAGCCTGAGACTGATCCTGAGGAGGATCTGGAGGAGGTCGAGGAGGAGGAGGACCCTGAGGAGATATCACTAACCTCCTTAGGTGTTCAGATGTATGAGCAGGTATATGATCGCAACATGGAGTTGCAGGACAGAGTGGAGGAGTTAGAGAGGCAGCTGGCAGAGCGACAGACTGCCTTGGAGCAGATGAGTAGTGAGATTGAGGAGCTTGATATACGTCTTGGAGATGTGGAGTGGAAGCTGGTTCATGTAGAGAGTGAAAAGGAGGAGTTAGAAGAATAGGTTGCGGAACGTCAAGCCACTTTAGAGCAGAAGGATGCTGAGATCCAAGACAGTCTAAGTATTGACGAGGACAGTTGATAGCCAGAAATCAAATTGTACGAGATGAGTTGAAAAAGGAGTCAGCTGAGCGGGCGAGAGCTGAAACCGCTTGGTTGAGGGAGGTTAACCACGCAGATCGTGTTGAATGTGAGGTGCGGTCAAAGAAGGCCAAGATTGATGATATGGAGTATATTTTGCACACCACGGTGGATAGAGCTCTGGATCGAGTTCATCGTCACCCAGATATGGTGGATCGAAGGATGGTGACTCGTATTATGGAGCAGGAACGCCAGGAAGCTGTGCATCGTAGGATGTCATCGTAGATTATGATTAGTTATGTTATTACGAAATTTATGAGTTAATAAGTTGTAAATCCCAGTTTTATATAATGGGATAGAATAATGATGTAATCCTGGAACTTTGTGATGTCAGGATAGATGATTTGATGAAAATAACCACGATGCTATTTCTATTATGTTTTGAAGCAGTAAATGAATAAAATGTGAAAGTTTATCAGATGTGTTATGTGTTTAAGTATTGTTTATAAATGTTTAAGTTAAGACTTAAATGTTTAGATAATTGAGTAAAAATCTAATAACGCGAATTTTTAACAGTAAGATGCCGCCAAGAAGACAACCAACACGTCAACAGACCCCTGAGGGATCTACTAACAACAACGAAGAAGCCAACGTTAATCCAATGCAGCAGTTGGTAAATTTGTTAACGGGAGCCTTTGCAAATCAACCACAAGCTCAGGCCACGACCTTTAAAGACTTCAAGGCTGTCGGACCTCCATAATATCACGGCTCTATGAATCCAATTGAAGCCCAAACTTGGGTTATGGAGATGGAGAAGGTGTTTGATGTCGCTAGGGTCAATGAGGACCAAAAGACGGCATTTGCAACCTTTATACTGAAATTAGAAGCCAGCTACTGGTGGCAGGCGAATAAGACTCGAGGTGGCCAAGGGATTATTCTGTGGGAACGATTTAAGGAAATATTTTTCGAGACCTATTTCCCAACAAGTGCTCAGAATCAGATGAAGGTGCAGTTTCTAGAGCTGAAGCAAGGTACCATGACGGTACCTGAATATGCTACAAAGTTCAATGAGCTGGCGAGGTTTGCGCCATATCAGGTCAACACGGATGAGCGAAAGGCTAGGAGATTTGAGCAGGGACTGAAGCCCTGGTTATATAGTCGAGTTTCGTTGTTTCAACTAAACTCATTTGCGGCAATGTTAGAAAAGGCAATAATCGCTGAAGGAGGTAATGATGCTCTGTCCAAGTATAATCAGGAGCAGAGGAAGAAGAAGAATGAAAATGAAAACAAGGCAAGTGGTAGTCATGGGGGAAGTAGCCAGAAGAGGAAATGGAATGATAGTAACTCTGTGGGAAGTCAGCAGGGTAATCAAAAGAAGAAGATGGAGGTGTGCAACAACTGTGGAAAGAGCCATATGGGTGCTTGTTTGAAGGGTAAGAGGGTATGCTTCAACTGTGGACAAGAGGGTCATATTTCACCAAATTGCCTTAATCCGAAGAAAGGAGCATGTTTCATCTGCGGGTTGAAGGATCACTTTACCCGAGACTGCCCTAAGAAAGCAACGACAGGTGGAGCCAGTGTAGGAAAAGGAAACAGCGGTGGTGGCAACCTTACTATCACAGGACCGGCACAGCCCAATCGACCTACCGCTTGAACATTCAACATGACGGTGCAGGATGCTGTGCAGTCAAAGGATGTAGTGTCAGGTATCATTCCAGTCAATAATGTTAATGCTTATGTATTGTTTGACTCGGGTGCTACTTGCTCATTTATATCCGATGATTTTGCTAAGAAATTTGGGTTACCTCAGGAAGAATTAGGTTACCCCATGAATATAGAAATTTTGAATAGGGAAGTGATTCCTGTTAAGTTTGTTCATAAAAACTGTTGAATAGATATTAATAGTCATGTGATGACAATAAACTTAATCCCAATTCGTCTTGGAGAGTTTGAGGTTATTTTGGGAATGGATTGGTTGTTCAACCATGGGGCAGTTATTGATTGTCAAAAGAAGTGTGTAAACCTTATGACTCCGTCAAAGGTAGTGTTTTATGGCAGCAAGTCGCCGAGACAAACGAGTTGTCTGACGATGATGTAGGCCAGAAAGATGTTGAGACAAGGATGTGTAGGATATCTAGCCTACATAGTCGATACCCGGAAGGTGAGTGTGAAGCTGGAGGAGATACCGGTATTAAGGGATTTTGCGGACGTGTTTCCTGATGATTTGCCAGGATTACCGCCAGATAGGGAAATCGAGTTTGTAATTGATTTAGCACCGGGTACAACCCCTATATCAAAAGCCCCATATGGAATGGCTCCGGTAGAGATGAAGGATTTGTTGGTGCAATTGCAAGAGTTGCTGGATAAAAAGTATATCCAACCGAGCGTTTCGCCGTGGGGAGCGCCGGT
The DNA here is from genome assembly GCA_034770075.1 of Aralia elata. Lineage (NCBI taxonomy): Eukaryota > Viridiplantae > Streptophyta > Magnoliopsida > Apiales > Araliaceae > Aralia > Aralia elata. The sequence goes on along the minus strand of JAVJAP010000027.1, from coordinate 212,560 downwards.
GTTATTCGTCAAGAAGAAGGACGGATCAATACGTCTTTGCATTGATTATAGAGAGTTGAACAAGGTCACGATTAAAAACAAGTATCCGTTGCCAAGAATCGATGACTTGTTTGACCAATTGAAGGGAGCTAGATATTTTTCGAAGATAGATCTGCGAAGTGGGTACCATCAGTTAAAGGTGAGAAGAGAAGACATACCAAAGATGGCATTTCGAACTAGATATGGTCACTATGAGTTTTTGGTTATGTCATTTGGTTTAACGAATGCGCCTGCAGCATTCATGGACTTAATGAATAGGGTGTTCAAACCATTTCTAGATAAGTTTGTGGTGGTATTCATAGACGCATTTTGGTTTACTCCAAAACTCAAGAAGAACACGTGGAGCATTTGAGGGTGACATTGGAGGCGTTAAGGATGGAGAAATTATATGCAAAATTTTCAAAATGCGAATTTTGGTTGGAGCGTGTTCAATTCCTTGGGCATGTTATTGATAAAGACGGGATTTCAGTGGATCCAGCGAAAGTGGAAGCAGTCATGAACTGGGATCAGCCGAAAACACCGTCAGAAGTGAGGAGTTTCCTAGGTTTGGCAGGATACTACAGGCGTTTTATTCAAGATTTCTCCAGGATCGCCACTCCGTTGACGAATTTAACACGAAAATCAGTGAAGTTTGTTTAGACGGAGAAGTGTGAAGAGAGTTTCCAAGAACTAAAGAAGAGACTAAGTTCGGCACCTGTGTTATCTTTACCAGATGATACAGGAAATTTTCTGGTGTACAGTGACGCATCGCACAAGGGACTTGGTTGTGTGTTGATGCAGAATGGTAAGGTTATTGCATATGCATCGCGCCAACTAAAAGATTATGAAAAAGGGTATCCGACCCATGATTTGGAGTTAGCAGCTGTGGTATTTGCTTTGAAAATCTGGAGGCACTATCTCTATGGGGAGAAGTGTGAAAAATATACAGACCATAAAAGTCTGAAGTATATTTTTACACAGAAGGATTTGAATATGCGGCAGAGGAGATGGATAGAATTGATCAAAGACTATGATTGTGAAATTCTATACCATCCGGGAAAGGCTAATGTGGTTGCCGACGCTTTGAGTAGAAAAGGTCGGGAGAAACTATTTTTGTTAACTGATCAGGAGAAGCTCATAGCAGAAATGACTACATTGGAGTTAGAGGTGAAGGGTCTGGCAGAGCCTAATAAAAAATTGTTCCAGATGGAAACTCAACCAACTTTGGTGGACAAAGTCAAGGAAGCGCAACTCAAGGATGAGGAGTGTATTAATATACGCAAAAGAGTGCTTAAGGGAGAAGAGCTTAAATACAAAATCGACACCGAAGGAATGCTGAGATTTGAGGGCAGAATCTGGGTTCCGTCAGTGCCAGAGATCAGAGAAGAGATTTTGAACGAAGCTCACAGTTCAAGATTTTCGATTCACCCGGGTAGCACAAAAATGTACCAGGATCTTCGACAACATTTTTGGTGGCCAAACATGAAAAGAGAGGTCGCTGAGAGTGTTGCGAAGTGTCTCACTTGTCAGAGAGTTAAAGCGGAGCATCAACGACCAAGTGGTTTGCTACAGCCCTTGGAGATACCAGAATGGAAGTGGGAGCATATCACGATGGACTTCGTGGTAGGGCTTCCAACTACTCAGAAGGGTTATGACGCAATATGGGTCATAGTTGACAAATTGACGAAATCAGCACATTTCTTGTCTATCAAAATCAGATTCACCTTGGATCAGCTGGCGAAATTATACGTAAAGGAGATTATCTCAAGGCACGGTGTTCCAGTGTCAATAGTGTCAGACAGAGATCCACGTTTCACCTCAAAATTTTGGAGGAGTTTGCAAGCTTGTTTGGGAACGCAGTTGAGAATGAGTACAGCCTACCATCCTCAAACCGATGGCCAGAGCGAAAGAACAATTCAAACGTTGGAGGATATGCTTCGGGCATGTGTCATGGATTTTAAAGGCAACTGGGATGATCATTTATCTCTGGTCGAGTTTGCTTACAACAATAGTCATCACGCTAGTATCGGCATGCCGCCCTACGAAGCATTGTACGGAAGGAAATGCAGAACTCCGTTATGCTGGGATGAGGTTGGTAAACGACGACTATTGGGACCCGAGCTGGTACAACAAACTGCTGAAATTATCAAGGTAATAAGAGCCAGACGGATAGCCGCTCAAGACAGACAGAAGAAGTATGCTGATCAACACCGACAAAATCGCGAATTTGAAGTCGGGAGCTTTGTGTTCCTCAAAGTATCTCCCTGGAAAGGGAAAATCAGATTTGGTAAAAAGGGTGAGTTGAGTCCGCGGTTTATTGGACCCTTCGAAGTGCTGAAATGAATAGGCGAGGTGGCTTATGAGGTAGCTTTACCTCCTGAGTTAGGTCACATTCACAATGTCTTCCATATATCGGTGCTACGCAAGTATAAGCCCGATTATAAACATGTAATACAATATGAACCGATACAATTCGAGAAAGATTTGTCTTATGAAGAGGTCCCTGTACAGATAGTGGACAGGAAGGAGCAAGTTCTTAGAAATAAAGTGATACCTTCTGTTAAGGTAATCTGGAGGAACCACAGTGCTGAGGAAGCAACGTGGGAACTCGAAGAGCAAATGATGCAAAATTTTCCTCAATTATTTGTTTAATCTTTATATTGCGATTCCGGGGACATAATCTTTGTAAGGAGGGGAGAATGTAACGGACGATTTAATTGCGTTGTGATTCTGGGGACAGAATCCTTTTAAGGAGGGAAAGATGTAACGAATGCAATTTTTGTGAATGAATAAAAATATTTATTTATATAAATATTTTTGTTAATTTATTTGTTGAGCAAAATAATAATTTATTAAATTTTTGTGGAATGGGTATATGTTAAGTTTAATAATGTTAAATGCTATTTGAATGTGATTTGTTATGTTTATTCTAATTTAATTTAATAATTAAATTAGATGATGAAAAGGTTTATTTGAATAAATGATTTATTTGAATAATATAATTCATTGGGTGTTATTGTTATTGGTTAAATAAATTTATTATTTAAGTTAGTAAGGTTTAATTGAATTTATTTAATAATAAGTTCAATTAAATCAGAAGTGTGACATTTAAAACTATATGTTATAATGATTTATTAAAGTAAATGAGAAAGTGTTTAATTCAATTTATTTAATATAAACACTTGCCATGATAACAACCTTGCTTGAATAATAATAAGCTAAGGTTAAGAAGCTTGCTCAATGAAAGTAAACTTGCTTCAAAGGAAATAACAAGTTTAAGGGAGAAAAAACTTGCCTCGAGCGTAGATTACAGATTAAATAATTCACGTTCTTTAATCGACCTATACATTTCGATTATAAAATGGTAACGATAATTAGTTACAGAACAACATACACTTTAAGATTCGATCTTATCCTATTTCATTATAACATCTCGATTGTCATTCGATAATCATTAAGTACTTGCTTAACAACCATCGTGGTATCTTATTAGTCACTTTATACCTTAATTTAAGTTTTAAACTTGTTTATAGCATCATAGTAAAATCACAAAGAAAAATAAAAATAATTAAAATTTCAGTTACTGTTCCTTCGTCGGGGCGGGAATTTACTTAACAAAAATCTCGTCGGGGCGAGACTTCACCGGGGCGAAGATTACCAGTTCAATATTCTCGCCGGGGCGAGAGACTCGGCAGTCATCTCCTACAGTTCGCGAACCAGTGAAAACTTAGGCCAAAATTTTCCAAATTCTACCATCCAACACATAAATTAAACACACTCAGACATCAAACATGTTATAAAACAATTACCCAACATGTTTCTAACTAATTTAACCATTATAATACACCTAATCAACAAATTAGAACCCAAAAATTCACTGTTTAAACAAAATACTCATGTTTTGGCCATTTTAATGAAATCAAACATTGTGAATTCATCTTTCAACCATTTTAGTCCATTCTACTTCCATTCTTTTCGTTTTATACCTTCTATTGCTTAGAAAACTTAATTAATTCTCCTTTGATTTTAGAATTCTTTTCTCCAATCTCCAAACTTCTCTCTCAATTTCTCTCAAACTCTCAATTTTCTCTAAACTCTCAAAACTCTGCTTCTCTCTTCTTTAAGCTTAGAAACAACTGACAATCTTTTAACTTTAACGTACTTAGCTTAATTAGTCAGTTTAAGAAAACAAAGGGTTAGGCCTTGTTTGGCAAACCCAAATAAAAATAATGGAATTTCAAAGGCTTCAAGGCATCGTTTGGTTGAACCACAAGAAAATAATCAATTTTTTTACCAAGGGTCACAAGGCCTTGTTTGGTTTATCTAAATAAAACCCTTTCTCCATTTATTATAATAATCCATTTTACTATATAGTTTTAATTTTCACACTTTTAATTTAATTAAACTTATTATGAAATAAATTCAATTAAACTTTTAATAAATAATTTTACTTAACCAATAACAATAACACCAAATAAATTATCCTATTCAAATAAATCTTTTACTCAAATAAATCATTTAATCATCTAATTTAATTATTAAACTAAATTAGAATAATCACATCAAATCACATTTAAATAACATTTAACATAAATTCTTTCACCATAACTTTATAAATTATTTATTGTACTCAATAAATAAATTAACAAAAATATTTATATAACTTAATAAATATTTTTATTTATTCACAAAAATCACATTCGTTACAAAGGTTATAGACCTTGGGACCGTAGTAAACCTTTTGTAATGAACAACATATGTTTATTTATTCCGCATTAGTTGATTTATGTTGTTTAGAGGTGTATGGATGTACTTTATCGTGAGTACCAAATTTCAGGTATTAGTACCTGAATTTTGGGGTAGCACATCAACCCTTTGTACCATGCATGTGCACAACATCTTAACGCTAACGCGTAATAAAATCCCTTGTATAAGGGTTGTTCATCTCAGTTTGACATCGGAGTCCGCACCAAAGGAAGTTTGATTTAGATTTACTTCAATAACGTTTCTAGAATTTAGAACGCTCATCAACTATGGACTAGTCGAATCAAGAAGTGTTCGCTAGTCAATCAAGGTTCAAAAGGTATAATTCGAGAATCAAAAATTAAATCTCACAAAAGGTACAATTGAATAAGTTCTGTATAACTGAAGCATTGCAAAGAGGAATTTAAAACGTCTCATTAAATCCATGAAATTGAATGGAATAGGAACAATAACTTGCTCAAGAAGTAATAACATTATAAAGCTTGCATTCTAAGATAATGAAATTTAGGAACTTGCGTAATTGAAATCAAAGTAGTATTAGGTAGCTTGCTTTCAACGAAATAATAGATCAAGGTAAAAAACTTGCGTAAACATAAAAGTAAGGATAATAATATACTTGCCTTGTGCGTAGACTATAAATTTAAGACTCACGTTCTTTAATCAACATATACATTCGGTTTATAAAGCAGTAACAATAATTAGTTATAGTATTATAAACACTTCAGGATTCATTCTCATCCTAATTTCTATTTTAATATCTCAGTTGACACCGGATAATCAATGGGTATATGCTTGCCACACATCACAGTACCTTAACATTCATTTTATACATTAGCCTAAGCTTTAGGTATGTCTACGATACCATAACATGATCACAAAGAAAGAATAAAATTTTTACTCTCTTCTTTTTACTCTTTTGTTTTGTTCCACCGCCGGGGCGACTCTACCGCCGAGGCGGGAATTCTAGTTCAATTTTGTCGCAGGGGCAGGTTCATCGCCGGGGCGACAAAATCAGTTCATTTGCACCGCCAGGGCGGTAATCATAGACCAATTCCACCGCCGGGGCGGTGGACCCGAAAGTCAGTTCTTGCAGTTTGCGAAGAACGCAGAAAAATGCCAAATTTGGCCAAAATTTTTCACAACTCACCGATTAAATTACTATCCATAGTTTCTGAACTTTACATAAACGTTTAATAACAATTAAATCATGGTTTTATCAATTTAAACACATAATTACACAATTTTAAAGCTTTTAACTTCACTATTTTTGGTATTTCGCAAAGTTTCGAAACAATTCATGAATTTCAATGTTAAAGATTGGTTATACTCCGAATCTGTCCGTTTGAACTTGTATTGTGACGCCCCCAAATCCGGGTTGCCTTAACCTCGAATTCGGTGCATCACTGTGCAACTCATAAAGTATTCTATCAATAACTAATTGCGGAATAATAGGAATATTTACAATTATATAATATAAATACTCTCGTCCCAAGTCTCGATACCAATACAAATACCTGACATAACATAGTACACACTATAATTAAGTCTTAATACAATACATCAGAATACATAATCTTAAATAAGTCTTAAAACATAGCATAAATCATAATATAGTAGGACAAAGCTAATCTGTAGCTTTGCCTTTGCCTTTATCCTTTCCCGAGCTCTCGCCTCTTTCGGTAACAACTGAAATGTTTTTAAAGAAAGTAAGGGTGAGCAACAAGTTTGCCCAGCAAGTATAACAACAATGATAATGAGAAGTCATGAATAAAGTTTCTCAAGTTTCAATTCAAATCTCTACTATTATTGGTAAGTCACTATAGACTGGATTAATATCAACTGAATTCAAGGATTTCAAATTTTACAAATGCAGGAGTCACTGTGTGGCCACCATGGCACTTACCTTCCATTAGAATTAACAGTATTACACTATTAACCCCAAAAACAACAAATACAGGTACAATAGGTGATCAGCCTAAAATACCCGGCGTTATGCATAACCCTCAAACATTCAACTTGCGCGCATGTTGGTTCCCCGACTAAAAATATAATTTTCCCTACTATGAGGGTTGTTCATCTCTGCAAAGAGTCCGCACCAAAGCAATTGGTTTGGATCTCTTTCTAAATCATGGATATTGGTATAGCCGAATCAAATGGCATCAACACTCTTCGTAAATAGTTCATGCATAATTTGAACTTAAAAACTTTAACAATTTATGTTAATAACATATCTTGAACGCTTGTGCAACTATTAAGGATTCATATAAGTATGGAATTCACACAATCATATATGTATTGCGTAAATATGAACTTTGAATATTAGATAACATCCGTAAGAATATAATCGAACGAAGTTGATAAGCTTGCTTAGCACGAGGACTAGCAAGGGTTAGAACACTTGCTCAAAATTAAATTGAGTAAGGTAGAAAACTTATATTCAATATATAGAAAGAATGAAGTTAGAAAACTTTGCACAATATAACTTGAGTAGGGTAAGGAACTTGCCTTAAGCGCTTGCTAATAACTCGACGTTAATCGTCCTTCAAAAGTCCTACACATTTAAGTACATATCCACATACCAATTAGCCACATAATTGATGTCAAATATTGGTTTACATTACTCTATAATATTTCATTCTAATTAGAAACATAATATCAAACAAGGTTACACACACTTGATACGATGTTTCAACGTTTGTACAACGCATACCCGATACGCCTCATTTGCATAAGTTTAGCATGCTCATACACTTGTCTAGTTCATCACTGATTAATGATAAGGGTCATTATAAACCATAATGTACAAGTTTTAGAACTTGAAACTGTAACGAATGCAATTTTTGTGATTGAATAAAAATATTTATTGAGTTATATAAATATTTTTATTAATTTATTGAGCTAAATAAACAATTTATTAAGTTTTTGTGGAATAGGTATATGTTAAGTTTAATAATGTTAAATGTTATTTGAATGTGATTTGTTATGTTTATTCTAATTTAATTTAATAATTAAATTAGATGATGAAAAGGTTTATTTGAATAAATGATTTATTTGAATAAGAGAATTTATTTCGTATTATTGTTATTTGTTAAATGAAATTATTAATTTAGTTAGTAAGGTTTAATTGAATTTATTTAATAATAAGTTCAATTAAATTAGAAGTGTGACATTTTAAACTATATGTTATGATGGTTTATTAAAATAAATGAGAAAGTGTTTAATTCAGTTTTACCAAACAAGGCCCTATGACCTTTGTTTAGAAATAATGGGTTATTTTAATTAGTATTTGCCAAACAAGCCTTATGGCTTTTGAAATTTTATAACTGATGATTCAATTTAAGGAATATACGTTATTATTATATTAAGTATCAGTTTTTATTTTCATCAGTTTTATTTTTTAAACTACGTCAGTTGTAAAGAAAGAAAGAAAGAAAGAACATCAGAGTTTGAGAGAAAAGAGAGAGCAGAGCTTGAGAATTTGTGAGAAGAAGAGAGAAATTGTGAGAATAGTTTGGGTATTGGAGGAAGAAATTCAAATCAAAGGAGGTTAACTTTATTAATCAAAGCAAATAGAAGGTATAAACTCTTTACTGTATTTTATTTTTAGTTCTCTGTATATTATTTACTTGCTTAAAACATGAATTACTTAGTGTAATTGGTAGTAATCATGTGTTAGATGATTATATGATGATCAATAATCAATTTAGAGGTGCTAATCCATGAAAGCAAGTTTTAGAATAGTGTTTTTGGTGTTTACAGAGTTTTGTTCCATGTATGGTCTATATGTATGAAAATTTTTGTTTAATTTGATTATTAATCGGTTAATTGATGTTTGATTATGATTATATGATGAAAAACAAGAATAATGCAAGAAGAATGGTTTTAATTGGTTGAAAGATGAAGTTACAGAGTTTAATTTTATTGATATGGCTAAAATATGAATATTTTTCATAAACAGTGAAATTTTGGGTTTGTAATTGGTTGATTATGTGTTTTATAATGCTTAGTTTGGTTAGAAACATGTTGGGTAATTATTTTCTAGTATGTTGGATGTCTGGGTATATTTAGTTTTGTGTACTGGATGGTAGAATTCGGAAAATTTGGCCAAAATTGGCCTAACTTTTCACTGGTTCGCGAGCTGGGGAAGGCGACTGCCGAGTCTCTCGCCCCGGCGAGAAAAATGCAAAGGAATCTTCGCCCCGGCGAGCTTTTTGTATAGTGAATTCTCGCCCCGGCGAGAGTTTTGTTCAAGGAATTCCCGCCCAGGCGAGGAACAGTAACTGAAATATTTTTATTTTTATTTTTATTATGATGTCGTGTGTATGATTAAAATTTAGATTAAAGTATTTAATGATAAATAAGATACTATAATGAGTGGTAAGCAAAATGAATATCAAATGATATTTGATCTATTAAGTGAAATAGGATAAGAATAAATCCTAAAGTGTGTATATTGTTCTATAGCTAATCACTATTACTATTTTATAATCAAAATGTGTAGGGTGATTAAGGAACGTGCATTGTTTAAATCTGTAATCTACGCACGAGGCAAGTTTTCCTATCTCAAACTTGTTATTTCATTTAAAGCGAGTTTAATATCATTGAGCAAGAATATTTACCTTAGCTTATTGTCATTCAAGCAAGGTTGTTGTCATGATTAAATGCTAAAGCTTTATTCCAATTGTTTATTGTTCGATCATTGATCATTATTCAAACTTTGAACAGAATTTCTATTGTTTGACTTTATTGATGAATTAGACTAGCAAACCCTTATTGATTTAGCTAGTCCTTAGTTGATGAGCGATTTCAAAGACTTAGAATATTTTCTATTCTTGTTCCAAGCCAAGTTTCTTTTGGTACGGATTCAGACGATAAACTGAGATGAACAACCCTAATATAGGGGATTACTTACGCGACAACGTTAAAATGTTTGTGCACAATACATTGTACAAAGGGCTGATCCCCTGAGTACGAGATGTTGGTCCATAGTCTATATGACTGTTAAAGGTTACAGTAGAAATACTTGTTAACCTAGGACATAGTTCGAGGTCTTGTGACCCTCAGATATAATTTCTAAATCTTGAAATCTATTTTTTCTTGAATCAAATATTCTAACGAGCTTTTAGACTTTGATCATTTATTGACTGAGATTCAGAAAATTATTATCCCTCAGTTGAAATCCATTTCATTAAAATATTATTGTTATCGTACTTATGAGCAATTGTTTGCTCACTCTTGCACTAATCATTGCAGCTAAGCCAGAAAAGCAGGACGAGCCGTCCACGAGTAAAGGCAAGGGCAAGATGCCAAAGTAGCAAGAGATTTATTATCCACTTGATGTTTATTTGTATCAAAGACTTGTTTAAAATTATTTTTATTCAGCAGTGATGTATTAAGGTTAAGATAACCTGGGATTTGATTGTTTAATAGTTTGGTGATGTAACCCATTTTGGGAAGATGTTTCTTTAAGTTTATTTAATTGTTCTTAATTATGGGTAGATAGATGTGAATGAATGAGATAGTGAACACCAAATCTGTGGGAATTAAGTACCTGGATTTGGGGGCGTCACAGGTTGGTATCAGAGCTGATAGGTTATGAACCTTTAGGTGGGAAAAACCTTAGGGTAGTAGCCTTTTAGAAGATAGAGAATATAGAGGTGATAAACTCTTATCGAGTTTTAAGGAATGAATTACGAAAATTCATAAAAGATAATAAAATGATTATGTGTTATGTGCTTATTTGATAATAAACTTATGTGCTCGCGAGTATTATCGAGTAGTAATTAAAAACTTAAAATTTTATTGTCAGGATGACTGATAGAGGAGAGCCCAGCCAGGCTAGGGAGGAGGAGCCCCGAGATATTCACGTAGTTCATGAGCAGCTAGTGCAGAGGGAGCCATCCCCATTGATTACAGTTAAAGGTCATGAGTATGAGCCTGCGACTGATCCTGAGGAGGACCTTGAGGAGGATCCTGAGGAGGAGGAGGAGGAGGAAGACCTTGAGGGGATATCACTATCTTCCTTAGGTGTTCAGATGTACGAGCAGGTGTATGATCGCAATATAGAGTTGCAGGACAGAGTGGAGGAGTTAGAGAGGCAGCTGGCGGAGCGACAGACTGCCTTGGAGCAGAAGAGCAGTGAGATTGAGGAGCTCGATATACGTCTTAGGGACGTGGAGTGGAAGTTGGTTCATGTAGAGAGCGAGAAGGAGGGGTTAGAAGAACAGGTTGTGGAACGTCAAGCCACTTTAGAGCAGAAGGATGCTGAGATCCAAGACCTTTCATCACGTCTTGCAGAGGCTGAGCAGAGGCTAGCACAGTCTGAGTATCGACAAGGACAGCTGATAGCCAGAAATGAAATTGTACGAGATGAGTTGAAAGAGGAGTCAGTTAAGCGGGCGAGAGCTGACACTGCTTGGTTGCGGGAGGTTAACCGCGCAGATCGTGTTGAATGTGAGGTGCGGTCAAAGAAGGCCAAGATTGATGAGATGGAGTATATCTTTCACACCACAGTAGATAGAGCTTTGGATCGAGTTCATCGTCATCCAGATATGGTGGATCGAAGGATGGTGACTCGTATTATGGAGCTGGAACGCAAGGAAGCTGTGCGCCGTGGGATGTCATCGTAGATTATGATTAGATTGTTATTATAAAATTTATGAGTTAATAAGTTGTAAATCCCAGATTTATATAATGGGATAGAATAATGATGTAGTCCTGAAACTTTATGATTTCAGGATAGATGATGTACATAACTATGATGTTATCCATATTATGTTTTGAAGCAGTTAATGAAGAAAATGTGAAAGTTTATCAAATGTGTTATGTGTTAAGTATTGTTTATAAATGTTTAAGTTGAGACTTAAATGTTTTGTAATTGAGTAAAAACCTAATAGCGCGAATTCTTAACAGTAAAATGCCACCAAAGAGAAGACAAGCCCGTCAATAGACCCCTGAGGGATCGACCAACAACTCTGAAGAAGCCAATGCCAACCCAATGCAACAGTTGGTGGATTTGCTCACGGGAGCATTTGCGAATCAACCCCAAGCCCAGTCCACAACATTCAAAGATTTTAAGGCTGTAGGACCCCCAGAATTTCAAGGGTCTATGAATCGATAGAGGCTCAAACATGGGTCATGGAGATGGAGAAGGTGTTTGATGTCGCTAGGGTCAACGAGGACCAGAAGACGGCATTTGCAACATTCATGCTCAAGTCAGAAGCTAGCTACTGGTCGCAAGCAAATAAGACTCGAGGTGGCCAAGGGATTATTCCATGGGAGCGATTTAAGTAAATATTTTTCTAAACCTATTTCCCAACAAGTGCTCAGAATCAGATGGAGGTGCAGTTTTTAGAGCTGAAGCAAGGTACCATGACGGTACCTGAGTATGCAGCAAAATTCAATGAGCTGGCGAGGTTTGTGCCATATCAGTTCAACACGGATGAGCGAAAGGCTAGAAGATTTGAGTAGGGATTGAAGCCCTGGTTATATAGTCGAGTTTCGTTATTTCAACTGAACTCAGTTGCGGCAGTATTAGAAAAGGCGATTATCGCTGAAAGAGGCAGTGATGCTCTGTCCAAGTATAATCAGGAGCAGAGGAAGAAGAAGAATGAAAGTGAAAACAAGGCAAGTGGTAGCCATGGGGGCAGTAGCCAGAAAAGGAAATAGAATGATAGTAACTCTGCGGGAAGTCAGCAGGGTAATCAGAAGAAGAAGATAGAGGTGTGCAGCAACTGTGGAAAGAGCCATATGGGTGCTTGTTTGAAGGGTAAGAGGGTATGCTTCAACTGTGGACAAGAGGGTCATATTTCACCAAATTGCCCTAATCCGAAGAAAGAAGCATGTTTCATCTGCAGGTTAAAGGATCACTTTGCCCGAGACTGCCCTAAGAAAGCAACGACAGGTGGAGCCAGTGTAGGAAAAGGAAACAGCGGTGGTGGCAACCTTACTATCACAGGACCGGCACAGCCCAACCGACCTACAGCTCGAACATTCAACATGACGGTGCAGGATCCTGTGCAATCAAAGGATGTAGTGTCAGGTATCATTCCAGTCAATAATGTTAATGCTTATGTATTGTTTGACTCGGGTGATACTTGCTCATTTATATCCGATGATTTCGCTAAGAAATTAGAGTTACCCCAGGAAGAATTAGATTACCCCATGAATATAGAAATTGCGAATAGGGAGGTGATTCCTGTTAAGTTTGTCCACAAGAACTGTCAGGTAGATATTAAGGGTCATGTGATGACTGTCAACTTAATCCCAATTCGTCTTGGGGAGTTTGATGTCATTCTGGGAATGGATTGGTTGTTCAACCATGGGGCAGTTATTGATTGTCAAAAGAAGTGTGTAAACCTTATGAATCCGTCAAAGATAGTGTTTTATGGCAGCAAGTCGCCTAGACAAACGAGTTGTCTGACGATGATGCAGGCCAGAAAGATGTTGAGACAAGGATGTGTAGGATATCTAGCCTACATAGTTGATACCCGAAAGGTAGGTGCAAAGCTGGAGGAGATACCGGTAGTTAGGGATTTTGCGGTCGTGTTTCCTGATGATTTGCCAGGATTACCGCCAGATAGGGAAATTGAGTTTGTAATTGATTTAGCACCGGGTACAGCCCCTATATCAAAAGCCCCATATAGAATGGCTCCGGTAGAAATGAAGGAGTTGATGGTACAATTGCAAGAGTTGCTGGATAAAAAGTATATCCAACCGAGCGTTTCACCGTGGGGTGCGCCGGTATTATTCGTCAAGAAGAAGGACGGATCAATGCGTCTTTGCATTGATTATAGAGAGTTGAACAAGGTCACGATCAAAAACAAGTATCTGTTGCCAAGGATCGATGACCTGTTTGACCAACTGAAGGGAGCAAGATATTTTTCAAAGATAGATTTACGAAGTGGGTACCATCAATTGAAGGTGAGAAAAGAGGACATACCAAAGACGGCGTTTCGAACCAGATATGGTCACAATGAGTTTTTGGTTATGTCATTTGGTTTAACGAATGCGCCTGCAGCATTCATGGACTTAATGAATAGGGTGGTCAAACCATTTCTGGATAAATTCGTAGTAGTATTCATAGACGCCATTTTGGTTTACTCCAAAACTCAGGAAGAACACGTGGAGCACTTGAAGGTGACATTGGAGGCGTTAAGGAAAGAAAAATTGTATGCGAAATTTTCAAAATGCGAATTTTGGTTGGAGCGTGTTCAATTCCTTGGGCATGTTATTGATAAAGACGGGATTTCGGTGGATCCAGCGAAAGTCGAAGCAGTCATGAACTGGGATCAGCCGAAGACACCGTTGGAAGTGAGGAGTTTCCTAGGTTTGGCAGGATACTACAGGTGTTTTATTCAAGATTTCTCCAGGATCGCCACTCCGTTGACGAATTTAACAAGGAAATCAGTGAAGTTTGTTTGGACGGAGAAGTGTGAAGAGAGTTTCCAAGAACTAAAGAAGAGACTAAGTTCGGCACCTGTGTTGTCTTTACCAGATGATACAAGAAATTTTGTGGTGTACAGTGACGCATCGCATAAAGGACTTGATTGTGTGCTGATGCAGAATGGTAAGATTATTGCATATGCATCGCGCCAACTAAAAGACTATGAAAAAGGGTATCCGACCCATGATTTGGAGTTAGCAGCCGTGGTGTTTGCTTTGAAAATTTGGAGGCACTATCTCTATAGGGAGAAGTGTGAGATATATACAGACCATAAAAGTTTGAAGTCTATTTTCACACAGAAAGATTTGAATATGCGGCAGAGAAGATGGATAAAATTGATCAAAGATTATGATTGTGAAATTCTATACCATCCGGGAAAGGCTAATGTGGTTGCCGACGCTTTGAGTAGAAAAGGTCGGGAGAAACTGTTTAGGTTAACTAATCAGGAGAAGCTCGTAGCAGAAATGGTTAAATTGGAGCTAGAGGTGAAGTGTCTGCTAGAGTCTAATGAAAAATTGTTCCAGATGGAAACCCAACCAACTTTGGTAGAAAAAGTCAAGGAAGCGCAACTCCAGGATGAGGAGTGTATTAATATACGCAAAAGAGTGCTGGAAGGTGAAGAGCTTAAATATAAAATCGATAACGAAGGGTTGCTGAGATTTGAAGGCAGAATCTGTGTAACGAATGCAATTTTGTGATTGAATAAAAATATTTATTGCATTATATAAATATTTTTATTAATTTATTGAGCTGAATAAATAATTTATTAAGTTTTGTGGAATGGGTATATGTTGAGTTTAATAATGTTAAATGTTATTTGAATGTGATTTGTTATGTTTATTCTAATCTAATTTAATAATTAAATTAGATGATGAAAAGATTTATTTGAATAAATGATTTATTTGAATAATGTAATTCATTTGGTATTATTGTTATTGGTTAAATAAATTTATTATTTAAGTTTGTAAGGTTTAATTGAATTTATTTAATAATAAGTTCAATTAAATTAGAAGTGTGACATTTTAAACTATATGTTATGATGATTTATTAAAATAAATGAGAAAGTGTTTAATTCAGTTTTACCAAACAAGGCCCTATGATCTTTGTTTGGAAATAATGGGTTATTTTATTTGTGTTTTACCAAACAAGCCTTTAGTTAGAATAATGGGTTATTTTTAAATTAGTTTGCCAAACAAGCCTTATGGCTTTTTGAATTATGTAACTGATAGATTAATATCAGTATACGTTATTATTTGATTTAATTATCAGTTTTTATTTTCTGTATTCTATCAGTTTTATTTTTTTAAAAGTTACGTCAATTGTAAAAAGAAGAACAGAAGAGAAAGAAAAGAACAGAGCTGGAGAGAACTCTGTGAATGTGAGAATTTAGAGAAAAGAGAGAATTGAGAAGGAGAGTTTGGAAATTGAAGGTAGAATTTCTAGAAGCTAAAGAGTTTAATCAAAGCAATAGAAGGTATAATTCTTTTCCTCTTTGTTTTACTTTACTGTATATGGTTTCTAATTTTCTGTATGTGAACTCAATTGCTCAAAATATGAAATATTTGATATAAATGTTAGAAAGCATGTGTTAGATGATTATGTGATGGTTATAGATTAATTAGAATGATTAATCCATGAAATCATGTTTTGGAATTGAGTTTTTGGTTTTTACAGAGTTTTATTTCATGAATAGTTTATATGTATGAAAATTGATATTTAATTTGGTTATCAATTGGTTACTTGATAATTGCTAATGACTATATGATGAAAAACATGAATAATGCAAGAAGAATGGTTTTAATTGGTTGAAAAATGAGTTTACAGAGTTTGATTTCATGAAAATGGTTAAAACTTGAATAAATTGTTTAACAGTGAAATTTTGGGTTTTAAATTAGTTGTTTATGTGTTAGAATGAGTAAAATATTTAGAAAACATGTTGGGTAAATGTTTAGTATCATATATGATGTCTGGGTATATTTAATTTGTTTACTGGATGGTAGAATTCGGAAAATTTTGGCCAAATTTGGCTTAAGTTTTCACTAGTTCGCGAGCTGGGGAAGACGACAGTCGAGTCTCTCGCCCCGGCGAGAGAAATGAACTGATTTCTTCGCCCCGGCGGCAGCGTCGCCCCGGCGAGCCTCTCGCCCCGGCGACGATTTTCTTAAGTTTTTTCTCGCCCCGACGAGAATCACTACTGTTAAAAAAAAATTTATTTTCTTTTCTTGGAAGTTATGATGTATAATTAAATTTATATTAAAGTATTAAGTGATTAATGAAATTCCTAGATAATTGAAACTTGTTGATTATGGTTTGCTAGATGAGATGTTATAATAAAAAGGATAAGAGCAAGTTTAGAATGCTTTTAATCTTGTGACTAATTATGTTACCATTTTATAATTAAATGTATAGGTTGTTTAAGGATCGTGAATTACTTAAATTTGTAATTTACGTTTGAGGCAAGTTCCTTATCTCAACTTATTACTTTTACGTTGAGCAAGTTTTCTTCCTTAAACTTTAAAATTACTTATAGCAAGTTATTCTTTCCTTTTAACTTGTTAATTTATTCAATGCAAGTTCATTTATATTGAGCACGCTTATGACCTTAGCTTATTGACATTCAAGCAAGGTTACTATCATGCTACGTACTTAAGCTTTATTCCAATCATTGTTGTTATTCAAATTTCGAGTATAGTTCTATTGAACAAACTCTATTGATGAACTAGACTAGCAAACCCTTATTGAATCAGCTAGTCCTTAGTTGATGAGCTGTAATGTCCAGAAATTTTAAACACTGTATCAAATTTATTTTAATAAATAAATTCATTATATTTAATTTTCAAATTTAATTGGACCCATGTAAGAATGTTTATTTAATTATATAATTATAGGTCCAATAAACTTCTTGCATTAAAGGGGCTCATTATTAGTGCGATTTAAATTAATGGGTTAACTCCCAAGATTTTATTTGGAAGAAATTGGGAGAAGATTAATAAACAAATTTATTTTATTATTACCGGATTAAAATAATTCAAATAAGAAGTTATTGGTGAAATAAATTTTTATTAATTAATTAAATTACTTAATTCAAATTAACTATTAAGAGCATAATAATTTCAAGTTGGGCTAGTTACTTTTATTTCAATAAGACCCAAATTTTATTAGGCAAGCCCAATTTTATTTTTTTCTAATTGGGCCACCTTCCTATTGATCCGACCCAACTCCATATTGATGAGCCCACTTCCTTTTCACCAGCCGGGTCATGACCCATGGGGTTTGAGAGTAATGACAACCGGCATATCAAATGGGGAAGAAACCAAAAAAAAAAAAAATCAAGCCAAACCTTGTATCAGTGGTGACCGATAGAATCCCAAGCCCTAGCTACCCAAATTAAAAATCAAACCAAACTTTCAATCAATCCATCAATCGACAAAGGACAGGGGAAAAGGCGCCGACGACGGCTAAGGTCGACCGACGGCGTGAGGAAGACCGGTGGACGGAGCGGGGTGGTCACTAGCGATCGAGAAACAAGCGGCAAGGACCAAGGGTCCCTAAAATCCGGCGACGTGACCGGTGAAGCCACGCATCTCGAAGTATCGGCCGAACCCAGCTGGGAAGCAACAGGAACTGTCAATCGCTGCATATCCCCCTACCACTGGTCAATGGCTCGATCAATTAGGGTAATACCCAAATAAATTGGGTAAAATTAGTTCTATAAATTGGACTCCTCAAGCCCTAAACCAACACTGCCAAATTCTTTTGGTTGAGAGCTCCCAATTAGAAATTTAGGTTTTAAATTGTGAGCAGAATACAGAGAGAAGGGAAAACAGGGGAAGGCCCTTGCGAATGTCCACTGATTGGGTTGATTACTTCGGACGGCGACGACGGACGGCGACTCGAACTACCCCAAGGTATACCAGTGAGCAAACTGTGCTAGTTCTCTAGTTAAAATTTTGTATAATTTCCTGTGGGTTGTTTTAGTTTCTTTCTTCCTGTAATTAGGATGTGTTGTTCAACTGTGTTGGGAATTATTGGAAAGACGTGATGGTTCTTGTACTGGGTTTGTATAAACTCTTTCTGGTATGCATAAGTCTTGTAATACCGACTGTTTTGGTAATGTCACATACTGTATTAGGCTTTTATTTGGGAAAAAAAAATGTTGTTGGTGAACCTTAAAGGTTCTAGCAGCTGTATTGAGTTTTTTTTATTGCACTTGATGTGGTATGGCCGACTGTGTTGGTTGGCTTATAATACTGTAATTAGAGTATAGTTGCTCTGTATTAGGATTTAATTTTGGGTATTGTTTGGTTGATTTGGAAACCTGGTAATGTGATTAGTTCATTTTTCCTCCTTTGAATGAGATTGTGTTGTTCCCCTGTTTTGGGACTGTACTATTGTGGGATTGGTACATATAGTAGCATCTCATTGCGTTGGTTCCCTCAGTTAAAGGACTGGTTTTGGATTACCTTGTCTGGGTTAGTTTTAATGTGGGGAATCAGTACTGTGTTGTTCTTGTTGGGCTGTAATGAGCTTGAAAGGTTATAGCAGGAACTGTGATGTTTAGTGGTGCTAGGCAATAAGTTAGTCAATTTCCAAATTGGATTTTGTAATTCATTTGTTTATTTAAACAAAAATAATTAGCCAATGGAGTCTAATGGTTGTTACATTGTTAATCAACTATTCAAGTATTGACTTAATTAAATGGGTAATTAAATTGAGTCAATAATGCATTTGCAAAATGATTGGTTAGAGTAACTAATAAATAAGTTAATAATTATTTATTAATAATAAATAAAGATAATAAATATTTAATTATTATTTAATAATAATAATAATTAAATATGAATAAAGTTAATACAATAAATTTATAAATAAAGATAATAAATATTTAATTATTATTTAATAATAATAATTAAATATGAGTAAAGTTAATAAAATAATTTTTTTGTTATTTAAATAAAGGTACTAAGTATTTAATTATTATTTAATAATAATAATAATTAAGTATAATTATTGAGTAAGAAGGAAATTAACTACTTAATCATTAATGAAATAATGATTAAGTATAAGGGAGATTTATAAGTTTAGCTACGGCCCTTAATAGATAATGATAATAAACCCTTAAGGATTTCTTAATAATAATTAAGTATGGGCAGGATTCATACAGTAAGTATCAAATCAATGTTGAATAAGAGACAAGGTTAATAATTACTAAATTACCCCTAAGGTAATGGTAATTAAGAGTAAACTGAATAAATGATCAATGGTTTCTGTCATCTCTAAACCAAAATAAATTTATTTTATAGATGATAAATAAGGATTGTTAGACTATACCTGGGGACAATTAAGGGTAATAATTGGAGTATTCAAATGATAAGTGACCCTGATTAATTATTATCTGTTTAAATAATAAATAGAGGTCATTAAATTTTTGTTAGCTGATGGCTAGGTAGTAATTAAGTTCGGTGAATTATTTATCTGCTAAATGGATAGCATAAGTGGGTATAATTATGCAATGCTAATGGATAAACCAATTCTACCAACTGATAGGTTATCCACGGTCAAGTAATTAAAGCTAGAATTTATCTGTAGCTGAGCAAACAGGCAAGTCCTCTATCCCGAACTTTGATTTCTGCAAGTTCTCTACCCTAAACTTCTTACATTATTGCAAGTTCTTCCTTACTCAATTTTTTTACCTTGAGCACTACTTCTAAAACCTTATGCAGTATTTTAAATTCATGCAGAAGGTATATATTATTGCAAGTATTCTTTAAGCTTGAATTTTACCTCCAAGCATGCTATAAGTGGTCTAATTACTTTTAAAATTATTCCACATCTGGGTATTTATTGGCATTCGCACTCATGCATTTGAATTCGAATATTGAATTAGATTCAGAAGTTTTATGAACCATTCATGGTTAAGTCTGAACCCTTGTTCGGCCAGACAATTTTGTGAGAATTTATAAAAGCTATCCGAACCAATCAATGGTAAGGATTCTTAGACTGTATGAACACCCCTTTATTTATAGGGGAGTACCCCACGTACCGTATATAAGGTACAAATAGCAGAATTAAATGTTATGCATATACATAGGGTACGCGAGGCTGATCCCCTCAAGTACGTTATTCTGTAGCCAGTAACCAGAGGGTCAACTAGCTATTGACTCCTTTGGAAGTTATCGTTCAAAGTCTATTTGACTATCAATTGTTCTAAAAGCATTTAATGTTCTTGCTTCTGATTATTCTATTGTTGAAATCCCTTTAATATCCCTTCATCATGATATATTCTTATTGTTGCACTTTAAACTTGCTGGGCAAACTCGTTGCTCATTCTTGCTATATCATGACTTTATTGCAGCTAAACCCGAGACGTCAGGGAAGAATAAAGGGAAAGAAAAGATGAAATGATAGACTTCTCGTAGCAGACTTAGATTCATATGTTAGTTAATTTCTGTTAATGTAATTTAAACCCTGATAGCTATTTAGGGTATGAATTTTGTGGACGTGTTTAAGGTTATTTGTATTCTGGGAATAGTAACACCTTGTAATGAACAACGTATGTTTATATATTCCGCACTTTTCGATATCATATGTTGTTAGAGGTGAATGTTGTATTGGATCGTGATGACCAGATCCGGGTATTTGGAGACCCGAATTTGGGGGCGCCACAGGTTGGTATCAAAGCCGTAGGTTATAAACTTTAGGATTGCGAAACCTAGGTTATAACCTTCGTAGTAACTCGTATTGAGTGTTAGGAGATAAATCGAGGAGATTTATTATATGTGGTTTTGATGAATTGGGGAATTCATCAAGTCGAGTAGTACCCAATGAAATATACTTTCATTTCTTCAATGAATATATTTTATTGCTGTACTAATGTGAGTTTTTGTGTGTTTGTAGGATGGCTGATATAGGGGAGACTAGTGGAGCCCGTAAGGAGGAGGAGACATATACAGATATACCAGTAGTTTCGGAGCAGCTGGTGGGTTATGCTCCTATTGCCCCGGGATTGCTACAGGAGGAGTCCGAGCCGGAGGAGGACTACCATAGAGAGCTACCAGAGCCAGTGGTAGGTGGGGTGATGAGGTCCGGTAGTCAGGACCCTGATACTGAGGAGGAGGATCCCGAGGCTGAGGGGGAGGAGCCACCTGCTGACATCGACGGCATGGGGTCCACTGCTGATGATATCATCGAGGGGTTGACGGACAGAAATGAGGAGCTGGAGGCTCGGATTGCTCATTTGGAGGAGCAGAACCAGACCCACCAGTATATGGAGGACCAGTATAGAGACCTGGCCTACCAGCTCGAGCACGACTTAGGGGTGGCCAAGGTACAGCTGCAGGGCTACGAGTCCTCAGCACAGCAGGTCGGACCACTGCTACATCAGCTAGTGGCCCGAAACGCTGAGTTGAGGGAGAGACTGGAGCAGCGGGATCTGCAGATCGCCCACCTGAGGGCGAAACAGGAGGCCATGAGGTTTGAGGCCGGACTGGAGGTGGCTGCGAGGATGCGCGTCAGGGAGGCCTGGGCCAAGGAGGCCAGGAGGGTTGATCAGCTGGAGGACCAGCTAGAGGCCAGGGCAGTGAGGATAGAGACCCTGGGGCATGCCTTGGATGCAG
Source organism: Aralia elata (assembly GCA_034770075.1). Classification (NCBI taxonomy): domain Eukaryota; kingdom Viridiplantae; phylum Streptophyta; class Magnoliopsida; order Apiales; family Araliaceae; genus Aralia; species Aralia elata. The sequence continues at coordinate 190,717 of JAVJAP010000027.1, read as the reverse complement.
CCTACCGTAGACCCCGGACTGAGATAGGGGAGTCCAGTCGCTCTGTTCGCCGCAGGATCGGGGATGGAGCAGTCTCTTCTGGTCAGCAGGCTCGGATCCGTCATGATGTATAGTGATGGGATAGGATGGTTGTTTAGTTGTTAGTACAGTCAGTCCCACTTTTGTTTACGTTAGGGACATATTCATGTTTGTTTGTGAAACTTTATGTTTGTTGTTATGATTGGGGTAGCAGTTAAACCCCAACTTTTGTGGTCTTGAAGTAGGAAAGGTTAGGATTCCCCACTTTTGTCTAGGGGGAAGGGTTATTGATGAATAGGACACAGTGGCGCATTTATAGCAGTATGCCACAGGTTTCGTATTGTAACAAACGGTGGTATATGAATATAAATGCAGATGTTTTACTTAAATCGAATGTGCTGATAAATATTTTACCTTTAATTGTTTATTTTAATAACATATGATGTAAAATGTGAATCTATAGGTAAAAGTCATCAGTTTCCTTATTCTAAACCATGCCAAGGGGAAGGCCACGTAACCGACAGGTCGAAGAGTCAGAAAGTGAGGTTGGAGACCAAACCAACCCCATGAGAATGTTCGCGGAGATGCTGGCCGAGGCTATGCAATCCAGACCCCCACCTGTAGTGACTCAAGCAGCAGCCGAGCCAGCGCATCATCTGGCAAACTTTAAAGATTTCAAATTGGTCGGACCACCTGAGTTCAAGGGAACTCTTAACCCAATTGAAGCACAGACCTGGATAGAAGAAATAGAGAAGGTCTTTGAAGTGGCACGGGTGGCAGAGGAACAGAAAACAAGTTTTGCCACTTTCATGCTAAAAGGAGAAGCCAACTACTGGTGGAAAGCCAACAGAGGCCGAGTTGAAGAAGGCACTGTCTCGTGGGACCGTTTTAAGGAGATGTTCTTAGAAAACTACTTTCCAGAGAGCATGAAACAGGAAATGGAGATCAAGTTCCTAGAACTAAAACAAGGGAACATGTCTGTGGCTGAGTACGCAGCTAAGTTTAATGAGTTGGCACGGTTTGCAGCTCACCAAGTCAGCACAGAGGAAAGGAAAGCTCGTAGGTTTGAGCAGGGGTTGAAACCATGGTTATACCGTTCTGTGGCGGTATTGAAAATCAGAACATTTGCAGAATTGATGGAGAGGGCAATCATTGCAGAGGGTGGCAGTGAGGCCCTGGCCAAATACAACCAAGAGAAGAAGAAAGGACATGAGGTCCCGAAGGCAGGGAGCAGCGGGGGCAGCAACCCCAATAAACGCAAATGGAATGAAAGTCAATCTTTCGGGAGCAATAAACCCGGAGGAAACCTGTCTGGAGGGGAGGCAAGGAAACCAGGCAGGTGCAGTAATTGTGGTAAGAACCACACGGGGGAGTGTATGAAGGGAAAAAGCGTTTGCTACAAATGCGGGCAACCGGGGCACATGGCTCCCCAATGTCAGAACAAACCAAAGGGGGGATGTTATTCATGTGGAGCACCCGACCACCAAATCAAGGACTGTCCGAAGAGGAAAGGTGACCTCGGGAGTGGCAACAGGAACAACAACAGCAACAGCGGGAACAATAACCGGCTGAGCTATGGGGCACCAGCCAGTCAAGCTAACAGGCCAACAGCTCGCACATTCAATATGACAGTCCAGGATGCAATGGAATCCAAGGACGTGGTGTCAGGTATCATCCCAATCAACGATATAAATGCATATGTGCTATTTGATTCGGGTGCCACTTGCTCTTTTGTTTCCGAAGAATTTGCTAGACAATTAAATGTCCCTTGTGAAAAGTTAGAACACCCTATGAACGTAGAAGTAGCAAACAAAGAAATTATCCCCGTAGAATGCATTCATAGGAACTGTTGTGTTGAATTTCGAGGATTTAAGCTCAAAGTGGATTTGATACCAATTCGACTGGGAGAGTTCGATGTAATCTTGGGAATGGATTGGCTATCGACCCACGGGGCAGTTATTGACTGTAAAGAAAAGTGTGTACACCTGAAGACTCCTAACAAGTCGAAGGTGGTCTTTTACGGTAGTAAGTCACCAAGGAAATCTTGCTGTCTTACTATGATGCAAACGAAGAGATTACTTAAGAAAGGTTGCGTGTGCTATTTGGCCCATGTGATTGATACTCGCCAGGTCGGGGGTGAGATAAGCCAAATACCAGTCGTGAGGGATTTCCCCGATGTTTTTCCCGAAGAGCTTCCGGGACTGCCGCCGGACAGGGAAACTGAGTTCGTTATCGATTTGGCACCGGGAACTGCGCCAATATCGAAGCCGCCGTATCGAATGGCACCTGTAGAGATGAAAGAGTTGATGGTGCAATTGCAGGAGCTGTTAGATAAAGGTTATATCAGGCCGAGCGTGTCACCGTGGGGAGCACCAGTCCTGTTTGTGAAGAAGAAGGATGGTTCAATGAGGCTTTGTATCGACTACCGGGAGCTGAACAAAGTTACGATTAAGAATAGGTATCCGCTTCCTAGAATCGACGACCTGTTTGATCAACTTAAAGGAGCGAAGTACTTTTCAAAAATCGACTTAAGAACAGGCTACCATCAGCTGAAGGTGAGGCAGGAAGATATCCCGAAGACTGCATTCAGGACTCGTTACGGGCACTTCGAGTTTCTGGTAATGTCTTTTGGATTGACAAATGCACCAGTAGCATTCATGGATATGATGAACAGAGTGTTCAAGCGGTACCTGGACAAGTTCGTAGTCGTATTCATCGATGACATCCTGGTGTATTCAGGAACAGAGGAGGAGCATGCTGAACACTTAAGAGTTGTTTTAGAAGCTCTCAGGAGGGAGAAATTGTACGCAAAATTTTCGAAGTGTGAGTTTTGGTTGCAGAGGGTACAGTTTCTGGGTCATGTCATAGACAAGAATGGTGTTTCGGTGGACCCAGCAAAAGTAGAGGCGGTTATCAACTGGGAACAGCCGAAGACGCCGACAGAGATCCGGAGTTTCTTGGGATTAGCGGGATACTATCGGAGATTCATCCAGGATTTTTCAAAGATAGCATCGCCGTTGACCAATCTCACCAGGAAAACAGTCAAGTTTGTTTGGTCGGAGAAGTGTGAGGAGAGTTTCATGGAGTTGAAGAAGAGACTCAGCCAAGCACCAGTGTTGACCTTACCAGACAACACTGGGGGTTTCGTAGTGTATAGCGATGCATCACACAAGGGTCTTGGCTGTGTACTGATGCAACACGGCAAGGTCGTGGCATACGCATCGCGTCAGCTGAAGGATTATGAGAAGGGTTATCCGACTCATGACTTGGAGTTAGCAGCGGTAGTTTTCGCCTTGAAAATTTGGAGGCACTACCTATACGGGGAGAAGTGCGAGATATATACAGATCACAAAAGTCTGAAATATATCTTCACTCAAAAGGAGCTGAACATGAGGCAACGCCGATGGTTAGAATTGATCAAGGACTACGACTGTGAAATTCTGTACCATCCGGGCAAAGCAAATGTAGTGGCTGATGCCTTAAGTAGGAAAGGCAAGGTGAAACTGATGCAGCTGACAGTCCAGGAGGAGTTGATACGGGACTTTGAACGTCTGGAGCTGGAAGTTAGGTATCCAATGGAGGTGGACGAAAAGGTGTTCGCCGTGACGGTAGGTCCAACTCTACTGGATAAGATAAAAGAGGCTCAAGAATTTGACGAGGAATGCATTGACATTAAGAAACAACTATCGGAGGGGAAAACGTTGAAATTCAAAATTGACAGTACAGGGCTGCTAAGATTCGAGGGAAGGATCTGGGTACCGTACGTACCAGACCTAAGGGAAGAAATTTTGCAAGAGGCCCATAATACGAGATTTTCGGTACATCCAGGTAGCACCAAAATGTATCAAGATCTTCGTCAACATTATTGGTGGCCGCATTTGAAAGGGGAAGTTGCAGAATTCGTTAGCCGGTGTTTAACCTGTCAACGGATCAAGGCTGAGCACCAACGGCCGAGCGGATTGTTGCAACCCTTAGAGATTCCCGAATGGAAGTGGGAGCACATCACAATGGATTTCGTAGTGGGACTTCCAACAACGCAAAAGGGTCTAGACGCCATCTGGGTGATCGTGGATCGGTTGACCAAGTCTGCCCACTTTCTACCAATCAAGATCAGGTACAAATTAGAACAGTTGGCGAAACTTTACGTGAAGGAAATAGTATCACGACATGGAATGCCGGTATCTATTGTGTCTGACAGGGATCCGCGCTTCACGTCGAATTTCTGGAGAAGTCTACAGGAGAGACTGGGAACACAGTTAAGAATGAGTACGGCGTATCATCCTCAGACCGATGGTCAGAGTGAGCGAACAATTCAGACTCTAGAGGATATGCTCCGGGCAGTTGTGATGGACTTAAGTGGCAGCTGGGACGATCACTTGCCACTGGTAGAGTTCGCTTACAACAATAGTTACCATGCTAGCATTGGTATGCCACCGTACGAAGCGCTATACGGAAGAAAGTGTCGAACGCCGTTGTGTTGGGATGAAGTTGGTGAACGGAGGTTGTTGGGACCAGAGTTGGTACAACAAACTGTGGAAATCATTAAAGTAATAAGACAACGGTTAGTAGCAGCCCAGGATCGCCAAAAGAAGTACGCGGACTTACATCGCCAGAAACGAGACTTTGAAGTTGGTAGCTTTGTGTTTCTGAAGGTATCTCCCTGGAAAGGAAAGATCCGTTTTGGGAAGAAGGGTAAATTGAGCCCTAGGTTCATAGGACCGTTCGAAATTTTGAGGCGGATCGGCGAAGTGGCGTACGAGGTAGCATTACCTCCTGAACTTGAGCACATTCACAACGTGTTTCACGTATCAGTATTACGTCCATATAAGCCAGATTACAAACATGTCATCTCCTATGAACCAATTCAAGTCGAAAGGGATTTATCGTACGAGGAGATCCCTGTTCAAATACTGGATAGAAAAGAGCAGAAGCTGAGGAATAAAATCATTCATTCGGTTAAAGTTCTCTGGAGGAACCACGCGGTGGAAGAAGCTACGTGGGAGCTCGAAGAGAAAATGAGAGCAAATTACCCTCAGTTGTTTGAGTGACCTTAGATTGAAATTCCGAGGACGGAATTTTTATAAGGGGGAGAGGATGTAATGTCCAGAAATTTTAAACACTGTATCAAATTTATTTTAATAAATAAATTCATTATATTTAATTTTCAAATTTAATTGGACCCATGTAAGAATGTTTATTTAATTATATAATTATAGGTCCAATAAACTTCTTGCATTAAAGGGGCTCATTATTAGTGCGATTTAAATTAATGGGTTAACTCCCAAGATTTTATTTGGAAGAAATTGGGAGAAGATTAATAAAAAAATTTATTTTATTATTACCGGATTAAAATAATTCAAATAAGAAGTTATTGGTGAAATAAATTTTTATTAATTAATTAAATTACTTAATTCAAATTAACTATTAAGAGCATAATAATTTCAAGTTGGGCTAGTTACTTTTATTTCAATAAGACCCAAATTTTATTAGGCAAGCCCAATTTTATTTTTTTCTAATTGGGCCACCTTCCTATTGATCCGACCCAACTCCATATTGATGAGCCCACTTCCTTTTCACCAGCCGGGTCATGACCCATGGGGTTTGAGAGTAATGACAACCGGCATATCAAATGGGGAAGAAACCAAAAAAAAAAAAAAATCAAGCCAAACCTTGTATCAGTGGTGACCGATAGAATCCCAAGCCCTAGCTACCCAAATTAAAAATCAAACCAAACTTTCAATCAATCCATCAATCGACAAAGGACAGGGGAAAAGGCGCCGACGACGGCTAAGGTCGACCGACGGCGTGAGGAAGACCGGTGGACGGAGCGGGGTGGTCACTAGCGATCGAGAAACAAGCGGCAAGGACCAAGGGTCCCTAAAATCCGGCGACGTGACCGGTGAAGCCACGCATCTCGAAGTATCGGCCGAACCCAGCTGGGAAGCAACAGGAACTGTCAATCGCTGCATATCCCCCTACCACTGGTCAATGGCTCGATCAATTAGGGTAATACCCAAATAAATTGGGTAAAATTAGTTCTATAAATTGGACTCCTCAAGCCCTAAACCAACACTGCCAAATTCTTTTGGTTGAGAGCTCCCAATTAGAAATTTAGGTTTTAAATTGTGAGCAGAATACAGAGAGAAGGGAAAACAGGGGAAGGCCCTTGCGAATGTCCACTGATTGGGTTGATTACTTCGGACGGCGACGACGGACGGCGACTCGAACTACCCCAAGGTATACCAGTGAGCAAACTGTGCTAGTTCTCTAGTTAAAATTTTGTATAATTTCCTGTGGGTTGTTTTAGTTTCTTTCTTCCTGTAATTAGGATGTGTTGTTCAACTGTGTTGGGAATTATTGGAAAGACGTGATGGTTCTTGTACTGGGTTTGTATAAACTCTTTCTGGTATGCATAAGTCTTGTAATACCGACTGTTTTGGTAATGTCACATACTGTATTAGGCTTTTATTTGGGAAAAAAAAATGTTGTTGGTGAACCTTAAAGGTTCTAGCAGCTGTATTGAGTTTTTTTTATTGCACTTGATGTGGTATGGCCGACTGTGTTGGTTGGCTTATAATACTGTAATTAGAGTATAGTTGCTCTGTATTAGGATTTAATTTTGGGTATTGTTTGGTTGATTTGGAAACCTGGTAATGTGATTAGTTCATTTTTCCTCCTTTGAATGAGATTGTGCTGTTCCCCTGTTTTGGGACTGTACTATTGTGGGATTGGTACATATAGTAGCATCTCAATGCGTTGGTTCCCTCAGTTAAAGGACTGGTTTTGGATTACCTTGTCTGGGTTAGTTTTAATGTGGGGAATCAGTATTGTGTTGTTCTTGTTGGGCTGTAATGAGCTTGAAAGGTTATAGCAGGAACTGTGATGTTTAGTGGTGCTAGGCAATAAGTTAGTCAATTTCCAAATTGGATTTTGTAATTCATTTGTTTATTTAAACAAAAATAATTAGCCAATGGAGTCTAATGGTTGTTACATTGTTAATCAACTATTCAAGTATTGACTTAATTAAATGGGTAATTAAATTGAGTCAATAATGCATTTGCAAAATGATTGGTTAGAGTAACTAATAAATAAGTTAATAATTATTTATTAATAATAAATAAAGATAATAAATATTTAATTATTATTTAATAATAATAATAATTAAATATGAATAAAGTTAATACAATAAATTTATAAATAAAGATAATAAATATTTAATTATTATTTAATAATAATAATTAAATATGAGTAAAGTTAATAAAATAATTTTTTTGTTATTTAAATAAAGGTACTAAGTATTTAATTATTATTTAATAATAATAATAATTAAGTATAATTATTGAGTAAGAAGGAAATTAACTACTTAATCATTAATGAAATAATGATTAAGTATAAGGGAGATTTATAAGTTTAGCTACGGCCCTTAATAGATAATGATAATAAACCCTTAAGGATTTCTTAATAATAATTAAGTATGGGCAGGATTCATACAGTAAGTATCAAATCAATGTTGAATAAGAGACAAGGTTAATAATTACTAAATTACCCCTAAGGTAATGGTAATTAAGAGTAAACTGAATAAATGATCAATGGTTTCTGTCATCTCTAAACCAAAATAAATTTATTTTATAGATGATAAATAAGGATTGTTAGACCATACCTGGGGACAATTAAGGGTAATAATTGGAGTATTCAAATGATAAGTGACCCTGATTAATTATTATCTGTTTAAATAATAAATAGAGGTCATTAAATTTTTGTTAGCTGATGGCTAGGTAGTAATTAAGTTCGGTGAATTATTTATCTGCTAAATGGATAGCATAAGTGGGTATAATTATGCAATGCTAATGGATAAACCAATTCTACCAACTGATAGGTTATCCACGGTCAAGTAATTAAAGCTAGAATTTATCTGTAGCTGAGCAAACAGGCAAGTCCTCTATCCCGAACTTTGATTTCTGCAAGTTCTCTACCCTAAACTTCTTACATTATTGCAAGTTCTTCCTTACTCAATTTTTTTACCTTGAGCACTACTTCTAAAACCTTATGCAGTATTTTAAATTCATGCAGAAGGTATATATTATTGCAAGTATTCTTTAAGCTTGAATTTTACCTCCAAGCATGCTATAAGTGGTCTAATTACTTTTAAAATTATTCCACATCTGGGTATTTATTGGCATTCGCACTCATGCATTTGAATTCGAATATTGAATTAGATTCAGAAGTTTTATGAACCATTCATGGTTAAGTCTGAACCCTTGTTCGGCCAGACAATTTTGTGAGAATTTATAAAAGCTATCCGAACCAATCAATGGTAAGGATTCTTAGACTGTATGAACACCCCTTTATTTATAGGGGAGTACCCCACGTACCGTATATAAGGTACAAATAGCAGAATTAAATGTTATGCATATACATAGGGTACGCGAGGCTGATCCCCTCAAGTACGTTATTCTGTAGCCAGTAACCAGAGGGTCAACTAGCTATTGACTCCTTTGGAAGTTATCGTTCAAAGTCTATTTGACTATCAATTGTTCTAAAAGCATTTAATGTTCTTGCTTCTGATTATTCTATTGTTGAAATCCCTTTAATATCCCTTCATCATGATATATTCTTATTGTTGCACTTTAAACTTGCTGGGCAAACTCGTTGCTCATTCTTGCTATATCATGACTTTATTGCAGCTAAACCCGAGACGTCAGGGAAGAATAAAGGGAAAGAAAAGATGAAATGATAGACTTCTCGTAGCAGACTTAGATTCATGTGTTAGTTAATTTCTGTTAATGTAATTTAAACCCTGATAGCTATTTAGGGTATGAATTTTGTGGACGTGTTTAAGGTTATTTGTATTCTGGGAATAGTAACACCTTGTAATGAACAACGTATGTTTATATATTCCGCACTTTTCGATATCATATGTTGTTAGAGGTGAATGTTGTATTGGATCGTGATGACCAGATCCGGGTATTTGGAGACCCGAATTTGGGGGCGCCACATGAGCGTTTCAAAGACTTAGAATATTTTCTATACTTGTTCCAAGCCAAGTTCGTTTTGGTACGGATTCAGACGATAAACTGAGATGAACAACCCTTATATAGGGGATTATTTACGCGACAACGTTAAAATGTTTGTGCACAATACATTGTACAAAGGGCTGATCCCCCTGAGTACGAGATGTTGGTCCATAGTCTATATGACTGTTAAAGGTTACAGTAGAAATACTTGTTAACCTAGGACATAGTTCGAGGTCTTGTGACCCTCAGATATAATTTCTTAATCTTGAAATCTATTTTTCTTTGAATCGAGCATTCAAATGAGCTTTTAGACTTTAATCATTTATTGACCGAGATTCAGAAAATTAATATTCCTCCGTTGAAATCCTTTTCATTTAAATATTATTGTTATCGAACTTGTGAGCAATTGTTTGCTCACTCTTGCATTAATCATTACAGCTAAGCCAGAAAAGCAGGACGAACCGTCCACGAGTAAAGGCAAGGGCAAGATGCCAAAGTAGCAAGAGATTGCTATCCACTCGATGTTTATTCGTATCAAAGACTTGTTTAAATTATGTTTTATTCCGCACTTGATGTATTAAGGTTAAGTTAACCTGGGATTTGATTGTTTAATAGTTTGGTGATGTAACCCATTTTGGGTAGATGATTTCTTTAAGTTTATTTAATTGTTCTTATTATGGGTAGTTTAACGTGAATGTATGAGATAGTGAGCACCAAATTTGTGGGAATTAAGTACCTGGATTTGGGGGTGTCACAATCTGGGTACCGTTAGTATTGGAAATAAGAGAGGAGATTTTGAACGAAGCTCACAGTTTAAGATTTTCGATTCACCAGGTAGCACAAAAATGTACCAGGATCTTCGACAACATTTTTGGTGGCCAAACATGAAAAGAGAGGTTGTTGAGTGTGTTGCGAAGTGTCTCACTTGTCAGAGAATTAAAGCGGAGCATCAACGACCAAGTGGTTTGTTACAGCCCTTGGAGATACAAGAATGGAAGTGGGAGCATATCACGATGGACTTCGTGGTAGGGCTTCCAACTACTCAGAAGGGTTATGACGCAATATGGGTTATAGTTGACAAATTGACGAAATCAACACATTTCTTGTCTATCAAAATCAGATTCACTTTGGATCAGCTGGCAAAATTATACGTAAAGGAGATTATCTCAAGGCACAGTGTTCCATTGTCAATATTGTCAGACAGAGATCCACGTTTCACCTCAAAATTTTGGAGGAGTTTACAAGTTTGTTTGGGAACGCAGTTGAGAATGAGTACAACCTACCATCCTCAAACCGATGGCCAGAGCGAAAGAACAATTCAGACATTGGAGGATATGCTTCGGGCGTGCGTCATGGATTTTAAAGGCAACTGGGATGATCATTTACCTCTGGTCGAGTTTGCTTACAATAATAGTCATCACGCTAGTATCGGCATGCCGCCCTACGAAGCATTGTACGGAAGGAAATGCAGAACTCCATTATGCTGGGATGAGGTTGGTGAACGACGACTATTGGGACCCGAGCTGGTACAACAAACTGCTGAAATTGTCAAGGTGATAAGAGCCAGACTGATAGCCGCTCAAGACAGACAGAAGAAGTATGCTGATCAACACCGACAAAATCGCGAATTTGAAGTCGGGAGCTTTGTCTTCCTCAAAGTATCTCCCTGGAAGGGAAAAATCAGATTTGGTAAAAAGGGTAAACTCAGTCCGCGGTTTATTGGACCCTTCGAAGTGCTGAAACGAATAGGCGAGGTGGCTTATGAGGTAGCTTTACCTCCCGAGTTAGACCACATTCATAATGTATTCCACATATCGGTGCTACGACCGTATAAGTCTGATTATAAACATGTCATAGAATATGAACCGCTACAATTCGAGAAAGATTTGTCTTATGAAGAGGTTCTTGTACAGATAGTGGACAGGAAGGAGCAAGTACTTAGAAATAAAGTGATACCTTCTGTTAAGGTAATCTGGAGGAACCACAGTGCTGAAGAAGCAACGTGGGAACTCGAAGAGAAAATGATGCAAAATTTTCCTTAATTATTTGTTTAATCTTTATATTGCGATTCTAGGGACAAAATCTTTGTAAGGAGGGGAGAATGTAACGGACGATTTAATTGCGTTGTGATTCTAGGGACAGAATCCTTTTAAGGAGGGAAAGATGTAACGAATGCAATTTTTGTGATTGAATAAAAAAATTTATTGAGTTATATAAATATTTTTATTAATTTATTGAGCTAAATAAATAATTTATTAAGTTTTTGTGGAATGGGTATATGTTAAGTTTAATAATGTTAAATGTTACTTGAATGTGATTTGTTATGTTTATTCTAATTTAATTTAATAATTAAATTAGATGATGAAAATGTTTATTTGAATAAATAATTTATTTGAATAAGAGAATTTATTTGGTATTATTGTTATTTGTTAAATGAAATTATTAATTTAGTTAGTAAGGTTTAATTGAATTTATTTAATAATAAGTTCAATTAAATTAGAAGTGTGACATTTTAAACTATATGTTATAATGGTTTATTAAAATAAATGAGAAAGTGTTTAATTCAATTTTACCAAACAAGGCCCTATGACCTTTGTTTGGAAATAATGGGTTATTTTAATTAGTATTTGCCAAACAAGCCTTATGGATTTTGAAAGTTTATAACCGATGATTCAATTTAAGAAATATACGTTATTATTATATTAAGTATCAGTTTTTATTTTCATCAGTTTTATTTTTTAAACTACGTCAGTTGTAAAGAAAGAAAGAAAGAAAGAACATCAGAGTTTGAGAGAAAAGAGAGAGTAGAGCTTGAGAATTTGTGAGAAGAAGAGAGAAATTGTGAGAATAGTTTGGGTATTGGAGGAAGAAATTCAAATCAAAGGAGGTTAACTTTATTAATCAAAGCAAATAGAAGGTATAAACTCTTTACTGTACTTTATTTTTAGTTCTCTGTATATTATTTACTTGCTTAAAACATGAATTACTTGGTGTAATTGGTAGTAATCATGTGTTAGATGATTATATGATGATTAATAATCAATTTAGAGGTGCTAATCCATGAAAGCAAGTTTTAGAATAGTGTTTTTGGTGTTTACAGAGTTTTGTTCCATGTATGGTCTATATGTATGAAAATTTTTGTTTAATTTGATTATTAATCGGTTAATTGATGTTTGATTATGATTATATGATGAAAAACAAGAATAATGCAAGAAGAATGGTTTTAATTGGTTGAAAGATGAAGTTACAGAGTTTAATTTTATTGATATGGCTAAACTATGAATATTTTTCATAAACAGTGAAATTTTGGGTTTGTAATTGGTTGATTATGTGTTTTATAATGCTTAGATTGGTTAGAAACATGTTGGGTAATTATTTTCTAGCATGTTGGATGTCTGGGTATATTTAGTTTGTGTACTGGATGGTAGAATTCAGAAAATTTGGCCAAAATTGGCCTAAGTTTTCACTGGTTCGCGAGCTGGGGAAGTCGACTGCCGAGTCTCTCGCCCCGGCGAGAAAAATGTAAAGGAATCTTCGCCTCGGCGAAGTCTCGCCCTGGCGAGCTTTTTGTATAGTGAATTCTCGCCCCGACGAGAGTTTTGTTCAGGGAATTCCCGCCCCGGCGAGGAACAATAACTGAAATATTTTTATTTTTATTTTTATTATGATGTCGTGTGCATGATTAAAATTTAGATTAAAGTATTTAATGATAAATAAGATACTATAATGAGTGGTAAGCAAAATGAATATCAAATGACATTTGATCTATTAAGTGAAATAGGATAAGAATAAATCCTAAAGTGTGTATATTGTTCTATAGCTAATCACTGTTACTATTTTATAATCAAAATGTATAAGGTGATTAAGGAACGTGCATTGTTTAAATCTGTAATCTACGCACGAGGCAAGTTTCCTATCTCAAACTTGTTATTTCATTTAAAGCGAGTTTAATATCATTGAGCAAGAATATTTACCTTAGCTTATTGTCATTCAAGCAAGGTTGTTGTCATGATTAAATGCTAAAGCTTTATTCCAATTGTTTATTATTCGATCATTGATCGTTATTCAAACTTTGAACAGAATTTCTATTGTTCGACTTTATTGATGAATTAGACTAGCAAACCCTTATTGATTCAGCTAGTCCTTAGTTGATGAGCGATTTCAAAGACTTAGAATATTTTCTATTCTTGTTCCAAGCCAAGTTTCTTTTGGTACGGATTCAGACGATAAAGTGAGATGAACAACCCTAATATAGGGGATTACTTACGCGACAGCGTTAAAATGTTTGTGCACAATACATTGTACAAAGGGCTGATCCCCCTGAGTACGAGATGTTGGTCCATAGTCTATATAACTGTTAAAGGTTACATTAGAAATACTTGTTAACCTAGGACATAGTTCGAGGTCTTGTGACCCTCAGATATAATTTCTAAATCTTGAAATCTATTTTTCCTTGAATCAAATATTCTAACGAGCTTTTAGACTTTGATCATTTATTGACTGAGATTCAGAAAATTATTATCCCTCAGTTGAAATCCATTTCATTAAAATATTATTGTTATCGTACTTGTGAGCAATTGTTTGCTCACTCTTGCACTAATCATTGCAGCTAAGCCAGAAAAGCAGGACGAGCCGTCCACGAGTAAAGGCAAGGGCAAGATGCCAAAGTAGCAAGAGATTTATTATCCAGTTGATGTTTATTTGTATCAAAGACTTGTTTAAAATTATTTTTATTCCGCAGTGATGTATTAAGGTTAAGATAACCTGAGATTTGATTGTTTAATAGTTTGGTGATGTAACCCATTTTGGGAAGATGTTTCTTTAAGTTTATTTAATTGTTCTTAATTATGGGTAGATAGATGTGAATGAATGAGATAGTGAACACCAAATATGTGGGAATTAAGTACCTGTATTTGGGGGCGTCACAGAAATAATGACTTTTAGCGTTGGAAGCATTACACGTTACATACATGCATGAACGACGCCCCATGTATGCTTCTTAATGCACAATTGTCCTAAAAATGGCCAATTAAGAAATTGATCAAGGCATTAACTTTTAGTTCTAAATAATGGAAGTTGTAGGTCTACTTCTTAGCTTTCCGGATCATCTTGAATCATCCAATCTGGCAGTCGGCGAGGCCTCCGTGAGAATCATGGAGGCTGCGCCAACAGCTTAGCAAGGCCTCCGTGAAAATTGCGGAGGCTGCGCCAGCCTCTAGGGAGCTCAGCGAGGCCTCCGTGCAAATCACGGAGCTGCGCCCATTCATTCTGAATGCAATTTTATGTGCCTGCATGCCTAAAATCTGAGTGCTAGGTTAGGTTTTGTTGTTTCTTGAATATCAATAACCCTCATGAGGCTTCCAATGAAGGATCTAGAGAGTGGGAGGCTACCATAAACATTAACTAACCACCACCTTGTCCCAAAACTAAGATTCGTGTTCTTGACATGCTTGGATTCAAATCATCATAACTCCCTCATCCGTGAACGAAATGAGGTGATTTCAAAGCCTATGGCTTTGGAACTCAGTATACTACAACTATACATAAGAATTAGAATTTAACAAACAACATAACAATACCAAAAATCGACACTACGAACACCATTCACCTATTCATTAATTAATCAACACCTAGTTCTCATGTTCTTAGAGAAATCCTTCTTTTAGGCATTAAATCAAATGGTTGGTGGGCATGGCTTACAAACTCATATTGGAGTAGAGTTTAGTTATGTTCTAGCCCAGATTTCAAAATGAAATCATTACCCACAATCTCAGAACACATAATGGACATACACAAACAAGCATACAACCAACCATGAACTAAATTTTCATCAAACCATAAGAATTGTCCAAATCAGTCCATATATGTCCAACAGTCCATTCTTGCTCTTTATGCACAGGCTTTGATTATCAATTATTGTTCCACTTTCATTGATTATTAATAAGGCTTTTAAAGAGTTAACAACATTCATATATATTCATGAACCAATCAAAGCAATTTCAGCAACATATACTCCCACAAAGCAACCAATATCAAACTGAAAACTTGAAACAACAATGGAAATAAGCTAGGTTCCATAACACTAACCTCTTGAAGCAACTTCTAGGATGAAAATGGGATTGATTACAGCTACAAGTTCCTCTCTTCTCCTCCTTCAATTCACTCGTACCCACTCAATTCTTACACTCAGTCAATATTCAGCTTTCTCTTAGCAACAATGGAAAGGAATGGATGAATGGCAAGGGAGGAGCATTTAAAGAAGGATGATCAGAGCTTCATGGATGGATTGAGGGGTTGAGCATGCCTTCATTGCAGCTCCCCATTACTGGGAGAGTGAGCTTGCTCATTTCCATGCTCGGGTAATCCTCCTCCCTTCCCCCCAATTGTTCCATGCTCTCTTTTCCTCTACTAAATGTAGAATGGCTTCTCCCCATAAATTCTTATTCCTTTTGCTCCTTTTCTTCTCATCCGTATACTCCTTCCTCCTCCAAATGTTCAGCTGATGGTTATTACCCGTTTCCCTTGTAGACACCCAAATTTTGCACTTCGTATACTAACCCTGGCAGGAGGGCAAAATCGTCAATTAACCCAGCCTACGAGACAAAGGTGGACATAAGTGCGAACACTCAAAGCCACCTGCGATCAAAGCCGACACGACAACGAGCATTCCTGAATGATATGGCACATTTCCCAGCGGTTCTCGGACTGCAAAATACAGGTCTTTCAGCGAAAATCAGCGATACGACACGAGAATCAGGGTGCGGCTCGAAAATCGAGAAAATCAGCCCACCCAGCCGCGGATTGATATGCGGCCAAACGATTAAAATAATTGAGTGCACGGCAGACGGCTGAAGTGCGCGGCGGGCGCGGAGAAACCGAGGCCAGCCGCAGATCAATCTGCGGCTGCCTCTAGATGGCTTTATCAGTCCAGTTCTTCATCCAGCAGAGGGACAGTAGCATTTTGGGAAGAAAAAGAAGGGAAAAACAGCAGCAAAAGAGCTCGGGAAAGGAGAGAAAAGAGGGAAAAAAGAGAGGAATTAAACTCTTTTGATTAGATTGTATAACATACAACTCCTACACTATTCAATATATGAATTTTATACGCATCGTGGTGTCATTTGCAAGGTGAAAAAACCTTCTTTTATAGCATTTTTGTTATATCATTTTGTTAATCTTCTTGTCAATTGGGTTATGTGAAATGTAGTTTTTCTTGTATATTGTTGTGGATCCATGGATTGAGGACTATTAGTGAGGGTTCCAATTGGAACGAAATTCTTCCTAATGGCCCGATGATATCCATTTGATGATTTTTTAGCTCGTTATAGTGATGTAGCAATTTTGGATGTGAGCCTAGGAACGCAACCCCGTGGTCCAAATCCGATGATGGACATTTTTGGATGTATGTAATAGGACCGATGTACCCTTTATTGTAAATATGTAATTGTCGGGCCTTAAAACGATATCAAGTCAAAAATCGGGATTAAGGCCCCGTAATAGTGAAATATGTGATTGTGGGCGTTGGGGTTATTCGGATGGCTTACATGCCCATGAATAGCCCCCACGCATTTTAATGCTTGATTTGATTTATGACACGAAATCGATTTCAAAGCTAAATGATAAGATTTTCATAAAATCAATCAAACTAGGCTATTAGCACCACGAGGCTAAAATTTGGAAATGCTAATGAATGTCGATTCCTATTTAACGAGAAAGCTAAAGAAAAAATCGTTTTCAAACATCACAAAAATGATTTTATAAAAATAAGTAACGTTTTGTTAAATCTTTGTGCATAGGGTTAAAGAGATCCTAGAAGTTGCCCACCGTGCTATTTACGAAAGCAACGTATAGATCTCGATTCCTATTTTGACGAAGGTTTAGAAAACTCTTGTTTTTGCCAAAACGACACCTAATGAAAATCTCATAAGTTTTTGACAATTAAAATCAAACCTTTCTCATAAAGCTTTCTCGTTAAGCCAAATGACATTCTAAAGCATTCTCAAAAGAAAGCACGACTTTTCATCAAAACCCAAATGGTTTCTTCATGCAAACTCACCACGACATTCACATAGGCACACACACACACACACGCGCACATACACACACATTCAAGAATTAAAGGATAGGAAAAGCATCAAGATTGCGGTAACCGTGTTTCACGGAAGTCGGGGGGTGCCTAACACCTTCCCCTCGCTTAAGCAAGCCCCCGAACTCTATGAATCTCGGTTCGCAGACCAATTAATTCAGAGTCACACATGAGCCAGCGATTTACGAAAAATGAAACTCGGATGAGTTGGTACATCCATTTCAAATATACCAACTGGCGACTCTGGTCAATTGGCTCATCATAAAAAACGATCTTTCAAAACCCCGTCGACATTTATGCCGACCTTTTCCCCAAAATAACCAAACCAAAAGGCTAAAATTGGAAAGGGCATAACTGGCATAGGATAGCGATTCCTCCCGGCGTCGACAGCTGGCGACTCTGCTGGGGAACATTAGAGGGCTTAAGCCGCGTTCAAGTCTTGATGCTGTCCTATCCTTTAAAATTCATGAATGTGTGTGTGCGTGCGATATTTTGACCTGTTGTTGTGTGAATATGTTTTACCAATGAATGAATGGTTGAATGGAATGACTTTACTTTAAAAAAGCAATCATTGTATGCGGTGAGGACGATGAATGTGAATGTATGTTGAGAGAGTACCTCCTCTTGAGGCGAACCAGTCGGTTGCTTATTACTGGACTCGAAGGGGCTGCTCCCCGGAGATGGCTCAGGAAACGCACCACCCAAATCCGCTCCAATCGAAAGGATTCAGACGAGTAGATTGCAAAGATTTGGGGACCTTCATGCCGAAAAGCCCGCGAGAGTAACCCTAGGGTAGGTCAGCCTCTGATAAACCTAACGAAAGGGAAACTTCTTCATGCCCTTTTATCGTTCAATCAAATAAATAAATGTCATGTAAATGGCATACAACTGTCATACCGTCATCATCATAATAAATATGTCCTGTATCATGTGATTGCATCACCTGCACATATAAAGAGAATACTGACATGGTTTTTGCAGGAGGGCAATCCGTGCCACGTACCAAGGTTTTCTAAAACTTCTAAATACTATCCTGTCATCAAACAGTGACCTTGTTTAGCAGGATAGAATTAGAGGACCGTGAAAGCGTGGCATAGCGATCACAAAGAACCCGGATTAGGGGCATATTTCGACCACCAAAAAAAAAAATATAGCCGAGTTGTTGAACCTGTATGGAGATATGTTCGCTTGGTCCCATGGCGACGTGATTGGATTGTCCACAGACATTATAGGACATCGACTGCCCATCAAGGAGGGTTCCGACCAATTAAGCAAAAGTCGAGAACGTTGAAGCCTGAATGGAGGTTGAAAGTAAAGGACGAGATTATCAAGCGGTTTAAATCAGGAATCATCACGGTGTCTATTTACCCTGAATGGCTTTCCGACAGAATCCCAGTACCACAGCCTGGAGGAGAAGTAAGGGGCCGCATCGACTATAGAAATCTGAACGATGCCCTCAAGGAGGAGATATATGGCAAATTCAAGATCAAACATTTTGATTCAGTCATTTACCGGCCCAAAATGAATGGGACAGTGGGGGCTGCAAATAAAACACAAAGACGATCATGGGAAGAATATCCGCCAATCATCGGGGATGGCCGGATTTATTGTCGCTCACCCTGTTTGCCTATCGAACCTCAGTTCGCACATTTGCAAGGGCAGCCCCTTACGCATCTCCCGGGCATACGACAAGAGGGTACGATCCCAGAAATTCAAAATAAACGATTTAGTCCTCAAAAGGATCGCTCCCTGCCAAGACGAAGCTATGGGGAATTTCGCTCTAAATTAAAAGGAGCCGTCACGATAAAAAAATTCTCTCTGGGGGAGCCCTCATCTTACAAGGAATGGACGGAAAGGCATTCCCCAGCCCGTTAATTCTGACTCCGTGAAATAACTCTGTGAAAAAAAAAATCAAAAAATCAAAAAAAATCAAAAAAATCAAGAATCCCCCAAACCTTTCAACAAGTCAAAGGACCGGATCTTTTGTCAGCCCAGCGAGATACCGATGCAACCAGTACGAGGGAGATCACAAGAAAAGCAACTTAACACTGGGGCATTTGTCAACTACCCAGGAAATGATGACGTGCAAATTGGCACCCATTCAACAATCCCATCAACATGCACCATCAAATGCTACCTCATGTCAATTCAATCTTCAACGGTACGATCATCTGGCATTTGTCAAGCATAGTTTTCCCGGGATACGATTACCCGCGTGAAAGGGGATTTTATTTGACTTGATAGGAATCGGATTAATTCTGACAAGCAACCGTGGAGCACGATCGTGAGTATGATTAGACAAAGAAGGCTATTCAACCTTGTGATCGGGTACAAAGCCTTAATTCAAAGCAACGTTTGCGACAGAATCAACCTCATGTGCCAGTCTTCACTTTGCATTGCACAAACTTTCAGTTGTGGGGTATAAAATTATGACGACGTTGATGGCAATTAACACGTAGTCAGACAGTCAATAATTATCGAGCTAATATCAAGAAGTCAGACGATAAATGATCATCAAGCTAATGTCTCGAATCGTGGCCTGGGTTATTCGAGTAATTAAGCCCGAGGGGTGTCTCTACACCTGGTGCCCTAAAGCCATCTGGTTTGGGAGTCGCTGGCCCAACACTCGTTACATGGGTAACTCAGAGCCTAAGAAAACGAGCATTACAGTAGAGGAGGCCCGAACAGATTCGAATCGTGGCATGGGCTACTCGAGTAATTAAGCCTAAGGGGTGTCTCTGCATCTGGTGCCCTAAAGCCGTCTGGTTTGGGAGTCACCGGCCTAACACTCGCTACATAGGTAACTCAAGCCTAAGAAAACGAATCTTACGCAAGGTCAAACAAAGAATGAATGGTGCAGACCACCAGCTTGTCTCGAACCGTGGCCTTTGTTACTCGAGTAAATAAATTCGAAGGGGTGCCTGTACACCTAATGCCCCAAAACCGTCTGGTTTGGGAGTCATTGGTCCAAAACTCGTTAAATGGGTAACTTTGAATAGCATAAGAAAACGAGACAAGTGAAGTGGGCTGATAAAGAGAAAAGATAATATGAAAAAACTCTCGGCCTTAAACAAAAGGTCATGAAAGAGAAACCCCTACTGAATGCTGCATCGCACAGTGCACTTGTCATATGACATCAATCCTACTAAGAACGTTGTCAAGAATGGAGACAGAATATCTTTGACGAGGGCAGGTAGTTCTTTTGAGTTCGACCGTACTCACGTACAATGACCATGAATGCTTGAAGGTATTCTTACGATTTCATAAATCGTTAAATAGAAAATCATCAACTCACGAAGGATCGAAAATAACTTCCAATCTAGTACATTCACGGTTCACAACTTGCTAGATTGTGCGATCAACAGATATTCAATTTCATGTGCTTTAACTGTATTTTTGTCGAGATTATAATATCTTTGTGTTAAACTAACCCTAACGGCCCGAGCTTTCAAGTTTTGGCATTTGTTAGTCATCTGATATGCAGGATCTTGCAGAGCTGTGAATAACTCAACACGGTCAACATCGCGAGTTTTCGATAGAAATTCTTGGTAGCGACACGCGCCAAGGCAGGGGTAGTTAAGAATCGTGAAATGGAAGGAAGCTGAGGCTGCACAGAACCTCCCATCATTGGACCTCTCCCCAATCCTGACTATCACTGCCTCGACATCCAAATGATCCACGTGCATGAGCATATACAAGGATGATATAATGCGGGACAACAACATATCGGCCGTCAGAAATGATCAAAAGGCCAAGGAGCCCAACATAGCTGTCGGTCATCACAGAGAGCGAAACAGACTGCCTCAACTCGATGAAATGAAGACGACCAAGAACAGGCAGAGTACCAAACCAATGTTGAAGTCTAGAAACTACACTGCACGACGAGGCGTGATCCAATCAAATGTTGGCAAACGACGACGACTGTCGAATCGTATCATTTGACTGAACAGGGGTCATTTCTATCTAAAACATATGTTGTGCACATGCATCTGTCCATAACATATCTGCCAGATCATGCATAACATCTTTTTCATGCATACAGGTACGATCAAAATGAAAATCTTCAGGAAAGTACAAGCACGTCGCTTTCAACCTCACGAATGATCAGACTATGATAGCTTTTGCGGCATGGTACGTGGACGATGTTGGCAGGAGATCCAGGACATGAAGCCGATCACACATCCCATTTCAAAAAAATCACTCAAATCCAATCAATGACCCCTGGGAAGGGCTGATATCCAACCAATCAATGACCCTTGGGAAGGGCTGATATCCAACCAATCAATGACCCCTGGGAAGGGCTGGTATCCAAACAAGAAGTAAACCTGGGAAGGCATCCAAGCAAACCACAATAAGGTGGTAAGTAAACCTGGGAAGGCATCCAAGCAAACCACAACAAGGTGGTGAGCAAACCTGGGAAGGCATCCAAGCAAACCACAACAAGGTGGTAAGCAAACCTGGGAAGGCATCCAAGCAAACCACAACAAGATGGTGAGCACCCTGGGAAGGGCTGAGATCCAAACAACTAACACCCTGGGAAGGGCTGAGATCCAAATACTAACACCCTGGGAAGGGCTGAGATCCAAACAACTAACACCCTGGGTAGGGCTGAGATCCAAACAACTAACCACCCTGGGAAGGGCTGAGATCCAAGACAATCGACCGGCGACGATACCCGGCGGTTACGAGATGGGTGACCGGCGATGATACCCGGCCCCGACAAGACAATCGACCGACGACGATACCCGGTGGTTATGAGATGGGTGACCGGCGACGATACCCGGCCCCGACAAGACAATCGACCGGCGACGATACCCGGCGGTTACGAGATGGCTGACCGGCGACGATACCCGGCCCCGATAAGACAATCGACCGGCGACGATACCCGGCAGTTATGAGATGGGTGACCGGCGACGATACCCGGCCCCGACAAGACAATCGACCGGCGACGATACCCGGCGGTTACGAGATGGGTGATCGGCGACGATACCCGGCCCCGACAAGACAATCGACCGGCGACGATACCCGGCGGTTACGAGATGGGTGACCGGCGACGATACCCGGCCCCGACAAGACAACCAACCGGCGACGATACCCGGTGGTTACGAGATGGGTGACCGGCGACGATACCAGGCCCCGACAAGACAACCGACCGGCGACGATACCCGGCGGTTACGAGATGGGTGACCGGCGACGATACCCGGCCCCGACAAGATAATCGACCGGCGACGATACCCGGCGGTTACGAGATGGGTGACCGGCGACGATACCCAGCCCCGACAAGACAATCGACCGGCGACGATACCCGGCGGTTACGAGATGGGTGACCGACGACGATATCCGGCCCCGACAAGACAACCAACCGGCGACGATACCCGGCGGTTACGAGATGGGTGACCGGCGACGAGACCCGGCCCCGACAAGATGATCGACCAGATACGAGACCCGGCGATTACGAGACGGTCGATTAGAAGACGAAACCCGACAACTAACAAATGCGGTCAGGGATTGATGTATTAACACCTTTATAAATGTTTTGCATGCTTTATATCTGGCGTCGCATCGTAAGTTGTATGTGTTGCATCATCTATGTATTGTCATTCTTGTGCACTGTCATTCATGCATCGGGTGTCTATTTCTTTATCTTGTTCATTTCATTTAACATTTCATAAACATGATAAAGAGGGGCAGCTGTAGACACCCAAATTTTGCGTTTCCTAGACTAACCTTGACAGGAGGGAAAAATCGTCAATTAAACCCAGCCTACGAGACGGAAGGTGGACATAAGTGCGAACACTCAAAGCCACCACGACGACTTGCGATCAAGGCTGACACGACAACGGGCGAAGCAAGCACCCATGAATGATGTGGCACTTTTCCCAGTGGTTCCCGGACTGCAAAATGCAAGCCTTTCAGCGAAAACCAACGGTACGACACGAGAATCGAAGTGAAGTATGGAAAACGAGAAAATCAGCACAGCCAACAGCACGGGACTCGAGCGGGGGAAAACCAAGGCCAGCTGCAGATCAATCTGCTGCTGCCTAGGGCAACCCCTTATCAGGTCAGTTTTCATCTAGAAACAGAAGGAGGAGAGGAGGCGGCAGCAGCTCGAAAAAAGAAGAAGAAAACAGCAGAAAAGAAGAGGAAATCAAGAGAGAAAAGAGAGAAAATAGTGAGGAATTGTATCCATTTTGTGAGATTATATATCATATATTATCTACTCTACTCAATATACAAGTTCATACATATTGTGAGGATCATTTTCAAGGTGAAAAACCCTTTGTTATAGCATTATGTTATACCATTTTTGTTAAGCTTTTTGTCATCCGAATTACCTTAAATGTAATTTTTTCTTACATGTTATTGTGGAGCCATGGATTAGGGACTATTAGTGAGGGTCTCATTGGAACGAAATTCCCCCTAATAGCCCGATGATATCCGTTTGATGTAATCTTTAGCTCATTATAATGATGTATCGTGCATAGATTGCTATTTTAGGATATTGTGGGTGTGTGCAATTTTGGATGTGAGCCTAGGAACGCGACCCCGTGGTCCAAATCCGATGATGGACATCTTTTGATACATGTAGTAGGAACGATGTAGTCTTCATTGTAAGTATGTAATCGTCGGGCCTTAAAACGACGCCAAGGCGAGAATCGAGTTTAAGGCCCCATCATAGTGAAAGTATGCGATTGTGGGCGTTCGGGGTTATTTTGATGGCTTACATGCCCATGAGTAGCCCCAACGCATTTTAATGCTTGATTTGATTTATGACATGAAATTGATTTCAAAGCTAAACGATAAGATTTTCATAAAATCAATCAAACTAGGTTATTAGCATCACGAGGCTAAAATTTGGAAATGCTAATGAATGTTGATTCCTATTTAACGAGAAGGCTAAAGACAAAAAATCGTTTTCAAACGTCACAAAAAATGATTTTATAAAAATAAGTAACGTTTTATTAAATCTTTGTGCATAGGGTTAAAGAGATCCTAGAAGTTGCCCATCATGCTATTTACGAAAGCAACGTATAGATCTCGATTCCTATTTTGACGAAGGTTTAGAAAACTCTTGTTTTTGCCAAAACGATACCTAATGAAAATGTCATAAGTTTTTGACAATTAAAATCAAACCTTTCTCATAAAGCTTTCTCATTAAGCCAAATGACATTCTAAAGTATTCTCAAAAGAAAGCACGACTTTTCATCAAAACCCAGATGGTTTCTTCATGCAAAACTCACCACGACATTCACATAGGCACACACACACACACACGCGCACATACACACACACATTCAAGAATTAAAGGATAGGAAAAGCATCAAGATTGCGGTAACCGTGTTTCACGAAAGTCGGGGGGTGCCTAACACCTTCCCCTCGCTTAAGCAAGCCCCCGAACTCTATGAATGTCGGTTCGCAGACCAATTAATTCGGAGTCACATATGAGCCAGCGATTTATAAAAAAACGAAAACTCGGATGAGTTGGTACATCCATTTCAAGTATACCAACTGGCGACTCTGGTTAATTGGCTCATCATAAAAAATGATCTTTCAAAACCCCGTCGACATTAGTGCCGATCTTTTCCGAAACATCATTCAATCAAAAGGCAAAAATAGGAAAAGAAAAAACCGGCGTCGACAGCAGTCAAGGGGAAGTACATAGGAGGGAGATAGAATTTACATTAAGAAAAATTAGAGAAAACGAGGTACGCAGACCCCATTTATAAAAACCCATACATTCAAGCATCCACTAAAATAAATCCAATCACACATTGGTCAACAGTCCATAATCAATCCCTATTTATTATCATACATATCTCTATATGTATCAATAAATAACATTCATCCCATGAATAATAAAACCATTCCATATATTCATTGATATCAATTAATGGGCAAACGTTTTACTAATATTTAGTTTTGAAACAAAATAAACTCTTTTATTTTAATCAAAAACCAAATCCAAATTAAACTCCTTTAATTTTAGCAATCTGAAATCCTATTCCAGATAAAATAAACTCTTTTATTTTAAACTTTTATTAATTAAATAAACCATTTATTTTAATTGAGAAAAACAAAAAAATTTCAAAGTCTGGACACCGGCGCGGCCGCGCTCCAATTTGAACTAGGAGCGGCGCGGCCGCGCTGCACCCCCAGAAACGTTTTCTGGGTTAGGGCGCGGCCGCGCTCCAGAATGAACTGGAAGCGGCGCGGCCGCGTCGCGACGCAGATTCAGAAAAAATTTTCTTCAGCCCAAAATCCGATCATATCGCATATCAATTCATACATGGAATCATCAAGATCGATAATTAGCACATGATTAGGCTCTGATACCACTGTTAGGTTTGTATATAACGCGAGCATGCAATCAAATTACATAAATAGAGCGGAAGTGCGATAAAACGGATTTTAAAATTTTATACAAACCATCACCATGATCGATCAATGTGCTCAATTAACGATATAAACGAAAGAGAAAGAGAATAAGAAATTATACCCTCGTAGAACAAAGCTTTCTCGGGTACAAGTTCAACTCCTAGTCCTTCGTGTTCTCCTCGAATGCTACGGTGTGATTCCTTCCTTTGATCAACGTCAGCCACCCAAGTGTTTGGCCTCTAGAGGTGATCCACCAAGGAAGAACAAGTATTCAAGAAGTTGGGTGTTTGGCAAAACCCTAGTTTCTATCTCTATAGAAATTGCAAGTACTCTCCACAATCTAATGCAAGAGTGTGTAACCCTAATCTATGATAAGACCCTTCTTATTTATAGATGTAGGAATAACCCTTCCCTAAACAATTTAGGATTAGGGTTTGTATTATAATTAAACTCCTTTAATTAATAATGCTCCTAATCCAATTAGGAATCCATGGGAGAGTACTTATATTAATTAATTCACAATCACTATTAGAAATTAAATAATAGTAAAAGTAATAATAATAATAAGACTCCTCTTATTAATTTATATTTATTATTTCTAAAATATTAAATAATAAATATTAAGCTATTTAATTTATTCTATCCCTATAGAGTAAATTAAATACACTTAACTTATTATTACAATTATGCCATTTACTTCTTAAATAAATATTTTTTCCTTTTGCGGTGTGGCCCTTTAGGTTCTCCATATTAAACAGGTTGTGAATAAATCAATTAGAACAATTCTAATCTTATTTAAATAAATAAATTAAACTATTTAATTCATTTAAATAAATAATATTTATTCTACAATAAGGGTAAGCCCCCTTAGCGATCGACGACTTTCCCGATAATATAGATTTCAACATTAATCACAAAAGAACCGTACAATTCAATCCTTCTACCATACAATGTCCCAATTAAATATAAGACATGGATTTACTGTCAAGTCTTATTTTATTTAATTATATGTATTTCGATTCTCAAATGCACAACTCTGATTAATGCAAATTAGAAACTCCTTTCTAATTTCATTCTGCCTTGGCCAAGGACTACTGAGTTGTCATTAATCGAATCACATAGGACATTCACATCTTTTACTAGACGTGGTAGATTCTTTGTTGATCATTCACCTATCTCCATGTACAACTTATTATACCCAATCATACCCTTTGATATACCCTAAAGGTCTTAAGGGATATGTCAAAGTATAACTCATCATACACAAGATACTATGATGATCTCAAGTCCAAGGATCACTTGTACTACTATCACTAGAGGAATTCCTATTGACAGGCGAGTAAAACTCCATTAGGTATTCCTTAGCGAGTCACGTTCAGTGAACTTATTCTCCAATAAGCACCTACATACTTGCTTTAGTTCTCCACACAAATGATTATGAGATCAATCATCCTCTTCCTAAGAGCAAGCAACGTATGTACTAATCTATCCAGATTCACTAATCCCCAATTTAGTAATCCAACGATTAGGAATAATTTTAGTTTGTGAGCTATCTTGAATTTATATCTCATTAGCATGATCACCATCATGATTCTAAAAGCATTGCTCAAAACTATGGGTTTATCACATTTAATATATAACAGCACTATGTAGATAATATAAAATGCCTTTTAAGAAAGTCAATTCTTTTATTAATAAATGAATAAGATTACAAAGTATATGCTACATCATATCAAATATGATTGGCGTGTGTGCATACTACTTTCGTTATATGCCTGGCATATTTTTATAAATGCTGGTTACCCCATTTTTAACATCAAAAGAGGGGTCTACTAAAAGATATACTCCCTTATACACATAAGTTGGGGATACATCCTAATTACATACTACCTTTCACTACCTGAGTTTTACATCATACATAACCCTAATAAACAAAAGGGGTACTAATGCATCTATATACATAACAACTATACCAACACATCACTGACTATCTGGCTGAGCCACCTTAACATGGACATGCTCCTGCTTCTGCTCCTGAAGTGCATCTTCATCCACTCGGCATCGAACAGAACGGCTCGACTCACCGACCTCAAAATGCTACCTCCTATCTCCAATACTGGGACTCGCATATGCTGCATCTAATGCCCGCCCCAAGGACTCGATCCTGACCTCTTTGGCTTCTAATTCCTTCTTTAGCTGGTCAACTTTCCTAGCTACGTCAACCCACGCATCCTCCACCCTTATCTTATCGGTTATCTCTAAATCAAACTCAAACCTCAGAGCTTGATTCTCTACTTGCACTATTTCTAGTTGTAACTCTGCTAGCTCCAGCCTTCCACTCAACTCAACCGACTGCCCCTGAGCCTGATGAGCTGCATCTCTATACTGTTGCTCCATATGCTGATGGGTCTGGTTTTCTTCCTCCAATTGGGCAATTCTCTCTTCTAACTCATGGTTCCTGGCTATTAGGTCGCCGATCAATTCATCCTTGGGGGTATCTAGCATCACTTCCTGCTCTACCGCTTCTTCCACCGGATCTACCTGTTCTTGGTCTACGGTATGTGTAATGCCCAGGAATTTTTAAAATCCTATACAATTTATTTTAACGTATGAAATTCGTTTTATTTAATTTAACGAATTTAATTGGATCTATGTGGGTATTAATATTTAATTATATAAATACGTGGTCCAATAATTTTCGGTGCATTGAAGGGATTCACTGATAGTTAAATAAATTAGTGGGTTAACCCTAAGAATTTAATTGCAAGAAAATTTGGGAAGTTAATAAATAATTTTATCATTATCGGATTAAACAATTCGAATAAAGAATTTTGGTTAAAATAAATATTTTAAATAATTAATTAATTAGTTTGGTTATTTAAATTAGAATATTAGAATTTCTTAGTGGTTAATTTAATTTGGGAAAATTTTCTTGGCCCATTGCTTTTATATAGTTCTAATTTGAGTCCAAATCTTCTTTTCAATTTAATTCTTATTGGGCCGCCTCCTTAATTTAAACCAACCGGCCCAACCATATTTGGGTTGAGCCCAAAATCATTCCAGCCGAGCCAAACCCGTTTCTTTTCTTATAGCCGACTTGTATCCGTTTGGACAACCGGTATGAAATTTGGGGAAACCAAATTCAATCGGTAGAGTTATTTGAGAGAGAACCAAATCTCTCATCTCAGATAATCCCTAACCCCTCAATCAGTCAAAACCAAAACTTCCAATCAGACGCAATGGAAGAGGGTGAGGGTGTCAATCGTCGGCAATAGACGGGGAAACGGGGCAGTGACCGGTAGCTATACGAGAATCGAGGCGGGTGAACGAGTGGCTAGCGACCAGACCAAAGGATTTGCAAGCGCGGCGATTTGACCGGTGGAAGGTACGATGCTCGAGGTCCTGCCGGCGAAATCGCAGCTGGGTTGATGTGAAACGGTCGATAGCCAGTTTCTCCTCAAACCTTCAGGTATTGTCCGAAGCAATTAGGGTATTAACCACAAATTGGGCAAACACTGCCCTATAAATTGAGACCCCAACCTAGAAGCTGCCGATTCTTACTTTGTTCTTGTGAGTCCCAAATTAGGAGTAAAGTATATACAAACTTAGGGAGAATTAGGGTTCCAAATTAGAGCAAGAAACGGTCACTGTGAGAAGAGAGAACAGAGAATTGAGTTCGAATTCCCGCTAGATTCGTCGATTATTTTGGGAGAAGAAGGCGACAAGCAAATCGGTCGGCAGGAAGGTATATGAGATGTAATGATTTAGTTAGTTCATTTTCCTTCTTCTGTGATTTGGATTGTATGGTTCCCCTGTTTGGGACTGTACTATTTTGGGATTTAAACATACAATAATATTGTGTTGTGTTGATCTTGTACCACTGTGATAGTTCTTAATTGGCTTTGAATAAATTCCCCTCTTTCATAATCAAATTGGTACTGTCAATTGTGGGTTTGTTTTGATCCGGAGAAAACTGGTATTATGTTGTTCTTGTTTAGGTTTACAAGACTGTATTATATTTTGTTGGTTCATTGTGAATAAGAATCTGGTATTGGATTTCTTTCGTTTGTGGTTTGGTTTTGACTTGAGAAATTTGTATTGGGTTGATTATTTTTTTTTTTTTTTTCGTTTTGAAACTCTGTATTTCGAAGGACTTCAGGTCCTGGCAACTTGGTTTGAACTAAACATTGGCCACTGTCGAATGTTGGGATTGCCCACCATGTGTTTGTCAAAATGTCTTTGAGAACCAACTTGTTAGTGTTGGCCATTCTGTTGATTCAGTAACCAGCTAAACTCAGGTTTCATTAGGTCTATAAATTAGTGAAATATTGCTGGCTGGGAAATCGGTTGATAAATGATAAGTTATTAATAATGATTTATCCATAAATGATAAACAAAATAATAAGTTCTAAATTATTATTTAGTTAATATTAAATAATAATAAGGATTAATGAGATAATTCCTACTCTTTACCAATACCCAATAAATAAAGACTATAAATATTTAACTATTATTTAATTAATATTAAATAATAATTAATAAAGTTAATAAAATAATTATTTATTATTTATCAATGAATAATAAATAAAGATAATAAATATTCAATTATTATCTAATTAATAATTAATAATTCAATTCTTTATTGTTTATTCTTAAATAAACCTAGTAATGTAATTATTTATCCTTAAATAATAAATAAGGATACTAAATGTTAATTATTATTTAATGAATAATAATTAAATAAAATCCATAAAGTAATTATTTATTATTATTTAATTATTAATAAATATTAATTAAGCATGAATAAGTTAACAAAATAATTATTTATTATTTAATAAATAAAGATAATAAATACTTAATTATTATTTAATTAAATAATAATTAAGTATAAGTAAAGTTAATAAATAATTATTTATTATTTATCAATAAATAATAAATAAAGATAATAAATATTTAATTGTTAATTAAGTATGAATATAGTTAATAAAATGATTATTTATTATTTAACCTTAAATAATAAATAAAGATAGTAAATATTTAATTATTATTTAATATTAAATGATAATTAAGTATGAGTGAGGTTAACAAATAATTATTTATTATTTATCGATAAATAATAAATAAAGGTAATAAATATTTAATGATTATTTGATAATTAAGTATAAGTAAAGTTAATAAATAGTTACTTATTATTTATCAATAAATAATAAATAAGATAATAAATATTTAATTGTTATCCAAATAATAATTGATAATAATTAAGTATGACTAAAGGTAATGAAATAATTATTATCGTAATAAATAAAGGTTGTTAAACCATGTTCAGGGACAGATAAGGGTAATAAATCCGGGAAACCAAAGAATAAGTAATCATGATTAGCTACCACCAATTTAATAGCTAAAGATTATTAATTTCTATTTATCTAATGTTAAATAGTAATTAAATGTAGCTGGTGAAGTGCTACCTGTTAGATAAATGGTATAGTGAGGTGTGCCAATATATAGCAATGCCACATTAATTGATAAGTCGACTTTATCCAATGATAGGTCACTCAAGATCAATTAATTAAAGCTAGGATTTAATTGTAGCTGAGCAAACAGGCAAGTCCCCTAACTTCATTCTTTCAGTATATTGAATGCAAGTTCTTCCTTACTCAACTTTTACATTGAGTAAATTCCTAAACCTTATGCACTGTTTTAATTCGTGCAAACAGGTATATATATATTGTTGCAAGTTATTCTTTAAGCTTGAGTTTTTATCTCCAAGCATGCCTTAAGTGGTCTAATTACTTTCAAGATTATTCCACATCTGTATATTTATTGACATTCGCACTCGTGCATTTGAAATTCGTATATTTAAATTCAGGAATTTATAAACCATTCATGGTTAAGTCTGAACCCTTGTTCGGTCAGACAAATATGTGAGAATTTATAAAAGCTATCTGAACCAATCAATGGTAAGGATTCTTAGACTGTATGAACACCCCTTTATTTACAAGGGAGTACCCCACGTACCGTATATAAGGTACAAATAGCAGAATTAAATGTTATGCATATACATAGGGTACGCGAGGCTGATCCCCTCAAGTAAGTTATTCTGTAGCCAGTAACCAGAGGGTCAACCAGCCATTGACTCCTTTGGAAGTTATCGTTCAAAGTCTATTTGACTATCAATTGTTCTAAAAGCAATTATTGTTCTTGCTTCTGATTTTTCAAATGTTGAAATTCCTTAATATCCCTTCATCATGATATATCCTTATTGTCATACTTTATAAAACTTGCTGGGCAAAACTCGTTGCTCATTCTTGCTATATCATGATCTCATTGCAGCTAAACCCGAGACGTCAAGGAAGAACAAAGGGAAGGAAAAGATGAAGTGATAGACTTCATGTAGCAGAAAATAAAATTATGTGTAGTTAATTACTGTAATGTAATTTAATCCCTGATAGTTATTAGGGTACGGATTGTGTATGTGTTTAAGGTTATTTGTATTCTGGGACTAGTAACACCTTGTAATGAACAACGTATGTTTATTTTATTCCGCATTTTAGTTACCATATGTTGTTAGAGGTGAATGTTTGTATTGGATCGTGATGACCGGATCCGGGTATTTAAAGATCTAGCATAAAATTACGGTTTTGCACCTTTTTGAGCAAACTTTTGATCTGATCTTTAGGAGCTGCTTGGAACTTCACTGAGATGTTATCTAGACTATATTTAGAAGTGTATGAACTTGTGAATTCGCAAGTCTAATGGTCAGAGGCTCATTCTATTTATAACATTGCAAGGATTAGGGTTTTATGGACTTTTCACACATTTTTGCCTCCACAAATATCTAGCCAATGAACTTGTGCTTCTTAAGATCTGATCCTAGCCTCATGCTTGTGCTGGAGTGTGTTGGAATGTGGTGGTCACAAGCTAGCACACTCATACAAGATTTCTAATTGGTTAGTTTACTAATCTAGGTTTAATTCACCTTAATCTTGATTAGGGTTTTGAAATGAATGATTAGGATAACTTAATTAGGTTAGTAATAACTTAATTAAGCTTAAGTTTCATAATTAAGATTTAGGAACTCCTAATTAGGTTTAGGGTTTCCTAATTAGGTTTAGGGTTTTCTAATTAGGGTTAGAGTTTTCTAATTTATGATTTAGGGTTTCAATCCTCCAATTAAGTTTTAAATTTTACGTTAATGATTCATAATTTATATTATGATTCATTACTTAAGATCTAATTATATCAATTAGGGTTCTTGTGCACCAATTAGGGTTTTGGTTCACAAATTCAGTTAACAATTGTCAATTAAGGTTTTATAATTATGGTTTATAATTCAATTTTAAACCCTAATTAACTTATTTAGGTTTTTATCAGTTAATATATTATTATATTAACTTCGAAGCACGACAAATCACTTTGTCATTCCCAAGCATGACACATCAGATTGCTGAAAATAATTTATCGGGATGCTTCTTGGTGAAATCGTGGAAAGCACGACAAATCATTTTGTCAGTGTAAGCACGACTAAGCAGCTTCGAATTTTTTTTATTTGACCTAATTCTTTATTAAAATATACAATCAAATAACATAGTGTCAGAATAAGAACTTTCATTTAATAAGCACATAATTTATATATACGAATCTTATTAAGGACCAGAATATCACAAAAATCGAGTGTCGCTTTATCCGTTATATATAAGGTGAGAAGGTGATTCTTTTCTCCTATGTATATCTAATAATTAGAGATTAAGGAATATTAAGGTTAGATGTGAGTTCTTAAAACTCATACTTGTGGTAAGTTCATGACTCATAATTCTATGGTAAGTTTTTGAGCCCTAGGCGTATGGACAGTTCCTGATTAGTTCTTGAACTACAGATTACTACGACTAGTTCTTAAACTCATATTATTGTGGTGAGTTCCTAAACTCATAATGTATGGAAAGTCTGATGAACAGTGTTGTGGTCTAGATTAGAAGGAAGGTCATCGAGTGAGATATGAGGATTCTATGTGATTCGTAAACATCAGTATAATCAAAAGTGAATAGAGTTATTAGATATAAGAAGAAAGACGAAAATTGGAGATGATTGAGGATTGTACGTATTTCAAATCTTCTAGCTATGCTAAATCTCCAAATCGTGCTTGTATTCGCACTTATGTGCCTTGGAAAAGATTTGTTCAATGATTGAACTCTTAAAAAAATTGTTTTAAAAAAATTATATTTTTACGTATGTTTATGTTATTTATTCAGCTAGACAAAAATGATTTGAAAAATATCAAAATGTATTTTATATAATCATATGCACCATTGAACATGGTGTAGAAATGATAAACGATGAAGTCATCAATGCAGTATAACCTAGTGTTAGATGTGATCATATGATC
Source organism: Aralia elata (assembly GCA_034770075.1). NCBI lineage: Eukaryota > Viridiplantae > Streptophyta > Magnoliopsida > Apiales > Araliaceae > Aralia > Aralia elata. The sequence continues at coordinate 156,846 of JAVJAP010000027.1, read as the reverse complement.
GTCAATCCACTATGGTATGTTGTAGTATGACAAAGTCACAAAATGACGGAATCCTCAATATATTATCAAGACAGTGCGGTATCATGACGTCATAAAATGATTTTAGTATTTTGAGCAGATTAAAGAAGAGTTGATGCCATTTGTTTCGGCTAGACACCTTTTTATAAGAAATGATGAAATTTGAAAGTTAATTGAAAATATTCAAGCCAAATTGTTCTAGTGCAAAATCTTGTGCTAAGTTTGAGGTAAACAAAAGGGATGTATTGGTTGGTTAACATAGTTCAACCTATTAATGCATATAGTCGTTATGGAGGTTAATACGTTGTGCACGATATAGTGGTACGATAGGCTGATCACCTAAAGTACCTGCAAAGAGTATTTTCAGTCGAAAAGAAAAGTTCATGGTCTTTTATGACCCCTCAGCATGATATGAAAAGTTTCAAAGGAAATTTTATTTCCTAGTTATTCATACTGCTTCACAATTATTTAACAATTATGAAGACTCCTGAATGTATAGAAGGTGTAAATTTCTTAGAGAGAATTCATTATAGGATGTGATGATAGAAGAGGTCCTCATAAGAGGAAAAAGTAGGGTACTCATTAATTGAGAAGGTAATCAAATGTGATTAAAGAAAGGTTAAATTGGAAACCTATTTTTGGTAAATAAGAATGAGTAAAGATTAGTGTGCTGTAATTTCGAGGACGAAATTCTTAGAAGGAGGGGTGAATGTGATATCCCGGATATTTATAAGACTTTTTAATAAAGTCTTGAATGATTAAATAAAGGTTAAAGTTTAAGACCTAGATTGGGAATGGAGGAATGATTAAATATTTTAATCTAATCTATATGTCAGAAGGGACAGATATGGTTGAGAGACTTTGGTGTAAGAGGTTCTAAGAAAGTTATGGAATGATGTTCTTAGATCAGTCATTAAAGCAAGGTGTTTTAGTGATTCGATAGACGATTAGTTAATAATGAGGTATAAGCTATTATGGTTGAATGATGAGTTTGTTTTATATACACAAATTGGGTACTTTTAGCCTTAATAATTTGTAAGTCTTTAGCTATTTCGTTTGGTTTTATGTGTTTTCATCTTATTATTGTGTAATGTAGTTTTGTATTACTTTTATATGTATTTGTGTGCTTTTATGTGTTTTTACGTTATTTTGTAGGTATTGAAATAAAGGCCCTTGGGATCAATGCGTTTTCGGCGTGAATTTGGCATTTCAGCTGCTTATTTCTCAATTTCACCCATGATCCAATCCGAATCTCTCAAAACTCAAAGAACGAAAGTTGTATATTTTGATCTTAGCTTTCCAGAACATCTTAAATCATCCAATTTGAAGTTCATATGAGAGAGTTATGGTCATTTTACCGTCAGATTTGACATGGATTTTACGCAGCAGTTGCTTCGGGCTCCATTTGAGCCTTGCTACGGCCTGTATCTCGTCAAGCTCCAGTTATGAAAGTTGTAGAGCTACTTCTTAGCTTTCCATAGCCTACTTAATCGCCGAAATCCGAGTTTGGATGGAGAAGTTATAGTCTTTTTACGTGAGTACGCCGGGGTGGGAATTTCCTACACAAATTCCTCGCCGCGGCGAGAAAACGTAAGCCAAAATCCTCGCCGGGGCGAGAGCGCCTGTAGCAGAAAGCTAAAATGTGCGGGATTTTGGTCTATTTTGGTGTGCTAAGCTAGGTTAGGCATCCAGGGGGTTTATACTAACAGAGGAGGCACGAAATATCATTATGCTAGATAGAAATCAGCAACTCTAGGGAGAGGAGGCTACACAATACATCAAATTAGAGGGCCAAAGTGATAAAATCAAGCTAAATCAAGCAACGCCAAGGAGCTAAAGCATCAAGGATTGCAAAACCATGGAGGAGAAACTAGGGTTCATCATCAATCCATAAATATCATATGAAAATCTACAAAAGTGGTTTTATCTCTAGTTTTCCCTTTTATTTTGTAATCCAACATGATGTATAAATTGAATATGATGTTATTTGTAGTTACCATGACCTAAAACTTGTTTTCTAAGATTTCAATGGAACCCAATATATAGTTTGAATCGAATGCTCTCTCTTTAATGTTGGTTAATAATTTGTGATTGGATATCATAATTTGTGCTTTATTTATTAATTACCTAGCTAGTAATTACCTTGGGAACGTATATGGAATTGAGAGAGGAAGTATAGGTTGAGACCTTGTTATGATATCATGTGAAAATTAGATATTCCTATGGGTAATTTATGAAATTGAGTGACGTGTGTTTTATTTATTACCCTCATGAATGGATAATTTGATTGTATTTAGGATAGACATATACCTAAATACCACATGTATCCTTTGGAGAATCCATGCTTAATGATTTCTATTGCGAAAGTTGATAATTGATAGGGTGATTAATGAGATTTGGTGACACGTGTCTTATTAATTATTCTTGATATTGGATTCTTGCTAGTGTGTAGAATAAAGATATATCTATACACCGCATTGGGAAATACGTATTTGACCATCGAGAGAGGCTTAGACATACTTGTGATTTCTCGGGTAACAATCCTTGTGATTTAACTAGTTGAAAAGAGAGAGTTAGGATATTTAAGTGAAGTGTTGGGGGAAATTGCAATCTTAGACTTGTTAATATTAGATTTCATTATCTTAATGCTTTCTATAGTTCTTGGATTAATTGTTATCTTTATTAATGCAACACAACAAAATTAATTATTATTTGTTTAAATAAGATTGAGATGATAAAAGATTAGTACTTGGAAAAGACTAGTAACAATTCCTCGTGGGATCGATACTCTACTTACTCTTTATTACTTGTTGACCGCGTATACTTGCGCGTAAATTGTCGTTATATAAATCGGACAACATTGAACGTGAATAAAGAGAATTAAACGCAAAGGGTAGACATGTCATGAACGGAAAATGAGGTAAGAGATAATTATAAGAAATAATAGATGAAGAGACGAAGATATGAAAGATTATGATTATATAAGGATATGATGTATTATGATGAAAATGAAAGAGTATTAAAAGATAAAGTTTATGTATGAGTTTATGAGATATGTTGCTAAAGATGTTAATACCTGAGAATAAGTAGGTAGTCATGAGTCGAAGCAAGTCAGATGAGACTTGGGCTAAGAATAAATTTTCGTCCATGAACTGGATATGGAAAGATGAATGAAAGAGGTAGTAAGTTAATATCAAAGTTAAGGTAGTCTGATAAAGTTACACATCCTCGTGTATACCAAAACAAATGTCTTATTAAGATCATCAGAATTCTATTTAATTAAACTTTCAAAGGTTCCAATTCAGGTACCAACCATGAATATCAATACTAATCGACAAAAATCAAGTCAACACTTCATCAATCAATGTATAACAACAACTTTATCCTTCACCATTGAACTTTCTCTAAATCAAATTGTATCCACATAAGTATTCTTCCCATGATCTACACACATACTCAACTCAGTTATCATGGAACAACAGCTGTGCACACTGACTTAGAACTCAGGACATATTTCCTCTGCCATTCATTTTTTTTATTTTCACCAGAACCATGAAATTCACTTCCTTTTTCAGGTGAATGCATTTTATGCTCCATTTCACCTTTCTCATTTTTTCTCAAGTGAGTGTATTTTATGCTTCATCTCACTTATCTGCTTACCAATGAGTGCGTTTTACACTCCTTCTCATTGCATGTGTTTATGGGTGAGTGCGTTTTATGCTCCATCTCAACCCGCCATATGTTTCTCTTTTGCACTTTTTTTTTCAAATTTTCGAAAACTTTTCAAACTTCCTCAGGTTCTTATGCTCATGGTCCTGCAAACAACATAAGCAGTTAAATAGTCCTAAATAATGAAATCATTACACGTAGACAACTCCACAGATAACTCCTCCCAATAAACATATATCACATATTCAAGAACTCATGTAACACAAATTAGATATAAATCGGTTACTATGGATCATGACTTAGTTTTCATCATTTATCAACTAATTCAACATCAAACAAATTCTATCAAATTAGCATCATTTTTCATTCCATAGCTAAAAACCTTTGAAAACTTAGCCAAACAAGATCATAGAGCCAAAAAGTTTCATTTTGTTTTTCAATTTTTCCACAAAACAACTCAAATTATCAAACTTAGAGTAAAAACCTACCCTAGACTAACCTAAACCTCTCCCCCACACTCAAACCTTACATTGTCCCCAATGTAAGACAATTATGCAAAGACGAAGTCACTAAATAGAATGCAACTAAAATGCAAAAAGTAAAAGTAAAAGAGACAGAAAAGCAAATCTGAGATCTTGGGTTTCCTCCTAAGCAGCGCATTTGTTTAACGTCGTTTGCTTGACGTAGATCTTCTCAATCCTCATAAACCGAATCCACCAAGTCCATCATCTCAACGTTCTCCACCTAATATTGTGACAACCCAAATTTTTTCAAGAATAAATTAAAATAAGAATTTAATAAAATTCTTATTATGAGGTGTAGTAGGCTGAATGTAAAATATATATGTGTTATATATATATATATATTTATTTATGTGGCGTATATGATAAGAGAATAAATATATGTGTATTAAATATTTATTATAGATTAAGCGGTGAGATGAGGTCTAATAGTTGGTCAAAACTAATTAATTTAATTAGTATAGACTTGAAAGTAATATGCACACAAGCCAATCATATTTGATAGGATGTAGCATATACTTTGTAATCTTATTGTTAGATTTCTACATAGCGCGAACATGTAATCAAATTACATAAATAGTGCGCAAGCGCGATAAAATTGGATTTTAAAATTTTTCATACAAACCATCACCATGATCATCCATGTGCTCAATTATCAATTAAACGAAAAAGATAAAGTATGAGAATCATACCCTTGTAGAACCATGCTTCCACAGGTACGAGTTCACCTCCAAATCCTTCGTGTTCTCCTTGAATTTCACCAATGAGATTCCTTCCTTTGATCAACGTTAGCCACCCAAGTGTTTGGCCTCTAGAGGTGATCCACCAAGGAATAATAGTTGTTCAAGAAGATGGGTGTTGGCAAAACCCTAGTTTCTATTTCTATAGAAATTGCAAGTACTCTCTCTCTCCAATTCTCATGGAAGAGTGTGTAAATTGTCTAACCCTAAATCATGATAAGACTCCTCTTATTTATAGATATAGGGAACCCTCCTAAACTATTTAGGATTAGGGTTTTTATTTTAATTAAACTCCTTTAATTAATTGAACTCCTAATCCAATTAGGAATTCATGAGAAAGTACTTCTATTAATTAATTCCTAATCCCTATTAGGAATTAAATAATAGTAATAGTAATAATAATAAGACTCCTCTTATTAATTTATATTTAATATTTTCAAAATATTAAATAATAAATATTAAGCTATTTAATTTATTCTATCTCCATAGATTAAATTAAATACACTTAACTTATTATTACGATTATGCCATTTACTTCTTAAATAAATATTTCCCTTTTGCGGTGTGACCCTTTAGGTTCTCCATATTAAACCGGTTGTGAATAAATCAATTAGAACAATTCTAATCTTATTTAAATAAATAAATTAAACTATTTAATTCATTTAAATAAATAATATTTATTCTACAATAAGGGTAAGCCCCCTTAGCGATCAACGATTTTCTAGATAATATAGATTTCAACATTAATCACAAAAGAACCTTTCAGTGAATAGTTACCGTACAATTCAATCCTTCTACCATACAATGTCCCAATTAAATATAAGACATGGAATTACTGTCAAATCTTATTTTATTTAATTATATGTATTTCGATTCTCAAATGCACAACTCTGATAATGTAAATTAGAAACTCCTTTCTAATTTCATTCTGCTTTGGCCAAAGACTTCTGAGTCGTCATTTATCGAATCACATAGGAAATTCTCTCCTTTTACTAGAAGTGGTAGATTCTTTGTTGATCATTCACCTATCTCCATGTACAACTTATTATACCCAATCATACCCTTTGATATACCCTAAAGGTCTTAAGGGACATGTCAAAGTATAACTCATCATACACAAGATACTATGATGATCTCAAGTTCAAGGATCACTTGTACTACTATCACTAGAGAAATTCCTATTGACAGACGAGTAAAACTCCATTAGGTATTCCTTAGCGCGCCACGTTTAGTGAACTTACTCTCTAATAAGCACCTACATACTTGCTTTAGTGTCTCCACAGAAATGATTATGAGATCAATCATCCTCTTCATAAGAGCAAGCAACGTATGTACTAATCTATCTGGATTCACTAATCCCCTTTTTCAGTAATCCATCGATCAGGAACGATTTTAGTTTGTGAGCTATCTAGAATTTAGATCTCATTAGCATGATCCCCATCATGATTCTAAAAGCATTGCTCAAAACTATGGGTTTATTACATTTAATATAACAGCACCATGTAGATAATATAAAATGCCTTTAATAACCGAATAAGATTACAAAGTATATGCTACATCATATCAAATATGATTGGCTTGTGTGCATACTACTTTCAATCTCCCGCTTGCACTAAAGTCAATCGTCATGGTATCTAATACCCTTCTTCTCTAAGTGACGATCATTTGATGTTTGGATAAAGCTTCAGTAAATGGATATGCAATGTTGTTCTCCAGAGTCCACTGTCTCTATAGTGACTTTTCCTCTTTCAATGATTCCACTAATCAAATGAAAGTGCCGCAACACATGTTTGAATCCAAGATGAGACTTAGGAACTATTCCTAGTTCTGTGATGAACTATTCATCCAAACAATCAACTTGCAGCTTCATTTACAGCTATATACTTTGTCTTTGTCACTAAACCAACAACACTTTGCTGCTTGGAACCTTTCCAATTCACTGCACCACCTTTCAAGGTAACGTTTTACCCTAAAGTGGATTTGTTATCGTCTTGGTCAGTCTGAAAAAACTTGAGTCTGTTTAGCCCTCTAGTTTTAATTCAGACCTACCATGAATCATTATCACATCTTCAGTACCAGTTAAGTACCTAAAGATGTTTATCACTGTCTTACAGTAATCTTCTCCAGAATATGACTGATCAACATCAAGCCTAGTATATTCATTGCATACATGATAGTAACTCATGTGATCTCTCTTTCAATTGGGGACAATTTTAGAGAGATTCTCTCCATGGCTCATCATCATGAGACCTCTCTTGGAGTTTGCCATGCTAAACGCCTTTAGCATCAAATGAATATACGTTCCTTGGGTCAAGCCAAACATCCTTTTAAATCTATCTATATAGACTTATATCCCCAATTTATAGGATGCTCCTCCCAAGTCATTCATGGAGGAATGTTTAGACAATTTTATCTTTACCGATTGTAGCATTGGTATGTTATTCCTTATCAGTAGTATATCAACATATAATACCAAGAATGTTACAGCGCTCCCACTGACCCTTTTGTACCCACTAGGTTCATTCTCGTTTTTGATAAAATCAAACTCTTTTGATTGTCTCATCAAAACGAATGTTCCATCTTTGAGAAGCTTGCTTTAATCCATGAATGGATCATTGTAACTTAAAACATGATTTGTTTCATCCTTTGAAACAAATTTCTCTGGCTGTATCATACATACATTCTCTTCAAGTCTTCATTGAGGAAGGGTGTCTCCACATCCATTTTGCCAGATTTCGTAATAAGTTGCAATCATAAGCAAAATCCAAATGGACTTGAGCATTACCCGGTAATAAGGTTTTATCACAGTCAACTCCTTGACTTGAAAAACCTTTTAAACAGGTCTGGTCTTATAGGTCTCCACCTTGTCATTTGTCCTAGTCTTTCTCTTAAAGACCCATATTCACACTTTAGGCACTATGCCCTTTTGTGGAGTAACCAGAGTCTATACTTGGTTCTCATACATGGAGTCCATTTCGGATTTCTTGGCCATCTGCCATTTCTCTGAGTGTCTTCTACTCATAGCCTCATCGTATATAACTGGATCATCATCCTCTATGATGCGTACCTCATCATCATCCCTGTGATGAATCCATACCTTCTAGGTATCTTCGGTACGCTTCCAGATTTATGATTCGGTTATGGTACAATAGGTCTATCTATAGGTTCCTCGGTTCGACTTAAAGTGCTTTGTGATTCTTGAACTCCTTCAAGATCTATTACCCTCCCACTAGCTCCTTCAATGATAAACACCTTTATCTAAGAAGGCAGCGTGTAGGATTATAGTAATAATACCCTAAACTTTCTTTAAGATATCCCACAAATCTGCACTTGTCAAATTTTGTCCCAAACTTATCTTTGAAACCTTTTCACATAAGTTGGACAACCCCTTATCTTAACATACTTAAGATTAGGAATCCTCCCTATCCATAACTTTTATGGAGTTTTAGGGCCGGATTTTGAGGTTACCTTATTTTGTAGATATGCAGTCGTTTCTAGGGCATAACCCCAGATGGATACTAGAATGTCGGTAAAAATCATTATGGACTGCACCATTTCCAACAAGGTACAATTTCTCCTTTTAGATACACCAATCAATTATTGCGTATCAGGAGGTGTCCATTATGAGAAAATACCATTTTGAGATGATCTAGAAACTCATTGCACAAGTATTCTTTCTTCGATCTGATCAAAGAATCTTAATACTTTGTCAATATGTTTCACTTCTGAATTCTTTGAACATTTCAAATGATTCAGACTTGTATTTTATCAAATACACACATTCAACTCTTTGAATGACCATCTCCTTTTCTTTTACTAGTTTGTTCAATTTGCAAAATTATTTATCATGTAAGTCAAGTTTACAAAGTCTATCAAGTGTTCTTCCAGTTTCAAACAAAACATCATTATAAATAGAACAACAATTGTTCTTAAATATAATACCAGAATCTTCCTTGTCCAACAATGAATATTCTAATGTTTCTAATGAGAACTAGAACATAATAACAACTTATTAACTTAATAGACTTGCCCGTAGGCAACGCTAAACTATAAGTTCCTACGGCTAATGTAGAAACCATTGCTCCATTCTCCACGCGTAAGATTACTTACTCTTTGTTTAGCTTTCTACTTCTGCTTAGTCTCTGGATTGGATTGCATATGTGAGAACTATAGCCGATATCCAATACCTAAGTAGAACCTTGACTTACAGAAAAATTTATTTTAATCATGAACAAACCTATATCTGCAACCGAAGCTTCACTAAGCTTCTTCTGGTTAGCCTCTGCAAGATGCTCCTTACAGTTTCCTTTCAAGTGTCCAGGCTTATTGCAGTGGAAGCAAACTCCTTTGCTATCTGCATCAGTTTTTGTTCTTAGTGTCCTTAGTTATTGCCTTTCCATATACCTTCTTTAAATTGTTCTTCTTTTAAGAAGATCCTTTGGCCGTCTTCCGCTTCCTGGAAGAATCATCTACCAGTAAGACTTGGTCTTTCTTGGTTGGAAAATGACTCTTTACTGTTTTCAACATGTTTAAGCAATTCAGGCAGGCTAACATATAGCTTGTTCATGTGAAATTCACAACAATTTGTGAGAAAGAGTCTAGAAGTGATTGCAAGATCAAATCTTGGATCAACTCTCCATCCATTAAAACCTAGTTGTCCCAATTGTTCAATCATATTGATCATTTTAGGACATTTGTCTATACTGTAGTGCCATCAGTCATTCTAGATCGGAAGAGCTCCTTAGATATCTGATATCTAATAGTCCTACTTTCCTCACCCTTCAACTCCTTGAAGGTGCTGGAGTACAGTAGGAGCATCCATAGTTTTATGCTGACGCTGAAGCTCGTTACTCATGGATGCGAGCATGATGCATTGAGCCAACTGTGCATCATCTTACTACTTTCTAAAAGTAGCAATCTCTTCCTCTGAGGCATTGTCTACAACCATTGCAGGGATAAGCGTATTAAGGACATAAGATAGCTTTTCAGCCTTGAGAACTATTCTCAAATTTCTTAACCAGTCCGTTTAATTTGGTCCGGTTAATTAGCATCTAATATGCTATGCAGTGATAGTGAATTAGACATCGTAAAATTCTATAAATGAATTTGTAATTTAACAACATTTTAGCATACATTCATTTCTTAATTAATTATCAAAATAAATTAGGTCTTTATTTTAAATTGGTATCTCACCATTTTTATCAAACTATATTACCCTCATTATATAGTTAGGCAATTCTAATTAAAGATTTGCTAGTAAGAATAAGGATCCCATTTCAAATGTATATAGCCTTGTGGTGACACAACAAACGATATATAAATAAATAGGTAGACAACTATTGTCAATTACATCACTATGTAACTCCTTGTATTTTGCCTCTTAGATTATTTTGATCAAGTGGTGACACATCCGAATCAAAATTATCCAAGTTAAGTCCAACCTAGCACTTCCATATATTCGAAAGGAAAACACTGTCCTTGTGGTGACACAACAAAACAGCATCGTTCAGTCTATGTATAAGCATCAAATGTGATAATGCAATATCTTAAATATTTAATACTTGCCTTGTGGTGACACAACAAACTCATATTAAACATTTAATACTCTATTGCTTTACCATGCTAGAAGGCGACGTTCGATATTCCAAATATCTTTGAACGCTTAGGACTTAATATGATTTGTTTGACGGGTTTATTATTATTAGTCTCATCTTGTTTAGCGCGCATGCACATATATATATATATATATATATATATATAAAATACGCGTCATATTATTAAACATGCGAAGCATGTTGTATAATATATAATATATACATAGTAAGCATGCACATATAGAATACTATATTCTACCCGGATTGATTATGGACTTTTATTCTAGTTTAGTTCACTAGAGCCACCAAGTGAACCAAAAGGTCAAACCTAGGGTGCAAGAACAAAATTTAAATATAACTATTACATTTAAACCCGGGCTCCATTACAAACAGGTCTTCAAGCGCTCCTTGCTCCTTTGTCTCCAATTCTTCAAGTAATTCTAACTAAACCTATTACAAAAACTATTTACACTAAATAGAAACCTTGATCAGCAGTCAAGGGGAGGTACATAGGAGGAAGATAGAATTTACATCAAGAAAAACTAGAGAAGAGGAGGTACGCAGACCCCATTTATAAAAACCCATTCATTCAAGCATCCACTAAAATAAAACCAATCACACATTGGTCAGTAGTCCATAATCAATCCTTATTTATTATCATACATATCTCCATATGTATCAATAAATAACATTCATCTCATGAATAATAAAACCATTCCATATATGCATTGATATCATTTAATGGGCAATTAAAAGTTTACTAGAAATCCAATTTTGAAATAAAAATAAACTTCCTTTATTTTAATCAAAATTTAAATCATAATAAACTCCTTTATTTTTAATCAAATTCCAAATCAAAATAAACTCTTTTATTTCAATTAACATGGAATCCAATTTCAAGTTCAAAACAAACTCTTTTATTTTAACTTAAAATTGTTGGAAAATAAAATATGTTGAATCCTATTCCTTATCAAAATAAACATCTTTATTTTTAAGGAAACATGGAATCCTATTCCATATGTGAATAAACTCCTTTATTCTAGAAAACATGGAATCCTATTCCAAAATAGAATAAACTCCTTTATTCTAGTTAACGTGGAATCTCATTCCAAGTTAAAATAAAACTTTTAATTTTAATTATATTTCAATTCAAAATAAACCTTTTATCTTAATTGAAAATAAATAAAATCAAAATAAAATAAAATAAAATTTTCAAAATCTGCAGACCGGCGCGACCGCGCTCCAAAATGAACTAGGAGCGGCGCGGCCGCGCTGCACCCCCAGAAACGTTTTTGGGTTCTGGCGCGGCCGCGCTCCAGAATGAACTGGAAACGGCGCGGCCGCGCCGCGTAGCAGAGTTCGAAATTTTTTTCTTTGCCCAGAAAATCGATCCAATCGCATACCCATACATACATAGAATTATAATAATCGATAATTAGCACAAGGTTAGGCTCTGATACCACTGTTAGGTTTGTACATAGCGCGAACATGTAATCAAATTACATAAATAGTGCGGAAGCGCGATAAAATTGGATTTTAAAATTTTTCATACAAATCATCCATGTGCTCAATTATCAATTAAACGAAAGAGATAAAGTATGAGAATCATACCCTTGTAGAACCATGCTTCCACAGGTACGAGTTCACCTCCAAATCCTTCGCGTTCTCCCTGAATTTCACCAATGAGATTCCTTCCTTTGATCAACGTTAGCCACCCAAGTGTTTGGCCTCTAGAGGTGATCCACCAAGGAATAATAGTTGTTCAAGAAGATGGGTGTTGGCAAAACCCTAGTTTCTATCTCTATAGAAATTACAAGTACTCTCTCTCTCCAATTCTCATGGAAGAGTGTGTAAATTGTCTAACCCTAAATCATGATAAGACTCCTCTTATTTATAGATATAGGGAACCTTCCTAAACTATTTAGGATTAGAGTTTTTATTTTAATTAAACTCCTTTAATTAATTGAACTCCTAATCCAATTAGGAATTCATGAGAGAGTACTTCTATTAATTAATTCCCAATCCCTATTAGGAATTAAATAATAGTAATAGTAATAATAATAATAAGACTCCTCTTATTAATTTATATTTAATATTTCCAAAATATTAAATAATAAATATTAAGCTATTTAATTTATTCTATCTCCATAGATTAAATTAAATACACTTAACTTATTATTACGATTATGTCATTTACTTCTTAAATAAATATTTTCCTTTTGCGGTGTGACCCTTTAGGTTCTCCATATTAAACTGGTTGTGAATAAATCAATTAGAACAATTCTAATCTTATTTAAATAAATAAATTAAACTATTTAATTCATTTAAATAAATAATATTTATTCTACAATAAGGGTAAGCCCCCTTAGCGATCAACGACTTTTCAGATAATATAGATTTCAACATTAATCACAAAAGAACCTTTCAGTGAATAGTTACCGTACAATTCAATCCTTCTACCATACAATGTCCTAATTAAATATAAGACATGGAATTACTGTCAAGTCTTATTTTATTTAATTATATGTATTTCGATTCTCAAATGCACAACTTTGATAATGTAAATTAGAAACTCCTTTCTAATTTCATTCTGCTTTGGCCAAAGACTTCTGAGTCATCATTTATCGAATCACATAGGACATTCTCTCCTTTTACTAGAAGTGGTAGATTATTTGTTGATCATTCACCTATCTCCATGTACAACTTATTATACCCAATCATACCCTTTGATATACCCTAAAGGTCTTAAGGGACATGTCAAAGTATAACTCATCATACACAAGATACTATGATGATCTCAAGTTCAAGGATCACTTGTACTACTATCACTAGAGGAATTCCTATTGACAGGTGATGAGTGTGTTTTATATACACAAATTGGGTACTTTTAGCCTTAATAATTTGTAAGTCTTTAGTTATTTCGTTTGGTTTTATGTGTTTTCATCTTATTGTTGTGTAATGTAGTTTTGTATTACTTTTATATGTATTTGTGTACTTTTATGTGTTTTTACGTTGTTTTGTAGGTATTGAAATAAAGGCCCCTTGGATCGATGCGTTTTTGGCTTGAATCTAGCATTCCCGCTGCTTGTTTCTCCATTTGACCCATGATGCAATCCGAATCTCTCAAAACTCAAAGAACGAACGTTGTAGATTTTGATCTTAGCTTTCCAGAACATCCGGAATCATCCAATTTGAAGTTTGTATGAGAGAGTTATGGTCATTTTACCATCGGATTTTGCATGAATTTTATGTAGCAGCTGCTTCCAGGCCAATTTGATCCTTTCTCCGGCAATTATCTCATCGAGCTCCAGTTATGGAAGTTGTAGAGCTACTTATTAGCTTTCCACAGCCTCCTTAATCGCCTTAATCCGAGTTCGGACGAAGAAGTTATGACCATTTTACCAACAGACGTCGAAATTGTCTCGCGGTACAGAATACCGCCGGGGCGACGGAATGCAGGCCAAAATTGGCGCCGGGGCGAGAAACGCTTCTGATTCAGCGAATTTTTTGGTCCAAAACTCGGGAAATGCTAGGGTTTTGCATAAGGCATTATAAATACAACATGTAGCCTCCATTTTAACATATCCTAGAGTTCCAAAAATCAGATTTAGAGAGAGAGAGAGAGGAAGCTTGGAGCAAAAAGAGGGAGGCCATGGCCATTGGCCATGGTTCTTCTAAAGCTTGGAGGAGCTTCAATGGAGGTGCTTCAATGGAGTTTCATCCAACAACAATGGGGAAGCCATCCTTTATCTTTCTTTTTCTTTTTCCTCTATGTAACTAGTTTTTAATCTAAGATTGTAATTGAACCCATTGCTTTATTTGAATTGATTTTCTCTTCCTTTTGATTATTGTTGCTCATATGAATTGGTTATCATAACCTATGCTTATGGATTAATTGCTTGGCTAGTAATTACCTTGGGAACCTATATGAACTTGACAAACGGATTATAGTGTTGAGACCTAGTTATGATATCATACGAAAGTTAAAGATTGTTGTGGGTGATTAATAAAGATTTAGTGACGTGTGTCTTGTTGATTACCCTCAATAATAGGTAACTTGATAGTATTTAGGATAGACCTATACCTAGATACCGTGTGCAACCAATGGAGAATCTAATCTTAATGACTTCCTTTGTGAAAGTTGGTAATTGAAAGGGTGGTTAATGAGATTTAGTGACATGTGTCTTGTTAGTTATTCTTGAAATTGGTCTCTTGATAGTGTGTAGGATAGACATATACCTACATGCCGCATTAGGAAGATTCGTAATTGACCATCGACAGAGGCTCTTACGTAATTGTGATTTCTCGGATGTCAATTCGATGTGGTTAATTGATCTAAAAGGGGAGTTAAGATATTTGAACAAAGCATTGCACGCCAAGTGTTTGACAAAATGCTTGAATGGGGAAAATTATAATCTTAGACCTTTATCTATCTATTTATCTTATTTATATGTCATGCAATTTAGTTGTAACCTCTATTTATCTCTCAAATCCAAGAGTTTGATTTAGATCGAGTCGATATTGAATTAGTCATTGGGCATTCATTAGAGTTAATTCCCTGTGGGTTCGACAACTCTCTCTTATCACTTTATTACTTGTTGACCGCGTATACTTGCGCGTAAATTGTTCATATACAAATCGGACAACAACAGGCGAGTAAAACTCCATTAGGTATTCGTTAGCGAGCCACGTTCAGTGAACTTATTCTCTAATAAGCACCTACATACTTGCTTTAGTGTCTCCACACAAATGATTATGAGATCAATCATCCTCTTCATAAGAGCAACCAACGTATGTACTAATCTATCTGGATTCACTAATACCCTTTTGAGTAATCCATCGATTAGGAACGATTTTAGTTTGTGAGCTATCTAGAATTTAGATCTCATTAGCATGATCCCCATCATGATTCTAAAAGCATTGCTCAAAACTATTGGTTTATCACATTTAATATAACAGCACCACGTAGATAATATAAAATGCCTTTAATAACCGAATAAGATTACAAAGTATATGCTACATCATATCAAATATGATTGGCTTGTGTGCATACTACTTTCACTTATTCGTTTGTTAAAGGCATTTTACTTTATCTACATGGTGCTGTTATATTAAATGTGATAAACTCATAGTTTTAAGCAATGCTTTTAGAATCATGATGGTGATCATTCTAATGAGATCTAAATTCTAGATAGTCCACAAACTAAAATCGTTCCTAATCGATGGATTAATAAAAAGGGGATTAGTGAATGCAGATAGATTAGTACATACGTTGCTTGCTCTTATGAAGAGGATGATTGATCTCATAATCATTTGTGTGGAGACACTAAAGCAAGTATGTAGGTGCTTATTAGAGAATAAGTTCACTGAACGTGGCTCGCTAAGGAATACCTAATGGAGTTTTACTCGCCGGTCAATAGGAATTCCTCTAGTGATAGTACGTAGTACAAGTGATCCTTGGACTTGAGATCATCATAGTATCTTGTGTATGATGAGTTATACTTTGACATGTCCCTTAAGACCTTTAGGGTATATCAAAGGGTATGATTGGGTATAATAAGTTACACATGGAGATAGGTGAATGATCAACAAAGAATCTACCACTTCTAGTAAAAGTAGAGAATATCCTATATGATTTGATAAATGACGACTCAGAAGTCTTTGGCCAAAGCAGAATGAAATTAGAAAGGAGTTTCTAATTTGCATTATCAGAGTTGTTCATTTGAGAATCGAAATACATATAATTAAATAAAATAAGACTTGACAGTAATTCCAGGTCTTATATTTAATTAGGACATTGTATGGTAGAAGGATTGAATTGTATGGTAACTATGCACTGAAAGATTCTTTTGTGATTAATGTTGAAATCTATATTATCTGGAAAGTCGTTGATCGCTAAGGGGGCTTACCCTTATTGTAGAATAAATATTATTTATTTAAATAAATTAAATAGTTTAATTTATTTATTTAAATAAGATTATAATTGTTCTAATTGATTTATTCACAACCGATTTAATATGGAGAACCTAAAGGGTCACACCGCAAAAAGAAAAATATTTGTTTAAGAAGTAAATGACATAATTGTAATAATAAGTTAAGTGTATTTAATTTAATCTATAGAGATAGAATAAATTAAATAACTTAATATTTATTATTTAATATTTTAAAAATATTAAATATAAATTAATAAGATGAGTCTTATTATTATTATTATTATTATTATTATTATTATTATTATTATTATTTAGTTCCTAAAAGGGTTTGGAAATTAATTAATAAAAGTACTCTCATAAATTCCTAATTGGATTAAGAGTTTAATTAATTAAAGGAGTTTAATTAAAATAAAAACTCTAATCCTAAATAGTTTAGTAGGGTTCCCTATATCTATAAATAAGAGGAATCTTATAATGATTTAGGGTTAGACAGTTGCACACTCTTCCATAAGAATTGGAGAGAGAGAGTATTTGCAATTTCTATAGAGATAGAAACTAGGGTTTTGTCAATGTTGTCCGATTAATATAACGACAATTTACGCGCAAGTATATGCGGTCAACAAGTAATAAAGAGTAAGTAAAGTATCGATCCCACGAGGAATTATTACTAGTCTTTTCCAAGTATTAACCTTTTATCATCTCAATCTTATTTAAACAAACGATAATTGTTTTTGTTGTTTTGCAATAATGAAGATAACAAATAATCAAAGAACTATGGAAAGCTTTAATATAATGAAATCTAATATTAATTAGTCTAAGATCACAATTTCTCCCAACACTTCACTTGAATATCCTAACTCTCTCTTTTCAACTAGTTAAATCACAAGGATTGTTACCCGAGAAATCACAAGTATGTCTAAGCCTCTCTCGATGGTCAAATATGTATTCCCCATTACGGTGTATAGATATATCTCTATTCTACACACTAGCAAGTTTCTCATATCAAGAACAATTAGTAAGGTGTATGTCACAAAACTTCATTAACTACTCCATCAATTACTGATGCTTGATTTTGCAATCAATAAAACACGCGCAAGTATACGCGGTCCACAAGTAATATAAGATAAGTAAAGTGTCGAACCCACGAGTAATTATGATAAATAATTACCAAATATCAATCGCATGTAAAATCAATCCAATTTAAACAATGACAATATGGTTTGTGTTTGTTGTTGATTAAAACGAAAATAAAAGCAATTTAGAAAACAAGGTTTTACTAACACGGATAGAATTCAAGATAAAAAGGTCTAAGATTACAATATCCCCCAACTCTTCATTTAAACATCATACTCTCTCTTGTTTGGTAAATTAGAACATAAGAATTGTTATCCGAGAAATCACAAGTATATATAAGCCTCTCTCGATGGTCGGATACGTATTTCCTATTGTGGTGTATAGATATATTTCTATTCTACACACTAGCAAGAACCTCATATCAAAAACAATCGATAAGACACATGTCACGTAAAATCCTATCAACTATTCTATCAATTACCAACTTTCACAATAGAAATCATTAAGCAAGGATTCTCAATTGGATACATGTGGCATTTAGGTATATGTCTATCCTAAATACAATAAAATTATCAATCCTTAAGAGTAATATATACGACTCACGTCACATAATCTCATACATTATCCATAAAGAACATCCAACTTTCACATGAATTTATAACTAGGTCTCAACTTACACTTCCTCTCTCAATTCCATATAAGTTACCAAGGTAATTACGGGCAAAGCAATTAATCCTTAAGCAAAGGTTATGAACTCCAATTCATGTAATGACTAACTACCAATCAAAGAGAGAGCATTCAATTTAAACTACAAGTTGGGTTCCATTGCAATCTTAGAATGAAGAGTTTAGCTCATATTCAATTTCAACAACATTATAATCTGATTATAGTACATGGTTTGGAATAACAAAATAAGAGTAAAGAACCAAAACATATAAAGAAACACCCCTTTTGTGATGAGATTCCCGAATTGGTGTGATGTAGTTCTTCTTGAGTTGCTCTTGCTTCCTATTTCGTGCTCCTAGCCTCCTTGGGTGGATGAAATTTAGATAATTACTCCCTTTGTTCCTTTGTTCTTCTTCTTTTTCTCTCAAACCCTAGCCTCCAAATTATGTAGCAAAGCTTGAATGATATTATTTCCACTCCCTGGATGCCTAATAATCTGATTACTCTCTCTCCTTCCATTTCCATTGTGCTCCCAAATTTGCTCCACTGAATCCCCACTATCAGCAGATGTGACAAACGCCAGCCTCATTTATTGTCCCGACCTGTCGCCCCGGCGACAAAAATACGTTGCGAGACGCCGCCCTGGCGACAACGTCGCCCCGGCGATGGGAATTGCCTTTATACTGTCGCCCCGGCGATGGCATCGCCCCGGCGCTGAAATAAGCCTGGGGTTGTCGCCCCGGCGATGGAGCCTACTGTTGGACTTTGACATTTTTGCTCCAAAAGTTCCACAATTCCACAATTTTCTACATAGAGCCTCCTCCTGCACAATAATGAATTAACTAGTGAAATGGTGCTATAAATGCTTAAAGATAGCCGAGAATTGAGCCTAGAAAGCATCCAACTCGTAGGTATAAAACCCACTCATCAAATACCCCCAAACTTAAGACTTTGCTTGTCCTCAAGCAAAACAAAGGAAATGAAAAACACACCATGCCACAAGTATTTGAATGCAAATGCAAGAGTTCTACGCTAGAGCAGTCAGGATAAGGACATCCAGCCTCAACATTTAAAAACAAGTAAACAACAACCTTTCCACCAAATGATTATCAGAAATGAAACTCATAACAATTTTGCCAAATGTTTAACCCTTAAGTGTGTGTGTGTGTGAGGTTGGACTGTTAGAGCACACACTGATTACAATTCAATTCTAGAACTACATTGCTCAAAAGAAGATAAAACAGTCAATACCCAAATTGCTAGCAGCTCTCATGCTCACTAGCCTCTATTTTAACATTCCATTTAGCTATATTCTATAACTATCACCGAGTGTGTTTTACGCTCCATCTCGATGATATTTTATTAACATCTAGACCTGTGCAATGTCTATCTTCATTAGGCTTTTCAATGTCACCCATGTAGCAAACTTTCCACCGACGACTCCCAAACCAGATGGTTTTAGGGCATCAAGCGTAGAAACGCTCCAACGGGCTTACTTGTTCGAATGACAAAGGCCACAAAGATAAACTAGTCAAGATTTGCTCATATCTGTCTATATTTCATTTTCAATTATAACCAACATTCAAGACAGACATCGAAGCAGTAAATAAGCATAATATTTTTTTTTTTAGAATGAAGACTTGAAAGTAGTATGCACACAAGCCAATCATATTTGATATGATGTAGCATATACTTTGTAATCTTATTCGTTTGTTAAAGGCATTTTACTTTATCTACACTGTGCTGTTATATTAAATGTGATAAACCCATAGTTTTGAGCAATGTTTTTAGAATCATGATGGTGATCATGCTAATGATATATAAATTGTAGATAGCTCACAAACTAAAATTGTTCCTAATCGTTGGATTACTAAAAAGGGAATTAGCCGGATAGATTAGTACATACGTTGCTTGCTCTTATGAAGAGGATGATTGATCTCATAATCATTTGTGTGGAGACACTAAAGCAAGTATGTAGGTGATTATTAGAGAATAAGTTCACTGAACGTGGCTCGCTAAGGAATACCTAATGGAATTTTACTCGCCTGTCAATAGGAATTCCTCTAGTGATAGTAGTACAAGTGATCCTTGGACTTGAGATCATCATAGTATCTTGTGTATGATGAGTTATACTTTGACATGTCCCTTAAGACCTTTAGGGTATATCAAAGTGTATGATTGGGTATAATAAGTTATACATGGAGATAGGTGAATGATCAATAAAGAATCTACCACTTCTAGTAAAAGGAGAGAATGTCCTATGTGATTCGATAAATGACGACTCAGAAGTCTTCGGCCAAAGCAGAATGAAATTAGAAAGGAGTTTCTAATTTGCATTAATGAGAGTTGTGCATTTGAGAATCGAAATACATATAATTAAATAAAATAAGACTTGACAGTAATTCCATGTCTTATATTTAATTGGGACATTGTATGGTAGAAGGATTGAAATTGTACGGTAACTATGCACTGAAAGGTTCTTTTATGATTACTGTTGAAATCTAGATTATCTGGAAAGTCGTTGATCGCTAAGGGGGCTTACCCTTATTGTAGAATAAATATTATTTATTTAAATGAATTAAATAGTTTAATTTATTTATTTAAATAAGATTAGAATTGTTCTAATTGATTTATTCACAACCGATTTTAATATGGAGAACCTAAAGGGGTCACACCGCAAAAGGAAAATATTTATTTAAGAAGTAAATGGCATAATTGTAATAATAAGTTAAGTGTATTTAATTTAGTCTATGGAGATAGAATACATTAAATAGCTTAATATTTATTATTTAATATTTTTAGAAATATTAAATATAAATTAATAAGAGGAGTCTTATTATTATTATTATTACTATTACTATTATTTAATTCCTAATAGGGATTGAGAATTAATTAATAGAAGTACTCTCACATGAATTCCTAATTGGATTAGGAGTTTAATTTAATTAAAGGAGTTTAATTAGAATAGAAACCCTAATCCTAAATAGTTTAGGGAAGGGTTTTCCTACATCTATAAATAAGAGAAGTCTTATCATAGATTAGGGTTACACACTCTTGCATAAGAATTGTAGAGAGTACTTACAATTTTTATATAGATAGAAACTAGGGTTTTGCCAACACCCATCTTCTTGAACAAGTATTATTCATTGGTGGATCACCTCTAGAGGCCAAACACTTGGGTGGCTAACGTTGATCAAAGGAAGGAATTTAATCGGTGGAATTCAAGAAGAACGCGAAGGAATTGGAGGTGAACTTGTACCTGAGGAAGCTAGAATTCTACAAGGGTATAATTCTTATTCTCCATCTCTTTCGTTTAATTAATAATTGTGCATAAAGAAAGATCATGGTGATGGTTTGTATAAAATTTTAAAATCTGATTTTATCGCGCTTCCGCACTATTTATGTAATTTGATTGCATATTCGCGCTATGTACAAACCTAACAGTGGTATCAAGAGCCAAACTTTATGCGAATTATTAATTGTTTTGATTCTGTATATACATTGATATGTGTTAAGAACAATTTAATTGAGCATAATTGTTTGTGTAAAATTATTTTATTTATTATTTTATTTATTTTGATTTTATTTATTTTCAATTAAGATAAAAGGTTTATTTTGAATTGGAATATAATTAAAATTAAAAGTTTTATTTGAACTTGGAATTGGATTCTACGTTAACTAGAATAAAGGAGTTTATTCATATATGGAATAGGATTCCATGTTTTCTAGAATAAAGGAGTTTATTCACATATGGAATAGGATTCCATGTTTCCTAGAATAAAGGAGTTTATTCACATATGGAATAGGATTCCATGTTTCCTAGAATAAAGGAGTTTATTCACATATAGAATAGGATTCCATGTTTCCTTAAAAAATAAAGATGTTTATTTTGATAAGGAATAGGATTCAACATATTTTATTTTCCAACAATTTTAAGTTAAAAATAAAGGTGTTTATTTTAAACTTGAAATTGGTTTCCATATTAATTAAAATAAAGGAGTTTATTTTGATTTGGAATTTGATTAAAAATAAAGGAGTTTATTTTTATTCAAAAAAATTGGATAAATTAAAATAAAAGAGTTTATTTTGATTTGGAATATGATTAAAATAAAGAAGTTTATTTTATTTAAAATTGGATTTCATGATAACTAATTAGAGTTGGAATTGGATTCCATGATAACTAATTGGAGTTGAAATTGAATTTTATACTAACTAATATTGCCCATTAAATGATATCAATGCATATATGGAATGATTTTATTATTCATGGGATGAATGTTATTTATTGATACATATAGAGATATGTATGATAATAAATAGGGATTGATTATGGACTATTGACCAATGTGTGATTGGATTTATTTTAGTGGATGCTTGAATGAATGGGTTTTATAAATGGGGTCTGCGTACCTCGTCTTCTCTAGTTTTTCCTTGATGTAAATTCTATCTTCCTCCTATGTACCTCCCCTTGACTGCTGATCAAGGTTTCTATTTATTGTAAATAGTTTATGTAATAGGTTTAGTTAGAATTACTTGAAGAATTGGAGACAAAGGAGCAAGGAGCGCTTGAAGACCCGTTTGTAATGGAGCCCGGGTTTAAATGTAATAGTTATATTTAAATTTAATTCTTGCACCCTAGGTTTGACCTTTTGGTTCACTTGGTGGCTCTAGTGAACCAAACTAGAATAAAAGTCTATAATCAATCCGGGTAGAATATAGTATTCTATATGTGCATGCTTGCTATGTATATATTATATATTATACAACATGCTTCACATGTTAAATAATATGACGCGTATTTTATATATATATGTGCATGCGCGCTAAACAAGATGAGACAAATAATAACAAACCCCTCAAAGAAATCATATTAAGTCCTAAGCGTTCAAAGATATTTGGAATATCGAACGTCGCCTTCTAGCATGGTAAACCAATAGAGTATTAAATATTTAATATGAGTTTGTTGTGTTACCACAAGGCAAGTATTAAAATATTTAAGATGTTGCTTTATCACATTTGATGCTTATACATAGACTAAACGATGATGTTTTGTTGTGTCACCACAAGGACAGTGTTTTTCTTTCGAATATATGGAAGTGCTAGGATGGACTTAACTTGGATAATTTTGATTCGGATGTGTCACCACTTGATCAAAATAATCTAAGAGGCAAAATACAAGGAGTTACATAGAGATGTAATTGACAATAGTTGTTTACCTATTTATTTATATATCGTTTGTTGTGTCACCACAAGGCTATATACATCTAAAATGGGATCCTTAGTCTCACTAGCAAATCTTTAATTAGAATTGCCGAACTATATAATGAGGGTAATATAGTTTGACGAAAATAGTGGGAGATACCAAGTTAAAATAAAGACCTAATTTATTTTGGTAATTAATTAAAAATGAATGTATGCTAAAATGTTGTTAAATTACAAATTCATTTACAGAATTTTACGATGTCTAATTCACTATCACTGCATAGCATATTAGATGTTAATTAACCGGACCGAATTACACGGACTAGTTAAGGAATTTGAGAATAGTTCTCAAGGCTGAAAAGTTATCTTATGTCCTTAATATACCTATCCCTGCAATGGTTGCAGACAATGCCTCAGAGGAAGAGATTGCTACTTTTAGAAAGTGGCAAGATGATGCACAGTTGGCTCAATGCATCATGCTCGCATCCATGAGTAACGAGCTTCAGCGTCAGCATGAAACTATGGATGCTCATACTGTACTCCGGCACCTTCAAGGAGTTGAAGGGTGAGGAAAGTAGGACTATTAGATATCAGATATCTAAGGAGCTCTTCCGATCTAGAATGACCGATGGCACTACAGTACAGACATATGTCCTAAAATGATCAATTTAATTGAACAATTGGGACAACTGGGTTTTAATGGATGGAGAGATGATCCAAGATTTGATCTTGCAATCACTTCCAGACTCTTTCTCACAAATTGTTGTGAATTTCCACATGAACAAGCTATATGTCAGCCTGCCTGAGTTGCTTAAACATGTTGAAAACTGTAAAGAGTCACTTTCTAACCAAGAAAGACCAAGTCTTACTGGTAGATGATTCTTCTAGGAAGCAGAAGAGGGCTAAAGGATCTTCTTAAAAGAAGAACAATTCAAAGAAGGTAAAAGGAAAGGCAAAAATAAAGGACAATAAGAACAAGACTGATGCAGATAGCAAAGGAGTTTGCTTCCAATGCAATAAGCCTGGATACTGAAAAGGAAACTGTAAGGAGTATCTTAAAGAGGCTAACCAGAAAAAGCTTAATGAAGCTTCGGTTACACATATGGGTTTGTTCATGATTGAAATAAATTTTTCTATAAGTCAAGGTTCTACTTGGGTATTGGATACCGGCTGTAGTTCTCACGTATGCAATCCAATGCAGAGACTGAGCAGAAGTAGAAAGCTAAACAAAGAATAAGTAATCTTACACGTGGAGAATGAAGCAATGGTTGCTGCATTAACCGTAGGAACTTATAGTTTAGCATTGTCTACGGGCAAGTCTATTAAGTTAATAAGTTGTTATTATGTTCCAGTTCTCTTTAGAAATATTATTACTTCCGTTGTTGGACAAGGAAGGTTCTGGTATTATATTTAAGAACAATTGTTGTTCTATTTATAATGATAATGTTTTGTTTGAAACTGGAAGATTACTTGATAGACTTTGTATACTTGACTTACATGAAAAATTATTTTGCAAATTGAACAAACTAATAAAAGAAAAGGAGATGGTCATTCAAAGAGTTGAATATGCGTATTTGATGAAATACAAGTCTGAATCATTTGAAATGTTCAAAGAATTCAGAAGTGAAACATATTGACAGAGTATTAAGATTCTTTGATCAGATCGAGGAAAGAATACTTGTACAATGAGTTTCTAGATCATCTCAAAATGGTATTTTCTCATAATGGACACTTCCTTATACGCAATAATTGATTGGTGTATCTAAAAGGAGAAATTGTACCTTGTTGGACATGGTGCAGTCCATAATGATTTTTACCGACATTCTAGTATCCATCTGGGGTTATGCCCTAGAAACGGCTGCATATCTACAAAATAAGGTAACCTCAAAAATCTGGCCCCAAGATTCCATAAAAGTTATGGATAGGGAGGATTCCTAATCTTAAGTATGTTAAGATAAGGGTTGTCCAGCTTATGTGAAAAGGTTTCAAAGATAAGTTTGGGACAAAATCTGACAAGTGCAGACTTCTGGGATATCGTAAAGTAAGTTTAGGGTATTATTACTATAATCCTACACGTTGCCTTCTTAGATAAAGGTGTTTATCATTAAAGGAGCTAGTGGGAGGGTAAAAGATCTTGAAGGAGTTCAAGAACCACAAAGCACTTTAAGTCGAATCGAGGAACCTGTAGATAGACCTATTGTACCACAACCGAATCGTAAATCTGGAAGAGTACCGAAGATACCTGGGAGGTATGGATTCATCATAGAGGATGATGATGAGGTACGCATCATAGAGGATGATGATCCAGTTATATACAATGAGGCTATGAGTAGAAAGACACTCAGAGAAATGGCAGATGGCCATGAAATCCGAAATGGACTCCATGTATGAGAACCAAGTATAGACTCTGGTTACTCCACAAAAGGGCATAGTGCCAAGAGTGTGAATATGGGTCTTTAAGAGAAAGACTGGGGCAAATGGCAAGGTGGAGACCTATAAGACCAGACCTGTTTAAAAGGTTTCAAATAAAGTCAAGGAGTTGACTGTGATAAAACCTTATTACTGGGTAATGCTCAAGTCCATTTGGATTTTGCTTGTGATTGTAGCTTATTACGAAATCTGGCAAAAATGGATGTGGAGACACCTTTCCTCAATGAAGACTTGAGGAGAATGTATGTATGATACAGCCAGAGGAATTTGTTTCAAAGGTTGAAGCAAATCGTGTTTTAAGCTACAATGATCCATTTATGGATTGAAGCAAGTTTCTCAAAAATGGAACATTCATTTTGATGAGACAATCAAAAGAGTTTGATTTTATCAAAAATGAGAATGAACCTAGTGTGTACAAAAGGGTAAGTGGGAGCACTGTGACATTCTTGGTATTATATGTTGATATACTACCGACAAGGAATAACACACCAATGCTACAATCAGTAAAGATAAAATTGTCTAAACATTCTTCCATGAATGACTTGGGAGGAGCATCCTATAAATTGGGGATAGAAATCTATATAGATAGATTTAAAAGGATGTTCGGCTTGACCCAATGAACGTATATTCATTCGATGCTAAAGGCGTTTAGCATTGCAAATTCCAAGAAAGGTCTCATGATGATGAGCCATGGAGTGTATCTCTCTAAAATTGTTCCCAATTAAAAGAGAGATCGCATGAGTTACTATCATGCATGCAATGAATATACTAGGCTTGATGTTGATCAGTCATATTCTAGAGAAGATCACTGTAAGACAGTGATAAACATCTTTAAGTACTAAACCGGTATTGAAGATGTAATCATAATTCATGGTAGGTCCGAATTAAAACTAGAGGGCTAAACAGACTCAAGTTTTTTCAGACTGACCAAGACGATAACAAATCCACTTTAAGGTAAATCGTTACCTTAAAAGGTGGTGCAGTGAATTGGAAAAGTTCCAAACATCAAATAGTTACTGGTTTAATGACAAAGACAAAGTATATAGCTGTAAATGAAGCTGCAAGTTGATTGCTTGGATGAAAAGTTCATTACAGAACTAGGAATAGTTCCTAAGTCTCATCTTGGATTCAAACATGTGTTGCGGCACTTTCATTTGATTAGTAAAATCATTGAAAGAAGAAAAGTCACTATAGAGATAGTGGACTCTCGAGAACAGCATTGCATATCCATCTATTGAAGCTTTATCCAACAACAGGATAATCGTCACTTAGAGAAGAAGGGTATTAGATACCATGACGATTGGCTTTAGTGCAAGTGGGAGATTGAAAGTAGTATGCACACAAGCCAATCATATTTGATATGATGTAGCATATACTTTGTAATCTTATTCGTTTGTTAAAGGCATTTTACTTTATCTACATGGTGCTGTTATATTAAATGTGATAAACCCATAGTTTTGAGCAATGTTTTTAGAATCATGATGGTGATCATGCTAATGAGATCTAAATTCTAGATAGCTCACAAACTAAAATTATTCCTAATCGTTGAATTACTAAAAAGGGGATTAGTGAATCCGGATAGATTAGTACATATGTTGCTTGCTCTTATGAAGAGGATGATTGATCTCATAATCATTTGTGTGGAGACACTAAAGCAAGTATGTAGGTGCTTATTAGAGAATAAGTTCACTGAACGTGGCTCGCTAAGGAATACCTAATGGAGTTTTACTCGCCTGTCAATAGGAATTCCTCTAGTGATAGTAGTACAAGTGATCCTTGGACTTGAGATCATCATAGTATCTTGTGTATGATGAGTTATACTTTGACATCTCCCTTAAGACCTTTAGGGTATATCAAAGGGTATGATTGGGTATAATAAGTTATACATGGAGATAGGTGAATGATCAATAAAGAATCTACCACTTCTAGTAAAAGGAGAGAATGTCCTATGTGATTCGATAAATGACGACTCAGAAGTCTTTGGCCAAAGCAGAATGAAATTAGAAAGGAGTTTCTAATTTGCATTAATTAGAGTTGTGCATTTGAGAATCGAAATACATATAATTAAATAAAATAAGACTTGACAGTAATTCCATGTCTTATATTTAATTGGGACATTGTATGGTAGAGGATTGAATTGTACGGTAACTATGCACTGAAAGGTTCTTTTATGATTAATGTTGAAATCTATATTATCTGGAAAGTCGTTGATCGCTAAGGGGGCTTACCCTTATTGTAGAATAAATATTATTTATTTAAATGAATTAAATAGTTTAATTTATTTATTTAAATAAGATTAGAATTGTTCTAATTGATTTATTCACAACCGGTTTAATATGGAGAACCTAAAGGGTCATACCGCAAAAGGAAAATATTTATTTAAGAAGTAAATGACATAATTGTAATAATAAGTTAAGTGTATTTAATTTAGTCTATGGAGATAGAATAAATTAAATAGCTTAATATTTATTATTTAATATTTTAGAAATATTAAATATAAATTAATAAGAGGAGTCTTATTATTATTATTATTACTATTACTATTATTTAATTCCTAATAGGGATTGGGAATTAATTAATAGAAGTACTTTCACATGAATTCCTAATTGGATTAGGAGTTTAATTTAATTAAAGGAGTTTAATTAGAATAGAAACCCTAATCCTAAATAGTTTAGGGAAGAATTTTTCTACATCTATAAATAAGAGAAGTCTTATCATAGATTAGGGTTACACACTCTTGCATAAGAATTGTAGAGAGTACTTACAATTTCTATAGAGATAGAAACTAGGGTTTTGCCAACACCCATCTTCTTGAACAAGTATTATTCCTTGGTGGATCACCTCTAGAGGCCAAACACTTGGGTGGCTAACGTTGATCAAAGGAAGGAATTTAATCGGTGGAATTCAAGGAGAACGCGAAGGAATTGGAGGTGAACTTGTACCTGAGGAAGCTAGAATTCTACAAGGGTATAATTCTTATTCTCCATCTCTTTCGTTTAATTAATAATTGTGCATAAAGAAAGATCATGGTGATGGTTTGTATAAAATTTTAAAATCTGATTTTATCGCGCTTCCGCACTATTTATGTAATTTGATTGCATATTCGTGCTATGTACAAACCTAACAAGACTATCCTATCTTTTAATGAGCAACAGTTTCAACGAGTTGAATATAAAATCTCACGTACCCAACAACAATACTATGTGCATTAGGAACTCCAAAGGTTAAAAATTCAAGAGAAATAGGCACGAGTTAACATTTCTAATATAGCAATTCAGATCCAAGGTGCATAGGACATTAAAACAATGATTACCAAGTCATCATCGGCTTTCCTTAAATACACTACTCATAGGTTTCTAAATGCAGTTTTACATGATGCTGAGAAACCATAAATCTGAAGGAAAATAGACTATGAATATGTTCAATGATCATCAACAAATGACACTAATAGAAATAAACATTCATAGCAAGAAAAGTCATTTTGATGATATTTCACATGATTATTTTCAATAAAAGCAATCCTTCAAAAACTGTCTTTAAAACTTGAAAACCTGCATACTAACTACAACTACTATGCTAAAGCATTAAACCAACTGTTCTAACTACAACTACTATGCTAAAGCATTAAACCAATTGAAGTAATAGCAAAACCACCCCCAAACTTAAAATGGAGAATGTCCTCATTGTCTAAAGAGTGCAAAATGTAAAACTGAGGACTCCCTTGATCATGGTTGGTTGATATCCTCAACCTCAGCATCAGATAGCGGGTAGGGGGGAGTGGCTAGGGCACGGGAAATGGGACAGGTGGTCCTCCAGGATTCAGCCTCGCGAACTGTTCAGCCAGAACTGCATTGAAGCTCGTGGTGTAGTTGAATATGTGCTCCTGCCTCTCTGCAAGTCGTTGGTTCTGTCGTACCAGTAGCATTTGCATATCTCTGAGTTGACTGCTGACACGAGATCTCGGCTGAGAGTTGGAATCAGTAGGTGAAGCAGGAGCATCCACTGGGTCTGCCTGGGGTTGAACAATAAATCCTCGACCCCGCGGGTCCGACTCTGCCTGGTCCCAAACTGAGTATCTGGAGATCAGACGATGGTCCAAGACCAGCAGTGGCTGCTGAACAATCTCATCCTCGGCCCACTGAATGCCTGCAGCTCGGCACAATCCGCAGATAAGTGACGGGTGTGGCAACCCGCCATGAACATTACTCCTCAGGATCCTTCGGATGTTACCCTCAATGATGCGACCCACGTCGATCGCGTAGTCCATGACTATAGCATACAAGAGGGCAGCCCTGTCCTTCGTAACATCGCTAACATGAACCGTGGGCATCAGCTTGGCGCAGAGAAAAGCATACCAAATCTTACCATACAGGCTTAACTCCTTGCTATGAAAAAATGTACCCCCTCTGTTGCCCTTAGCAACCCACGCGGTGCCCGGTCTGCACAAGTCGGCCAGAATTCTGTCATAGTCGGGTGAGGATCGCAGTAACTCAATATACTGGCACACTGTAGGAGCGTCCAATTCATAGTAGTCGTTAATAGCCTGGGCGCTAAATGGTACGGTCCTGCCCCGTACAGTCACAGTATATGGTAGCGTGTCCTTTGCATTAGCGTAGAACTCCTGGACGATGGCTACCACAGCTGCCTCGGGCTGCTCAATGAAGGTATGCCATTCTCTCTCAGTAATATGATCGCCCATCTCTCCATCCACTCTCCAACTAGGTCGCAGGCCACGCTCGGGCGTCAGAGCCTTACCCACTATGAAAGTGTCAAATCGTGCAACGGCCTCAGCACTGACAAACTTACTGTGATCATAAGCCCGTTCTTGTGGTGCTGAGGAACCCTCACCCCTGAACCTTTTTGGCGGCATGACTGATCACTACTTGGCACAAACAACCACAAAAAGCTTCCCCCACACTTGATTCCAACTAACTGTCAATTACACTGCCACAGACCAAATCCAGCAATATATATAAACCGACACTCGATTGCCAACACAAACTCAATCGCCCCACAAATGAATAATACAGCGCAGTCCCACAGCTTTAGTTCATATCAGTTGTAAAATACCCAATGCAGACACAATTTGCTCTAATGACAATACTCAACAATGACATCCAGATATATTAAGGCACAGTAACCATTATAGACAGAGCAAATCCCAAACTGATATCCAATATTTCTAAAATCCACTAGCGCTAATTAGTGATTATTCAGTTATCAACCAGTAAGAGAACCCAAAGCAAACCGATACACCACAGCAAATAATGTCCAGTACATTCAGTGCATACCTTATACAATCCAGTTGAAGAATGCGAGAAAGATGAACCCAAATCTGAATTTTTCCACAGTTGGAGTCGTGCTAAAGTCCTGAACCTCGCAAAATCGTCAAAGGCGGACTCCAAAGGTTATGATGCACGCAGATGGGTTTAGGTTTTAGTTTTCCCCAATTTGACAAACCCTAGAAAGCATAAACGCGTGTGGGATGGTGATGAACCCGAATGGAGGTTGATTTTTGATGTGGGCAAGTGTTAGATAGGTGTCGAATGGATTGAGAAGGGATTCCGAGTTTGGGGCTGAAGGATTTGGGAATGAAATGGAACGAGCGAACTGCTGGAATGGGGTTTTTTAAAACTGGAATCCGTGTCTATAACCGGGGCGATAGAAAACACTTTGATTTCACCGCCGGGGCGATTTAGTCGCCGGGGCGAGACAAACTGAGTCTAAATTGTCGTCGGGGCGATTGTGTCGCTGGGGCGATCCAAATGGCTTATGAGTTGTCGCCGGGGCGATAGACCCTACTGCATCTCCAAACTTGCATTCTTGTAAATCTGATCCAAAACCAAACTTAACACTACCAACCTGTATTAAGCATCATTGCACATATATTCTGAATATCTTGCCCAAAAATTCAACATTTAGAGCACAATGAGAGCATAACTTATCTAACCAAAATGCAAAAATGGAAAATTTAGAAACATAAGAATACACACTTGTAAAACTGAAATGTAACAACAAAATGTAAAGGATACGGATAAGGATAATGGGTTGCCTCCCATCCAGCGCGTGGTTTAAAGTCCTCGGCCCGACTTCTCATTCATTCATGGCTAATCGGCTAAAGTGATCAAGGTCTTCTGGCGAGCAAAGCCGCCACCCCAATAATGCTTAAGACGCTTCCCGTTAACTTTGAATGTCTCCTCCGGATTATCACCATAGACTTCAACAGCTCCGTGCAGAAATGCATGCTTGACAATGAAAGGACTCGACCAACGTGATTTGAGCTTTCCTGGAAAAAGCCTCAATCTAGAGTTGTATAGCAATACCGCTTGGCCAGGCTCAAATTTTCTGTCAACAATTTTCTTATCATGCCATCTTTTTACCTTCTCCTTATACAATTTTGAATTTTCATAAGCTTGCAGTCGGAACTCATCAAGTTCATTGAGTTGAAGAAGCCTTTTCTCACCTGCAGCTGTGGGATCAAAATTCATCTTTCTTATGGCCCAGAACGCCTTATGCTCAAGTTCAACCGGGAGATGGCATGCCTTGCCATAAACAAGCTGGTATGGTGACATACCAATGGGTGTTTTAAAAGCAGTTCTGTACGCCCACAGTGCATCATCCAGCTTTGTTGACCAATTTTTTCTTGTGGGATTGATGATCTTTTCCAGGATTTTCTTCACTTCTCTGTTGGAAACCTCAGCTTGTCCATTGGTCTGGGGGTGATATGCAGTAGCAATTCTATGAGTGACCCCATATTTTCCCAAGAGGGCAGCAAAGTGCTTATTGCAGAAGTGACTCCCTTCATCACTGATCATGGCCCTTGGAGTATCGAACCTTGTGAAGATATTCTTTTGAAGGAATTTCAGCACTACCTTGGAGTCATTAGTGGGAAATGCGGCTGCCTCCACCCATTTAGATACATAATCTACTACCAAGAGAATATATAGATTGTTGAAAGAGGGTGGGAATGGCCCCATGAAGTCAATACCCCAAACGTCAAAGACTTCAACCTCTAGGATCATGTTTAACGGCATTTCATGTCGTTTAGAGATGTTCCCCATCCGTTGACATCTATTGCATCTTAGAACAAACTGATGAGCATCTTTAAACAAAGTTGGCCAAAAGAACCCTGCTTGCAACACCTTAGTGGCTGTTTTCTCACCTCCGTAGTGTCCTCCATATAGTGAATCATGACAGTGATGAAGAATGCTCTCAACTTCACTTTGTGGAACACACCTTCGAATCATTTGGTCCACACAATGTTTGAACAGATATGGCTCATCCCACATGTACCTCTTCACGTCATGAAGAAAATTTTTCTTTTGCTGCCACGACAAGTCCGGTGGGAGTGTGTTACTAACCAAGTAGTTAGCAAAATCAGCATACCATGGAATTTCGCCTTGAACCACAAACAACTGTTCATCCAGGAAAGATTCATTTATTAGAACTTTGTCTTCCTTATCAAGACCCGGATTCTCAAATCTAGATAGATGGTCGGCTACTTGGTTTTCAGTTCCTTTTCTGTCCCGAATCTCCAAGTCAAACTCCTGCAGCAATAAGATCCATCTAATCAATCTCGGTTTAGCATCTTTCGTTGCAATTAGATATCGAATAGCTGAATGGTCCATGAATACAACCATCCTTGTTCCAATCAAGTAAGATCAAAACTTGTCAAAGGCATACACTACTGCGAGCAACTCCTTCTCGGTGGTGGTATAATTGAGTTGTGCGTCAGTTATGGTTTTGCTGGCATAGTAAATAGCATGAAAAACCTTCTCCTTGCGCTGTCCCAAAACAGCCCCAACCGCATAATCACTGGCATCACACATCAATTCGAAGGGTTTTGACCAATCTGGAGCAATGATCACTGGTGCAGTGGTTAATTTCTTCTTTAAAAGCTCAAAAGCGATCAAACACTCTTCATCAAACTTGAATGGCACATCTTTCTCTAGTAGACTGCATAAAGGCTTTGTGATCTTAGAAAAGTCTTTAATGAACCTTCGGTATAACCCCGCATGTCCCAGAAAACTGCGAATGCCCTTCACTGAGGTTGGTGGAGGTAAGTTTTCAATTGTTTCAAGTTTTGCTCTATCCACCTCAAGACCTTTGGATGACACCTTATGCCCAAGTATAATCCCCTCTTGCACCATGAAGTGACATTTTTCCCAATTGAGCACTAGATTAGTTTCCACACATATCTTCAGTATTAGAACTAGATTTTCCAAGCAGTTGTCAAATGAGTCACCAAACACTGAGAAATCATCCATGAAAACTTCAACATTGCGTTCTACCAAATCTGAGAAAATAGCCATCATGCACCTTTGAAAAGTGGCTGGTGCATTATACAATCCGAATGAGACCCTTCTAAAAGCAAAAGTACCAAATGGACATGTGAAGGTAGTATTTTCTTGATCTTCTGGAGCAATAGCTATCTGATTATAGCCCGAATACCCATCCAACAAACAATAGTACTCATGTCCAGCTAGTCTATCCAACATTTGATCAATGAAGGGTAATGGAAAGTGATCCTTTCGGGTCGCTTTGTTAAGTCTCCTGTAATCCATGCACACCCTCCAACCAGTCACTGTCCTTGTTGGAATTAACTCATTATTTTCATTGGCCACGACTGTCATACCCCCTTTCTTGGGTACACACTGAACTAGGCTCACCCAAGCACTGTCAGAAATAGGATAAATTATTCCAGCATCTAATCACTTCAAAATCTCTTTCTTTACCACCTCCTTCATGATTCGGTTGAGTTTCCTCTGATGCTCCACAGTGGGCTTGCTATCATCCTCCATCAAGATTTTGTGCATATAGTAAGATGGGCTTATTCCCTTGATGTCGGCGATGGTCCATCCAATAGCAGATTTGTACTCCCTAAGAACCCGCAACAGCTTGCTTTCCTGAAACTCGTTAAGCACAGATGCAATAATAACAGGTAAAGTAGCTGAATCACCTAAATATGCATACCTGAGATGGTTAGGCAGAGGTTTTAGCTCAAATGATGGAGGTGTCTCAAGGGATGGTTTCAACCGATCTGTAGCATTCTCAGCATGCTCAAGAGATTCAAACGGGATTGGAAACTTGATTC
This sequence comes from Aralia elata, assembly GCA_034770075.1. Classification (NCBI taxonomy): domain Eukaryota; kingdom Viridiplantae; phylum Streptophyta; class Magnoliopsida; order Apiales; family Araliaceae; genus Aralia; species Aralia elata. Next base: position 121,905 of record JAVJAP010000027.1, on the reverse strand, counting down.
CCCGTGGCACTGTATCCAAAATCTGTAGATATTCAACCAAATCTGGATCTTCTATGTCACACTCTCCCAGAAGTGCAGTCTCTAATGGATCATTGTTTAACACATTCAGAAACTCGTCATTCACAGCTCGTTCGATTACATCCACTTGAAAACATTCTTCCTCATCCGAAGGAAATTTCATGGCATTAAATACATTGAAGGTCACTTCTTGATCCTGAACCCTCATAGTGAGCTCTCCCTTTTGCACATCGATTAAAGTTCTTCCAGTGGCTAAAAATGGTCTCCCCAGAATAATAGGAATGTTTTTATCTTCCTCAAAATCTAAGATGATAAAATCAGTCGGGAAGATGAATTTATCCACCTTAACAAGAATGTCTTCAACAATTCCCCTTGGGTATGTAACCGACCTATCGGCAAGCTGAAGAGAAATGTTTGTAGGCTTTGGTGCAGGAAGCCCCAACTGAGTATACATGGATAATGGCATGAGATTAATACTAGCACCCAAGTCACACAAACATTTGTTGAATGAAAGGCTACCAATAGTACACGGTATAGTGAAGCTGCCTGGATCTTTCAACTTGGGGGGTAGCTTTCTTTGCAATACGGCACTACATTCCTCCGTCAAAGCTACTGTCTCAAAGTCATTTAGCCTTTTCTTCCTAGATAGAATTCCTTTCATAAATTTGGCATAGCTAGGCATCTGTTCTAAGGCCTCTGCAAAAGGAATGTTAATTTGTAGCTTCTTGAAGACCTCCAGGAATTTGGCAAACTGTTTATCCAACTTTTCCTTCTGCAATCTCTGAGGGAAAGGTACTAGTGGATACACTTTTGGAGTAGGCTCAACACTAGGTTTATCTGCGGTGTCTCTCTACTCCACCTCAGGTGATACACTGCTGTCCATTTCCTTAGAAAAATCAGCATTAGTCAAGTCCGGAGGGGAGCTTGAGTGGGCTGCCCCCTTTTGCAATTCGGGCTACTGTAAGGTTTGTTTACCACTTCTGAGAGTTACTGCCTGACATTCCTCTTTCCCATCTCTTCTTGGATTAGTCTCTGTGTTACTAGGAACAGATCCCTGAGGTCTATTTGACATAGAACTAGCCATTTGTCCAATTTGGTTTTCCAAATCCTTAAGTGCTGCTGCTTGGTTTTTTATCAAGATATCCTGGTTAGCCATGTGTTTCAATATCAACTCTTCAACATCTGATTTTCTCTCTGCTTGTGATTGTGAGGTTTGAGCTGTATGATGTTGTGGCTGACTTTGGAACTCTGGTGGATGGTGTGGCTTAGGAGCTTGCTGAAAATTTTGATTGTTGCTCCATGAAAAATTGGGATGGTTCCTATTTCCAGCATTATAAGTGTTTTGGTACTGATTTGGCTGTCTCTGGTAGCTACTTACAAACTGAACTGCCTCGTGGTCAAATGGGCATTGGTCGTTGGCATGTGTCCCAGCACATACTTCACAAATAATAGCCACCTGCTGCACTTTTGAATCAGTCAAGGAATCAAGTTTCTTTGACATTGCTGCCATCTGAGCTGCTAAGGCTGTGATGGCATCCACCTCTAATACTCCGGCTACCTTTGGTTGACTCATCCTAGTAGTAGGCCATTGGTAGTTATTTGCAGCCATAACCTCCAATAAATGAAGTGCTTCCCCATAATTTTTGGCCATAAAAGATCCTCCCGCAGCTGCATCTAAACTAGACCGATTGTGAGATCCTAATCTATTGTAGAAGGTATTCAATTGCATCCATGGAAGGAATCCATGATGTGGGCATCTCCGAAGCAAATCTTTAAATCTTTCCCAAGCTTCATACAATGATTCTCCATGGTGTTGTTCAAAGGTTGCAATTTCATTTCTCAATCTAGCAGACTTTGCAGGAGGGAAGAACTTTGCCAAAAATTTCTGTGCTAAGTCTGACCATGTAGTGATGGATCCCGGTGGCAATGAGTGGAGCCAACTCTTAGCTTTGTCTCTCAAAGTGAACGGAAAAAGTCTAAGTCTCAAAGCATCATCCGTCACTCCAACAAATTTGAAAGTATCACATATCTCAATAAAGCTCAACAAATGCTCATTAGGGTTGTCATTAGCCAAATCCCCAAATTATAACGAATTTTGCACCATTTGTATTGTTCCCGGTTTGATTTCAAAGGCATTTGCAGTTATTGTCGGTTTTGTGATACTAGACTGTAAATCACTTATCTGCGGCATTACATAGTCTCTCAATGCTTTTTGTTCCTCTGCCGCCATAGTTTCTTGATTGTTAGAATCCCTGATTCTTTCTCTTCTTAGTCTGCAGGTATTTCTCTCGATCTCGGGATCGTAAGGAAATAACTCAAGACTTTGTGATCGGCGCATACAAATCAAAGGTACCTACACAATCAAGTAAATAAAAATTAAAAACAAGTCTAATTAAGATCAATTCAACTATAATCAATATTGGTAAAATTATTGTAAAATAATTTCCCGGCAACGGCGCCAAAAACTTGATGCTTGATTTCGCAATCAATAAAACACGCGCAAGTATACGCGGTCCACAAGTAATATAAGATAAGTAAAGTGTCGAACCCACGAGGAATTATGATAAATAATTACCAAATATCAATCGCATGTAAAATCAATCCAATTTAAACAATGACAATATGGTTTGTGTTTGTTGTTGATTAAAACGAAAATAAAAGCAATTTAGAAAACAAGGTTTTACTAACACGGATAGAATTCAAGATAAAAAGGTCTAAGATTACAATATCCCCCAACTCTTCATTTAAACATCATACTCTCTCTTGTTTGGTAAATTAGAACATAAGAATTGTTATCCGAGAAATCACAAGTATATATAAGCCTCTCTCGATGGTCGAATACGTATTTCCTATTGTGGTGTATAGATATATTTCTATTCTACACACTAGCAAGAACCTCATATCAAAAACAATCGATAAGACACATGTCACGTAAAATCCTATCAACTATTCTATCAATTACCAACTTTCACAATAGAAATCATTAAGCAAGGATTCTCAATTGGATACGTGTGGCATTTAGGTATATGTCTATCCTAAATACAATAAAATTATCAATCCTTAAGAGTAATACATAAGACTCACGTCACATAATCTCATACATTATCCATAAAGAACATCCAACTTTCACATGAATTCATAATTAGGTCTCAACTTACACTTCCTCTCTCAATTCCATATAAGTTACCAAGGTAATTACGGGTCAAGCAATTAATCCTTAAGCAAAGGTTATGAACTCCAATTCATGTAATGACTAACTACCAATCAAAGAGAGAGCATTCAATTTAAACTACAAGTTAGGTTCCATTGCAATCTTAGAATGAAGAGTTTAGCTCATATTCAATTTCAACAACATCATAATCTGATTATAGTACATGGTTTGGAATAACAAAATAAGAGTAAAGAACCAAAACATATAAAGAAACACCCCTTTTGTGATGAGATTCCTGAATTGGTGTGATGTAGTTCTTCTTGAGTTGCTCTTGCTTCCTATTTCGTGCTCCTAGCCTCCTTGGCTGGATGAAATTCAGATAATTACTCCCTTTGTTCCTTTGTTCTTCTTCTTTTTCTCTCAAACCCTACCCTCCAAATTGTGTAGCAAAGCTTGAATGATATTATTTCCACTCCCTGGATGTCTAATAATCTGATTACTCTCTCTCCTTCCATTTCCATTGTGCTCCCGAATTTGCTCCACTGAATCCCCACTATCAGCAGATGTGACAAACACCAGCCTCATTTCTTGTCCCGACCTGTCACCCCGGCGACAAAAATACGCTGTGAGACGTCGCCCTAGCGACAACGTCGCCCCGGCGATGGGAATTGCCTTCATACTGTCGCCCCGGCGATGGCATCGCCCCGGCGCTGAAATAGGCCTAGGGTTGTCGCCCCGACGATGGAGCCTACTGTTGGACTTTGACATTTTTGCTCCAAAAGTTCCATAATAATGAATTAACTAGTGAAATGGTGCTATAAATGCTTAAAGATAGCCGAGAATTGAGCCTAGAAAGCATCCAACTCGTAGGTATAAAACCCACTCATCAATTACCAACTTTCGCACAAATTATCCATTCATGAGGGTAATAAATAAAACACACATCACTTAATTTCATAAATTACCCATAGGAATATCTAATTTTCACATGATATCATAACAAGGTCTCAACCTATACTTCCTCTCTCAATTCCATATAAGTTTCCAAGGTAATTAATATATAAAGCACAAATTATGATATCCAATCACAAATAATTAACCAACATCAAAGAGAGAGCATTTAATTCAAACTATGTATTGGGTTCCATTGAAATCTTAGCAAATGAGTCCTAGTTCATGGTAACTACATAAAACATCAAATTTGATCTATATATCATCATCTTGGATTTACAAAATAGAAGGGAAACTGGAGATAAAACCACTTTTGTAGATTTTTATATGATGTTTGATGGGTTGAAGATGAACACTAGCTTCTCCTTCTTGATTTTGCAATCCTTGATGTTTTTGCTCCTTTGCCCTTACTTGATGTAGCTTGATTTTAGCACTTTGGCACTCTAATTTGATGTATTTGGTAGCTTTCCCTCTATAGAATTGATGTTAGAGGTGTTAGATTGGGTTAGTTTCTTGTTTCTAGCCGCCAAGGAGAAGTTAGAAGTGTTAGAATGAGAAAACCTAGCTTTTTCCCGAGATTTAGACCAAAATCTGCTGCCTTCTGCGCGACGCCACCGCCCCGGCGGCCAAAATGGCCTGAATTCCACCGCCCCGGCGGTGGGCTCGCCCCGGCGGTATTCTGTAGCGCGACTCAGTTTCGACGTCTATTGGTAAAATGACCATAATGTCTTCGTCTTAAGTCGGATTAAGGCAATTAAGTAGGCTATAGAAAGCTAAGAAGTAGATCTACAACTTTCATAACTGGCGCTCGTCGAGATAATGACTGGAGAAAGTCTCAAATTGAGCCCGAAGCAACTGCTGTGTAAAATTCATGCAAAATCCGATGGTAAAATGACCATAACTCTCTCATATAAACTTCAAATTGGATGATTACGGATGTTTTGGAAAGCTAAGACAAAGATCTACAACGTTTGTTCTTTGAGTTTTGAGAGATTCGGAATGCATCATGGGTAAAATTGAGAAACAAACAGCGGGAATGCTAGATTCAAGTCAAAAACGCATCGATCCAAAGGGCCTTTATTTGAATTCCTACAAAACAAAGTAAAAACATATAAAAGCATACAAAAACATATAAAAGTAATACAAAACTACATTACACAACAATAAGATGAAAACACATAAAACCAAACACAATAGCTAAAGACTTACAAATTATCAAGGCTAAAAGTACCTAATTTGTGTGTATAAAACACACTCATCAGTCAACACCCATCTTCTTGAACAACTATTATTCCTTGGTGGATCACCTCTAGAAGCCAAACACATGGGTGGCTAACGTTGATCAAAGGAAGAAATTTAATTGGTGGAATTCAAGGAGAACACAAAGGAATTGGAGGTGAACTTGTACCTGAGGAAGCTTTGATTCACGAGGGTATAATTCTATATCTCTATCTCTTTCGTTTAATTGATAATTGATCACAAAGATGATCATGGTGATGGTTTGTATGAAAAATTTTAAAATCCGTTTTATTGCGCTTCCGCACTATTTATGTAATTTGATTGCATGTTCGCGCTATATATAAACCTAACAGTGGTATCAGAGCCTAACCTTGTGCTAATTATCGATTATTATGATTCCATGTATGTATGGGTATGCGATTGGATCGATTTTCTGGGAAACGAAAATAAAATTTTGAAGTCAGCTACGCGGCGCGGCCGCGCTCGAACCCATAAATCGTTTCTGGGGGTACAGCACGGCCGCGCCGGTCTGTAGATTTTGAAAAATATTTTATTTTGATTTTATTTATTTTTAATTAAGATAAAAGGTTTATTTTGAATTGGAATTTAATTAAAATTAAAAGTTTTATTTGAACTTGGAATTGGATTCTACGTTAACTAGAATAAAGGAGTTTATTCACATATGGAATAGGATTCCATGTTTCCTAGAATAAAGGAGTTTATTCACATATGGAATAGGATTCCATGTTTCTTTAAAAATAAAGATGTTTATTTTGATAAGGAATATGATTTAACATATTTTATTTTTTCAAACAATTTTAAGTTAAAATAAAGGAGTTTTCATGTTAATTAAAATAAAAGAGTTTATTTTGATTTGAAATTTGATTAAAAATAAAGGAGTTTATTTTTATTCAAAATTGGATAAAATAAAATAAATAAGTTTATAATGATTTAAATTTTGATTAAAATAAAGGAGTTTATTTTTGTTTCAAAATTCAATTTCTAGTAAACTTTTAATTGCCCATTAAATGATATCAATGCATATATAGATTGGTTTTATTATTCATGAGATGAATGTTATTTATTGACACATATGGAGATATGTATGATAATAAATAGGGATTGCTTATGGACTACTGACCAATGTATGATTGGATTTATTTTAGTGGATGCTTGAATGAATGGGTTTTTATAAATGGGGTCTGCGTACCTCGTCTTCTCTAGTTTTTCTTGATGTAAATTCTATCTTACTCCTATGTACCTCTCCTTGACTGCTGATCAATATTTCTATTTATTGTAAATAGTTTGTGTAATAGGTTTAATTAGAATTACTTGAAGAATTGGAGAGAAAGAAGCAATGAGCGCTTGAAGACCCGTTTGTAATGGAGCCCGGGTTTAAATGTAATAATTATATTTAAATTTTGTTCTTGCACCCTAGGTTTGACCTTTTGGTTCACTTGGTGGCTCTAGTGAACCAAACTAGAATAAAAGTTCATAATCAATCCGGGTAGAATATAGTATTCTATATGTGCATTCTTACTATGTATATATTATATATTATATAACATGCTTCACATGTTAAATAATATGATGTGTATTTTATATTAAGTCCTAAGCGTTCAAAGATATTTGGAATATCGAATGTTGTCTTCTAGCATGGTAAACCGATAGAGTATTAAACATTTAATATGAGTTTATTGTGTCACACAAGGCAAGTATTAAATATTTAAGATGTTGCTTTATCACATCCGATGCTTATAAAATAGACTGAACAATGATGTGTTGTTGTGTCACACAATGACAGTGTTTTTCTTTCGAATATATGGAAGTGCTAGGTTTGACTTAACTTGGATAATTTTGATTCGGATGTGTCACACTTGATCAAAATAATCTAAGAGGCAAAATACAAGGAGTTACATAGTGATGTAATTGACAATAGTTGTCTACCTATTTATTTATATATAGTTTGTTGTGTCACACAAGACTATATACATTTGAAATGGGATCCTTATTCTCACTAGCAAATCTTTAATTAGATATGTCGAACTATATAGGGAGGGTAATATAGTTTGATGAAAATAGTGGGAGATACCAATTTAAAATAAAGACCTAATTTATTTTGGTAATTAATTAAAATGAATGTATGCTAAAATGTTGGTAAATTACAAATTCATTTATAGAATTTTACGATGTTTAATTCACTATCACTTCATAGCATATTAGATGCTCATTAATCGGACCGTATTAAACGAACTGGTTAAGAAATTTGAGAATAGTTCTCAAGGCTGAAAAGCTATCTTATGTCCTTAATATGTCTATCCCTGCAACAGTTGTAGATAATGCCTCTGAGGAAGAGATTGCTACTTTTAGAAAGTAGTAAGATGATGCACAATTGGCTCAATGCATTACGCTCGCATCCATGAGTAACGAGCTTCAGCGTCAGCATGAAACTATGGATGCTCCTACTATACTCCTGAACCTTCAAGGAGATGAATGGTGAGGAAAGTAAGACTTTTAGATATCAGATATCTAAGGAGCTTTTCTGATCTAGAATGACCGATGGCACTACAGTACAGACATATGTTCTAAAATGATCAATCTGATTGAACAATTGGGACAACTGGGTTTTAATAGATGGAGAGTTGATCCAAGATTTGATCTTGCAATCACTTCCGGACTCTTTCTCACAAATTGTTGTGAATTTCCACATGAACAAGCTATATGTCAGCTTACCTGAGTTGCTTAAACATGTTGAAAACTGTAAAGAGTCACTTTCCAACCAAGAAAGACCAAGTCTTACTGGTAGATGATTCTTCCAAGAAGCGGAAGAGAGCCAAAGGATCTTCTTAAAAGAAGAACAATTCAAATAAGGTACAAGAAAAGGCAAAAATAAAGGACAATAAGAACAAGACTGATGCAGATAGCAAAGGAGTTTGCTTCCACTGCAATAAGCCTAGATATTAGAAAGAAAACTGTAAGGAGAATGTTACAGAGGCTAACCAGAAGAAGCTTAGTGAAGCTTCGGTTAAAGATACAAGTTTGTTCATGATTAAAAATAAATCTTTCTATAAGTCAAGGTTCTACTTGGGTATTGGATACCGACTATAGTTCTCACGTATGCAATCCAATGCAGAGACTAAGCAGAAGTAGAAAGCTAAACAAAGAGTAAGTAATCTTATGTGTGGGAATAGAACAAAGGTTCCTGCATTAACCATAGGAACTTATAGTTTAGCATTGCCTACGGGCAAGTCTATTAAGTTCAAGTTCTCATTAGAAATATTAGAACTTTTGTTGTTTGACAAGAAAGGTTCTGGTATTATATTTAAGAATAATTGTTGTTCTATTTATAATGATAATATTTTGTTTGAAACTGGAAGATTACTTGATAGACTTTGTATACTGGACTTACATGAATTTTTTTTTGCAAATTGAATAAACTAATAAAAGAAAAGGAGATGGTCATTCAAAGAGTTGAATGTGTGTATTTGATAAAATACAAGTTTGAATCATTTGAAGTGTTCAAAGAATTCAGAAGTAAAACATATTGACAAAATATTAAGTTTCTTTGATCATATCGAGGAAGGACTACTTGTGCAATGAGTTTGTAGATCATCTCAAAATGATATTTTCTCATAATGGATACCTCCTGATACGCAATAATTGATTGGTGTATCAAAAAGGAGAAATTGTACCTTGTTGGATATGGTGTAGTCCATGATGATTTTTACCGATATTCTAGTATCAATCTGGGGTTATGCCCTAGAAACGGCTGCATATCTACAAAAATAAGGTAACCTCAAAAATCCGAGCCCAAGACTCCATAAAGGTTATGGATAGGAAGGATTCCTACTCTTAAGTATGTTAAGATAAAGGGTTGTCCAGCTTATGTGAAATGGTTTCAAAGATAAGTTTGGGGCAAAATCTATGTTGTTAATTAATTCAAATGAGAGAGTTAGGATATTCAAATGAAGTGTTGGGGGAAATTGCAATCTTAGACTTGTTAACATTAGATTTCATTGTTTTAACGCTTCCCATAGATCTTAATTATTACCAAACAACAAAACAAACTTAATTCATCATTTGTCTAAATAAAATCAAGACGATATATAGTTGGTACTTGGGATACACTAGAACAATTCCCTGTGGGTTCGACAACTCTCTTATCACTTTATTACTTGTTGACCGCGTATACTTGCGTTGCGCGTATTTTTCGGTTGGGAAATCGACCAACAAGTTTTTGGCGCCGTTGCCAGGGAATTGTTCTTCTAGTGTTTTCTAATATTAATGACAATCGAATTGGTCTTAATTTAGACTTGTAAATAATTTTCTTATTATTATTTTGTTTTGTTTTGATTTTGTTTTTAGTTAATGGATGAGCATAACTATCAATGGGATTATGAAGGGACGACGCAACCAAGTTCGTCAAAACTTCTTGAGCAATTGCAAGAACAACTTGCAACGCTTTCAAGGGCTATTGACACTCTTAAAGGCCAGTCCACTCAAAATGCCTACAGTCAGAATCAAGCTGACTACTACCCAAACTACTATCAACCGGGTTGGCAACATCATCCAAGCTTTTCTTGGGACAACAGTCAAGATCAATGCTTGATGAGTCAATTTTATACCTATAAATTGAGTATTGTTAACTTGATGATTTGTGAGTTCTTGAGTAATTTATATTCTTTTTTTATGTGTTTTTATCTTATTGTTATGAAATATGTCTTTGTATCACTTTTATGTATTTTTACTTTGTTTTGCAGGAAAAAAGAATAAAAGGGTATTTGGATCAATGTCCATAATTTATCATTGACATAGCAGCCCATTGAGGCCCAATTTCGTCCTTCGTCCAACCAATATCTCTCAAAGCTCAAAGAAGAAAAGTTGTAAATCTATTTCTTAGCTTTCCGGATCATCTTGAAACGCCTTAATCAGAGCTCGGATGAGAGAGTTATGACTATTTTACCAACAAACGTCGAAGCTGAATATTCCAGAAAATTACTCGGTTGGACAGATTGACCTCTGGAGCTTCATTTACGATTTCGATGGTGTTAAAGTTTCCAAATGAGAATGTGTTCTTATTGAAGATTTTAGTAGACTTCTCAAGCTTTCCGAAATGGTATGGTGAGCAAAAATCCAAGTTCATTTGGGCCTCCAAATATTGATTTTTAGATAGTCTAATCCGAATCCCGCATGGACTGGATTCCTGTTCGGACCAGTTGGAGTATTTGGACCATAACTTGAGCTTCCCAACTCCAAATCAGGTGATTCAAAAGCCCAAATTCATTAGAAACTCCAGGGCTACAACTTTTGTTCTTTGCCCAAGTCCAAATTCGGTGGTTTGCTAATTCAAAATTGGCTTACAAGGTGCTGATCAGTTAGTTGACAGATTTGGATTTTTAGCACATCACATGGGCACGTTTTTGGCTTGTTATTTGCTTTGGATGGCTGATGCACATGACTTAGATTAGTTGTTGGATCTTGACCATCTTGTATCCTTGAGTGCCTATAAATAGCAAGAGGTGTTTCAACACCAAGACACCAATTCACACACTAATTCACACACCAATTCACCTCCAATTCATACACCAATTCCTTGTATCCATTCTCTACATTAGTTTGTTAGTATAGGAGTAGGGAGAGGAAGTAGACCTCCAAGGGGAGGCTACTCTCCTCTCCATTTTTATAGTTCAAGAGCAAGCAAGAGATCAACATTTATGGAAGCGAAGAATCGAAGGTTCGAAGGTGAATGTTTGGAGATTGAAGATTGTGATCCGAAGTGACAGTCGGATGTCAAAGCATAGTTTTTCTTCTCTAAACTCTTCCTTTATTTTTTATATTCTATTATTGTTGAATATCTTGTAAATTATATTTGCATATTTGCTATGAACTCTTCTCTTTTCTTTTATTTAGTTCCAATGGGATGTTGAACTTTTTATACATTATTTGTTCCTTCCTATATGAAAGTTTCATTTCTCGATAATCTGTTTTAACTGTTGAATGATATTTATTTTGATTGATTTAATGTGATCAGTTAAGTTAATTTGATTAATATCATCTGCTAGATTAAGGGACAATATTACGTGTAATTGATATTGTTCCTAATCACAAGTAGCAATTAGTGATACATGATTGTGGTCAAGCTTTTGAATATTGCTATGATTATTGGAAGACAAGTTAAATAATCCGAGCTTGTGTGATTGTTGCTTGGAATAGTCTAATTCCTTAGATCTTAATGCTGCTGTTATATTAAATCTAGAGAGCTTGTTCTAGGTTGTATAATGGTTAGAATCTTGTGAAGAGCTTGTTTCATTGAGTGATAATTAAGGGGAGTTTCGGGTAGCAGAGCTTGTTGTTACCTAGGGCTATTAATTTTATTGAAGGATAAATATTGTTATGATAAGGTGATATTGAACGGAAGAACTAAAGTCTTTATTTTATTGTTATTACTTTAATTATGTTTTAGTTAATTAGTTAAATAAAATTTCAACCCCCCATTTGGTTCACAAAGTATAAATTTAGACTAATCATTCTCTGTGGGATCGACTCTTACTTGCACTACTACATTAATATCTTTTGCAGTAAGGTTTTATTTTTGGGTGCTTGCGACAGCACGTCAATGCTTTGATCCAAGTCTCTCATACCATTCAGAATTTTCATTCCAACCTCCACCATACCATGAGGATACATCTAATGTGGAGGAGATTCTTCCCTTGTTCATTGAGAAACAAGAATTGTTACGAAGCGTCGAGAACCAAATGGCACAACTTCTCGAGGCAGTGCTTATTCACCCGCAAAGCACCTTACCTTGTATTACACAGATTAACCCTATAGAGGAAGGTGAAGAGCAATGTTTGGTGAATTCGCATAGTTGTGACAAAGCGGAAAGAAGGAGGGAGGAGCTCATGGCTCATATCTCTTAAAATGAGGTTAGGTTGGCAAATATACAAGCTTTAGTGTAGAGCATCATGAACTATGTTGCCAATTCTTACATTATTCACCCGCAATGCACCTTACCTAGCGATACTGAGATTGACCCTATGGAGCAAGGTGAAGAGGGGTGCTTGGTGGATGATCAAGGAAATGGCGCGGAGTCGCACGAAGCTATTAGTGAAAATTTTGAGAGTGTACATCTTATTGTGGATGAGGATTCTGAGGTTGATGAGACGAGGATCATGAATGGGGATCATGAAAAGGAAATTGAAGGCCAAGAAGTCACATTCGAGGTTTTTCAAACCCATCGAACACCCATTGGTTCATGAAGAAGATCTTCATGTCGATCTTGACACAAGTGCAATAATTGATGATGCAGATGAGGAAAGCTTCTTCTTGCCATCGGTTGAAACGAAGTTTGAAGGTCACCAACCAGGAATGCATGCCATGCAAATCAAAGAAAGAACAACGAGGCGGCATGCAATGGTCAATTTTGCGATTGAGCCGGATTGATGGGAAATAAAGGAGTCGGGCTAACGACTTTAAACTAAGCGCTTTTTGGGAGGCAACCCAAGTTTACTGTTTTGCTTTTATTTTTGTTTGATTGCATTTTAGTGGTTTAATTGCATTTTAATTTCTTTAGTCATTTGCTTTCAGGTACGCTCCCAACTTAGAGGTATTGAAAGATGATATCAATTGCGCTTGACACGGTTTCAGGGAAGTCTTATATTTTAATTTTTCCTATATCAGACATTGAGGACAATGTCAAGTTTTAGTTTGGGGGTAGTACTTCGTATTTGTGTGTTTTTAATTTAGTTTTTGCGTGATTTAAGTATGTTTTTATTTTTATTCAAAAAAAAATTCATTTATTTTTAGGATGTGTCCCTTGAGCATTGTTTTAATTTGATTTGTACCATAATCCATGGTCAATGATAACAGCTTGTTTGAAGAAATTCTAACTCATGAGAAGTAGACAATTGTTGCCTAGTCTTTGTGCTTATCGTTTATTGGTTATTATTTTGCTTATGCGTCTTTTCACTTTCATGCACTTACCCATGAGTATTAAGCTAGTTGTATGCTTAGAGAAGACTTTTATAACCGAATGCTTGTGGAAAATATCTATAAACTCTAGAACTCGTTTAAACATCACTCGAACCAAGGTGTCCAATTTTGTTATGTTTGAATTGATGGTCATGTGGTGAGTTGAGATGGAGCGTAAAACGCACTCACTCATGGACACATGCGTAGGAGAGATAGAGCGTAAAACGCACTCTCTTATAATTGTGATTAAAGAAAAAAAATTGTTTATTGCAAATTTTGCATGGGGTTGAGGTTGAGCGTTAAACGCACTCGCCCATATGAGCGTGCTTAAGGTTGAGATGGAGCATAAAATGCACTCATCTAGAGCCCTTGATTCTCAAAATTTTTGGAATTGTGATTTGTATACCTTTGTATTGAGTGATGTGTTAAGCATGTTGTTTTGGGGTTTATTTTGATTATTTCATAAGGTAATGTGGTTGCAAAGTTCATCCGAGCTTGGTTGGTTTAGTGCTATTGGGTACTCACACACACACGGAAGGGCCTTAAGCAAAGTATGACTAGCTAACTGAAATTTTAGACTTGCAACACCTTGTTTGTTCTCTTGAGTTCTTTGTGTTGATGCCTTTGAGACCACTGTCGGCTTATTAATTCATTGCTCAAGTTAGGTTATATTAGAAGTTTTTGAATTGTTTAGTTTAGGTTTGTTTTTCTTGAGGACAAGCAAAGATTTAAGTTTGGGGGTATTTGATGAGTGTATTTTATACACACAATTTGGGTACTTTTGGCCTTGATAATTTGCAAGTCTTTGGGTATTTTATGTGGTTTTTATGTATTTTTATCTTATTTCTACATAAATTAGTTTTTAGTTATTTTTACATGTTTTAAGTTGCTTTGATACATTTTCATTATGTTTGTAGGAATTGAAATAAAGACCGCTCGGATCGTTGTTTGTATTGACTCAATGTCCGTGCCTGGACGTCTGTGCCCGAATGGTAGTATGATGGAAATTTGTGCTTGGCGACGCTCGGTGCTTAATTTGACAACATTTGGTAGTTGGGCGTGCACGGCGTCGGAAAGCGTGCACGGCGTGCGGCGTCCACCAAGCCACGAGGGCAAGCCCGTGCTTAGATATCTGTGCTCGAATGATAACACGGTGAAAATTTATGTTTGGCGATGCTCGGGGCTTAATTTGATGACATTTGGAAGTTGGGCGTGCACGGCGTTGGAAAGCGTGCACGGCGTGCGGTGTCGACCAAGCCGCGGGCACGGCGTGCGGCAGACGGGGCGCCAGCGTGTGGCCCAGGCGCTGGGCGCGGGCGCATGGGCGCGGCGTGCGGGCGCGCGCGGCGCTGGGCGTGCGGGCGTGTTGGCTCGCTGGGCGTGCGGGCGTGTGCGGCGGGCGCTGGGCGCCAGGCGCTGGGCGCGCGGGCGCATGGGCGCGGGCGCATGGGCGCGGCGTGCGGGCGGGCGGCGTGGGCGTGCGGCGTTGGGCGCGCGCGGGGCTTCGGCAGCGGGCGTGGGCGTGTGGCCCAGGCGCTGGGCGCGGGTGCGCGCGATGGCGTGCGGGCGCGCGGCGCGGGCGTGCGGGCGTGGGCGTGCGGCCAGCGTGCGGCCCAGGCGCTGGGCGCGGGCGCGCGCGCTGGCGTGCGGGCGCGCCAACGCCATGCTGAGTGCGATCTGACAAAGTTTTAGTGCGATCTGAGCTCCATTTTGTCCGATTTTTGCTAGGGTTTCTTGATGGAGGCTATATATAATCTCTTTTAAGCTTCATATCAGATATCTAGGAATTGGGAGGCCACACAAACACATCAATTAGAGAGCCAAAAGTGCTGCAACACAAGGAAAATTCAGCAAAATCAAAAGAACCAAGAAGGAAAGGAGTGTCAAATGGACATCTTGACATAGGGAGGCTGCACATACATCACCAAGAAGAGCTTAAGGGATGCAATTCAAAGAGATTTTCAGCAACAAGCCAAGGAGCAAAAGGAGAAAAGAATGCCAAAGGAAGAGGAAAAGCTAGAAATTGACATCAACCAAGCAAGCAACATATGAATATCTTCTAAATGGGTTTTATCATCTCTTGCTTTCCTTTGAAGTTGTATTTCTATTTCATGATGTACACCATGTGTTTGATGTTTTGCCTAGCTACCATGAACTAGAGCTTATTCTAAGATTTCAATGGAACCCAACACATAGTTTGAATTGATTTCTCTCTCTTTGCTATTAATTACTCATTTGTGAATTGTATGTCATAATTTATGCTTCATATATTAATTGCCTAGCTAGTAATTACCGTGGGAACCTATATGAACTTGACGAACGGATTATAGTGTTTAGACCTTGTTATGATATCATGCGAAAGTTAAAGATTGTTGTAGGTTGTTAATTGAGATTAAGTGACGTGTGTCTTGTTGATTATCCTCAATGATAGGTAACTTGATAGTATTTAGGATAGATATATAACTAGATACCGTGTGCAACCAATGGAGAATCTACTCTTAATGACTTCCTATGTGAAAGTTGGTAATTGAAGGGACGGTAAACGAGATTTAGTGACACGTGTCTTGTTATTGTTCTTGAAATTAGTCTCTTGATAGTGTGTAGGATAGACATATACCTACCTGCCGCATTAGGAAGATTCAAATTTGACCATCGACAGAGGCTTATAAGTAGCTTTGATTTCTCGGTTGGCAATTCTATGTTGTTAATTAATTCAAATGAGAGAGTTAGGATATTCAAATGAAGTGTTGGGGGAAATTGCAATCTTAGACTTGTTAACATTAGATTTCATTGTTTTAACGCTTCCCATAGATCTTAATTATTACCAAACAACAAAACAAACTTAATTCATCATTTGTCTAAATAAAATCAAGACGATATATAGTTGGTACTTGGGATACACTTGAACAATTCCCTGTGGGTTCGACAACTCTCTTATCACTTTATTACTTGTTGACCGCGTATACATGCGCGTATTTTTCGGTTGGGAAATCGACCAACAGTGCCCAGCTGTCGATGGCTGCCGAGCGCCCAACGCCCAGCGCCCATGTGCCCGCGCACGCGCACGCCACGCGGTGCCCTCGCCCAGTGCCTGCCTGGTTCCCCCAGCTGCTTCACGCCGTGCCCGCGGATTTGGCCGATGCCGCACGCCGTGCACGCCTTCCAACACCGTGCACGCCCAACTTCCAAATGTCATCAAATTCAACGCCGAGCATCGTCATACACAACATCCCACCATATTATCATTCGGGCACGAATATCCAAGCACGGGCTTGCCCTCGTGGCTTGGCCAACGCCGAACGCCGTGCACGCACAACTATCAAATGTTATCAAATAAAGCCCCGAGCGTTGCCAAACACTAATTTCCATCGTACTACCATTCGGGCACAGACATCCAAGCACGGATATTGGGTCAATACAAACAACGATCCGAGCGGTCTTTATTTTCATTCCTACAAACATTATGAAAATGCATCAAAGCAACATAAAACATGTAAAAATAACTAAAAACTAAATTATGTAGAAATAAGATAAAAATAACTGAAAACCATAGAAAAGTCCCAAAAACTAACAAGCTATCAAGGTCAAATGTACCCAAATTATGTGTATAAAATACCCTCATCAACTATGTAGCTATGATTTCGTGTGTGTTTCATTTATTTGTTGTTAAGGTATTGTAGTTCCATGGGTTACAAAGTTAACCCAACTGGAATCGAGTAAAAAGGTGAAAAAATGAAGATTTGGTGATAATTTGAGTGAAGAACACCAAGAACACCAAGAACACCAAAAATAGAGCATGAATTGATACTTTGGCCTACGATTTGGACATGTTAATGTTACTGGGTAGCTCTGAATTTTTGATATGTTGTAGCTCTATGTCTTAAGAGTCCATAGAGTCCGGAACGGACGAATTTGATGGTCTAGAGAAGAAGTTATGAGGTTTTGAGTGAAGGAGGGTCAAAATCACGATGTCTGGCAAGGGCCATCAGGCCACCCGCCCACACCAAGGCCCCGCATGCCGTGCACCTGGTGCCGCCCGCCCGCGTGTGCGCTGCCCGACTCAGCTTCGGCGTCCATTGGGAAAATGGCCATAACGTTCTCATACGAACTCGGATTTGAGCGATTCAAGATGATCCGGATAGCTTAGAGATAGACCTACAATATCCATTAATTAGAATTGAAATTTTATAACTAGAAAAATTTTGAAATTGACTGTTTTTAGGGCTATTGTGCAAACGGTAGTCGTCGGTCATGCGTGTGTGCAAGTATAATGCTCCCGACAATGTTAAATGATGTTCTAAGTTCTAAAACATGATTATTATGATTTATAATGATACTTAACATTAACCATTGGGTATTAGACAATTCGAATGGGCGTGCTAAGTGTATGCAATCGCGTGTCACTTGGGCCTTCAAATAGGCAAGTGTGGCGTACGGACGTACAAACGTCATAACACCGTAACAAGTGTGTATAACTTTGTTTAATAGTTTGTTTCTAATAATAATGAAAGATGATAGTGTGTTATAACCTAATGTGTGAGCATGCTAAGCACATGCAAACGAGGCGAATTAGGTGTGTGACGCGTAAACGTCGAAACGCCGCGTAAGGTGCTAATGAACTTAAATAGTGTTTCGATTTAAACAAAACGAATATTATAAGATATGGAGTGGGATTATATTAATGTCAACCAATATATGAAGCCTTTTTAGTGGCTATTTGGTGTTTTATTGTTAAATAAATTGTGTAGGATATTGAAGGATGAGCCATTATAATTTGGCAAGGAACGCTTAAGGCAAGTTCTTTCAGTAACTTATCGACTTGTTTAAATGCATTGATATACATGACTTGATTACTAAATCCTTTGCTATTATGTGGATTATATGCGAGCATGATTAAAGTGTGCACAATGTGAAATTATGTGACTATATTGTTCTATGTGGAACTTGAAGTATTGTGAATATACAATGTGAGATGTATGATGCCTATATATAGATGAATTGCATAAGATTTATAACGCATGAGTAAGATGCACAGTATGAGAATCATGATGCAAGAATAAAATGTAAACTTGTATGTTACGTGAAGTATGAAATATTAAAACTGTTAGTTCTTGCTGAGTCGTCGTGCTTATTCTTGCAAAAATAAAACTTTTGCAGATTTTACGATGCAATGCAATTATCTTGATATCGTGATAATAAAGATTAGAGGCACATGGAAACAGAAAGGTTGCTAAATGTTTCTTTATGGTAATTATTTAGCTGTGATGACGGTATATGATGTACGTGAATTTGACTATGTAAACCTTGTGTTAAAAATGAAGGTTATCCATTATAGTATTTAAGATGTGATTATAGTAAACTAGAAGGATGACGATGATATATAAAGGACATTTTTATAACGAATGTATACTTATTGAATAACCTTGCGAATAGTCAGAGTTTGAATAAAGTCAGGATCTGAACCTTGCGTTCATATAGGAGTTTTTGTAAATGATCATGGTATCTATTCAACCTTGATCATAAGTGTAGAAGTTAATTATTACGAAACCTGAGTTTAAGAAGAGTTTGAGGTAATAATTGTTAATGCTAGTATTGATATGGATTGTTATATATATAGCAAGAGTAATATTAAATTTGTAATGATTATTAAATGATGTATTAGTTAAGGTCTTTATTCCTGAGATTAGACGGGAACATGTTTTAATAATCTTATAATTACATCCATGTAGTAAGATCATGTTTTAGTTATGGTTTCGAGGCTTAGGATGACAATATTTGTATTATATCAATGTAAATATTTTTATTATTCCGCAATGAATTATTGATAGTTGATGTATGAGTTGCACAGTGATGCACCGAATTCGTGGATAAGGTAACCCGGATTTGGGGGCGTCACAGTCAAGCTATAACTTTTCAATCATTCAACAGACCATCTGTCATCCTATTACTCAATCTGATCACGTCGTGATCTTATTCTACAATTAATTTACATTACGATCTTCTTTACCGTACGATCGTCCTACGATCTTCTTACTCTTCTCTTTAATCATGTTATATGATTTTTATGCCTCTATGTCTTATAGACCTCCTCTATTTATCAATACTTGTCATCTTTATTACTGGAGTCAGGTAACTCCAAATTCTCATCTTTTATAACTCTTCAAGATTCTTCTTTGAATCTTCTCATATATCTTGATTCCTCTCTTTAGGAATTTTCTAAATCTATTTCTTATTGTTTAAACTCTATCTGAGTTTATCTCTTTATCACCTACACCTTTCTTCTCTAAGGTTATAGCCTAAGGTACTCTCACCTAAGGTTTATAAGCTACAGCTTTGATACCAACCTGTGATGCTCCCAAATTCGGGTTACCTTATCTACGAATTCGGTGCATCACTGTGCAACTAATACGTCATTCTAACAACAATTCATTGCGAAATAATAAAATATTTACAATGATATATTATAAATATTAACGTCCCAAGCCTCGAAACCATAACCAAAACATGATCTTACTACATGAAAGTAATTACAAGATTTTTACAACATGTTCCCAACAAGTCTCAGGTACAAAGACCTTAACTAATACATCATTTAATAATCATTACAAATTTAATTATATTATTCTCAACACAAGCATTAACAATTATTACCTCAAACTCTTCTCAAACCCAGGTTTCGTAACATTACTTCTACACTTATGATTAAGGTTGAATAAATACCATGATCATTTACAATAACTCCTATGTGAACGCAAGGTTCAGATTCTGACTTTATTCAATCCCTGAATATTCACAAAGCTATTCAACAATTATACATTTGTTATAAAAAAAATGTCCTTTTATACAATATCGTCATCGTACTACTCTACCGTATAAAGTAATTTATATAGTGACGTCTTAATCTGAAATGGATATCTTCTAATTCTGATTCAAAATTTACATACTCTCGTTCACATACATTGCATACCGTTATCACGGCTAAATAATTACAACAAAAAAAATATTTAACAACCTTCTTGTTTCCATGCGTCTCTAATTCTTATCATCACGATATCAAGATAATTGCATTGCATCGTAAATCTGTAAAAGTTTTATTTTTGCAAGAATGAGCACGATGGCTCAGCAAGAACTAACAGTTTTCACATTTCATGCTTCAGGTAACACATAAGCTTGCATTTTATTCATGTATCATGTTCAATGAGTTTATGCATCTTGTACATATATCATAAATCTCATGCAATGCATCATACATCTCATAGCATGCACTTTTATTTGCATCATATACCTCATATTGTGTACATTTGTAATATTTCAAGTCCCACATAGAACAACATACTTACATAATTACACAACGTGTACACTTAATCATGCTCACCTTGTTAGGTTTGTATATAACGCATACATGTAATCAAATTACATAAATAGGGCGGAAGCGTGATAAAACGGATTTTAAACTTTTCATACAAACTATCACCATGATCTATCCTTGTGTTCAATTATCAATTAAACGAAAGAGAAAGAGAATAAGAATTATACCCTCGTAGTTCAAAGCTTCCTCGGGTACAAGTTCAACTCCTAGTCCTTCGTGTTCACCTCGAATTCCACCGATGAGATTCCTTCCTTTGATCAACGTTAGCCACCTAAGTGTTTGGCCTCTAGAGGTGATCCACCAAGGAAGAATAGGTATTCAAGAAGTTGGGTAATGGCAAAACCCTAGTTTCTATCTCTATAAAAATTGCAAGTACTCTCCACAATCCAATGCAAGAGTGTGTAACCCTAATCTATGATAATACTTTTCTTATTTATAGATGTAGGAAAACTCTTCCCTAAACTATTTAGGATTATGGTTTCTATTATAATTAAACTCCTTTAATTAATTATGCTCCTAATCCAATTAGGAACTCATGGGAGAGTACTTCTATTAATTAATTCCCAATGCCTATTAGGAATTAATAGTAATAATAATAATAATAATAATAAGACTCCTCTTATTAATTTATATTTAATATTTCTAAAATATTAAATAATAAATATTAAGCTATTTAATTTATTCTATCTCCATAGATTAAATTAAATACAATTAACTTATTATTACAATTATGCCATTTACTTCTTAAATAAATATTTTTCTTTTGCGGTGTGACCCTTTAGGTTCTC
This sequence comes from Aralia elata, assembly GCA_034770075.1. NCBI lineage: Eukaryota > Viridiplantae > Streptophyta > Magnoliopsida > Apiales > Araliaceae > Aralia > Aralia elata. The sequence continues at coordinate 100,418 of JAVJAP010000027.1, read as the reverse complement.
CATATTAAACCGGTTGTGAATAAATCAATTAGAACAATTCTAATCTTATTTAAATAAATAAATTAAACTATTTAATTCATTTAAATAAATAATACTTATTCTACAATAAGGGTAAGCCCCCTTAGCGATCAACGACTTTCCAGATAATATAGATTTCAACATTAATCATAAAAGAACCTTTCAGTGCATAGTTACCGTACATGGATTTACTGTCAAGTCTTATTTTATTTAATTATATGTATTTCGATTCCCAAATGCACAACTCTAAATAATGCAAATTAGAAACTCCTTTTCAATTTCATTCTGCCTTGGCCAAGGACTACTGAGTTGTCATTTATCGAATCACATAGCACATTTCATCTTTTACTAGACGAGGTAGATTCTTTGTTAATCATTCACCTATCACCATGTACAACTAATTATACACAATCATACCCTTTGATATACCCAAAAGGTCTTAAGGGACATGTCAAAGTATAACTCATCATACACAAGATACTATGATGATCTCAAATCCAAGGATCACTTGTACTACTATTACTAGAGGAATTCTTATTGACAGGCCAGTAAAACTCCATTAGGTATTCCTTAGCGAGTCACGTTCAGTGAACTTATTCTCCAATAAGCACCTACATACTTGCTTTAGTGTCTCCACACAAATGATTATGAGATCAATCATCTTCTTCTTAAGAGCAAGCAACGTATGTACTAATCTATCCGGATTCACTGATCCCCTTTTTAGTAATCCAACGATTAGGAACAATTTTAGTTTGTGAGCTATCCAGAATTTAGATCTTATTAGCATGATCACCATCATGATTCTAAAAGCATTGCTCAAAACTATGGGTTTATCACATTTAATATAACAGCACCATGTAGATAATATAAAATGCCTTGGCCAAGGACTACTGAGTTGTCATTTATCGAATCACATAGCACATTTCATCTTTTACTAGACGAGGTAGATTCTTTGTTAATCATTCACCTATCACCATGTACAACTAATTATACACAATCATACCCTTTGATATACCCAAAAGGTCTTAAGGGACATGTCAAAGTATAACTCATCATACACAAGATACTATGATGATCTCAAATCCAAGGATCACTTGTACTACTATTACTAGAGGAATTCTTATTGACAGGCCAGTAAAACTCCATTAGGTATTCCTTAGCGAGTCACGTTCAGTGAACTTATTCTCCAATAAGCACCTACATACTTGCTTTAGTGTCTCCACACAAATGATTATGAGATCAATCATCTTCTTCTTAAGAGCAAGCAACGTATGTACTAATCTATCCGGATTCACTAATCCCCTTTTTAGTAATCCAACGATTAGGAACAATTTTAGTTTGTGAGCTATCCAGAATTTAGATCTTATTAGCATGATCACCATCATGATTCTAAAAGCATTGCTCAAAACTATGGGTTTATCACATTTAATATAACAGCACCATGTAGATAATATAAAATGCCTTTTAAGAAAATCAATTCTTTTAATAATAAATGAATAAGATTACAAAGTATATGCTACATCATATCAAATATGATTGGCTTGTGTGCATACTACTTTCAATCTCCCACTTGCACTAAATCCAATCGCCATGGTATCTAATACCCATCTTCTCTAAGTGACGATCAAATTGCTGTTGAGTTAAAGCTTTAGTAAATGGATCTGCAATGTTGTCTTGAGAGTCCACACGCTCTAAGGTGACTTCTCCTCTTTCAATGATCTCTCTAATCAAATGAAACCGCCGCAACCCATGTTTGGATTTCTGATGAGACCTGGGTTCCTTAGCCTGCGCAACAGCTCCATTGTTGTCACATAATAAAGGTACGACTCCTCTAATGCTAGGAACCACTCCATGTTCAGTTATGAACTTCTTCATCCAAACAGCTTCCTTTGCAGCTTCACTTGCAGCTATGTACTCTGCCTCTGTCACTGAATCAGCAACTGTTTGCTGCATAGAACTTTTCCAACTCACTGCGCCACCGTTTAAGGTAAACACGTACCATGAAACGGATTCACTGTCATCTTGGTCCGTTTGAAAACTTGAATCTGTATAGCCCTCTAGTTTCAATTCAGACCCACCGTAGACAAGAAATACATCCTTAGTTCTTCTCAAGTACTTTAGGATGTTTTTCACTGCCTTCTTGTGCTCTTCTCCTGGATTTGACTGATATCTGCTTGTTACACTAAGTGCATGAGCGACATCTGGTCTAGTACATATCATACCGTACATGATAGATCCTATTGTGGAAGCATAAGGAATCTTACTCATCCGGTCTCTCTCCTCAGGTGTCTTTGGGGCCTGTTTCTTAGAGAGATGTATTCTATGGCTCATCGGCATGAGACCTCTCTTGGAATCTTCCATGCTAAACTTCTTTAGCATCGAGTCAATGTACTTTCCTTGGGTCAAGCCCAACATCCTTTTAGATCTATCTCTATAGATCTTTATCCCCAAAATATAGGATGTCTCACCCAAGTCCTTCATGGAGAAGTGTTTAGATAACCATATTTTGATCGATTGTAGCATAGGAACATCATTCCCTATCAGTAATATATCATCAACATATAATACAAGGAATGAAACAGCGCTCCCACTAACCTTCTTGTACACACAAGGTTCATCCTCATTTTTGATAAAATCAAACCTTTTGATTATCTCATCAAAACGGATGTTCCATCTTTGAGAAGCTTGCTTCAATCCATAAATGGATCGTTATAGCTTACAGACTTGGTTTGTTCCAACCGTTGAAACAAAACCCTCTAGTTGTATCATATATACATTCTCCTCAAGCTCTCCATTGAGGAAGGCCGTTTTCACGTCCATTTGCCAAATCTCGTAGTCATAATAAGCTGCAATTGCAAGCAAAATCCGAATGGACTTGAGCATAGCTACTGGTGAGAAGGTTTCATCATAGTTAACTCCTTGTCTTTGTTTGAAACCTTTTGCAACCAGTCGGGCCTTATAGGTCTCTACCTTGCCATCTGCTCCAGTCTTTCTCTTAAAGACCCATTTACACCCAATAGGCTTAATGCCCTCAGGTGGTGAAACCAAAGTCCATACTTGGTTTGCATATATGGAGTCCATCTCGGATTTCATGGCTTCTAGCCATTTCTTTGAGTCATCACTACTCATAGCCTCATCGTAAGTCAATGGATCATCATCATCTATGATGCGTACCTCATCATCATCCTCTATGATGAATCCATACATGTCAGGTATCTTCGGTACTCTTCCATATTTACGAATAGGTAGTGGTACAGTAGGTTCTTCTATTTGGTCAGGTACCTGACTTTGATCCAGAGTATTTTGTGGTTCTTGAACTTCTTCAAGATATATCTTATTCCCACTGACCCCTTCAAGGATAAATTCCTTTTCCAAGAAGGCAGCGTGTTTCGCTACAAACACCTTTTGATCAGTAGGATGATAGAAATAATATCCTAAACTTTCTTTAGGATATCCCACAAATCTACACTTGTCGGATCTAGTCTTCAACTTATCATGCTCAAACCTTTTGACATAAGCTGGACAACTCCAAGTCTTAACATGCTTAAGACTAGGTTTCCTCCCTGTCCATATCTCATATGGGGTCTTTGGGACAGATTTGGTAGGTACCTTGTTAAGTAGGTATGCAGTCGATTCTAGGGTATAACCCCAGAAGGATACTGGAAGATCGGTAAAACTCATCATGGAACGAACCATGTCCAACAATGTTCGATTTCTCCTTTCAAATACACCATTCAACTGTGGTGTCTCTGGTGGAGTCCATTGTGAGATTATACCATTCTCTTTGAGACAATTGAGAAACTCATTGGTCAAGTATTCCCCTCCTCGATCCGATTGAAGAATCTTAATACTATTACCAGTTTGCTTCTCTACTTCACTTCTAAATTCTTTGAACTTTTCAAACGATTCATATTTGTATTTCATTAAATACACATATCCAAATCTAGAATGATCATCAGTGAAAGTAATAAAATAAGAATACCCTCCTCGTGCATTCATTATCATAGGTCCACATACGTCTGTGTGTACTAACGCTAACAACTCTGTAACTCTTTCTCCTTTTCCAGTAAAAGGAGATTTAGTCATTTTGCCCATGAGACAAGATTCACAAGTTGGATATGATTCGTAATCAGATAGCTCTAAAAGTCCATCTTTATGCAACTTGGATAATCTTGTTTCATTGATATGACCGAGTCTACAGTGCCACATAAAGGTATAATTAACATCATCTCCTTTTCTTTTCTTAGTTTGTTCAATTTGAAGTATATTTTCATGCAAGTCAAGTATGTGAAGTCCATTTAGTAAATTACCAACACCATGTAAAACATTTTTATTATAAATAGAACAACTATTGTTCTTTATTATAATATCAAAACCATCCATATCCAATACAGAAATTGAAATAATGTTTCTAATGAGTGTTGGAACAAAATAACAATTATTTAAACTAATGGACTTGCCCAAAGGCAGTGCTAAACAATAAGTCCCTGCAGCTAATGCATCAACTTTTGCTCCATTTCCCACTCGTAGGACGACTTCATCCTTGTTCAGCTTTCTAGTTCTACTTAGTCCCTGCATATTATTACATATGTGAGAACTACAGCCGGTATCCAATACCCAAGTAGAATTTTGACTTTCAGAAAAATTAATTTCAATCATGAACAAACCTAGATCGGAAGTCGAAGCTTCTCCAAGCTTCTTCTGGTCCGCAAGATACTGCTTGCAGTTCCTCTTCTAGTGTCCCGGCTTATTACAATGGTAGCAAATTCCTTTGCTATCTGGATCAGGTTTCTTTTTATCCTTTCTCTTCGCCTTGCCCTTAGCCTTCTTGTTTTTCTTCTTTTTAGAAGACACCTTGGGCCTCTTTCGTTTCTTGGAAGAATCATCCACTAGTAAGACTTGGTTCTTGTTGGATGAGAAGTGACCTTCAGCAGTTTTTAACATGTTAAGTAACTCAGGCAAGCTGACGTCCAACTTATTCATGTGAAAATTCACAACAAATTCTGAGAATGTGTCTGGGAGAGACTGCAAGATCAAATCTTGGCTTAACTCCCCATCCATCACGAACCCAAGCTGTGCAATTTGTTCAATCAGATTGATCATCTTAAGGACATGAGTCTCAACGGCAGTGCCCTCGGTCATACGAGATCGAAAGAGCTACTTAAATATCTGATATCTAACAGTCCTACTTTGCTCACCATACAACTCTTTGAGGTGCAGCAATATAGTAGGAGCATCCATAGTTTCATGCTGACGCTGAAGCTCGTTACTCATGGATGCGAGCATGATGCATTGAGCCAGGATTGCATCATCTTGCCACTTTCTGAAAGTAGCAATCTTTTCCTTAGAGGCTGTTTCTGCAACACTTGCAGGGACTGGCGAATTTAGGGCATAAGAAATCTTTTCAGCAGTGAGAACAATTCTCAGATTCCTTAACCAGTCCGTGTAATTCGGTCCGGTCAGTTTGTTAGCATCAAGTATGCTACGCAGTGATAGTGAGTTTGACATTTTAAAATTCTGCATGTGAAATAAACAACATTTTAGCATACATTCATTTAATTAATTACCAAAATAAATTAGGTCTTTATTTTAAATTGGTATCTCTTACTTTTTTCATCAAACTATATTACCCTCAATAAATAGTTCGGCAAATCTAATTAAAGATTTGCTAGTGAGATTAAGGATCCCATTTCAAATGTATATAGCCTTGTGTGTGCACAACAAACTATATATAAATAAATAGGTAGACAACTATTGTCAATTACATCACTATGTAACTCCTTGTATTTTGCCTCTTAGATTATGATGGTCAAGTGTGTGCACATCCGAACTAAAATAATCTAAGTTAAGTCCAACCTAGCACTTCCATACATGTGAAGAGAAAAAGACCGCCCTTGTGTGTGCACAACAAAGCAGTAATGTTCAATTCCTTAATAAGCATCAAATGTGATAAAACAACATCTTAAATATTTAATACTCGCCTTGTGTGTGCACAACAAACACATATTAAATATTTAATACTCTATTGTTTTACCATGCTAGAAGGCGACATTCGATATTCTTAATATCTTTGAACGCTTAGGACTTAATATAATTCCTTTGAGGGGTTTGTTATTATTAGTCTCATCTTGATTAGCGCGCATGCACACACACACATATATATATATATATATATATATATATATATATATATAATACGCGTCATATTATTTTAAATGCGAAGAATGTTGGATAATATATAATATATATATATTAAGCATGCACATATAGAATACTATATTCTACCCGGATTGATTATGGACTTTTATTCTAGTTTGGTTCACTAGAGCCACCAAGTGAACCAAAAGGTCAAACCTAGGGTGCAAGAATAATATTTAAATATAACTATTACATTTAAACCCGGGTTCCATTACAAACGGGTCTTCATGCGCTCTTTGCTCCTTTGTCTCCAATTCTTCAAAATTAATTCTAACTATTCCTATTACATGAACTATTTACAATAAATAGAAACCTTGATCAGCAGTCAAGGGGAAGTACATAGGAGGGAGATAGAATTTACATTAAGAAAAATTAGAGAAGACGAGGTACGCAGACCCCATTTATAAAAACTCATACATTAAAGCATCCACTAAAATAAATCCAATCACACATTGGTCAATAGTCCATAATTAATCCCTATTTATTATCATACATATCTCTATATGTATCAATAAATAACATTCATCCTATGAATAATAAAACCATTCTATATATGCATTGATATCAATTAATGGGGAAAAGTTTTGCTAATATTTAGTTTTGAAACAAAATAAACTCTTTTATTTTAATCAAAAACCAAATCCAAATTAAACTCCTTTAATTTTAGCAATCTGAAATCCTATTCAAGATAAAATAAACTCTTTTATTTTATGGGGTAGGGCGCGGCCGCGCTCCAGAATGAACTGGAAGCGGCGCGGCCGCGTCGCGACCCAGAATCGGAAAAATTTTTCCAGCACAAAATCCGATCGAATCGCATATCAATTCATACATGGAATCATCACAATCAATAATTAACACAAGGATTAGGCTCTGATACCACTGTTAGGTTTGTATATAACGCATACATGTAATCAAATTACATAAATAGGGCGGAAGCGTGATAAAACGGATTTTAAAATTTTCATTCAAACCATCACCATGATCTATCCTTGTGTTCAATTATCAATTAAACGAAAGAGAAAGAGAATAAGAATTATACCCTCGTAGTTCAAAGCTTCCTCGGGTACAAGTTCAACTCCTAGTCCTTCGTGTTCTCCTCGAATTCCACCGATGAGATTCCTTCCTTTGATCAACGTTAGCCACCCAAGTGTTTGGCCTCTAGAGGTGATCCACCAAGGAAGAATAGGTATTCAAGAAGTTGGGTATTGGCAAAACCCTAGTTTCTATCACTATAGAAATTGCAAGTACTCTCCACAATCTAATGCAAGAGTGTGTAACCCTAATCTATGATAAGACTCTTCTTATTTATAGATATAGGAAAACCCTTCCCTAAACTATTTAAGATTAGGGTTTCTATTATAATTAAACTCCTTTAATTAATTATGCTCCTAATCCAATTAGGAACTCATGGGAGAGTACTTCTATTAATTAATTATCAATCCCTATTAGGAATTAAATAATAGTAATAGTAATAATAATAATAATAATAATAATAAGACTCCTCTTATTAATTTATATTTAATATTTCCAAAATATTAAATAATAAATATTAAGCAATTTAATTTATTCTATCTCCATAGATTAAATTAAATACACTAAACTTATTCTTACAATTATGCCATTTACTACTTAAATAAATATTTTTCTTTTGCGGTGTGACCCTTTAGGTTCTCCATATTAAACCGGTTGTGAATAAATCAATTAGAACAATTCTAATCTTATTTAAATAAACAAATTAAACTATTTAATTTATTTAAATAAATAATATTTATTCTACAATAAGAGTAAGCCCCTTTAGCTATCAACGACTTTCCAGATAATATAAATTTCAACATTAATCACAAAAGAACCTTTCAGTGCATAGTTACCGTACAATTCAATCCTTCTACTATACCATGTCCCAATTAAATATAAGACATGGAATTACTGTCAAGTCTTATCTTATTTAATTATATGTATTTCGATTCTTAAATGAACAACTCTGATAATGCAAATTAGAAAATCCTTTCTAATTTCATTCTGCTTTGGCAAAAGACTTCTGAGTCGTCATTTATCGAATCACATAGGACATTCTCTCCTTTTACTAGAAGTGGTAGATTCTTTGTTGATCATTCACCTATCTCCATGTATAACTTATTATACCCAATCATACCCTTCGATATACCCTAAATGTCTTAAAGGATATGTCACAGTATAACTCATCATACACAAGATACTATGATGATCTCAAGTCCAAGGATCACTTGTACTACTATCACTAGAGGAATTCCTATTGACAAGAGAGTAAAACTCCATTAGGTATTCCTAAGCGAGCCACGTTCAGTGAACTTATTCTCTAATAAGCATATACATACTTGCTTTAGTGTCTCCACATAAATGATTATGAGATCAATCACCCTCTTCATAAGAGCAAGCAACGTATGAACTAATATATCCGGATTCACTAATCCCCTTTTTAGTAATCCATCGATTAGGAACGATTTTAGTTTGTGAGCTATCTAGAATTTAGATCTCATTAGCATGATCACCATCATGATTCTAAAAGCATTGCTCAAAACTATGGGTTTTTCACGTTTAATATAACAGCACCATGTAGATAAAGTAAAATGCCTTTAACAAACGAATAAGATTATAAAGTATATGCTACATCATATCAAATATGATTGGCTTGTGTGCATACTACTTTCAATCTCCCACTTGCACTAAAGCCAATCGCCATGGTATCTAATACCTTTCTTCTCTAAGTGACGATCATCCTGCTGTTGGATAAAGCTTTAGTAGATGGATATGCAATGTTGTTCTCAAGAGTCCACTATCTCTATAGTGACTTTTCCTCTTTCAATGATTCCACTAATCAAATAAAAGTGTTGTAACACTTGTTTGAATCCAAGATGAGACTTAAGAACTATTCCTAGTTTTGTAATGAACTTTTCATCCAAACAATCAATTTGCAGCTTCATTTATAGCTATGTACTTTGTCTTTGTTACTAAACCAGCAACTCTCTGCTGTTTGGAACTTTTCCAATTCACTACACCACCTTTCAAGGTAAGGATTTACCTTAAAGTGGATTTGTTATCGTCTTGGTCAGTTTGAAAAACTTGAGTCTGTTAGCCCTCTAGTTTTGATTCAAATCGACCTACCATAAATCATGATCACATCTTCAGTACCGGTTAAGTACCTAAAGATGTTTATCACTGTCTTACAGTGATCATCTCCAGAATATGACTAATCAACATCAAGCCTTGTATATTCATTGCATACATGATAGTAACTCATACGATCTCTCTTTCAATTGGGGACAATTTTAGAGAGATACATTTCATGGCTCATCATCATGAGACCTCTCTTGGAGTTTGCCATGCTAAACGCCTTTAGCATCGAATGAATATACGTTCCTTGGGTCAAGCCTAACATCTTTTTAAATCTATCTATATAGATTTATATCCCCAATTTATAGGATGCTCCTCCCAAGTCATTCATGGAGGAATGTTTAGACAATTTTATCTTTACTGATTATAGCATTAGTGTGTTATTCCTTATCAGTAGTATATCAACATATAATACTGGGAATGTCACAGTGCTCCCACTGACCCTTTTATACACACTATGTTCATTCTTGTTTTTGATAAAATCAAACTCTTTTGATTGTCTCATCAAAACAAATGTTCCATCTTTGAGAAGCTTGCTTCAATCCATCTTTGGATCATTGTAGCTTAAAACACGATTTGCTTCAACCTTTGAAACAAATTCCTCTGGCTGTATCATACATACATTCTCCTCAAGTCTTCATTGAGGAAGGGTATCTCCACATCCATTTTGCCAGATTTCATAATAAGCTGCAATCACAAGCAAAATCCAAATGGACTTGAGCATTACCCAGTAATAAGGTTTTATCTTTACTGATTATAGCATTAGTGTGTTATTCCTTATCAGTAGTATATCAACATATAATACCAAGAATATTACAGCGCTCCCACTGACCCTTTTGTACCCACTAGGTTCATTCTCGTTTTTGATAAAATCAAACTTTTTTGATTGTCTCATCAAAACGAATGTTCCATCTTTGAGAAGCTTGCTTTAATCCATGAATGGATCATTGTAACTTAAAACATGATTTGTTTCATCCTTTGAAACAAATTTCTCTGGCTGTATCATACATACATTCTCTTCAAGTCTTCATTGAGGAAGGGTGTCTCCACATCCATTTTCCCAGATTTCGTAATAAGTTGCAATCATAAGCAAAATCCAAATGGACTTGAGCATTACCCGGTAATAAGGTTTTATCACAGTCAACTCCTTGACTTGAAAAACCTTTTAAACAGGTCTGGTCTTATAGGTCTCCACCTTGCCATTTGCCCTAGTCTTTCTCTTAAAAACCTATATTCACCCTTTACGCACTATGCCCTTTTGTGGAGTAACTAGAGTCTATAGTTGGTTCTCATACATGGAGTTCATTTCAGATTTCATAGCCATCTGCCATTTCTCTGAGTGTCTTTTACTCATAGCCTCATCGTATATAACTGGATCATCATCCTCTATGATGCGTACCTCATCATCATCCTCTATGATGAATCCATACTGAAAGTAGTATGCACACAAGCCAATCATATTTGATATGATGTAGCATATACTTTGTAATCTTATTCATTTATTAATAAAAGAATTGATTTTCTTAAAAAGACATTTTATATTATCTACATGGTGCTGTTATATTAAATGTGATAAACTTGTAGTTTTGAGCAATGCTTTTAGAATCATGATGGCGATCATGCTAATGAGATCTAAATTCTAGATAGCTCACAAACTAAAATTGTTCCTAATCGTTGAATTACTAAATTGGGGATTAGTGAATCCGGATAGATTAGTACATACGTTGCTTGCTCTTAGGAAGAGGATGATTGATCTCATAATCATTTGTGTGGAGACACTAAAGCAAGTATGTAGGTGCTTATTAGAGAATAAGTTCAGTGAACGTGACTCGCTAAGGAATACCTAATGGAGTTTTACTCGCCAGTCAATAGGAATTCCTCTGGTGATAGTAGTACAAGTGATCCTTGGACTTGAGATCATCATAGTATCTTGTGTATGATGAGTTATACTTTGACATGTCCCTTAAGACCTTTGGGGTATATCAAAGGGTATGATTGGGTATAATAAGTTGTACATGGAGATAGGTGAATGATCAACAAAGAATCTACCACGTATAGTAAAAGATGTGAATGTCCTATGTGATTCGATAAATGACAACTCAGTAGTTCTTGGCCAAGGCAGAATGAAATTAGAAAAGAGTTTCTAATTTGCATTATTTAGAGTTGTGCATTAGGGAATCGAAATACATATAATTAAATAAAATAAGACTTGACAGTAAATCCATGTCTTATATTTAATTGGGACATTGTATGGTAGAAGGATTGAATCGTACGGTAACTATTTACTCAAAGGTTCTTTTGTGTTTAATGTTGAAATCTATATTATCTGGAAAGTCGTTGATCGCTAAGGGGGCTTACCCTTATTGTAGAATAAATATTATTTATTTAAATGAATTAAATAGTTTAATTTATTTATTTAAATAAGATTGGAATTGTTCTAATTGATTTATTCACAACCGGTTTAATATGGAGAACCTAAAGGGTCATACCGCAAAAGGAAAATATTTATTTAAGAAGTAAATGACATAATTGTAATAATAAGTTAAGTGTATTTAATTTAGTCTATGGAGATAGAATAAATTAAATAGTTTAATATTTATTATTTAATATTTTGGAAATATTAAATATAAATTAATAAGAGGAGTCTTATTATTATTATTACTATTACTATTATTTAATTCCTAATAGGGATTGAGAATTAATTAATAGAAGTACTCTCCCATAAATTTCTAATTGGATTAGGAGCATAATTAATTAAAGGAGTTTAATTATAATTGAAACCCTAATCCTAAATAGTTTAGGGAAGGGTTATTCCTACATCTATAAATAAGAGGAGTCTTATCATAGATTGGGGTTACACACTCTTGCATTAGATTGTGGAGAGTACTTGCAATTTCCATAGAGATAGAAACTAGGGTTTTGCCAAACACCCAACTTCTTGAATACTTGTTCTTCCTTGGTGGATCACATCTAGAGGCCAAACACTTGGGTGGCTAACGTTGATCAAAGGAAGGAATCACACCGTAGCATTCGAGGAGAACACGAAGGACTAGGAGTTGAACTTGTACCCGAGGAAGCTTTGTTCTACGAGGGTATAATTCTTATTCTCTTTCTCTTTCGTTTATATCGTTAATTGAGCACATTGATCGATCATGGTGATGGTATGTATAAAATTTTAAAATCCGTTTTATCGCGCTTCCGCACTATTTATGTAATTTGATTACATGTTCGCGCTATATACAAACCTAACACATACCTCCCAGGTATCTTCGGTACTCTTCCAGATTTACGATTCGGTTGTGGTACAATAGGTCTATCTACAGGTTCCTCGGTTCGACTTAAAGTGCTTTGTGATTCTTGAACTCCTTCAAGATCTATTACCCTCCCACTAGCTCCTTCAATGATAAACACCTTTATCTAAGAAGGCAGCGTGTAGGATTATAGTAATAATACCGAGAAATCAAAGCTACTTATAAGCCTCTGTCGATGGTCAAATTTGAATCTTCCTAATGCGGCATGTAGGTATATGTCTATCCTACACACTATCAAGAGACTAATTTCAAGAACAATAACAAGACACGTGTCACTAAATCTCGTTTACCGTCCCTTCAATTACCAACTTTCACATAGGAAGTCATTAAGAGTAGATTCTCCATTGGTTGCACACGGTATCTAGGTATATATCTATCCTAAATACTATCAAGTTACCTATCATTGAGGATAATCAACAAGACACACGTCACTTAATCTCAATTAACAACCCACAACAATCTTTAACTTTCGCTTGATATCATAACAAGGTGTAAGCACTATAATCCGTTCGTCAAGTTCATATAGGTTCCCACGGTAATTACTAGCTAGGCAATTAATATATGAAGCATAAATTATGACATACAATTCACAAATGAGTAATTAATAGCAAAGAGAGAGAAATCAATTCAAACTATGTGTTGGGTTCCATTGAAATCTTAGAATAAGCTCTAGTTCATGGTAGCTAGGCAAAACATCAAACACATGGTGTACATCATGAAATAGAAATACAAATTCAAAGGAAAGCAAGAGATGATAAAACCCATTTAGAAGATATTCATATGTTGCTTGCTTGGTTGATGTCAATTTCTAGCTTTTCCTCTTCCTTTGGCATTCTTTTCTCCTTTTGCTCCTTGGCTTGTTGCTGAAAATCTCTTTGAATTGCATCCCTTAAGCTCTTCTTGGTGATGTATGTGCAGCCTCCCTATGTCAAGATGTCCATTTGACACTCCTTTCCTTCTTGGTTCTTTTGATTTTGCTGAATTTTCCTTGTGTTGCAGCACTTTTGGCTCTCTAATTGATGTGTTTGTGTGGCCTCCCAATTCCTAGATATCTGATATGAAGCTTAAAAGAGGTTATATATAGCCTCCATCAAGAAACCCTAGCAAAAATCGGACAAAATGGAGCTCAGATCGCACTAAAACTGTGTCAGATCGCACTCAGCACGGCGTTGGCGCGCCCGCACGCAAGCGCGCGCGCCCGCGCCCAGCGCCTGGGCCGCCCGCTGGCCGCACGCCCGCGCCGCGCGCCCGCCCCCAGCGCCTAGGCCGCACGCTGGCCGCACGCCCACGCCCGCACGCCCGCGCCGCGCGCCCGCACGCCAGCGCGCGCGCCCGCGCCCAGCGCCTGGGCCGCACGCCCACGCCCGCTGCCGAGGCCCCCCCTGCGCGCGCCCAACGCCGCACGCCCACGCCGCGTGCCCGCACGCCGCGCCCATGCGCCCGCGCCCAGCGCCTGGGCCACACGCTGGCGCCCCGTCTACCGCACGCCGTGCCCGCGGCTTGGTCGACACCGCACGCCGTGCACGCTTTCCAACGCCGTGCACGCCCAACTTCCAAATGTCATCAAATTAAGCCCCGAGCATCGCCAAACATAAATTTTCATCGTGTTATCATTCGGGCACGGATATCTAAGCACGGGCTTGCCCTCGTGGCTTGGTCGACGCCGCACGCCGTGCACGCTTTCCGACGCCGTGCACGCCCAACTACCAAATGTTGTCAAATTAAGCACCGAGCGTCGCCAAGCACAAATTTCCATCATACTACCATTCGGGCACAGACGTCCAGGCACGGACATTGAGTCAATACAAACAACGATCCGAGCGGTCTTTATTTCAATTCCTACAAACATAATGAAAATGCATCAAAGCAACATAAAACATGTAAAAATAACTTAAAACTAATTTATGTAGAAATAAGATAAAAATACATAAAAACCACATAAAATACCTAAATACTTGCAAATTATCAAGGCCAAAAGTACCCAAATTGTGTGTATAAAATACACTCATCAGGCACGGGCGCTCGGCAGCTGGGCGCGAGCGCTGGGCGCTATACAGCCTCGGCAGCCTTGGCGTTGGGCGCGCGCGCGCGCGACTCGGCACCGCTCGACAGCCTTGGGCATGTGGCTCGGCAGCAGGCACTGGGCGCGGGCGCACGCTGAGGCCTCGACAGCGTGGGGCCCCTGGTGTGCGGCAACATGGGCGCGGGCACACGCTGGGGCCTCGACAGCGTGGGGGCCCTGGCGTGCGGCAACTTGGGCGCAGGCGCGCGCGCTGCCGTGCGGGCGTACGGCTGTACGGCGTGGGCGTGCGGCAGCTAGCGTACGGGCGTGTGCGGCACTCAGCATGGGCCAACCAGGGCTTGGGCGCGCGTGCACCAGGCACCGTGCGGGCGTGCTGACGCCGTCCTGAGTGCGATCTGACACAGTTTTAGTGCGATCTGAGCTCCATTTTGTCTGATTTTGGCTAGGGTTTCTTGATGGAGGCTATATATAATCTCCTCTAAGGTACATATCAGATATCTAGAGAGAGGGAGGCTACAAAATACATCAAACAACAGGGCTAAAGGCTGCAAATCAAGCTGAATCAAGACACAAGCCAAGGAACTCAGTCAACAAGAATTGCAAAACTAAGGAGGAGAGTTGGAAACCAACAGCAACCAAAGGAACAGCAGCTGAATAACTTCAAAAGTGGTTTCATTTCTAGATTTTCAACTTCTTTGTTATTCGAATTTGACAATGTATAAATTGAAATTGATGTTTATTGGAGCTATCATGAACTAACCTTCTATTCTAAGATTGCAATGGAACCCAACACTTAAATTGAATCGATTTTTCTCTCTATTGATTTCAGTTATTCATTTGTGAATTAATTGTCATAACCTTTGTGACAAACGGGAATTTTGTAACTTAATTTGAATATTTATTGATTGAATAAATATTTTTTTCGATGATTTGATTGTTGAGTTAATTGATTAATCGATGAATTAGTGGTAGATTAATTTAATCATATGTGTTACATTAGTTAGATTAATGTGGAGAATTTTTATATTTAAAGTATGTGTTTAATTGAAATTATTTGATTAAATACATTATTTAAATAAGTATAATGTTATTTCTAATTAATTTAATTATTAATTAGAGATTTAGTAAATGGTCATTATTAATAAATGAGAATTTTATTTTGACTATATGATTTAATGTAGAATTATTCTATTATATTTATTTGATTTTAGTAAGATTATTTAGTTGATTAAAGTGTGACATGAACTATATTATAAGCTTTTTATTAAAATAAACTAGAAAGGAGAAATAGAGTGCTAAACAAACAAAGCCTAAGTGGGGGTTGGTGTTAGTTAACCCATGATGGGATTAACTAATGCCCACTCATTAGATTAAACTCACGTATTTTATTATCATTATTTCCTAAGTCTAACTAGAGAAATACAGAGAGAAAAAGAGAGAATTTATGAGGAATTAAAAAATTGAGAAGGATCCCATTCAATTCTTGCATAGTATAAGCATCTAATTGAAGGTAATTCTTCTAATTTAAGTTTTAATTTATATTTTTGAAGTTCTTCCATGAATGTTTGTTTTGAGTTCTCTGTATTCTCTATAAACTAAATTTTTGTGGCTAAATTTTATAAATTAATGATTAGATGTTTGAAAGCATGCATAAATGTGTTTTATATGGTTTATATATGATTTAGAGTAATTTAATCCGTGAAATTATGTGTATATGAGAATTCAGAAAGTTACAGAGTAGTACAGTGTACGAACATGGTTTGAATGTATAAAATTAATACTTGTTTTGCATGTTAATTGGTTAAATTGATAACTTATTTTGTTTATGCATGTATAAATGAAGGAAACAAGATTTAAACGGTTCAATTTGGTTGTATAACGAACCTGTTATGTGTGATTTTATGGAAATTGTAGAAACTTTGATAAACTGATAAGAAACCTCAAATTTGATTCTTAGATTCATGATTTATGTGATTTAAGTTGTTAGAATTATGCTAGAAGGCTTGGGTAACAATTATAGATGAATTATAGTGTTTGGGTATGTTTAATTTGACGATAAGAATAACAAGATTGGAAATTTTGGCCTGTTTCTGCGTTCTTCGCGAACTGCAGAAACTGGAATTCGTGATTCTCGCCCCGGCGAGAATTTCGTAAAGGAATTTCTCGCCCCAGCGGGAGCTCGCCCCGGCGAGAATTTTGTGAAGAAATTCCTCGCACCGGCGGGAGCTCGCCCCGGCGAGAATTTTGTGAAGAAATTCCTTGCCCCGGCGGGAGCTCTCCCCGGCAAGAATTTTATGAAGGAATTCCTCGCCCCGGCGAAGAATTTAAAAAAAATAAAAAAAATGAATGGTATGATATCGTAGACATACCCAAAGCTTAGGCTAATGTATAAAATGACTGTTAAGGTATTGTGAAGGGTGGTAAGCATAAACCCATTGATTGTTCGGTGTCAACTGAGCTATTAAAATGAAATTAGATGAGAATGAGTTCTGACATGTTTATAATACTGTAACTAGTTATTGTTACTGCTTTATAAACTGAATGCATAGGTTGATTTAAAGAACGTGAGTTTAAATTTATAGTCTACGCACGAGGCAAGTATCTTATCCCTACTTTTTCAATTACGCAAGTTCCTAAATTTCATTATCTTAGAATGCAAGCTTCATAATGCTATTACTTACTTGAGCAAGTTATTATTCCTATTCCATTCAATTTCATGGATGCAATGAGACGTTTTAAATTCCTCTTTGTAGTGCTTCAGTTATACAGAACTTATTCTATTATACCTTTTGTGAGATTTAGTTTTTGTTTCTCGAATTACACTTTTTAAACCTTGATTAACTAGCGAACCCTTATTGATTCGACTAGTCCATAGTTGATGAGCGTTCTAAATTTTAGAAACGTTATTGAAGTAAATTCAAACCAAACTTCCTTTGGTGCGGACTCCGATGTCAAACTGAGATGAACAACCCTTATACAGGGGATTTTATTTACGCGTTAGCGTTAAGATGTTGTGCACATACATGGTACAAAGGGCTGATCCCCCTGAGTACGAGAAGCAAGGTCCATATAGTCTTACGACTGTTAAAGGTTTAAAGTAGAAATACTTGATAACCTGGGACATAGTTCGTGGTCTTAAGACCCTCAGACGTTCTTTTGAATCTTGTTTTACATTCTTGACTCAAAAGCTAAATCTTCGATTATTCAATATTCGTTAATTATTTTCCATGTTATTATTAGTGTTGTTGTTATACTTCCTGGGCAATCATTGCTCACCCTTGCATAATAACATTGCAGCTAAAGTTGAAAGAACTGATGAGCCATCCACTAGTAAGGGCAAAGGAAAAGCAAACAAGTGATGAAGACTTGTTTTATTTGATTAAATGATGTTTATGTAATAGACTTAATTTATGTTTCTACACTGATGTTTATTTAAGGTTAGATAACCTGGGATTTGTTTATGAAGACTTGTTTTCATTTATATTTGAATGGGTAGTTAGATGTGATGTGATGTTTTTGGGGGTGTCACAGGTTGGTATCAGAGCTGTAGGTTATGAACCTTAGGTGGGGAAACCTTAGGGTAGTAGCCTTTTAAGAGTCAGAAAATATAGTGGTGATAAACTCTTATCGAGTTATAAGGAATGAATTATGGAATTCATTAAAGATAATAAAAGACTTTATGTGCTATGTGCTTATGTGTTAACAACCTATGTGTTGCGACTAGTACCGAGTATTAATTAAAATTTAAACTTTGTTGTCAGGATGTCGGATGTTGGAGGATTCAGTCAGCCTAGGGATGTTGAGCCCCGAGTGGCTGGAGAGGAGGAGCCCCGTGATATCCATGTTATCCGGGAGCAGTTGGTACACAAAGAGCCATCTCCATTGATCACGGTTGAGGGTCAAGAGTATAAGCCTGAGTCTGATCCAGAGGAGGATCCTAAGGAAGTAGAGGCTGAGGATGATGATGAGGATTCTGAGGAGGTACCCCTTACCTCTGTCGATGTTGAGATGTATGACGCGTTGTATGATCGTACTGTAGAGTTGCAGGACAGAGTCAGAGATTGGGAGAGACTGGCAAATATACGCCAGACTTTTATAGAACAGAAGGATGAGAAGATTGAGGATCTTGAGATACGTCTTGGAGACGTAGAATGGAAGTTAGTTCAGGCAGAGAGTCAAAAAGAAGACTTACTGGCTGAGAATGAAAATATGAAACTTGAGATTCAGAAATTGAAGGATGACCTGAGTGAGGAGTCAGCAGAACTTGCAAGAGCAGAGGATGATCGGATGAATAATGCTCGACGTGCAGAAATTTCCGAAGAAGGGGAACGGGCAAAGAAGGCCAAGATTGAGGAGACAGACTATACCTTCTAGACAGCGATTGATAGGACTCAGGATCGAGTTCTCCACTATCCACTTTAGTTCGAGGACTTGCAATGGTACATGTTGGATCGCAGGACGATGTGCAGTATTATGGAGGAAGAACGTAGACAGGCAATTCGACGCCTTAATAGGCCATGATAGGAGAAGTTTTTGAATTATGTGTAAATATTTATGATGTTTTATGATGTAAATTCCAGCGTGATTATACACAATGGAATATGATTATTTAATCCTAAAGATTGTTTGATCTTGGGATAGTTGATGTAAATAGCAGTGATGCTATCTTTTTATGTTTAAGACCTTTGAATTAATGAAATATCAGTTTTGTTTGAAGAAGTATGTGTTAAATGTTTAACATGAATTGTTTGAGTTAAATGTTGAACACTTAAGAAATTGAGTGATGATCTAATAAGCGCATATTCTTGAACAGAAAATGCCGCCAAGACGCCAACCACGTCAACAAGCTCAGGAGAGTTCTACCAATAACAACGACGCCAATGCTAATCCCGTTCAGCAGTTGGTGGACCTTTTGGCTGGAGCACTTGCGAATCAGCCGCAAGCTCCACCTGTGACGTCATTTAAGGGTTTCAAAGTGGTAGGACTGTCAGAATTTAAGGGTTCTCTGAACCCGATCGAAGCCCAAACTTGGGTGATGGAAATAGAGAAAGTATTTGACATTGCGAGGGTTAGTGAAGACCAAAAGACTGCCTTTGCAACGTTTATGCTTAAGTCAGAAGCTAGTTATTGGTGGAAAGCGAATAAGGTTCGAGGAGGTCAGGGTGTGATCGCATGGGAGAGATTTAAGGAAATGTTCTTTGAGATGTACTTTCCGACGAGCTCGCGTAACCAAATGGAGATTCAATTTCTAGAGCTGAAACAGGGTACCATGACTGTACCGGAGTACGCGGCGAAGTTCAATGAGTTGGCTAGGTTCGCAACTTATCAAGTAAATACGGATGAGAGGAAAATAAGGAGGTTTGAACAAGGGTTAAAGCCGTGGTTGTATAGCAAAGTGTCAATGTTCCAATTGAACACTTTTGCTGGAAAAGGCAATCATCGCAGAAGGTGGAAGTGATGCTCTAACCAAGTATAACCAGGAGCAGAAGAAGAAAAAGGGTGAAAATGAGAGTATTAAGGCAAGTAGTAGTAGTAGTGGTGGTCACAACTAGAAGAGGAAGTGGAATGATAATGGATCTGCTGGAAATCAACAAGGAGGTCAGAAGAAGAAGGTAGAAGCGTGTGTTACGTGTGGGAAGAATCATATAGGGATTTTCCTAAAGGGAAAGAGGGTGTGCTACAATTGCAACCAGGAGGGCCACATAGCACTGAATTGTCTAAATCCGAAGAAGGGCGCTTGTTTCACATGTGGGTCGAAGGATCATTTGGCTATGGATTGCCCCAAGAAAGAAGCAGCAGGAATAGGATCGGGAGGAAATAAGGGAAACAGTGGTGGTAGTACGTTGGCTATAATTGGATCAGCACCAACAAACCGACCTACTGCTAGGACTTTCAACATGACCATGCAAGATGTTGTGCAGTCTCGCGATGTGGTGTCAGGTATCATTCCGATCAATAATATAGATGCTTATGTATTGTTTGATTCGGGTGCTACTTGTTCATTTATATCCGATGACTTTGCTAAGAACTTATAATTGCCTGGGGAGGAATTAGACTACCCTTTGAACATAGAAATTGCGAATAGGGAGGTAATTCGTGTTAGGTATGTACACAAGAACTGTAGAGTGAACATTAAGGGAAACGTGATGACAGTAGATATGATCCCAATCAAACTTGGGGAATTTGACGTTATTCTAGGTATGGATTGGTTATTCAATTATGGAGTGATAATTAATTGCCAAAAGAAACGTATTAACCTTATGACTCCGTCAAAGGTAGTATTTTACGGTAGTAAATCACCTAGACAAGCGAGTTGTCTGATGATGATGCAGGCCAGGAAGTTGTTAAGACAAGGCTGTGTTGGATACTTAACCTACATAGTTGATACTCGAAAGGAGAGTCCGAAATTAGAAGAAATACCTGTTGTAAGGGACTTTGTTGACGTATTTCCCAACGATTTGCCAGGACTTCTGCCATACAGGGAAGTTGAGTTTGTAATCGATTTGGCACCAGGAACTGCCCCGATATCGAAAGCTCATAAGAGCTATGTTGTGAGGAGCAAGTCTTGGGCGTGGGAACAAAAAAAGGGTTTTATAAAAAAATATTGAGCAAACTCAGTCTTCTCATTCTCTTCCTCCCAGCCCGGCCGAACCTCCCCTTCCTTTTCCCCATATTGCCGAGCTCCTCCCCTACCCAAACAGCCCCAGCCGAGCTCCCTCCTCTCAATTCAACTCCAAACTTGGTTAAGCTAAACACAAGAATTAAAGCTAAGGAAAGCTTATTGAGATTTAAATCAAGCTAATAAAGAGGTATACATTGAATTATATATGTTTTCTTTAATTTATATGAAGTTAATATATGAATATATGATTTAGTTTGTATTACACAAGGATGGACTAAGGAGAAGAATTAGCTTGATTAGTATTGGTAGTTAAGGCTACGGGTAATTGTTATAAGTGGGAATTGTTGTACTACATGATGGTTGCATTAGAATCAAGAAACTAAGAAATGACAAAGTTAATTTAGAAGTTAGTAAACTAACTTATGTAAATATGTATACATGTTTGGGTTATGTTGTGAATTGGTCCTTGTGGTCTAAACTAGAGCCTTGGCGTATAGTTGTTGTTGCGCGGATCAATAAGGTTGGCAAAAATGGTTTGGTTATATAGCCCAACTTATAAAAATCAGTCCACAAACAGGACGCACACGCAATGTTCGTATAAATGCTCAAAAGAGCCATTTTGGCTTAAATCACATAATTTGACGGAGCCGAAACCTAAGATAGCTTTGCATAACCTAAATAAGGATAACTTAAGCGCCTTGTAGCAATAAACCAAGTCGGGATGCGTTGTAATGAAAAATGAGAAACTTAAAAGTTAGTGTACACGGTCATTTTTGACGCACTGTTAAGGCTGCTTAACGAACTTAGAATAGAGGGTTAATATTTTTAAAAATAGCCTAGTATGCCACTAAAAACATATTAAAAATTGGGAGTAATCCGCTGAGCGAGCAAGGAATAAAAATTATGTGAAGTGGTTGGCTCGTTAAGGAACAGCAGCAGGGCAGCAGCAACAGCAGCTGGGCGCTGCGCCAGCCGCGCGCGCACGCTGCGCTGGTGCTGTTGCCTGACATGCTTTTGCTCGCTGTTTTGGATAGTTTTTGTTGTTCATTTATTGGGTTGGTAATTTTTATAAATAAATGGACATACTAACTATAGCATACTCAAAATTTATAGCAATTCAATTAGTAGATTAAAGAAGGAAAATGGCGAAAGTGAAAGTAATATGCCCTCAAGTCAATCACATTTGATGTGATAAGCATTTATTTTATAATCTTATTCAATTATTAATAAAAGAATTTATTTATAAAAGGCATATTTTATCTTTGTTAATTAGTTGAATTAATAAATGTGATAAACCCATAGTTTTAGAGCAATACTTTCAGAATCATGATGAGATCATGCTAACGAGATTTAAATTCAAGATAGCTCAAAACTAAAATGTTCGTAATCGTTGGATCACTAATATGAGGTTATTGATTTCGGATATATTAGTACATACTATGCTTGATCTTTTAAAGATGACGATTGATCTCATAATCATTTGTGTGGAGACATTAAAGCAAGTATGTAGGTGCTTATTGGAGAATAAGTTCACTGAAACTCACTCGCTTAAAGAATCCTAATGGAGTTTTATTCACCTGTCAATAGGAGTTCTTAAAGTGATAGTAGTACAAGTGATCCTTGGACTTGAGATCATCATAGTACCTTGTGTATTATGAGTTATACTTTGTCATATTCCTTAATACTTTAGAGTATGTTATAGGGTATGTATAGGTATAATAAAGTATACATGGAGGTAGGTGAATGATCAACAAAGGATCTACCACTTCTGATAAAGGGAGAGAATATCATATGTGATTTGATAAATGACAACTCAGAAATTCCTGGCCAGGGTTGAATGAAAATTAGAAAGGACTTTCTAATTTGCATTAATCAGAGTTGTGCATTCTTAAATCGAAATGCATATGATTAAATAAATAAGACTTATCAGTAATTCCATGTCTTATGTTTAATCGGGACATTGCATGGTAGAAGGATTGAATTGTACGGTAACTACTGTTGAATAGGTCCTATGTGATTAAACGTTAATTTCATATTATACAGATAGTCATGATACATTATCGTAAGGTATCCCCCAAGATGTAGAATAAATATCATTTATTTATATATAAATTAAAGGAGTTTAATTCATTATAAATAATATTAGAATGGTTCTAATTTATTTACTATACTACCGACATAATATTGAACCTAAAGGGTCACACTGCAAAAGAGATATATTATTTTAAAAATCATTGGCTTAATAATAATAAATTAAGTATATTTAATTTATTAGTGGAATAAATTAAATAGCTTAATATTCATAATTAAGTATTTAGAGAAATATTAAATTATAAATTAATACGAGAAATCTTATTATTATTGTTAAATAATTTAATTCCTAATTGGATTGGGAATTGAATTAATTCCTAAAATGTTTAGGAGTAAGTATTAGTCATTTAATAAGAGAAGTCTTATTATTGAAATGCAAATTAAAGTGCAAGTGAAATGCAAATGCAAATGCAAGTGAAATGCAAATTAAAATGCAAATGAAATACAAATGCAAAGACTAATGATTACTTAATCATTATTGGAAAATGATGAGTAAGAAGATTATTATCTTGCAAGTGTTCTCATGATCTTACGAGTTAGGAAAATAAGGACACAAATGGATTAGCCATCCAAGATTTCGAGGAAATCATAATTTTGTTTCTTCCATAATCATCTCTCGGTGGATTACCTTTAGAGTGCTACATACACTTTGTAGCTTGTGTTTAATCCTTGGATTTGGGTATTGAAGGAGCTTAAAGAAATTATGGAATTGATCTTGTAGCGGTTTAAGAGTTGAATCTACAAAGGTATGATTTCTTGTATTTCTTCCTCAATTAATAACTACACATAAGGTGCTTCATGGTAATTGTAGAAAATTTTTAATTCCAATTTTCTGCTGCATTTGTGTCTTTGATCTTGTTTTTGCAATCTTACAGAAAGTGGGCATTAAACCATGGGGCTGCCTAGCCCAACTGACTACGCCAAGCCCGGCTGTGCCTGGCAGTCTGGGGCTGCTCGAAAAATCGTGTTTCCACGACGCGTTTGGTTGGTTTTAGAGCTATTTGGCATATAATAAAAACAAAACGGTATGGAAGTATAAATATATTATAAAAATTATATATAGCACAAATGATTCAATGTGCAAAAAAAACACGATAAATGTGTTATGTAAACATGAATTTATATTTATGTAAGCAACTTGAATTGGAAAAAGGGAATATTAAAGGGGTTATATATTTTGATGAAATACGCTAACCTGTTTAAAACTATATTGAACATAGAAATTTGAAAATGAAAGGTTTTCGAAGTTCGAAACGAAAACTACGAACATGAAGTTAAATAATGACGTATGTATAAAACTAAACTATGTACGAAGTGAGAATTTAATCTATTCGCGGGAATAAATGTTAAGCTATGTAACCTAACGAATGTGGCATATATGGTTATACAATATATATACGTGAGTACATGTTATGTGACATGATTTGTTACCTAATATGTGTACATATAAGAATACAATTGTGTAGGATCTATGAAGAGAAGTTAAATTAAAACTATATCGATAGCCATCACACAAGGTATGTATCTCAAATTCATTTACTTTCAAACAAGTTCTCTCACTTTGAGCAAGTATCATAGCCTTATTTACTTTAAGCAAGTGATTCATAATTATTTACGTATACTCAAAGTAATATAATTTTTATTCCAATCAGTGACGACACCGGGAATTTTTTCCTAATTTGTCTAGTTTCTACCTTTTTTTTTTAAGATTTCGATTTATTCATTTCGCTTAAAGGGTGAGTTTTAGGAAAAATACCAACATAAATGTCGACAGGGTTTTGAAAGGTTTATTTTAATGATGGGCCAATTAGACATAGCCGCCAGTTGGTAAAGATTTTTAGATTTTCACAATATGGCCCAATATGTGACTCCGTAAAATTGGTCTCAAAACCGAGATTTATAAAGTTCGGGGGCTTGTTTAAGCGAGGGGAAGGTGTTAAGCAACCCCCGACTTCCGTGAAAACACGGTTACCGCATCTTGATGTTGTCCTAAGTGTGAAATGTGTGTGTGTGTGTGTGTGATTTAATAGATATATATCAAATTTATATAAAAATCGAATCTTTCACCACAGAACACAAATCTGTGCTAGATCTATACTAGATCCACTAGATTTACATTAAATATACATAAAGATTGAGTCTTTCACCTTGGGAATGGTGAAATCCTCATTCTTGAGCTTGAATCTAGATAGATGGGGTCTAATTTGGTGGGATTTGATGAGAATAGCTAGATCTAGATGGGTATGATAGAGGTTTCTGGGCGTTTTTCTCACTAAATACACACTTTCTCTATCTACAATGTAATTTTCGTCCAAAAATGAGCTCATTTCGTCCATTTGTAGGCTACTGGGCTTGGTCGCAGGTGCACCTGCAATTGGCCGGAGGTACACCTACGGCTACACTAAAACGTCTATAACTTTTAATCTGGAAAGAGTAAAAAACATGTAATACCAATCTGGAAAGTCTTTTTGATACCTTCAAAATGATATATTATTCGCTCAATTTTGAGTTTGGGAAGACAGAGAAAAAGGGAAAAACCTTCCCTTGGTAGATGTCAGCTAGTCGTTCGCTTTGCTTTGCACTGAAACGATCATCACTTTCAATCCGTGGATAGTTAGGAGATGTGCCATACCATTCCGAAAAGCTCTTTCTGAGAGCTACGCAATGACATAAGGTTTAGCCAATTCCAGATAAGGGGAGATAGAGCAAAATGCAGAAATAGATCTTCTTATCGATGCTAGTTGGTCACCGTAATGCCTTAAGTAGCTTGTCACTCCGCAATCATTGATATGGCTTCATGCATGTTGATTTGAGTCTCAAAATCCTCTGTTCGAATGTCTCATCCTCTAACTGAAATGACTCTTTTGCCCTCCTACTAGGGTGTAGACACCCGATTTTTGCATTTCCTATACTAACCTTGACAGGAGGGCAAAATCGTCAATTGACCCGGCACACGAGAATAAAGGGTGGACATAAAGACGAACCCTCAAAACCACCACGACGGGATGATATTGAAGCCGACACGACAACAAACGAATGTCGAGAGTCAGTTACTGATCACTGTGCTTGCCCGGATGACGTGGCACGTTTCCCGACGGGTTCCGGACTGCCGAGCGCAAACCCGTCAGCGGAAACCAACGGTACGACACGAAAATTGAGACGAGGCACGGAAAACGAGAAAATCAGCACAGTTAGCCGCAGATCAATTCGCGGCCAAGGACGGAACTCGAGGCAGCACGGGACTCGAAGCGCACGGGACTCGAGCGCGGCTGGGGGGAGAACCAAGGGCCAGCCGCAGATATATCTGCGGCCAGCCGCAGATATATCTGCGGCCAGCCGCAGATAGATCTGCGGCTGCCCTTGGCAGTGCTATATTAGGCCAGTTCGCATACAGGAAGAAAAAAAGAGAAGAATTCAGCAGCAGCAGCAGTTCGGGGAGAGGAAGAAAAAATAGGAAGAAAACAGCAAAAATTAAGAGAGAAAAGAGTGAGAAATAGTAAGAAATTGTACCTATTTTGTGAGATTATATCTCATATTTTCTACTCTACTCAATACACAAATTCATACATATTGTGGGGATTAATTGCAAGGTAAAAAACCCTTTGTTCTTAGCATTTTGTTATGCTATTTTGTTGAGCTTTTGGTCATCCAAATTACCTTAAATGTAGTTTTTTTCTTACATATTATTGTGATGCCATGGGTTAGGGACTATTAGTGAGGGTCTCATCGGAATGAAATTCCCCCTAATAGCCCGATGATATCCGTTTGGTGCAAATTTTAACTATTATGGTAATGTATCATTCGTAATATATTTCAATCGTCATTGTAAGATGTCCTAGAGTGTTAGGCATCCCGTTGTTGATTATTTTCGTTATATCCATTTGGTGGTTGTGCAATAAGTTCGGATGTGAGCCTAGGAATGCGACCCCGTGGTCCAAATCCGATGATGGACATTTTTGAATGTATGTAATCGGGTGGATGTATCCGTTATTGTAAATATGTAATCGTCGGGCCTTAAAACGACGCCAAGGCGATAATCGCGTTTAAGGCCCCGAAATAGTGAAACTTGTGATTGTGGGCGTTTGGGGTTATTTTGATGGCTTACATGCCCATGAATATCCCCGACGCGTGTTTATGCTTGATTGGATTTTGTGACACGAAAAAGGATTTCAAAGATTAAACGATGAAGGTTTTTTCCTTAAAATCAAGCAAATTAGGAGGTTAGCATCACGTAGCTAAAAATTTGGAGGTGTTAAGGAATGTCGATTTCTATTAAACGGGAAGGCTAAAGAAAGTCGTTTTCAAATGTCACAAAAAATGGTTTTATAAAATAAAACACCGTTTTATTAAATCTTGGTGCGTAGGGTGAAAGATATCCTAGAAGTTGCCCATCATTTTATGAAGGCAATGTATAGATTTCGATTCCTATTTTTACGAAGGTTTAAAACTCTTGTTTTGCCAAAACGACACCTAAGGAAAATCTCATAGTTTTGCCAACTAAAATCAAACCCTTTCTCGCAAAGCTTTCTCGTTTTAAAACCGATAGACATCCTAAGGCATTTTCAAAAGAAAAAAAACACAATTTTCCCTAATAATCCAAATGATTCTTTTATGCAAACTCATCACGACATTTACATAGGCACACACACACGCACACGCGCACACACACATTTCATGAATTAAAGGATAGGAGAGCATCAAGATTGCGGTAACCGTGCTTCACGGAAGTCGAGGGGTGCCTAACACCTTCCCCTCACCTAAGCAAGCCCCCGAACTCTATGAATCTCGATTCGCAGACCAATTAATTCGGAGTCACATATGAGCCAGCGATTTATAAAAACGAAAACTCGGATGAGTTGGTACATCCATTTCAAATATACCAACTGGCGACTCTGGTTAAATTGGCTCATCATAAAAACAATCTTTAAAAACCCCGTCGACATTAATGCCGACCTTTTTCCAAAAATCATCTAATAAAAAGGCAAAAATTGGAAAGGGTTACAAACCCCGCGTTAAGCGATTCCTACCGGCGTCGACAACTGGCGACTCTGCTGGGGACATTAGAGGGCTTAAGCCGCATTCGAATCTTGATGCTATCCTATCCTTTAAAATTTATAATTGTGTATGTGCGTATGACATTTTGACGTCTTTTATTTATTGTTGTGTAAATGTGTGTTGTTGTCCAATGAATGAATGATTGAATGGGTTTTTCTTTACTTCAAAGTAATCATTTGCATGCGGTGAGGACGATGAATGTGAATGTATGTTGAGAAGAGTACCTACCTCCTCCTGAGGCGAACCCGTCGGTTGCTTATTACTGGACTCGATGGGGCTGCTCCCCGGAGATGGCTCAGGAAACGCACCACTCAAATCCGCTCCAATCGAAAGGGCTCAAACGAGTAGATTGCGAAGATTTGGGAACCTTCATGCCGAAAAGCCCGTGAGAGTAACCCTAGGGTAGGTCAGCCTCTGATAAACCCAACGCAGGAAAAGTCTCTTCATGCCCTTTTTACGTTCAAGCGTATAAAATGCCATGATCCCATTTCATATATACCTCCCCTGTTGTCAAAAGAGAATACTGACCTCCATGTTTTGCAGGAAACAGCTGGGGAAGCATGATAAAGTCATGTTTAGCATTTGTTATTGCACTAAAAGACTACTAACTTTCTCTTTTGCAGGAAAAGATTAAAAAAACCCAAAACACAAAAAATTTTACAGCTTTAGCATGCATCCGCATCCTTTCATTGCCCCAGACTGAAACTTCGAACCGTTTGCCTGCAGGATTGCTCCTCAAACCCGTTCACAATCTAAGAAAGCCCAGGTCTCTACCTCTGAAATGGCTGATCTCCCCAATCATAGTTCTGTATCTCGGGAAGAGTTTGATGACTTTAGGAAGCAGATGATGGAAATGGCCGCAATGCTAAAAGAACAGTTCTTAATCAGACAGGATCCGTCAAACCAGGGACCGCATAATGTACCACCGCCAGGGGGTGACCAGAATCCTCCTAAGGATGATGCAATCCCATTTAAAAATAACCAACATCAGCTTAAGGACGAGCCGGTCCTCCCAAAGGTCATTCCTGCCCTCAACAAAATAGTAATCACGATTCCAGAGGAGGGAGATACTGATGACCTTCGCAGAAAAATGAAGCAGATGGAGGAGACCATCCAATCTCTAAAAGGCATAGGCTCCTTGGGTAGGGTTAATTATGCAGATTTGTGTGTCCTTCCCCGGAACCAGATATCCAGAGAAATTTAAGATCCCCGAATTCGAGAAATACAATGGGAAAGGGGATCCTTACACTCACCTGAAAATATATATTGGAGAACTGGGGTCCTATGCGGAAGACGAAGGATTAAGGATGCAATTATTCCAGAAAAGCTTGACGGGGGAGGCGAGGATCTGGTATGCCCGTCTCGATAATGCCCGGATTCATAATTGGGAGGAGCTGGCCCATACCTTTCTGACACAGTATAGCTTTCAGGCACAGATGGCCCCTGATAGATATCAAATGACAAAAATCAAGAAGCAACCAAGGGAAACCTTCAGGGACTATGCCCAACGATGGAGGGGTATGGCCGCACAAGTGAAATCCTCCAATGAGTGAGTCAGAGATGGTGATGACCTTTGTGGATATACAAGAAGCACCTTATTATGAGCGGGTCATATCAGGGGTTGGAAGACCTTTCGCCGAGATGATAAAACACGGAGAAATGGTGGGACATGGGGTTGAAAATCGGGTAAAATCCGGGACTTCACAGCTCTTGAAACGGCTGCGGAACAAATCCAAAGTGGGAATTATGGCAGTACTTCCCGCAGGCCCCAAAAGCGAAAAGAGGAAGATGTCTCTCTCGTGCTGCAGGGATCATCCAGGAAAGTGGGAGAATAGCCCTCCTGTACAAATACAGAGATTTGTGCCGCCCCGGCAACCCAATTTTGATAATCCCAGAACGGACGGACGAAGGAGGTTTGAGACCACACAGAGGCGGGTATTCACCCCGCTTGGGGATCCTCTTGAGCAGATTTTGGCAATATTGATATCACAGAGGAAGATTGTCGATTTGGCACCTCCATGTGACCCGAAGGGAAGAAAATTTGACCCCAGTAAAAAGTGTGCATATCATTCGGGTTCCCCGGGTCATGACACTCAGGAATGTTGGACGCTGAAACACATAATTCAAAACATGATTGATAGCGGGGAGATCGTGGTGGAACAGCCCGAGCCGCCAAATGTTAAAATCAATCCCCTGCCGAAGCATGATGGGGGAGGGGTCAATATGGTGGAAGCCATCGAAACCGAAGGACCGCCAAGGCGAAATTATATGACAGGGATTCATGAGATGGTTGGCATGACGGGTAGTCCAGGAGAATATGCAAGGGGCACCGATTAGGTTGACGGGTGGCAAGCCGGAGTATCACAGGGGGGCCTATCAAGTTAGCGGCTCCAAAACCTCTCATCATCGCAGCAAGACCACAGATCCCTGTTTGCAATCTAAAAACAGTACCGTGGAACTACGGGGGTGTATCAGAGGAGGCGGCCAGTTGTGCTTCCGTAACATCAAAGGGGAATCCCTTGTACCTTCCAGGAAGAGTCCTCAAGAGTAAGAGAAAAGAGAACGAGAGGATATCCGAGGAAAAAGCCGCGGAGTTCTTGGAAAAGATGGACCATCCGGAAGTAAGGGGGATCAGGACGGTGAGCGAGGAATCGACTCTAACGTCGATCATGGATTTGGTGTTATCGTCCAGCGACCACTGCAAAATCTTGGCCAAAGTCCTAGGGGAGGCTCACATTCCCAAGATAATTAGCCAAGAAAGTTTCGGCCGCCTAGTGGACCATCTGCTAGAGAACAATGTGCTATCATTCACAGTTGATGATATCCCGAAAGAGGGAAGGGGGCATCGGAGACCGCTGCACATCGCAGTGATCTCATCAGGATATGTCATGAATGGGGTATTGATTGATGGGGGATCAGCACTGAATATTTGTCCCCTCAGTACACTGAGGAAAATGAACATTAATCCCAAGCGCTTGCGGGCCAGTCACGTGGTGGTGCGAGCCTTCGATGGATCCCGGAAGGATACATTGGGAGAAATAGAGTTGCCCGTGGAGATAGGGCCGTGTACTTTTGATATTTCCTTTCAGGTCCTGGATATCTCCGCCAGTTATAACATGTTATTGGGAAGACCATGGATACATATGGCTGGGGCAGTTCCCTCTACACTACACCAACAAATCAAGTTCATCGTCAGCGGGAATCTGGTAACAATCTCCGCAGAGCGTAATGACCCTTTCCCGTCCAAGAATGGTCTGCCAGTAATCAATGTGGACGAATCTGCGGCGCCTGCCAGTTTTCAAGCACTGGAAATCAGCTCTCCCCACTATAGAGGTCTGGGAGCTCCAGCCATAAAATCGAAAGCCTCCCCTGAGCTCACCTTCGTTGCTAGAGAAATGATGAAGATGAAGTTTCAACCTGGGCAGGGTTTGGGAAAAGACAACCAAGGAATTTCCACGCCTATTCAACTGCCCAACCAGACAGACAGGGCAGGGTTGGGATATCATGGAGGCATAGAGCAGAACCACTCTCAAAGGGAAGCCCCATTTCGATCGACTGGAATCCTAATGCCGAGGGACCATAATGAACAAGGAACGGACAAGCCCGTGTCCGAATTAGAAGGTAAAGATTTGACCCCTGCGGATGATGAGGCAGTCAAAAGGAAGAGTTTCCTGCGGGAGGTCATGCAGCAGTTCGAAACCAAATGCTATATCTCTGGACCATCAATGAACATTGGAGAGGGGAAGGATACGGACACAACGTCGGGGGCCCAACAGAATGTGCCTGTCATCGATTGGGCAGGGTTAGTTATCCCTAACAATGCTATGAGGGAAGACCGATACGATGTGGCGGTAGTCGTCAAGGAAGTCTCTGGTGCGCAGCCGCCTGTCATATGTCGCATCCCGACTGATCTGACCACCGATAACTGGACGGTGGAGCCAATAATATCCAGACAAGGGTAAAGCACGGTGTCGGGGTGGTAGACCCCGGAGAGTGGGGGATGAATGTCTACCAGTTTTGGTTCTTTATTTTATATTTTGCATAACTATGTTAGTTTGTCATGTTATTTTAAGAGCAACCATTGTGGAAAGATGAATTATATATATGACAGTATTTTGTTTCAATGTCAGGTGTACCAATTTGAGTATTCCTTGCTTAACAAGCGATCCCTCAAATTTGAATGATGACTATGATTTTGATATCGAGCTGGATTTCGATTTAATGGGTATTGAGCAGGACGAGACAGATTACGACGACGCGCCTGACGAGATCAAAGGGTGGGTCGAGGATAAACCCAAAACCCAACTTAGACCAAAACCATCACCATAAATATCGGGAACCCCTGACCAACCCAAAGAGCTCAAGATCGGGACAGACCTGACCCCTAACCAGAAAGTAGAAATGACCAAATTGCTACGCCAGTATGAGGATGTGTTCGCCTGGTCTCATGAGGACATGATCGGATTATCCACCGACATTGTGGTACACCAGCTGCCCATCAAGGAAGGTTTCAAGCCCGTCAAGCAAAAACTAAGAAAGCTAAAACCGGAATGGAGCTTGAAGGTAAAGGAGGAGATCATCAAACAGTTCAGGGCTGGAATCATCATGGTGTCCACCTACCCAGAATGGTTGTCCAATGTGGTCCCAGTGGCTAAGCCTGGAGGAAAGGTGAGGGTATGTGTTGACTATAGAGATCTGAACAAGGCCAGTCTCAAGGATAATTTCCCAGTACCTTTTATACACATATTGGTGGATAACACAGCCCAGTACGAGATGTACTCTTTCGTTGATTGCTTTGCGGGGTATCATCAGATAATGGTGGCAGAGGAGGACCGGGAGAAAACAGCCTTCATCACCCCTTGGGGCACTTTCTGCTATAGACGGTTGGCTTTCGGTCTCACAAATGCAGGGGCTACTTATCAAAGAGCTATGATGGCCCTGTTCCACGATATGATGCACAAGGAGATAGAGGTCTACGTGGATGACATTATCGTGAAGTCAAAGATAGAATCTGATCATGTGACCCATCTCCAAAAGCTATTTGACCGGCTCAGAAAATATAATTTAAGGCTCAATCCGGCAAAGTGTGCTTTCGGAGTACAATCGGGCAAACTCTTGGGATTCCTGGTTAGTGATCGTGGCATCGAGTTGGATCCGGCCAAGATTAAGGCCATTGTGGATATGCCGGCACCCCGCACTGAAAAGGAAATAAGAGGATTTCTGGGAAGAATAAATTTCATCAACCGCTTCATATCCCATTTGACAACCACGTGCGAGCCAATTTTCAAGCTGTTAAGAAAAGATGTCTCCCAAGAATGGAATGAGCAATGCCAGGAAGCCTTTCAGATCATTAAGAAGCAGCTGACGGAATCACCTGTGCTGGTACCCCCGAAGGATGAGATCCCTCTATTCATGTATATATCAGTCAATGACATTGCGATGGGCTGTATGCTGGGGCAGAAGAATGAATCAGGCAAAGAGCAGGCCATTTATTACCTCAGCAAGAGATTTAGCCGATGTGAACAGAATTACACCCCTATCGAAAGGACCTGTTGTGCTTTGGCTTGGGCTGCAATGAGATTACAGCATTATCTCCACGGGCACACCACGTACCTGATATCAAGGATGGATCCCCTGAAATACATCTTTGAACGGCCCATGCTGAACTGTCGACTTTCAAGATGGCAGTTAATCTTACAGCAGTTCGACATTGTATACGTAACTCAGAAAGCCATGAAGGGGCAGGGAATTGCAGATCAATTGGCAGAAGCGCCATCAGGGGGAATGGAACCTTTAGACACTCCTTTGCCGGGCGAAGACGTATTCTGGATCTTGCGCGCAAGAGAGGATGACGAGGGGCAGTTCTGGAAATTGTATTTTGATGGTGCCATGAATGCGGAGGGGGCAGGAGCCGGAGCAGTCCTGGTCTCTATCACAGGAGAGCAATACCCCGTAGCCACTAAATTACAGTTCAGTAACTCAAACAACACAGCTGAGTATGAGGGATGTATATTGGGACTCCGTTTGGCTCGCGATATGGGGGTGAAAAAGGTTAGCAGTGTTCGGGGATTCGGAGCTGGTAATCAGACAAGCGATCGGGGTGTACAGCACTAAAGAGCTCCGGTTGCTTCCATACCACCGTTGTGTTATCCAACTGATGCAAGAGTTCGAAGATATCGCTTTCCGACACATCCCCCGGGGACGGAATGATTTCGCCGATGCATTGGCGACTTTAGCTTCTCTAGTCTACACAATCAAGAGCAGGAACGTTCCACAGATAGAGATAGCAGTGCAGAACGCCCCGGCATACGAGGAGCACGTGGCGGTACTATCGGACGAGGGGGTTCTGCCAAAGCAGCCTTGGTATCACGACATAAGGGAATATCTGAGGGATAGATCCATTCCCGACCAAGCCAGCCGAGCGGAGAGGTTGAGAATTCAAAAGATGGCAATGAAATTTTATCTGAGCGGAGATTCACTGTACAAGAGGGATGCCAATTTGGGATTGCTACGATGTGTAAATGAAAATGCAGGCCCAAAAGATTATGGACGAAATACATGGTGGAGTGTGTGGGCCACACATGAGTGGGCCGATGCTGGCCAAGAAGATCTTGAGAACGGGGCATTACTGGTTGACGCTGAAAGCCGACTGTGATGATCACGTCAAGCGGTGTTACCAATGCCAGGCGCACGGTAATGTTATCCATGCGCCTCCCAATGAACTGCACTGTATGACCTCCCCTTGGCCATTCTCAATGTGGGGTATGGATGTGATCGGACCAATAGAGCCCAAAGCAAGCAACGGCCACCGATTTATCTTCGTCCATGATCGATTACTTCACTAAATGGGTAGAAGCAGCTTCTTTCCCCAAAGTAACTCAGGAGGTCATCGTCGGTTTCAT
This sequence comes from Aralia elata, assembly GCA_034770075.1. Classification (NCBI taxonomy): domain Eukaryota; kingdom Viridiplantae; phylum Streptophyta; class Magnoliopsida; order Apiales; family Araliaceae; genus Aralia; species Aralia elata. The sequence continues at coordinate 65,048 of JAVJAP010000027.1, read as the reverse complement.
CAGGAATAATGTCATTTGCCGATACGGGCAACCTGAGGTTTTAGTCTCCGACAATGCCCAAGAATTTGAATAATGCCCTCATGAAAGGATTATGCGACCAGTTTAAGATCAAACACCTCAATTCTGTCATTTACCGTCCTAAGATGAATGGGGGGCAGTGGAGGCTGCAAATAAGAAATATCAAGAAGATCATGGCGAAAATGTCCGCTAATCATCGGGGATGGCCGGATCTGCTACCTCTCACCTTGCTGGCGTACAGAACGTCGGTACGTACTTCTACAGGGGCAACCCCGTACGCTCTGGTATACGGAATGGAAGCGGTTCTGCCAGTTGAGGTTGAGATGGCGTCCCTCAGAATCTTGATTGATGCTCAGATAAACGAGGAGGATTGGATGCAAAGTCGATATGACCAATTGGCCCTAATTGATGAAAGGAGGGTGGCAGCTGTGTGTGTTGCACGGTCAGTTATATCAGCAAAGGATCTCCCGATCATACGACAAGAAGATAAGACCTCGAAGATTCAAAGAAAATGACCTAGTGTTAAAGAGAGTAATGCCTTGTCAAGACGAAGCCAAAGGGAAGTTTGCCCCGAACTGGGAGGGGCCTTTTGTGATTAAGAAAGTGCTGTCCGGAGGAGCCCTCATACTGCAGGAGATGGATGGGGAGGTGTTTCCACAACCCCTCAATTCCGACTCGGTGAAGCGGTTCTATGCATAAAAAAAAAAAAAAAAAAAAAAAAAAAATATCCCTCATCATTTTCTCCTCGTTCTTTGAAGGAACGAACTACGTAGGACTTGATCTCCCGACTTGTGGGGGTACGTAGGCAGCCATCATGGCACGGTCCCATTCCTTACAAATAACCCTTTCTTCTATCAAAACCGATTCCCAACAGCCAGAAAACCTTCCTACACCCTCGAAACTCTCCCGAAACCAGCCACCTGATCAGTTTCATCTCAAATAAACCTGACCCTAACCCAACCAAGTAGTTAGCCCGAATCTAAGACTCAGCCGATGAAATCGACAGGATATGCGGCAATATCTGACAAAGTCCCCATCAAGACTTGAGAAGAGAAAGAAGGCGAAATATCAAAATCATGGTTAGCTGGATAAAATGAGGGTCCAAAGAAAGGCAACGATACGACAAAAGGGGGAAAACGACTAAATCTAAAATACTTGTCTATATAAATGGGTCATTTTGTTACAAGGTTTCTCTTTTGATAACCGATGAAACTGACATAGTCTATGCAGGAAATAAAATGATCTACCAATCTGAAACTAATCAAAGCAGGATGGATTAAGTGGTGGATAGATCTGAGGCATCGGCATTCCCTGCAATCTGTTGCCCCATCATGTCGACGCGATCCAATAAGCAGTGGCTCGGCTAACGGTCTCAGAGTGAGCATCTATAATTGCCTTAGTCTGCAATACAATGGCGTCTCTATCAGCATGAACAACATCCCTGGCCAGGATAGCAGCATCTCTCTCAACAAGAGCAGTATACCTCCCAGCCTCGGTAGTAATCGAGATGGGTGAACACCGGACGGACGGGGACCTAATGGCTCAGAATACCCCTCGCAAAGCCCGCTGACACCGGAAAGAATAATAAGGATTAGGAACGCTCCGGAAGATCATCTGCCATATCTCTGTCACCGGCGACAAACCGTCCAATCAGCGGAGAAGCCACCGACCAATCCTGTGGGGATCGAGATCCAAGCATACCACGACATCTGGCGACGACACCTGTAGAAAATAGTATCAAAAAGACTGTACAGGGGTCATTCTCTATCCATGAATAAAAAGCTTGCATCATACATGACTCGTTATGTGAAAATAAAATACAAAATTCTGAATAAGTCGGACGTCGAACACGACGAATCAAGGCAAAGACCCGACTGAACCCTGGGAAGGGCTTGAGATCCACGCGAACCACAACAAGATGGTGAGCAACCCTGGGAAGGGCTGATATCCACAAAAAGAAAAAAGACAAAAAACAACAAACCCTGGGAAGGGCTGAGATCCAAGCAAACCGCGACAGAGTGGTGAGCAAACCTGGGAAGGCATCCAAGCAAACCGCGACAGAGTGGTGAGCAAACCCTGGGAAGGGCTGAGATCCACGCGAACCACAACAAGATGGTGAGCAACCCTGGGAAGGGCTGATATCCACAAAAAGAAAAAAAAAAAAAAAAAAAAAAAACAAAAAACAACAAACCCTGGGAAGGGCTGAGATCCAAGCAAACCGCGACAGAGTGGTGAGCAAACTTGGGAAGGCATCCAAGCAAACCGCGACAGAGTGGTGAGCAAACCCTGGGAAGGGCTGAGATCCACGCGAACCACAACAAGATGGTGAGCAACCCTGGGAAGGGCTGATATCCACAAAAAGAAAAAAAAAAAAAAAAAAAAAAAAAAAAAAAAAAAAAAAACAAAAAACAACCAACCCTGGGAAGGGCTGAGATCCAAGCAAACCGCGACAGAGTGGTGAGCAAACCTGGGAAGGCATCCAAGCAAACCGCGACAGAGTGGTGAGCAAACCCTGGGAAGGGCTGAGATCCACGCGAACCACAACAAGATGGTGAGCAACCCTGGGAAGGGCTGATATCCACAAAAAGAAAAAAGACAAAAACAACAAACCCTGGGAAGGGCTGAGATCCAAGCAAACCGCGACAGAGTGGTGAGCAAACCCTGGGAAGGGCTGATATCCACAAAAAGAAAAAAGACAAAAAACAACAAACCCTGGGAAGGGCTGAGATCCAAGCAAACCGCGACAGAGTGGTGAGCAAACCTGGGAAGGCATCCAACCAAAACAAAAAATCCTGGGAAGGGCTGAGATCCAAACTAACACCCTGGGAAGGGCTGAGATCCAAACTAACACCCTGGGAAGGGCTGAGATCCAAACAAATCACGTATGTATTGTCATTCTTGTGCACTGTCATTCATGCATCGAGTGTCTATTCTTTATCCTGTTCATTTCATTCATCATTGCATAAACATGATAAAGAGGGGCAGCTGTAGACACCCGATTTTTGCATTTCCTATACTAACCCTGACAGGAGGGCAAAATCGTCAATTGACCCGGCACACGAGAATAAAGGGTGGACATAAAGACGAACCCTCAAAACCACCACGACGGGATGATATTGAAGCCGACACGACAACAAACGAATGTCGAGAGTCAGTTACTGATCACTGTGCTTGCCCGGATGACGTGGCACGTTTCCCGACGGGTTCCGGACTGCCGAGCGCAAACCCGTCAGCGGAAACCAACGGTACGACACGAAAATCGAGACGAGGCACGGAAAACGAGAAAATCAGCACAGTTAGCCGCAGATCAATTCGCGGCCAAGGACGGAACTCGAGGCAGCACGGGACTCGAAGCGCACGGGACTCGAGCGCGGCTGGGGGGAGAACCAAGGGCCAGCCGCAGATAGATCTGCGGCTGCCCTTGGCAGTGCTATATTAGGCCAGTTCGCATACAGGAAGAAAAAAAGAGAAGAATTCAGCAGCAGCAGCAGTTCGGGGAGAGGAAGAAAAATAGGAAGAAAACAGCAAAAATTAAGAGAGAAAAGAGTGAGAAATAGTAAGAAATTGTACCTATTTTGTGAGATTATATCTCATATTTTCTACTCTACTCAATACACAAATTCATACATATTGTGGGGATTAATTGCAAGGTAAAAAACCCTTTGTTCTTAGCATTTTGTTATGCTATTTTGTTGAGCTTTTGGTCATCCAAATTACCTTAAATGTAGTTTTTTTTCTTACATATTATTGTGATGCCATGGGTTAGGGACTATTAGTGAGGGTCTCATCGGAATGAAATTCCCCCTAATAGCCCGATGATATCCGTTTGGTGCAAATTTTAACTATTATGGTAATGTATCATTCGTAATATATTTCAATCGTCATTGTAAGATGTCCTAGAGTGTTAGGCATCCCGTTGTTGATTATTTTCGTTATATCCATTTGGTGGTTGTGCAATAAGTTCGGATGTGAGCCTAGGAATGCGACCCGTGGTCCCAAATCCGATGATGGACATTTTTGAATGTATGTAATCGGGTGGATGTATCCGTTATTGTAAATATGTAATCGTCGGGCCTTAAAACGACGCCAAGGCGATAATCGCGTTTAAGGCCCCGAAATAGTGAAACTTGTGATTGTGGGCGTTTGGGGTTATTTTGATGGCTTACATGCCCATGAATATCCCCGACGCGTGTTTATGCTTGATTGGATTTTGTGACACGAAAAAAGGATTTCAAAGATTAAACGATGAAGGTTTTTTCCTTAAAATCAAGCAAATTAGGAGGTTAGCATCACGTAGCTAAAAATTTGGAGGTGTTAAGGAATGTCGATTTCTATTAAACGGGAAGGCTAAAGAAAGTCGTTTTCAAATGTCACAAAAAATGGTTTTATAAAATAAAACACCGTTTTATTAAATCTTGGTGCGTAGGGTGAAAGATATCCTAGAAGTTGCCCATCATTTTATGAAGGCAATGTATAGATTTCGATTCCTATTTTTACGAAGGTTTAAAACTCTTGTTTTGCCAAAACGACACCTAAGGAAAATCTCATAGTTTTGCCAACTAAAATCAACCCTTTCTCGCAAAGCTTTCTCGTTTAAACCGATAGACATCCTAAGGCATTTTCAAAAGAAAAAAACACAATTTTCCCTAATAATCCAAATGATTCTTTTATGCAAACTCATCACGACATTTACATAGGCACACACACACGCACACGCGCACACACACATTTCATGAATTAAAGGATAGGAGAGCATCAAGATTGCGGTAACCGTGCTTCACGGAAGTCGAGGGGTGCCTAACACCTTCCCCTCACTTAAGCAAGCCCCCGAACTCTATGAATCTCGATTCGCAGACCAATTAATTCGGAGTCACATATGAGCCAGCGATTTATAAAAACGAAAACTCGGATGAGTTGGTACATCCATTTCAAATATACCAACTGGCGACTCTGGTTAAATTGGCTCATCATAAAAACAATCTTTAAAAACCCCGTCGACATTAATGCCGACCTTTTTCCAAAAATCATCTAATAAAAAGGCAAAAATTGGAAAGGGTTACAAACCCCGCGTTAAGCGATTCCTACCGGCGTCGACATAGGGTTAGAAAATATATGTAAAATTTTGGGTGTCTATAGATGCCCCTCTTTGTCATGTTTATCCAATGTAATGGAATGAGCATGACAAAGATATAGACACCCAATGCATGACAAGATATATTGACAATACAAGATAATCATACAAAAGGGTGTAAGATGCTTTGAATTTTATTATTGTGTTGTTTTGCTGGGGAATTTGTCATTGAATTGGCATCACCGGGTCTCGTCCCTGATCCATTTGATGAGTCTCGTCCTTAACGGGCATATCATCAGGTTTCATCCCTAATGCCTTCGCTAAGTCTCGTCCCTACCGGTCACATCACCAGGTCTCGCCCCCGATGCCTTCACTGATTGCATCGCAAATTACATATTATCGCCAATCGCATATCACACATCGTAAATCGCACATCGCATATCACACATCGCATATCACGCATCGCAAAGCGCACTTCGTACATCGCAATTTGCACTTCGCACGTCGCAAATCGCACATCATATATCTCCTAACAAATCAAATCACATATCAAATTAAATCGCATGTCAAATCAAATATTGCATTAAATCGTATGTCAAATCAAATCACATATTAAATCAACTTATATATTAAATCGCATATCAAATTAAATCGCCTATCAAATTGCATATTAATCAAATCGTATATCAAATCATAGATCGCATTAAATTGCATATCAAATTGTGTATCATATCAAATCGCAAATCAAATTGCATATTAAATTGCATATCAAATCAAATCGCATATCAAATTGCATATTAGTCAAATCGCATATTAATTCGCATCTCAAATCTCATCTCTCATTGCAAGTCGTATATTACGTCGTAAATCACATCACCAGGTCTTGTCCCTGATGTATTCGTTGGGTCTCGTTCCCAACGATCATATTGTCGAGTCTCGTCTTCGGCGCTTTTGTTGAGTCTCGTCCCCCACGGTCGCATTGCCAAGTCTCGTCCCCGACGCTTTTGTTGAGTCTCGTCCCCAACGGATTTAATGCCGATTAGTCAAAAGAAGACATACCTTCTTCAGTGTTCGCCCATCTTTTTCATGTTTGATCCGTTTTTTATCGTTTTTCTCATTTTTGGTATCTTATGACCCATTGTTATCATATTTCATATTCTCGAAACGCTTTATAATTTTGAAAATTCATTTTTCTTGCACTTGATTTTGATGCATCTCGATCCCTTAACATATGTTGCCTCTTTTTAAGTATTAAATAAAAGAACTCTTACTCGTGCAAGTATACACGGTCAACAAGTAATACAGAGGAAGTAAAGTATCGTCCCACAGAGACAGAATTAAATTAAATTACTATGCATCAGCTCTATCACTATACTTATTTGCTTAAACTAATGACTTACTTTTGGTGACAAAAATTATTCCTGTATCAATTAATAATTAACTATGCAAACACTAACAAAATATATCAAGCCTAGAATTAATGGGATCCTAACTTCATTTAATAGTTCATCTAATTACCACTATCATGCTATAAGGTTCACATATCACAGAAAAATAGCCAAGAACACTAAAGTAGACATAATCATTTGTCAATGCATTATGACCTACTTACATAATATCCATACTTGATAGACAACATGTAATCACCACTATAACCAAAATCACTATATTTCTATGTGAAATTGCTATTATATTGATTTTAAGCACAAGTCCTTATTTTGACTCTTACGGTGAAACAATATATTTCTATCTAACTCACAAAATATTAAGCTATCCAATTAAACCTCATATTCGCAAGCTATCATGATTACAATCCATACTTATAGGTTATTTTTTCAATTCCATACAAGTACTGAAATCGAATGGTGATCAAGCATTCATACATGCAAAACAATCATGATAGAAATTCCTTATGATAAATAAATCAATCTAGCAATCAAGTCTGTAATTAAACTACATATTAAAATCCGTTAAAATCCCATAATGGAGATTAGTTCATATCTGAACCAAAAGCCATTATGGGACCAAATCTACACATGGTAAATTCACAAACAATTGAATAAAGAAGAAGAAGATTGATCAAACCCAATTGAAGTAATAAATCCAAAGTAAGCTTAAACCCACATCAATATCTAATGCTCGAACAAAAGTAATCCACAGAATATCTCTAAGTTCTCCCTAGAAAAGTAGAATAATAACCATAAAATAATCCCCCCTGCTAATGTTGCCCTAATTACATAAGATAAGCATTTTTTTCCAATCCTTTTCCGTATCCAACTCTGCTTCAAGTAGACAAACTGCCGCACCTAAACTGCCTTAGGCGCCCCGGCGCCATATCCCTTTGTTTTATAGCGCCCCGGCGCCATATCCAAAATTACCAAGATGCCCCTAGCTTTAATATTGATTCCCAAACACCTGGATTGACCTTGTTACTCTTCCAATTCCCTCCTGCATAACATAAACACAAAAACAAATAAAATGATAATAAAAAACACTCAAAGATAGCAATAAATTAAGCTCAAGAGCACTAGATTCGTAGGTATAAAACCCACTCATCAAATACCCCCAAACTTAACCAGTTGCTTGTCCCCAAGCAATGCAATACTCAAATCACCGTACTACACGAATCCAAATCAAACAACAAATAATGCAATGTCCAACTTTGGCCTCAAAGATAATACCATTATTCAAATAAAGTATTCAACTAATGCAAGAGTTCCGACATAAACCAGTTAGCCAAATCTCACTTGTCAACACACATGTTATGTGTGAACCAACAACTTCAGTCAATCTTAACTCAAATCAAAAACTTAATCAATTTCTTAGAAAGAACTCCAGTTTTACTTAACTCAACCAGTGAACACGACCAATCTACCTACTGCAAGCAATTTCTAAGCACAGGATCGTCACCAAGGTTTATTTACCACACTCAAATCTTTTTTTTTTCTCTCGATCCTTCCCCAGTTTTTTTTTAACTTTTTAGTGAGTGCATTTTATGCTCCGTCTCACTTTCTTTTGAACGAGTGCGTTTTACGCTCCATCTCGTTACATGTGTTTATGAATGAGTGCGTTTTACGCTCCATCTCAATCCACCACATGTTCCATTCTTAAATCGGGAAAAGTTCAAAATTTTCCAATTTTTTTTTCTTTTTTTTCTTGGACTCCCCCAAACTTAGGTCATTGCTTACACTAGCCTTCAAAGAGGATTCACCGATTTCATCACATTATTCCCAAAGTTCTTACCAGAAATAGAGTATGTAAGGATTTGAATTAGATTAACCATTAGAACAATTTTTAAGATTGCTAACATGAGTATCAAACTAGCCAAATTAACTCACTGGTTACATCATCACTTCTATCAGCTTTCAACTCTAAGTGAATCTCAAATTATCAAACAATTCTCATCATTGGCCCAAAATTAAAGGACTACATCATTTACTGCTCGATTCATGCAGCTAAATGCCCAACACAACCTAAAATGCAATCCTAATCTATCAATGTCATGCAAACATAAGTATACGAAACATAAAAAAAATTGCATCAATAACAACGTGCACCTATCCTATATGCATTAACTACCAACAAGTCAAACATAAAACAACAGAAAACAACCCCCAAAGTTAAATAAATCAATGCCCTCATTGAAAAGCATAAACAAAAACGAAGAATGGAGGACTTCCCTGAACAAACTACACTGCAGGAGGGACCTCGTCATCATTCTGATCCTCATCATCACTGCGCTCCAAATCAGACGGAGGGAACACAGGTAAAATAGGTGCAGACGGGAACTGACTGGAATCAACCGAAGGATTTAGCCGAGCAAACATATTGACCATGGAAGTGTTGAAGGAGACATTATACTCGTACATGGTATCTTGTCGCTCAGCCAAACGAACATTTTGGGCTTCGATATTGTAGAACCACCGGATCAATCTCATGTTGGACCTCAAAAGGAACTTCAAAACGAGGGCGGTGCAGTATAAGAACTAGATGATGCAGGGTTAGGTGCTGGCTGAGCTGTAGGATCTTGGCTGTGAAACTATAAACCCTAAACCCACGCGGGTGACTTGTACCTCCTGTCCATTTAACTGTGTAGCGTATAATCATCTTGTGGTCCAGAACAGGCATAGGCGGCTGCATCATCTCATCATCCTTCCATTTGACCCCCGCCCGTGCACATAGAGCACAAATAAGAGAGGGATGTGGTAACCCACCAGTGGTACCACCTTCTGAAGCACGGATAATGGAATTCCTAATAATAAGGCCAACGTTCATGGTCTTCCCAGTCACCAAACAATACAAAAGCACGGCTCTTTCCCTTGTCACATCGCTCACGTGAGTAGACGGCATTAATTTAGCGCACAAGAAAGCATACCACGCCTTTCCATACTGACTGAGCCTGGATTACGGAAAGTTCATGCTACCGTGCCCACGAGCTTTCCATGTTGTACACGGCTGACACAACTCTTGAAGTATCTGATCATAGTCAGGTCCATTACGCACAAAATCTGTGTAGTCATTGTGAGAACCCGAATTTGCCAAGTAATAGATGTGATTAATCTCCGGACAATCAAAATTCACAGACTTTCCTCGCACTCGCACTGTAAACCCGTCACGGTCCTTAACATGCGCATAAAATTCCTTTACCACGGCTATAACTGCGGAATCCGGTTGTGCCGTAAACAAACCCCATCGACGCTCAGCAATCATTAAAGCCATCTCGCCATCTTGTGTTGTTGGTTGCAACCCCCGTTCTGGAACTAATGGCCGCTGTGCGAGTTTAAGATATCGATCTTACACTTCTGCACTAGCAAATCGCTTCTTGTCAAAGGTTTTAGTTGGAGTAGAAGTAGATCCTTCCCCACGTTGTCTTTTGGATGCCATAGTTACCTTGATGTACCGTTGAAAAAGAGAAAAAGTAGGGAGAGAATGCTTAATCCAGACCCTAAATCCGTGCTAGCAAAATGGCTTGTGTGCAAGTAACTACTTGAGAACAAAAATTTGTGGGAGAGATGAAGATTTATGGAAGAAAAGTGAAGAAACAAGGAGGAAGGCTGCTGTTGTGCGGTACTTGTTTAGGGCTGAAAGCCCTATTTTTTTTTTAAAATGCCGATTATAGCGCCGGGGCGCCATATTTTGCTAACCTTCCGCGCCGGGGCGCCATAAACAGTACCTGGGTATGGACTTTAGAGCCGGGGCGCCATACTCCTTTGTTTTATAGCGTCGGGGCACCATAAACAGTACCTGTAAGTGAGCCATAGCGCCGGGGCGCTATACTTCTTAGTATTATAGAGCCGAGGCGCCATAACTTGTTAGGTTGTTCTGCATTAGGCGCGGGGGTGCTGGATTTGTGCTTGATGACTTGTTTCTTCCCATACTTAAGCAAATGTTGTCCATATCAAGCTTCTACATGCTACCAGTACAAAATACCCCAAACATCCAAGTTAGTCCTAAAAAATAAAAAAAATAAAAAAAAATTTAACTAAACAAAAGAAAAACACAAAATTAAACCGCTGGGTTGCCTCCCAGGTAGCGTTAAGTTATAGTCAATTAGCTCGACTTCCTTTGAAGATCATGTTGTAGAAAGGACTAAGGTGACTTTTTGTCTGTCCACCTCATCCCCAAAGTAATGCTTCAACCTCTGTCCATTCACTTTGAACGATTGATCCGGCAATTTGTCGTATACTTCAACCGCGCCATGTGGAAAAACCGTCTTCACCGTGAATGGTCCTGACCATCTTGATTTCAGCTTCCCGGGAAAAAGTTTGAGTCTGGAGTTGAAAAGTAAAACCCTTTGACCCGGTTCAAATGTTCTTTCTATGATCTTACGATCATGCCATTTCTTCACCTTCTCCTTGTACAGCTTCGAGTTTTCATATGCCCGTAATCGAAATTCGTCCAACTCATTGATTTGAAGTAGTCGTTTTTCCCCTGCAGCTGTTGAATCAAAGTTCAATTTACGAATTGCCCAATATGCCTTGTGCTCGAGCTCCATAGGAAGATGACAAGCTTTTCCGTAAATAAGCTGAAATGGTGACATGCCCAACGGAGTTTTGTAAGCAGTCCGATAGGCCCACACAGCATCATCCAGTTTCAAGGACCAATCCTTCCTTGTCGGATTCACAATTTTTTCGAGGATTCTTTTTACTTCTCGATTGGATACTTCAGCCTGTCCGTTCGTCTGGGGCTATACGATGATTTACCCCATATTTGGCCAGCAACGCTGTGAACTGCCTGTTGCAGAAATGACTACCTTCATCGCTAATAATGGCCCTAGGAGTCCCAAATCTAGTGAAAATACTTCGATGCAAAAACTTTAGGACTACCTTGGCATCATTTGTCGGGAGTGCTGCCACTTCTACCCATTTAGACACATAGTCAACGGCTAACAAGATGTAGAGATTGCCGCACGAAGACACGAAAGGGCCCATGAAATCAATCCCCCAAACGTCGAAAACTTCGACTTCAAGGATTGTGTTCAAAGGCATTTCATTCCTCTTTGAAATATTACCAATTCTTTGACATCTATCACACCGCTGAACAAAACTGTATGCATCTTTAAAGATTGTCGGCCAGTAGAATCCTGCTTGAAGTACTCTAGCCGCTGTTCTCTCCCCGCCATAATGTCCTCCATACACAGAAGAATGGCAATCATGTAAAATCCCTTCGGTCTCACTATATGGGATACACCTTCTTATCATTTGATCCGCACATTGTTTAAACAAGTACGGTTCATCCCATATATACCATTTAACATCGTGCAAGAACTTTTTCTTTTGGTGCCCCACCAAGTCAGAAGGTAACATCTTACTCACCAAATAATTTGCGTAATCCGCAAACCATGGCACTTCCCCTTGCACCACAAACAACTGCTCATCCGGAAAAGATTCATTGATTTCAACTTTGTCTTCGTTCTCCCTTTCCGGCTGTTCTAGTCGAGATAAGTGGTCTGCTACTTGGTTTTCGGTACCTTTCCTATCCTTGATCTCCAAATCAAATTCTTGCAACAACAATATCCACCTGATCAACCTGGGCTTTGCATCCTTCTTCGCCACTAAGTGTCGAATTGCCGAGTGATCCGTATACACTATTACCTTTGTGCCTATCAGATATGCCCTAAATTTATCAAAGGCATACACCACTGCCAATAACTCTTTCTCCGTGGTGGTGTAGTTTAATTGCGCATCTGTGAGGGTTTTGCTAGCATAGTAAATCACATGAAAAACCTTCTCCTTTCGTTGTCCCAGAACAGCCCCCACAGCATAATCACTGGCGTCACACATTATCTCAAATGGCAAATCCCAAACCGGTGCAGTAATGATTGGTGCTGAAGTTAACCGTTCCTTCAAATGCTCAAAAGCCGACACGCAAGCCTTATCAAAATTAAACTGGGTATCCTTCTCCAATAAACTGCATAGTGGTTTAGTTATCTTGGAGAAGTCTTTTATGAATCTGCGGTAGAAGCCTGCATGTCCAAGAAAACTACGAACACCCTTTACGGAAGTAGGTGGTGGCAAGTTCTCGATAGTCTCCAGCTTAGCCATATCCACCTCAAGTCCCTTCTTTGAAACTTTGTGTCCCAAAATAATACCTTCTTGTACCATAAAATGGCACTTTTCCCAGTTTAGTACTAAATTAGTTTCGACACATCTTCTCAACACCATTACCAAATTCTCAAGGCATAAATCAAATGAATCCCCAAACACCGAGAAGTCGTCCATGAATACCTCCACATTCTGCTCCACCATGTCCGAAAAAATGGCCATCATGCATCTCTGAAAGGTGGGTGGAGCGTTGCATAATCCGAAAGACATCCTTCGGAAAGCAAAAGTACCGTATGGACATGTGAAAGTCGTCTTTTCCTGGTCATCTGGAGCTATCATGATTTGATTGTAGCCTGAATAACCATCCAGAAGGCAATAATACTCGTGACCTGCTAGTCTATCCAACATTTGATCGATGAATGGCAGTGGGAAGTGATCTTTCCTCGTAGCTTTGTTAAGCCTGCGGTAATCCATACAGACTCTCCACCCCGTCACTGTTCGTGTTGGAATCAACTCATTGTTCTGATTTGTGACCACAGTCATACCACCCTTTTTCGGTACACATTGCACTGGACTTACCCATGAACTATCTGAAATTGGGTATATTATGCCTGCATCCAACCATTTCAGAACTTCTTTTTTGACCACTTCTTTCATTATCGGATTAAGTCGTCTTTGTTGCTCCACTGCCGGCTTACTACCATCTTCTAACAAGATCTTATGCATGCAAAAAGAAGGGCTGGTTCCTTTTATGTCTGCTATAGTCCATCCAATAGCCGACTTGTACTCTCTAAGGACTCGAAGTAGTTTTTCTTCCTGACAATATGTTAGAGCAGAAGAAATAATTACCGGTAGCTTTGAATCTTTATTTAAAAACGCGTACCTTAAATGATCCGGTAGTGGTTTTAAATCAAGTTCTGGAGGTATTTCAAGAGATGGCTTCAATTTTTCTGATGTTTCTCCAGCTTTCCTTAACGGCTCAACAGGAGTTTGGAACTTTCGGAACTTTGGAGTAGTATCCAGAAATTTCACCAGTTCTTCAAATTCTTCATCTTACAATTCTGAATTTTCAGCAATAATACTTCTCAATGGTTCATACTTTACCAGGCTTGGAACTTCCTCATTTAAAATCTGATCCACCAAGTCAACTCTGAAGCATTCCTCTTCATCCGTTGGGAACTTCATTGCCTTGAAAACGTTAAAGGTAACCTCCTGATCATGAACACGCATAGTGAGTTCCCCTTTCTGAACGTCAATTAAGGTCCTTCCTGTGGCCAAGAATGGTTCTCCCCAGAATGATTGGTATACTCTTATCTTCTTCATAATCCAAAATAACGAAATCAGCCGGAAAGATGAATTTATCCACTTTTACCAATACATCTTCAACTATTCCCCGTGGATACGTGATGGATCTGTCAGCTAGCTGCAACGAAATGTTTGTCGGCTTTGGATCCGGTAACCCCAACTGCTTAAATACTGACAACGGCATCAAATTTATGCTCGCCCCGAGATCACACAAACATTTACTGAAGCTCATCTTTCCGATCGTGCATGGTATTGTAAAACTACCCGGATCCCTCAGCTTTGGTGGTAATTTGCGCTGAAGCACTGCACTGCATTCCTCTGTCAAGGCCACTGTCTCAAACTCTTCTAATCTTCTCTTCCTTGACAATATACTCTTCATGAACTTTGCATAACTCGGCATTTGTTCCAATGCCTCCGCGAAAGGTATATTAATTTGCAGCTTTTTAAATACCTCCAAAAACTTACTGAAATGTCTATCTTCCCTCTGCTTATTCAATCTCTGAGGATACGGAACCCGAGGGTGAACTGGTGGTGTTGTTCTTACGGGCTTCTCAACTGGACTTGCCTTGTTGTCCTCTTCCTGCTGTAGTTCAGAATCTTCCTTGTTTTCTTTATCATCAGACACAATCTCTTCCTCGCAAGGATGTGCGACCTCCCCAATATGAGACGGCGTAGGCGCGCCTCATGGATTTTCTGTACACTGTTTCCCAGACCTCAACGTAATTGCCTGACATTGTTCCTTCCCTTCTCTTCTTGGATTTGTCTCTGTAGTACTTGGTAACGAACCCTGGTTCCTGGTACTAAGCATGCTCGCCATTTGCCCCATTTGAGTTTCTAGATTCTTAATAGCCACTGCTTGGCTTTTGATCATTACCTCTGTGTTTGCCATGTACTTCATCATCATCTCCTCCATTTCTGATTTCTTTTCTTGCTGAGGTGCAGCTGGGGTGTGATGTTGTTGTTGAGAGAATCCCGGTGGAAAGGGTGGTCTTGGTGCAAACGGTTGATGAGATTGGTGTGCTTGATATTGTTGTTGTGGTGGTTGGTGTTGTTGAGCATTTTGTTGATTACTCCAGCTGAAATTAGGATGGTTTCTGTTGTTGGGATGGTAGGAGTTCTGAACTTGATTCTGTGGCTTTTGATAGTTGCTTACGTATTGAACCGACTCTGTATTGATAGCACATTCTTCTGTTAGGTGTGATCCCGCACATAACTCACACACAAACGCCACTTGCTTAACCTTGCTGTCAGCCAAAGCGTCAATTTTCTTTGCCATAGCTGCCATTTGAGCTGACAATGCCGTAATAGAATCTACTTCCAACACACCTGCAACTCTGGGTTGTGGCATCCTAGCCGTGGGATTTTGAAAATCATTCGCTGCCATCGTCTCAATAAGGTCATAGGCTTCTTCATAACTCTTTGACGAAATTGCACCACCTGCAGCTGCATCTACAATCGACCTTGACTGACATCCCAATCCACTATAAAATGTGTTGAGCACCATCCAATCTAGCATACCATGGTGCGGACACTTCCTTAGCATCTCTTTGTATCTCTCCCAAGCCTCATATAACGATTCGCCCTGATGTTGCTCGAACTGAGAGATTGCTGTCCTCATTTTCGCTGTCCTAGCCATTGGGAAAAACTTGGCTAAGAATTTCTGTGCTAAGTCCTCCCATGTGGTAATTGACCCTGAAGGTAAAGAATGGAGCCAACTTCTCGCTTTATCACTTAAGGAGAATGGAAATAGTCTCAGTCTAATAGCATCCTCCACCACTCCGTTATACCTGAACGTATCGCATACTTCAATAAAACTCAAGAGATGCTCATTAGGATCTTCTGTAGCTGCACCCCCAAACTGTACCGAATTTTTCACCATCTGAATAGTGCCCAGTTTTATTTCAAAGGTGTTCGCTGCTATTGCTGGCCTGACTATGCTTGACTGTAGTCCATGAATGTTCGGCATTGAATAATCCCTTAAGGCTCTATGCTGCACTCTACGCTCTTCTATTTGCTCCTCGTCTGCCATATTGGATGTAGTACTTTCTAAATCTGCTTGTAAGTTTCTACGCACTCTCGCCTTCCAACCTCTCCCGTTAATATTATCCTGAGCTGGTGTCAACTCTGAGTTGGATGATCGTGTGTGCATAAAAATTTTACAAGTACCTGAAACCAATACAAAAAATAAAAAATAGAAATGAGAAAAGATTAGAATAGTCTAAGTCAAACAATATAGCTTAAAACTGATGATAACAATAAAAATCTAACGCCTGTCCCCGGCAACGGCGCCAAAAACTTATTGCCTCTTTTTAAGTATTAAATAAAAGAACTCTTACTCGTGCAAGTATACACGGTCAACAAGTAATACAGAGGAAGTAAAGTATCGTCCCACAGAGACAGAATTAAATTAAATTACTATGCATCAGCTCTATCACTATACTTATTTGCTTAAACTAATGACTTACTTTTGGTGACAAAAATTATTCATGTATCAATTAATAATTAACTATGCAAACACTAACAAAATATATCAAGCCTAGAATTAATGGGATCCTAACTTCATTTAATAGTTCATCTAATTACCACTATCATGCTATAAGGTTCACATATCACAGAAAAATAGCCAAGAACACTAAAGTAGACATAATCATTTGTCAATGCATTATGACCTACTTACATAATATCCATACTTGATAGACAACATGTAATCACCACTATAACCAAAATCACTATATTTCTATGTGAAATTACAATTATATTGATTTTAAGCACAAGTCCTTATTTTGACTCTTACGGTGAAACAGTATATTTCTATCTGACTCACAAAATATTAAGCTATCCAATTAAACCTCATATTCGCAAGCTATCATGATTACAATCCATACTTATAGGTTATTTTTTCAATTCCATACAAGTACTGAAATCGAATGGTGATCAAGCATTCATACATGCAAAACAATCATGATAGAAATTCCTTATGATAAATAAATCAATCTAGCAATCAAGTCTGTAATTAAACTACATATTAAAATCCGTTAAAATCCCATAATGGAGATTAGTTCATATCTGAACCAAAAGCCATTATGGGACCAAATCTACACATGGTAAATTCACAAACAATTCAATAAAGAAGAAGAAGATTGATCAAACCCAATTGAAGTAATAAATCCAAAGTAAGCTTAAACCCACATCAATATCCAATGCTCGAACAAAAGTAATCCACAGAATATCTCTAAGTTCTCCCTAGAAAAGTAGAATAATAACCATAAAATAATCCCCCCTCCTAATGTTGCCCTAATTACATAAGATAAGCATTTTTTTCAAATCCTTTTCCGTATCCAACTCTGCTTCAAGTAGACAAACTGCCGCACCTAAACTGCCTTAGGCGCCCCGGCGCCATATCCCTTTGTTTTATAGCGCCCCGGCGCCATATCCAAAATTACCAAGATGCCCCTAGCTTCAATATTGATTCCCAAACACCTGGATTGACCTTGTTACTCTTCCAATTCCCTCCTGCATAACATAAACACAAAAACAAATAAAATGATAATAAAAAACACTCAAAGATAGCAATAAATTAAGCTCAAGAGCACTAGCTTCGTAGGTATAAAACCCACTCATCAACATACCTATTTATCTTTCTTCTCTCGCTAAGGAAAACACGATAACCAATTGAACCAAATTGTAAAGAGAATATACCTGATTAGTCGCTGGAAGCTCTTCTCCTTGACTTAGATATGGATTCACATGCGCCAAGTAATTTCGTGATTCTTAGGGCCTCCTTGGGGCTAGTCCTTGTAGATCAGCTTTGGCAGCCATTTGTGCCATCCTTGCTAATTAGTTGAGTCAGTCCCCTCTACCCAGAGCCATATATCGCTTGGGATTAATGTCGCAATACCAGATTCATTGGGGCCCTGTGCTTCTTTCCTATATATTTTATTTTCACTTTCGCATTCATGTATATATGCACAAATATATTTATGTATGGATTCGCTCCATTTGTTGTTGTATGCTCATTCATTTTCATTATCGTGATGCATGTTCATTGTATATATGCTTGGATGGAAATAACCCCTGTTTGGTCAAATGATACTATTTTATCGAGAAGGTGATCATTTTTTGAGTTAAGGATTCTCTAAGGTAAGGAGTTCTGTCTATTTCCTTCTCATGTCGCAGTGAGCTTACTTCATCGTAACTTCTTTTGAGAGTTCCCATTTCTTTTGATGAGAAGCTTGGTTTAGCTTTAGACTCCTTCATTTCAATAAAACTTAAAAATGCCCCAGCCCTTGCGCGTGCTGTTATCGGGGATTCATATAAGAAATTTACTTTGTTGACCACGCCAAGTTATCCATAGTGAGCAATATCCTGCACCCCAGGCAAATAACAAAATGCGTAAAAATCTTGACGGCTTAGGCCATCAGTATAACTCCGATATAAGGAGTAGTATGATCTTGTCGACGAGTCATATAAAGTTAAAGTTTATGAAATTGAATGTTCATTGGCACCATAACTTAGTTCGTATTCACGGTGTTCTTGAGTAAAAGTCATAAATCTTGCATAAGTAGGTTTAAAATTTTGGTATTTTTATGTTATGAAGTGTTATTGAGTCTTACAATATGTTATTTTAACAAATTAATGCTAGTGGTACCATGTTTCACATGGCTAACCCAAGATATTTTGATCAAAGTAGGCTCACTGACTTTTCTACCCATTTTTCGAAATTTTAAATTCAGAATCTGCTTCTGAAATATAAAAGAAAGTTGTAGATCACGAAATTTTGATGAATTTAGACTCAAGAATCACCTCAAAATATTTTGTTATGAGAAAGTTATGGCCGTTTCTATAAAGGACGTCAAAGTTGAAAAGTTTAAGGGGGCTCTCGGATTTAAAGGCATAAAAATGACTTTTTGAGCTAGTCACATATCTAAGTAATTCCACATGTGGAAATAGTTTAACAAGTTATAAAAGCAATTATTAAGAAGTAAAAATTCAATGAACTAACATTCGGGTACTCGTAACCCGTTTTGTAGGGTTTTATAAGTTTATCGGGAAAACCTAGTTTCGATTCGAGGCAAGTCTTCTAACTCTTATTTGATTTTGTGATAGTTGTTATCTTAAGATAATATATGAAAGTGCTATGTGATATTAAAAAGCATGTGTTAGTCATTGATTAACTGTTAACTATTAATTGTCAAGTGATGATACATATGAATATGTATGAAGTATATTAGTATGGAGCGATATGATTATTAACTGAGATATATGATAAGTCAAGCATGTTAAAGTTTATATGAAAGCATAAATTTTTTATGTGTTATTAGTTGACTTACTGAGCTGTAGTGCTCATTCTTGCGAATAAAACTTTATTTGCAGTTATGAAGAACGCTAAGAAGACCATGAACGATAAGAAGAAGCTTAGATTAGGTTTCATGTTTTATTTACTTGTATTTGTATGAGGTCATAATGACTGTTGTAATACGAACAAGCAAACCATGCAACCAAAGATTATATCAATAATACGATGTTATTATTATCGAACGTTGTTATGTCTTTAAATTTGATATAACTTAGAATTGTTAAAGCACTATAAATTTGAGTGAGGGTATTGGTAATATGGACTGATCATGTTATGCCGATACTCTAAACTTCAGATAGATAGTAAAACATTAATACAATGTTGATCAAGAACTATACATCTGAGTGAGGGTATTGAATGATATTGAGAGTTATGTAAGCATTGAGGTTACACTTAATGAGCGCCGGTAAGGTGCCACCTTTACCGGAATGCGGCCCTCGGTTCAAGAACAATCTTATCATTAATACTGTGAATTTTAAATAGATAGGTAATATCGATATAAAGAGATATCTCTATAAAGATATGTATTCAAGAAAGGGTATTGAATAATACGGTATGTTCTGGAAAGAAAAGGAATCTTGTCACGGATAAAGATGCAAACATTTATTGCAAGATTCTTCTATTCCCAAGAACCATCCTATTATTAATGTTGTGAACCTTGGGTATATGGAAGTATATAATGTTTAAATCATAAGGCTAAAAATTTGACCAATATATATATGGTGTTATCCATATATACGAATGAACTACAATTTAATACTTATAGAAAGAATGAGATCGAGATCAAGTTATGATCTAGGGATTAAGATAAAAGAAATTTATAATTTTATAGTTTGTAATAGACTAATTCAACCAATATGATTATGGGATCATTGGTTAAGTTATGATAGAAGTCCGAGATAACGTCGGACCCTTGTTCGGGTGGCCAACGCCTGAATTTGGGGGCGTTACATGTTCTTTGCAGAATAAATGTCATGTGACATGTACGTTATGAGTGACATAACCCTTAGCAGGTGTTTCTCTTCCATGACTTTAGATGGTCTCATTTTTTCTCGCTCAAATTTTTTCTTCTTTTTGACTATATATTTTCTTTTCTTTCTTTTTTTTGGCTTAACTTGTCTCGTTTTCGTAAGTTATTCAAAGTTACCCTTTTACCGAGTTTTGGACCCATGACTCCCAAACCAAACGACTTTAGGGAACTAGGTGTAAAGACACCCCTTCGAGGTTTACTTGCTTGAGTAAGAAAGGCCACACTTCAAGACAAGTTAGGTGTTATACTCTATTTATTTCTCGCCTGACCTTGTGGAAGATTCGCTTTCTTAGGCTTAAGTTACCCATGTAGCGAGCGTTAGGCCGGTGACTCCCAAACCAGACGACTTTAGGGCACCGGGTGTAGCACCCCTCAGGCTTAAATACTCAAGTAACCTAAGCCACGATTCGAATCTTCTCAGGTCTCCCCTTTCGCAATGCTCGTTTTCTTAGGCTCTAAGTTACCCATGTAGCGAGTGTTAGGCCAGTGACTCCTAAACTAGATGGCTTTAGGGCACCAGATGTAGCCCAGGCCACGATTCAAGATATTAGATTTATCTTACGTCTTCGCACTAACTGTTATCGTTGTCGCCATAGTTTTATACCCCATAACTAAGAGTCAGGGCAAACGCAAAGTGCAGGCATGCATATGTGGTCGACTCTGCTCCAAATAGCTCTTTGAACTAGGATCTAGTGCCTAATTAAAAGGTTGAATGGTTTTAATCCTCTGATCATACTCGTGATTCCTGCTCCACGGATGCTTGTCAGAATTAATCTGATTCATAACAAGTCAACTAAAATTTTCTTGTCAAATTTTTCTTATTCTTTTTATGCTCTTAACATAAGATTTATCTAGACTTAAACTATCTGCCATCCTTAATGTATGTAAATGGAGACCAAAACTAATAAAAAGATGAAACAGTCGTACCTTACGTGTGGGTCGTTGTTCTTTAAGAAAATTAAGATTGAAAAAGACCAAATGATCGTACCAGATAACCAATGAAATCATACGAGGGAAGCTCTGATGATGACGATGCATGCTGATGGAATTGTGCTATAGGCACTGACTTGTGTATTTTTGCCTTTTGGGATGTTTGATGAATGCCCAGTGTTCAGTTATTGTTGGTTCTGAAATTACCCTAGTCTTGTTTGTTGTTAAGGTAGTTATTTCATTGTGTGTTTGATGGGTGGGCTGATGAGATATCGAGATCCCAAGAATCATTTTTCTTAAGACCCGCCTGGTGATTAGGTAGAGGGTACGAGCTTTGACATTCGGGTGCCCTTGCCACCGTTTCTGTCTTGTAGGTGCCTTCGATTTTGATGACCTTTTTTTTCTGATTTGACGAAGGTTTGTGATTGAGTGTGTCAGCTCTCTAACGGTCATGAAAGGAGTCATCGGATAGTTACTTTGCATTGTTGAGCCGATATTTACTGCAATTTTTCTGTATCGCTTTGGGTTATATCTGTCCTTGCTGATGATTATGTTGGATATTGTTGTGTTTTTGGTTTCATGTTATTGCTCTAGCTTTGTTGATTGATGTTAAGATGCCTTCGGATTCCACTGAATTGGATCTCAAAAGCTCAACTTCGTTTAGGTTGTGTCGGTTTCAACCGAGTTTAGATTCGATCTATAAGGCCTGACTTGTGGCTTTTGTCTCGGGGAATAGGTTGTCGGGTATGAGATAGACTTTTCCACGCTAGTCGTTTGCGTACTTTTGTAGGTCAAAAGGAGATCAAGTCTTCTCGTACTTCATGGGTTAATGAGTTGTTGAAGAGTCGTATCTTGTGATCGCTAAATTGTTGAAGGGGTTTTGGAAGTTTTTATAAGGATTAGACCGCACCATAACTGGCTGCCTACGTACTCCTATAAAAAGAGATCAGGTCTTACATAGTTCACGCGAATGACATCATAAGACTGATTGATTGATTTTTAATTTTTTTGATTTTTTTAATAAACAAAGCATAAAGTTAAGCAAATGGAAAGGTCCCAACATCTCTTATCCTCTTAATTTACCCCCTCCTAGTTAGTTGAGACTAAATAGTCCAGTCGTCAATGGTTATGTTGCATTTGATTCTAGCAATGGAGGCTACTTACTTGTCGGGAATATTTTCAATCACCATCATAACTTGATCACCTCCTGATTTAGCACACCACTTGGGGATACTCAAACTGGACCTGTCGATAAAAGGGATGAGCTCTTGATCCTTTGATAGGTTGGCTTCCACAACATCCTCACTCCCTTTCACATGGTCTTTTCCCCCATCTTCTTCCAGGGCTTGTGATGTTTTGACTTTGAAATTTTTCTCAAACTGTTGTTTCATTTCTTGTAAGAAACTTTCCCTCTTGACTTTTTATTCATTGGAAAGGATTAGTATTTCCTCCTCATCATCCAGGAGGGTCGAATCGAGAATGTGGCTGCTAACTGTGGGCAACATGATGTTTGTCAATGGCGGCGTAATTTTCTTAGGGGACTTTTCAATTTCCCTTTCCAATCCCTGAATTATGACCGGTCCACCTCGTATTCTATCGAGATTGGTGATCATAACTTATTTTGAATTGTCTATCTCGGGTGGACATCTTAAACTCGTGATCCTGGGGACTTCTATCTTCAGCTTTTTATAATCAATAAGGTTATGGATTTTGTGTTGTAGAGCCCAACATTCCTCGGTCGTATGTCCAAGTGAGTTAGAATGGTAGAGACATATTTTGGTAGGATCATATCTCTTTGTCCTTGGATCTGTAAGAGGCAACAACTCCGTAATCTTTCCTTCGCTAATCAAAAGACATAACACTTCTTCCTTTGACTTGTTTAGAGGAGTGAATTATCGGTCTTTCGTGGATGACGTCTGATCCTTCTTCTTTGGGAATTCACATTCCTTCAAGAGATTTTTCTGCTGGCGAGATCTTCTAGTAATTCTATTATTCTGCTTTTCCTTCTCGTTCAGCCCGCTTTGATCTTCTTCAGTCCACTGGATCATCTTGGAGGGATATAGACTTGAATTCTGGTTAACCTCTTCTTTCTCTTGGCTTTTTGATAGTTGAATGAAAAGCTGCCTTGTAACCTGATGTTATTGTACTATTAGCTCAGCTAATTGATTTGTTCGGTGCCTTATCATCGCCAATTCTTGTCTTATTATCCTACTTTCTTCTACATATTCCCACCCTAGGTTGTTTGTCCCATTCCTTTGGGGTACTCTTTAATCCTCTGTATGTACTTGTGATTCGGGTCCATTCCAATATTTCTTGACCCAATCATATTCACGCCCTCTATATTGCATTGTGGCAGAGGGTTAATATCACTACCACAAAACAGTAAATAGATAACGCATAAAAAATATTGTGGTTTCTATCAGAAAAACGTCGTGGTTAAGGGTGTCCTCTATTTAACACCCTTATACAACGTTTTAAAATATTGTAGTTAGACACATTATACAACGTTTTTAAGAAAAAACGTTGTAGATTTATTTTTCATAAATTAGTAGATGCTTGAAAATGTTGTAGTTTAATATATTAGACAACGTTAGGCACATTAACACAACGTTTAGAATGTGTCATCTATTTAGAAAAAGAACAAAACTGAGAGAAAAAGAGTATATGTCTTTTAATTTATTATTTTTTTTGCTAAATTGGTTTGTATATTAATTTGCAAAAACTTTTAGATATTATATTGAAGATCAATACATTAGTCCCTACTCCCGCGAGACTAAAAACCCTGGCTTAATCTAGGAAACAAATTCTAACCAAATATAAATTACATTACATTCTGAGGCTAAGATTTAAGTCAAGCCAATCAAGCGCTAAGTCCAATTACAAGGGTGACAACATTTGGCAAAAAGTCAAAGTCATCTAGCTGAAACATCAAAACTGTGAGCCCAACAAGCTATATAACACCCAGACCCACCAAATTAGAAATCAAATTCAAAATCATGTGGTGCAGCAGGAGATCCCACCCACACGCTCAATTAGCCGTGTAGCTCAGGTAGGTATTCCGACCCTAAGAAGTCCGGTAATGGACCACCAGAAAACCAAAACGGAAACTTGCAGAATACCATAACCTTGACCAAAGGAAACACAAATTGACCAAATAGGGGAAATCCGGCCCATTGATGAGTCAATTTTATACCTATAAATTGAGTATTTTTAGCTTGATGATTTGTGAGTTTTTGAGTAATTTATATTCTTTTTTATGTGTTTTTATATTATTGTTATGAAATATGTCTTTGTATCACTTTTATGTATTTTTACTTTATTTTGCAGGAAAAAAAATAAAAGGGTATTTGGATCAATGTCCATAATTTATCATTGACATAGCAGCCCATTGAGATCCAATTTCGTCCTTGGTCCAGCCTTTATCTCTCAACGCTCAAAGAAGGAATGTTGTAGATCTATTTCTTAGCTTTTCGAATCATCTTGAAAAGCCTAAATCGAAGTTCGGATGAGAGAATTATGACCATTTTACCAACATACGTCAAAGCTGGAAATTTTAGGAAACTGAGCTTTTGGACAGATTGACCTTTGGGGCTTCGGTTGAGATTTGAATTGTGTTAGAATTTCCAAATGAAAATGTGTTCTTCTTGAAGATTTTAGTAGACTTCTCAAGCTTTCCGAAATGGTATGGTGAGCAAAAATCCAAGTTCATTTGGGCCTCCAAACATTGCTTTTTAGACAGCTAATCCGAATCCCGCATGGACTGGATTCCTGTTCGGACCAGTTGGAGTATTTGGACCATAACTTGAGCTTCCCAACTCCACATCAGGTGATTCAAAAGCCCAAATTCATTAGAAACTCCAGGGCTACAACTTTTGTTCTTTGACTAAGTCAAAATTCGACAGTCTACTAATTCAAAAGTATCTTGCAAGGTGCTGATCAGTTAGTTGACAGATTTGGATTTTTAGCACATCACATGGGCACGTTTTTTGGTGGATTCTTCCTTGGTTGGCTGATGAAAATGTGTTGATTGGGTGTTTGATCTTGACTTGTGATGATAGGTTAGCACACCATTAGTTCCTATAAATACCAAGTGAAGTTATGCTTGTATTTTGCTAATTCACACACCAATTCACCTCCCACTCATACACCAATTCCTTGTATCCATTCTCTACATTAGTTTGTTAGTATAGGAGTAGGGAGAGGAAGTAAACCTCTAGGGGAGGCTACTCTCCTCTCCATTTTTATAGTTCAAGAGCAAGCAAAAGATCAACATTTATGGAAGCGAAGAATCAAAGGTGAAAGTTTGGAGATTGAAGATTGTGATCCGAAGTGACAGCCGGATGTCAAAACATAGTTTTTCTTCTCTAAACTCTTCCTTTATTTTTTATATTCTATTATTGTTGAATATCTTGTAAATTATATTTGCCTATTTGCTATGAACTCTTCTCTTTTATTTTATTTAGTTCCAATGGGATGTTGAACTTTTTATACATTATTTGTTCCTTCTTATATGAAGTTCATTCTCGATAATCTGTTTTAACTGTTGAATGATATTTATTTTGATTGATTTAATGTGATCAGTTAAGTTAATTTAATTAATATCATCTGCTAGATTAAGGGACAGTATTACGTGTAATTGATATTGTTCCTAATCACAAGTAGCAATTAGTGATACATGATTGTGGTCAAGCTTTTGAGTATTGCTATGATTATTGGAAGACAGGTTAAATAATCCGAGCTTGTGTGATTGTTGCTTGGAATAGTCTAATTCCCTAGTTCTTAATGCTGCTATTATATTAAATCTAGAGAGCTTGTTCTAGGCTGTATAATGGTTAGAATCTTATGAAGAGCTTATTTCATTGAGTGATAATTAAGGGGAGTTTCGGGTAGCAGAGCTTATTGTTACCTAGGGCTATTAATTTCATTGAAGGATAAATATTGCTATGATAAGGTGATATTGAACGGAAGAACTAGAGTCTTTATTTTATTCTTATTACTTTAATTCTGTTTCAATTAATTAGTTAAATAAAATTCCAACCCCTCTTTTTGGTTTACAAAGTATAAATTTAGACTAATCATTCTCTGTGGGATCGACTCTTACTTGCACTACTACATTAATATCTTTTGCAGTAAGGTTTTATTTTTGGGTGCTTGCGACATCACACCACCCATCAGAGCAAGCACCAATAATCAGATCTTAAGATAATCGAAAGAAGATAAAGACCGACGAAAAACACGATAAAATACCGAAAGCAAAAATCCATTGCATGAACAGATTTAACGGAAAGAGAACAACAAACCAATCTAACTAAATGATTAATAAGAAGCTCGAAATAAATTGATTACAAACATAAACCCACGATGGAAATAGTACCAACGATTGACACAGAACCATTAAAAAGAAAACATCCAATCTGAACAAATAAGAGGATAAGCAGTAAAGTAAAAAATCCAGATCGGAAGCAAACAGCACACCGGAACCAAAATCCATCAGCAAGAAAATGAATTCATAACCCAGGTTTCGTCAAGGATAAAAACCAGATGCTCTAATAAAAGAGCAACCCAACAATCGGATTCCAGCACGAATTAATTTTTGATTGCAAGCCATAAGCAGCTGGAAACTAGAAACATCCATATCCGAACATTTAAAGGGATAGACAGTACAAGCATAAAATCCAGATCGGAGGAACCCACAGATAAGCAACCATCAGTGCAAACATTCGCCCAAATCCGAATCTGACTTGAGAAAAACCAGATCCGAAATGGGTAATCTTCCAAAACCACAACCCTAGCCAACACACCAAGATCCGAACCCCAAACTAAGCCCCAAGCTCCTACCGCTTTAGATCATGACTCCTGACAATACCCCCTACTAATCTTCACAAATAAGCCCCCACGATCTAAAGCCTCTGGACTTTGCAATACATAGATTAGAAAACAGAGTTTCGGGAAGGCACCCATTTCAGTCGCCGGTAAAGCTAGAACGACACCAAGTATGAAAGAAGAGATGGTGGGCCGAAAAAGAGGAGAATGGAGGGAGGGATACAGGTGGGCTGGATGGGAAGAGAGGAGGCGGTAATGGAAAATGTAAGATGAGGGGGGAGGGAAATTCTAGAGAGAAGGAAGAGCTTCTCTCTCTAACTTTCCCTGCTTTGAACCCTCTTAGTCGAGATTCTTTTTTATGTCTTTTAATTTTAAGTGTTCACTTGAGTCCCGTGTGTTTTAGATAGATAACATTTTTTTTTAAAAAAATGTTATCTAGTTAAAACAAAAAAAATACCCTTTTAAATACATAACGTTTTTTCATATATATCTACAACGTTTTGTTAAAAAATGTTGTGTAAAAATATATCATAACGTTTTTTATAAAAACATTGTGGTTTAAGTGTTGTCTATTTACTACTTTGTACTAGTGTATTGACATTTGGCTGGTCAGGTCGTTTGACTAAAATATTGCCACTTACGATCAAATTTTGGATTTTGTATTTTCAGGACCAACAGTCTTGTGTATTGTGTCCCGTAGACCTTGAGTGGTAAGCACATCTCTTGCTTGGATCGTATCGTTTGCTCTTTGGATCTAGAGGTGGAGCAAATTCAGTAATTTTCTTCTGGTCGATTAATAATGCCAATATCTTCTCGAGGGAATCGCTTAGAGGAGTGAATTCTCGATTCTCCGTTCTTTCAAATTTTCTTTGCATGTCCTGGGTTTGGTTGAATAAGGCCTGTTGTTGTTGTGACAGATTGCCTCCCTTCATCCAGATAGAGGGAGTATTGTTGGATCTCCTAAATTGTCCTTGTAAAACGAGGGATATATCTCCTTCGTTCTTCTTTTGACTTCTTCCGTCAACATTACCATAATTCTCGGCTTGGAAGTGTTCGGCTACAGCCTCCAAGGTGGTGAAATCTTTGATCTTTCCTACTTTTAGACCATCTCTGCCATTTCACCATGCTTGATCATTTCAAAAAATGACTTACCAATGCTAGCCAACACCCTCTCGTAGTATGGTGCTTCTTGAATGTCTATAAAAGTCATCACCATTTCGTTCTCATCCATAGGTGGGCTTACTTGAGCAGCCATTCGACTCCATCTCTAAGCATAATCATGGAAGGACTTTTTGGGGTGCTTCTTGATTTTGGTCATTTGATGCCGATCCGAAGCTATCCAGGACTGAAAACTGTTCTGGTTTAGGAAAGTATGGGCCAACTTTTCACAGTTGTGGATCTTGGTATTGTCCAGTCTAGCACACCTGGTTCTAGCCTCTCCGATCAAGCTCTTTTGAAAAAGTTATATTCTTAGGCTTTCATTTTCGGCGTATGCTCCCAGTTCTCCTATGTATACTTTTAAGTGGGTGTAAGCATCTCCTAACCTATTGTATTTCTCGAAGTCTGGTACTTGAAATTTGTCCGGATAGCGAGCACCAGAAAATATGTAAAGGTTAGAGTAGTTGACACTACCATAGATTCCCACCCCTTTCATGGAGAGGATGGCTTCTTCCATTTGTCTTATCTTCTTTCTGACTTCCCCAGTTTCTTTGTTATCTTGGATATAAATGGGTTCCTCTGTCCGTCCTCTGGTTGTAGCACCTTTCTTAGTCATACTACTAAATTGGAATACCAGAGTGGGAATTTCGACGTCGTTTGTCTTGATCAGGATTTGGATTCCTCCTTGGGCAGAGGACTCTGGTTCATTAGGTGATTTCAGATCTTGGATCATCTTACATTGCTCTTTCAACGAATTAGCCATCTCGGCGACTTGCTTTTTGAAGCTTTCAAATTCATCCCAAGAGACAAGAACTGAATCAGGTGTAGGATTCTCAGACATCTTGACTGGAGGCGTTCTAACCTTTCGAGCTTGAAGTCGTGTTCGAGGACCAATCTACACAAGCAACATAACGTAGTTTATTATTGAGAATTAGTACATTTGGATGCATGCTAATGTAGTATGTTTTATGTTGAGGGTTTTTTAATCTTTTCCTACAAAATAACGATTAGCGGGTTTATGACAAGATAAGAAGATAGTGATCAATTCAAATTATGACATTTTGCATATGTAAGGAGTAACAAGGCATGAAGAGACTTCTCGTAACGTTGGGTTATCTGAGGCTGACCTACCCTAGGGTTACTCTCACGGGCTTTTCGGTATGAAAGTCCCCAGATCTTCGCAACTTACTCGATGGAAATGAATCTGATCTTTCAATTGGAGCATATCTGAGTGGTTCCTTTCCTGAGCCTCGCGGGGGAGCGCCCCCTTGAGTCTAGTAATCAACAACTAACGGGTTCGCCTCCTAGAGGAGGAATCACACAACATACATTCGCATATATTCATCGTGTCTCACTGCATGCATATGATGATAATTGTACGAAGCACTAAAATAAAGTATGTAAGACATTCATCATAACATTCATTCAAACCATTCATACCATACACAGATAAGAAAGGAAAACAACAAGATTATACGCGGCTTAAGCCCTTTAATTTCCCCAGTAGAGTCGTCAGCTGTTGACGTCGGGAATGTTTTCCTAATTTGTCTAGTGTCTACCATTTTTTAAGATTTTGAATTATTTATTTCGCTTAAAGGGTGAGTTTTAGAAAAAAAATACCGACATAAATGTCGACGGGGTTTTGAAAGGTTTATTTTAATGATTGGCCAAATAGACAGAGCCGTCAGTTGGTAAAGATTTAAATGGATGTTCCAACTCATCTGAATTTTTAGATTTTCGCAACATGACCCAATATGTGACTCCGTATAATTGGTCTTAAAACTGAGATTCATAGAGTTCGGGGACTTGCTTAAGTGAGGGGAAAGTGTTAAACACTCCTCGACTTCCGTGAAAACACGGTTATCGCATCTTGATGTTTTCCTAAGTGTGAAGTGTGTGTGTGTGATTTTGAAGGAAATCGTTATCTAGCTTCAGATTAAAATTGTGAGAAGTGCGTTATCTTGAAAACAACTTACAGCCTCTTTGAACCTATGCACGAAGGATTTGATTTGAGAAAAAGGTTCATTTTAGCTTTTAATTAATAAAACATTTTGGGGTGATGTTTCGGAAAACATGATTTTCAAACCCTCCGCCAAATAGGAATCAAAATTCTTCGTTACTTTCAATTTTAATCTAAAGTCGTCTTACTACCAAATGCGATTTGATTTTAAAAGGTCTTCATTGTTTTGTTTAAAAATCGTTATTGGTGATAAACGGAAAATTAAGCATCGAAATAGGGTCGGGGCGATTCATCGGCATGAAAGCCATCTGGATAGCCCCGAACACCCGCAATCGCAATTTTCATTATCACGGGACCTTAAATCCGGTTTTCATGGGATGAAACCCTCGATACCATTTTAAGGCCCAAATTTACATTTACAATGATTGGATAATAATTTTACAATCGAAATCATGTCCATCGTGAGAATTAGGTCAAGATCCGATTCGAGGATCCTATCTTCAATATTCTTAGGCTCATATCATAATATATTGAAATGTAAGCAAAAAGAGATCTAAAAGCAGGTTCCCGTAACCCTATCTTTTAGATTGCAATAATTTTCATCATCCTTGTATCACCAAGATCTTTTAATGATCTATTACACAACAACCACCATATATCACCAAGATCTTTCAACGCAGCTGCGCCTAATTTAGGCTATTGTCCAGCGCAGCTGTGCTGGACACCAGAACCAGTTTTCCTGTTTACGATTTCAGACTCTGTTCAAACCCAAAATCTCATGCATTCAACACTTAAGGTCCTATTTAATCAATCACAAATGCTATAAACTTAATAAACACAAAATCAAACATTTACAAGACCATTTCAACATCTTAGAAACTTCGAATGACTAAATTAAGAACTTAAATTCCAAGTTCATGCTAGTTTTTGATATTTAACATCTTTAGCGTAATCAAACACCACGAATTCATTATTCAACCAAATTAATTCGTTCAAGTTGCATTCCTTTCATTTCCTAACGTATTAACATAAACAACTATCACTTTACAGATTATTACATGAATTAAACATCAATTTTGACTCTAAAATAAGCTATTTTGTACATATTCCACTGTTAGGTTTGTATATGGCGCGAACATGCAATCAAATTACATAAAAAGTGCGGAAGCGCAATAACATGGATTTTAAAATTTTTCATACAAACCATCACCATGATAATCCATGTGCTTAATTATCAATTAAACGAAAGAGATAAAGTATGAGAATTATACCCTTGTAGAACCATGCTTCCACAGGTACGAGTTCACCTCCAAATCCATCGCGTTCTCCTTGAATTCCACCGATTAAATTCCTTCCTTTGATCAACGTTAGCCACCTAAGTGTTTGGCCTCTAGAGGTGATCCACCAAGGAATAATAGTTGTTCAAGAATATGGGTGTTGGCAAAACCCTAGTTTCTATCTCTATAGAAATTACTAGTACTCTCCACAATCTAATGCAAGAGTGTGTAACTATCTAACCCTAAATCATGATAAAACTCCTCTTATTTATAGATATAGGGAACCCTCCTAAACTATTTAGGATTAAGGTTTTTATTTTAATTAAACTCCTTTAATTAATTGAACTCCTAATCCAATTATGAATTCATGAGAGAGTACTTCTATTAATTAATTCTCAATCCCTATTAGGAATTAAATAATAGTAATAGTAATAATAATAAGACTCCTCTTATTAATTTATATTTAATATTTCCAAAATATTAAATAATAAATATTAAGCTATTTAATTTATTCTATTTCCATAGATTAAATTAAATACACTTAACTTATTATTACGATTATGCCATTTACTTCTTAAATAAATATTTTCCTTTTGCGGTGTGACCCTTTAGGTTCTTTATATTAACCGGTTGTGAATAAATCAATTAGAACAATTATAATCTTATTTAAATAAATAAATTAAACTATTTAATTTATTTAAATAAATAATATTTATTCTACAATAAGGGTATGCCCCCTTAGCGATCAACGACTTTCTAGATAATATAGATTTCAACATTAATCACAAAAGAACCTTTCACTGAATAGTTACCGTACAATTCAATCCTTCTACCATACAATGTCCCAATTAAATATAAGACATGGAATTACTGTCAAGTCTTATTTTATTTAATTATATGTATTTCAATTCTCAAATGCACAACTCTGATTAATGCAAATTAGAAACTCCTTTCTAATTTCATTCTGTTTTGGCCAAAAACTTCTGAGTCGTCATTTATCGAATCACATAGGACATTCTCTCCTTTTACTAGAAGTGGTAGATTCTTTGTTGATCATTCACCTATCTCCATGTATAACTTATTATACCCAATTATACCCTTTGATATACCCTAAGGGTCTTAAGGGACATGTCAAGGTATAACTCATCACACAGAAGATACTATGATGATCTCAAGTCCAAGGATCACTTGTACTACTATCACTAGAGGAATTTCTATTGACAGGCGAGTAAATCTCCATTAGGTATTCCTTAGCGAGCCACGTTCAGTGAACTTATTCTCTAATAAGCACCTACATACTTGCTTTAGTGTCTCCACACAAATGATTATGAGATCAATCATCCTCTTCATAAGAGCAAGCATCGTATGTACTAATCTATCCGGATTCACTAATCCCCTTTTTAGTAATCCAACGATTATGAACGATTTTAGTTTGTGAGCTATCTAGAATTTAGATCTCATTAGCATGATCCCCATCATGATTCTAAAAGCATTGCTCAAAACTATGGGTTTAGCACATTTAATATAACAGCACCATGTAGATAATGTAAAATGCCTTTAATAACCGAATAAGATTACAAAGTATATGCTACATCATATCAAATATAATTGGCTTGTGTGCTGATAAGTAGGTTTCATACCTACTTATTAGATACTATTTGGCTTCATTCGTTGCTTAACTAGTAGCTCCATAGTTTGTTTTCATGCATTTTTCCCTTCTTTTGTTTTTGATTCACTATTTTCATTATATGGCTTTTGCACGGTTTTTGGTTAATTTGACACGAGTTATTATGCAATTGTTGTTTGGGAGCTAAATGATTATTTGTTGCCTGTATAGGACACGAGAATCGCGAAATCAGGCTACAGCAGTACAGCAGTAGACTGGTAGCCTGCGCAGCTGCGCCTAGCTTGGCCTTGTGGCCGGCGCAGCTGCGCCCCTCCTGTTCCTGCCAAACTCCCCTGCGCTGCTGCGCCCCTTTTGTAAAGGATGGCGGCGCAGCTGCGCCTGTCGCCAGCCAGCCAGCCATGCAGACACGTTCCAGCCAGCGAAGCAGCACTACCATAAAATCATGCAATGCCAGATTTTGAGGTTTTAGTGGAACAAAACTTTATTAGTGGGAATCCGAATAAGTCAATAGAAGACAAATTGAGCATGTAATATATTGAATTGAGAATTCAATTTGGAGTGGGTTGCTCCCACACGAAAAATAGGAAGTTTACTGCATTGTTAGTTCAAAAATAAAAACAACTCAGTTGAGCTTAAATTTTGCTTGGGAACTGAAGAATGGAGCTACATGGATGTTGAATTGAAGCTTGGGAGTAAGAAATCAAGAATCAACACAACTTGGAAAATCATCAAAAGTTGCAGAACGGAAGAACTGAAGCAGGGAGTTTTAATATTTTCTGTTTTTGATTAATTTTCCTATTTTGTAATTATGATGATGAACCAATTGTGTATGATGAATTCTATTATTGTTATCATGAACTAAATTTAATTCTTGGGATTATAATGGATCTTTTGCATTACTAAAAATTGATATGCTTCCTTATTATTGCTAGTTGGTTATGAAATGAATGTCTAGCATGATCCATTCTTATTGTTTAATTGCTTGATCACCAATTACTGTGAAAATTTATATGGAATTGAGAAAGAAAATATAAATTCAGATCTAATTATGCTAGCATATGTTCATAATTTTTACATTCCTCGTGAAGTTATGTTTCGTGCTTAGGATAGAGATATACCGAAGCACCATATGTGGCCAATTGAGAACTTATGCTTCAACCCTTTTTGATTGTAATTCACATAGAGATATAGTGCATTATTCATCTAGGGTGTTCACATTTATTCTATCAATTGTGGATTTAGTGTGATATGAATATGGTGCATCGAGAGGTGGTCATATTTTACATTTGTGTTCTTGACCAACATTCTATAATAATCAATTAGTAACAATAGGAAGCATGGAAATCTAAGTTTGCAATAAGTGAAATTATAATCCCAAGCCCATAAAATCTGTATTTATACAATAATAATTTGTTCTATTTGTTTCTCTAGTAATCAGTAGATAATTTCATCATTGTAATCAATTGTTTAAAGAGACCGAAATAATTATAAAATTGGTGTTTGTAGTCATAAACGCAATTCTATTCCTCGTGGGATCGATACTTTACTTACTTTATATTACTTGTGGATCACGTGCACTTGTGTGTATGAGTCGTATTTGTTATACATACAAATTGCCCAACATGTGCATACTACTTTCAATCTCCCACTTGCACTAAAGCCAATCGTCATGTTATCTAATACCCTTCTGCTCTAAGTGACGATCATCCTGCTGTTTGGATAAAGCTTCAGTAAATGGATATGCAATGTTGTTCTCAAGAGTCCATTATCTCTATAGTGACTTTTTCCTCTTTCAATGATTTCACTAATCAAATGAAAGTGCCGCAACACTTGGTTGAATCCAATATGAGACTTAGGAACTTATTCCTAGTTCTTTAATGAACTTTTCATCCAAACAATCAACTTGCAGCTTCATTTACAGCGATATGCTTTGTCTTTGCCACTAAACCAGCAACTCTTTGCTATTTGGAACTTTTCAATTCACTGCACCACCTTTCAAGGTAACGATTTACCTTAAAGTGGATTTGTTATCGTCTTGGTCAGTCTGAAAAACTTGAGTCTGTTTAGCCCTGTAGTTTTAATCAGACCTACCATGAATCATGATAACATCTTCAGTACCGGTTAAGTGCTTAAATATGTTTATCACTGTCTTACAGTGATCATCTCCAGAATATGACTGATCAACATCAAGCCGTGTATATTCATTGCATACATGATAGTAACTCATGCGATCTCTCTTTTAATTGGAGACAATTTTAGAGAGATACACTCCATGGCTCATCATCATGAGACATCTCTTGGAGTTTGCCATGCTAAACGCCTTTAGCATCAAATGAATATACGTTCCTTGGGTCAAGTCGAACATCCTTTTAAATCTATCTATATAGATTTATATCCCCAATTTATAGGATGCTCCTCCCAAGTTATTCATGGAGGAACGTTTAGACAATTTTATCTTTACTGATTGTAGCATTAGTGTGTTATTCCTTATCAGTAGTATATCAACATATAATACTAGCAACGTCACAGTGCTCCCATTGACCCTTTTGTACACACTAGGTTCATTCTCATTTTTGATAAAATCAAACTCTTTTGATTGTCTCATCAAAATGAATGTTCCATCTTTGAGAAGCTTGGTTCAATCCATCAATGGATCATTGTAGCTTAAAACATGATTTGCTTTAACCTTTGAAATAAATTCCTCTGGCTGTATCATACATACATTCTCCTCAAGTCTTCATTGAGGAAGGGTGTCTCCACATCCATTTTGCCAGATTTCGTAATAAGCTGCAATCACAAGCAAAATCCAAATGGACTTGAGCATTACCCGGTAATAAGGTTTTATCACAGTCAACTCCTTGACTTGAAAAACCTTTTAAACAAGTCTGGTCTTATAGGTCTCCACCTTGCCATTTGCCCGTCTTTCTCTTAAAGACCCATATTCGCCCTCTAGGCACTATGCCCTTTTGTGGAGCAACCAGAGTCTATACTTGGTTCTCATATATAGAGTCCATTTCGGATTTCATGGCCATCTGCCATTTATCTGAGTGTCTTCTACTCATATCCTCATCGTATATAACTGGATCATCATCCTCTATGATGCGTACCTCATCATCATCCTCTATGACGAATCCATACCTCCCAAGTATCTTCGGTACTCTTCTAGATTTACGATTCGGTTGTGGTACAATACGTCTATCTACAGGTTCCTCGGTTCGACTTAAAATGCTTTGTGGTTCTTTAACTCCTTCAAGATCTATTACCCTCCCACTAACTCCTTCAATGATAAACACCTTTATCTAAGAAGGCAGTGTGTAGGATTATAGTAATAATACCCTAAACTTTCTTTAGGATATCCCACAAGTCTGCACTTGTGAGATTTTGACCCAAACTTATCTTTGAAACCTTTTCACATAAGCTGGACAACCCCTTATCTTAACATACTTAAGAGTAGGAATCCTTCCTATTCATAACCTTTATGGAGTCTTGGGCTCGGATTTTTGAGGTTACCTTATTTTTCTAGATATGCAGTCGTTTCTAGGGCATAACCCCAGATGGATACTAGAATGTCGATAAAAATAATTATGGATTGTACCATGTCCAACAAGGTACAATTTTTCCTTTTAGATACACCAATCAATTATTGCGTATCAGGAGGTGTCCATTATGAGAAAATACCATTTTGAGATGATCTAGAAACTCATTTCATAAGTATTCCTTCCTTGATCTGATCAAAGATTCTTAATACTTTGTCAATATGTTTCACTTTTGAATTCTTTGAACATTTCAAATGATTCAGACTTGTATTTCATCAAATACACACATTCAACTCTTTGAATGACCATCTCCTTTTCTTTTATTAGTTTATTCAATTTGCAAAATATTTTTCATGTAAGTCAAGTATACAAAGTCTACCAAGTAATCTTCCAGTTTCAAACAAAATATTATCATTATAAATAGAATAACAATTGTTCTTTAAATATAATACCAGAACCTTCCTTGTCCAACAACGAAAGTTCTAATATTTCTAATGAGAACTAGAACATAATAACAACTTATTAACTTAATAGACTTGCCCGTAGGCAATGCTAAACTATAAGTTCCTATGGTTAATGCAGCAACCTTTGCTCCATTCCCACACATAAGATTACTTACTCTTTGTTTAGCTTTCTACTTCTGCTTAGTCTCTGCATTGGATTGCATATGTGAGAACTACAGCCGTTATCCAATACCCAAGTAGAACCTTGACTTACAGAAAGATTTATTTTAATCATGAACAAACCTATATCTATAACCGAAGCTTCACTAAGCTTCTTCTGGTTAGCCTCTATAAGATTATCCTTACAGTTTCCTTTCTAGTATCCAGGCTTATTGCAGTGGAAGCAAACTCCTTTGCTATCTACATCAGTCTTATTCTTATTGTCCTTTGTTTTTGCCTTTCCATTTACCTTTTTTGAATTGTTCTTCTTTTAAGAAGATCCTTTGGCCCTCTTCCGTTTCCTATAAGAATCATCTACCAGTAAGACTTGGTCTTTCTTGGTTGGAAAGTGACTCTTTACAGTTTTCAACATGTTTAAGCAACTCAGGCAGGCTGACATATAGCTTGTTCATGTGGAAATTCACAACAATTTGTGAGAAAGAGTCCGGAAGTGATTGCAAGAGCAAATCTTGGATCAACTCTCCATCCATTAAAACCTAGTTATCCCAATTGTTCAATCAGATTGATCATTTAAGGACATATGTCTGTACTATAGTGCCATCGGTCATTCTAGATCGGAAAAGCTCCTTCGATATCTGATATCTAATAGTCCTACTTTCCTCACCCTTCAACTCCTTGAAGATGCCGGAGTATAGTAGGAGCATCCATAGTTTCATGCTGACGCTAAAGCTCGTTATTCATGGATGCGAGCATGATGCATTGAGCCAACTGTGCATCATCTTATCACTTCTTAAAAGTAGCAATCTCTTTCTCAGAGGTATTATTTGCAACCATTGCAGGGATAGGCGTATTAAGGACATAAGATAGCTTTTCAGCCTTGAGAACTATTCTCAAATTCTTTAACCAGTCCTTTTAATTTGGTCCAGTTAATTAGCATCTAATATGCTCCGCAGTGATAGTAAATTAGACATTATAAAATTTTGTAAATGAATTTGTAATTTAACAACATTTTAGCATACATTCATTTCTTAATTAATTATCAAAATAAATTAGGTCTTTATTTTAAATTGGTACCTCTCTATTTTCATCAAACTATATTACCCTTAATATATAGTTTGGCAATTCTAATTAAAGATTTGCAAGTGAGAATAAGGATCCCATTTCAAATGTATATAGCCTTGTGGTGACACAACAAACGATATATAAATAAATAGGTAGACAACTATTGTCAATTACATCACTATGTAACCCCTTGTATTTTGCCTCTTAGATTATTTTTATCAAGTGGTGACACATCCGAATCAAAATTATCCAAGTTAAGTCCAACCTAGCACTTCCATATATGTGAAGAGAAAAATACCGTCCTTGTGTGACACAACAAAATAGTAATGTTCAATTCCTTAATAAGCATCAAATGTGATAATGCAACATCTTAAATATTTAATACTTGCCTTGTGGTGACACAACAAACTCATATTAAATATTTAATACTCTATTACTTTACCAGGCTAGAAGGCGACGTTCGATATTCCAAATATCTTTGAACGCTTAGGACTTAATATAATTTCTTTCAGGGGTTTGTTATTATTTGTCTCATCTTGTTTAGCGTGCATGCACATATATATATAAAATACGCGTCATATTATTTAACATGCGAAGCATGTTGTATAATATATAATATATGCATAGTAAGCATGCACATATACAATACTATATTTTACCTGGATTGATTATGGACTTTTATTCTAGTTTGGTTCACTAGAGCCACCAAGTGAACCAAAAGGTCAAACCCAGGGTGCAAGAACAAAATTTAAATATAACTATTACATTTAAACTCGGGCTCCATTACAAACGGGTCTTCAAGAGCTCCGTGCTCCTTTGTCTCCAATTCTTCAAGTAATTCTAACTAAACCTATTACATAAACTATTTACAATAAATAGAAACATTAATCAGCAGTCAAGGGGAGATACAATTTACATCAAGAAAAACTAGAGAAGACGAGGTACGCAAACCCCATTTATAAAACCCATTCATTCAAGCATCCACTAAAATAAATTCAATCATACATTGGTCAGTAGTCCATAATCAATCCCTATTTATTATCATACATATCTCCATATGTATCAATAAATAACATCCATCTCATGAATAATAAAACCATTCCATATATGCATTGATATCATTTAATGGGTAATTAAAAGTTTACTAGAAATCTAATTTTGAAACAAAAATAAACTCCTTTATTTTAATCAAAATTTAAATCATAATAAACTTATTTATTTTATTTTATCCAATTTTGAATAAAAATAAACTCCTTTATTTTTTTAATCAAATTCCAAATCAAAATAAACTCCTTAATTTTAATTAACATGGAAACCAATTTCAAGTTCAAAATAAACTCCTTTATTTTAACTCAAAATTGCTTGGAAAAATAAAATATGTTAAATCCTATTCCTTATCAAAATAAACATCTTTATTTTTAAGAAAACATGGAATCCTATTCCATATATGAATAAACTCCTTTATTCTAGTTAACGTAGAATTCAATTCCAAGTTCAAATAAAACTTTTAATTTTAATTATAATCCAATTCAAAATAAACCTTTTATCTTAATTGAAAATAAATAAAATCAAAAAAAAAAAATTTCAAATTCTGCAAACCGGCGCGGCCGCGTTCCAAAATGAACTAGGAGCGGCCCGACCGCACTGCACACCCAGAAACGATTTCTGGGTTCGGGCGCGGCCGCGCTCCAAAATGAACTAGAAGCGGCGCGGCCGCGCTGCGTAGCAGACTTCGAAATTTTTTCCGTTGCCTAGAAAATCGATCCAATCGCATACCCATACATACATGGAATCATAATAATCGATAATTAGCACAAGGTTAGACTCTGATACCACTGTTAGGTTTGTATATGACGCGAACATGCAATCAAATTACATAAATAGTGTGGAAGCGCAATAAAACGGATTTTAAAATTTTTCATACAAACCATCACCATGATCATCCATGTGCTCAATTATCAATTAAACGAAAGAGATAAAATATGAGAATCATACCCTTGTAGAACCATGCTTCCACAGGTACGAGTTCACATCCAAATCCTTCGCGTTCTCCTTGAATTCCACCAATTAAATTCCTTCCTTTGATCAACGTTAGCCACCCAAGTGTTTGGCCTCTAGAGGTGATCCACCAAGGAATAATAGTTGTTCAAGAAGATGGGTGTTAGCAAAACCCTAGTTTTTATCTCTATAGAAATTGCTAGTACTCTCCACAATCTAATGCAAGAGTGTGTAACTTTCTAACCCTAAATCATGATAAGACTCCTCTTATTTATAGATATAGGGAACCCTCCTAAACTATTTAGGATTAGGATTTTTATTTTAATTAAACTCCTTTAATTAATTGAACTCTTAATCCAATTATGAATTCATGAGAGAGTACTTCTATTAATTAATTCTCAATCCCTATTAGGAATTAAATAATAGTAATAGTAATAATAATAATAATAATAAGACTCCTCTTATTAATTTATATTTAACATTTCTAAAATATTAAATAATAAATATTAAGCTATTTAATTTATTCTATCTCCATAGATTAAATTAAATACACTTAATTTATTATTACAATTATGCCATTTACTTCTTAAATAAATATTTTTCTTTTGCGGTGTGACCCTTTATGTTCTCCATATTAAACCGGTTGTGAATAAATCAATTAGAACAATTATAATCTTATTTAAATAAATAAATTAAATTATTTAATTTATTTAAATAAATAATATTTATTCTACAATAAGGGTATGCCCCCTTAGCGATCAACGACTTTCTAGATAATATAGATTTCAACATTAATCACAAAAGAACCTTCCAGTGAATAGTTACCGTACAATTCAATCCTTCTACCATACAATGTCCCAATTAAATATAAGACATGTAATTACTATAAAGTCTTATTTTATTTAATTATATGTATTTCGATTCTCAAATGCACAACTCTGATTAATGCAAATTAGAAACTCCTTTCTAATTTCATTTTGCTTTGGCCAAAGACTTCTGAGTCGTCATTTATCGATTCACATAGGACATTCTCTCCTTTTACTAGAAGTGGTAGATTCTTTGTTGATCATTCACCTATATCCATGTATAACTTATTATACCCAATCATACCATTTGATATACCCTAAGGGTCTTAAGGGACATGTCAAAGTATAACTCATCACACACAAGATATTATGATGATCTCAAGTCCAAGGATCACTTGTACTACTATCACAAGAGGAATTCCTATTGACAGGCGAGTAAAACTCCATTAGGTATTCCTTAGCGAGCCATGTTCAGTGAACTTATTCTCTAATAAGCATCTACATACTTGCTTTAGTGTCTCCACACAAATGATTATGAGATCAATCATCCTCTTCATAAGAGGAAGCAACGTATGTACTAATATATCCGGATTCACTAATCCTCTTTTTAGTACTCCAACGATTAGGAACAATATTAGTTTGTGAGCTATCTAGAATTTAGATCTCATTAGCATGATCCCCATCATGATTCTAAAAGTATTGCTCACAACTATGGGTTTATAACATTTAATACAACAGCAACATGTAGATAATGTAAAATGCTTTTAATAACCGAATAAGATTACAAAGTATATGCTACATCACATCAAATATGATTGGCTTGTGTGCATACTAGTTTCATCCACCAGCAACTAATTTCTTCCTCCTAAACATACTTTCATGGATTGATCACTCAAAATCCTTTATAACAACATACACAGTCCAAACAAGTCGATATAACATGTACGCACATAACCTAACATCCGATTTTAACAAATTTCCACCTTTTACACAATTTATCTTCTTAGAGACATTTAGACAATCATTTAGCATTCATGGCATTAGATTATGAATTTTAGAGCATACATGGCATGACCAAACCCAAAACTTTCGTTCTTATATCTTTAATAATTATCATATATCAATAACACATCAATACTTAGCAATTTTAACAAATTATTTTCCTTACTGCTTATGAATAATATTATAAATTTTCTTATGAATACACTAGAAGGTCCATAGATTACCTCAAGTATGGCTTCCTCCACTTGAATTTTGAATTGATAGAATTCCTCACCTTGCCTATCTTCCTTGCAACCTCCAGTAACCCTCCAAGTTCACTCTTTCTCCTCAAATTATTCTCTCTCTCGGCTAGGAAGTATTTAGCAAAATGGGAGAAGTATTTTAGGAGGAGAATACTTATAGGGTCTTGGCCATTCATACTCCTCCACCCCTTCATCTTTCCAATGATCAGTTGTTGAAATTTAGAGAAAGGGGTTAAGAAATGGGAAAGGTTTTGGATTTAAAAGAGTGAAACTACAATCTTTATTTCTCTCCCTCCATGTCCATTGTATAACCGTGCCTCTCTTATTTGGTCTAGGTTCAGCAGACCCTTGGTGGGTCCTACCAGTCAGCTAACTTCTCCTTATTTAAAAATTATTATTTTAATCTTTTAATTGGTCATTTGATCATTTTGCCCTCCGAAAAATAACTTTTCCGATATTATAGCCGATCCCTACTAAAATCGACGTCCCGAACGTCATGGGAATATTCATTTTGCAAAATTAGCTTTCGAACTCGAGTTTGACTTTTTACCCGAAAAAGTCAACCGGTTAACTTTGACTAAAAAGTCGACCCTGACACATTTTGTGTTTATAGTCTATTCTTGCTAATTTCGACGTTCTGGATTCAAATCTGCAGTCCGTTTCACCAAATTCCATCCTGAACTCAAATTCGAGTTTTAGCTTCATTACTACCGTTTAATACAAAAGTTAACACTCTTAGTTAGATTAAACAATGAAATTAGTTAAAACTAACTATTAATACACATCTCATCACATAACTGACAATATATATATATAACACATGAACATATATTTATTTAATCACAAAGAGCTTCATATAACATTCATTTAAGTAATATAAATTCATTTTGATGAAATACATCGAATTACACGATATTCTTGGTTATTACATTCACTCTCCCTTATAAGAATTCCGTCGTAATCATTACAAGGTTAAACAAAAAGGTTAGGGAATTTTTTTATCATCTTTTATTCGAATTCCCACGTAGCTTCTTCAGCATTGGGGTTCCTCCATACAACCTTTACAGAAGGTATTACCTTATTTGTACAG
Source organism: Aralia elata (assembly GCA_034770075.1). Classification (NCBI taxonomy): domain Eukaryota; kingdom Viridiplantae; phylum Streptophyta; class Magnoliopsida; order Apiales; family Araliaceae; genus Aralia; species Aralia elata. The sequence continues at coordinate 21,590 of JAVJAP010000027.1, read as the reverse complement.
GAATTTCTTCATAAGTCAAGTCTTTTTCAAACTGGATAGGTTCATATTCTATTACATGTGTGTAGTCCTGCTTGTACGGTCACAAAACTGACACATGGAACACATTGTGAATATGCTCCAACTCCGGAGGTAAAACTATTTCATAAGCTACCTCGCTTACCCTCTTCAAAACTTCAAAGGGTCCTATAAACCTCAGTCCCAACTTTCCTTTCTTCCCAAATCTCATCTTCCCCTTCCACGAAGAAACTTTCAGAAACACATAGGTACCGACGTCAAAGTCTCGTTGCTGCCTATGTTGATCATCATATTTTTTTATCGATCTTGAGCCGACACTAATCTTGCTCGTACGTTTTGACAATATCTGCAGTTTGATGTACCAATTTCGGCCCTAGCAGTCCCCATTCCCGTAATTCATCCCAGCACAGTGGTGTTCTGCACTTTCTTCCATAATGAGCTTTATAAGGTGGCATACCGATACTGGCGTGGTAATTGTTTTTGTATGTAAATTCCACCAATGGTAGATGATCATCCCAACTTCTCTTGAAATCCATAACGCATGATCTCAACATGTCCTCTAAGGTTTGAATTGTTCCCTCGCTTTGCTCATCCGTTTGAGGGTGATATGCAGTGCTCAACCTCAATTGTGTTCCCATGCACTCTTGGAAGCTTTTTTAAAAATTTGTAGTGAATTGTGGGTCGCGATCTGACACAATCGATACCGGTACTCCATTTCTAGAGATAATTTCCTTTATGTAAAGTTTTTCCAATTGATCTAAATTGAATATGATCTTAATCAACAAGAAGTGCGCTAACTTAGTCAATCGCTCGACGATCACCTATACTGCATCATAACCCTTATACATAGTTGGAAGTCCTACCACGAAGTCCATTGTGATATGCTCCCACTTCCATTCTAGAATTTTTAAAGGTTGAAGTAACTTGCTCTGCTTCTGATGTTTTGCCTTAACTCTCTGGCAAGTTAAACACCTACTGACGCACTCCGTGACCTCTCTTTTCATATTAGGCCACCAATAATATTAGCGAAGATCTTGATACATCTTTGTGCTTCCCAGATGAATCGAGTAACTCGAGCTATGCGCCTCTTGCAAAATTCCTACTTTTATTTCTGATACTGGTGGCACCCAAATTCTCTCTTCAAATATCAACAGTCCCTCGTCATCCACTTTGAACTTAAGCTTTTCCCCATCTAAAATTCTCTTCTTAATATTTTCACATTCTTCATCACTGCCTTGCGCTTCTATTATTTTGTCCAGTAAAGTCGGACGAGCCTCCATTGCGAACAATTTCTCCTCCGACTCCTTTGGACCCTTTATTTCAAGCTCCATTCTAGCCATTTCCTGAATTAGTTTTTCTTGGACCCTTTATTTCAAGCTCCATTCTAGCCCTTCCTACTCAACGCATCTGCCACCACGTTAGCTTTCCCTAGGTGATATAAGATTTTGCAATCGTAGTCCTTAAGCAGCTCCAACCACCTCCTTTGTTGCATATTCAGCTCCTTTTGCGTGAAGATATGCTTTAGATTTTTATGGTCCGTTATATTTCACACTTTGCACCATATAAATAATGCCTCCATATCTTTAGGGCAAATACTACCGCTGCCAATTCCAAATCATGGGTAGGATATCCCTTTTCATAATCCTTTAACTGCCTCGACGAATACGCTATGACCTTACCATGTTGCATCAGCACACAGCCAAGTCCCTTGTGCGGCGCATCACTGTAAACTACAAAGTCATCCGTATCATCTGATAAAAATAACACTGGTGCTTCACTCAATCTTTTCTTCAGCTCCTGGAAAGTCTCCTCACACTTTTCCGCCCAGACAAATTTTACCGACTTCCTCGTCAGATTAGTCAGAGTTCCTGCTATATTCAAGAAATCTTGAATGAATCTTCCATAATAACCTGCCAAACCCAAGAAACTTCTCACTTCTGACGGAGTCTTCGGCTGCTCCCAATTAACCACTGCCTCCACCTTTGTTAGGTCCACTGAGATTCCGTTTTTGCTAATCACATGACCCAAGAATTGATCTTTTTCCAACCAGAATTCACATTTTGAAAATTTTACATATAACTTTTCCTTCTTTAACGCCTCCAACACCACCCTTAAATGTTCAGCATGATCTTCTTGTGTCTTAGAGTAGACTAGGATATCATCTATAAACACAACAACGAATTTATCCAAGTACTGGTTGAACACTCGGTTCATCATATCCATAAATGCTGCTGGAGCATTTGTCAAACCGAATGACATCATCAGGAACTCGTAATAGCCATAACGAGTCCTGAATGCTGTCTTAGGTACATCCTCCTTTTTCACCTTTAACTAGTGATAACCCGACCTTAAATCAATTTTTGAAAAATACTTCGCTTCTTTCAGCTGATCAAACAGATCATATGTCCTAGGTAGTGGATACTTGTTTTTGATCGTCACTTTGTTCAACTCACGATAGTCGATATAAAGTCTCATCGAACTATCTTTCTTCTTTACAAATAAAACTGATGCTCCCCTTAGAGACACACTCAGTTGGATATATTTTTTCTCCAACAATTCCTGCAGTTGCACCATCAACTCCGTCATCTCCACCGGTGCCATTCTGTATGGAGCCTTCGAATCGGCGTTGTTCCCGGTACTACATATATGTCAAATTCAATCTCCCTATCTGGCGAAAGACCTAGCAAATCATCGAAAAATACATCCACAAACTCCCTTACTACAGGTATCTGTCCCACCTCTGCTCCCACTTTCTAGGTACTAACGATGTGGGCCAGATAACCGACGCATCCTTTTCTGAACAGTTTCTTAGTTTGCATCATCGTTAGACAACTAGATTGTCTAGGCAATTTACTACCATAGAACACTACCTTAGACTGATTTGGAGTCTGAAGGTTTACACATTTCTTTTGGCAATCTATCAATGCCCCATGGTTAAATAACCAGTCCATTCCTAAAATTACATCAAACTCTCCTAGTTGGATTAGGATTAAGTCTACTGGTAACTTATGTCCCCTTATATCTACAACACAATTCCTATGAATATGGCTAACGAGAATTACTTCCTTGTTCGTAACTTCTATATTCATAGGGTATTCTAATTCTTCTTAGGGTAAGTTTAATCGCTACGCGAATTCATAAGATACGAAGGAACAAATAGCACCCGAATCAAATAATACATATGCAGTTATATTATTAATTGGAATGATACCTGAAACAACATCCTTTGATGCCACTGCGTCCTGAACCGTCATGTTGAAGGTCCTTGCTATTGGCCGGTTCTGAGATGGTGGTCCAGTAATTATGAGATTGCCACCGTTGTTTCCCCTACCCCCATTTCCTCCATTCGAATTCTTCCTCGGGCAGTTCCTTGCCTGATGATAAACATCCATTCTTCTTTGGGACCAGGCAATTGGGAGAGATGTGCCCTTCTTGCCCGTAGTTAAAGCACAGATTCTTTCCTTTCAAGCATGTGCCCGAATGGTTCTTTCCACAATCTTTGCATACTTCTGCTCTCATCTTTGCATCTCCCGATTTGCTCTTAAAACTTGTCGAGTTGTTGTTGTTGTTATTGTTGTTGTTGTTGTTGTTGTTCCACTTTCTCTTATTAACGCCACTACTACTACCTTCCCCTTTGTTCCTCCTTCATTCTTCTTCTCCTTCTTAAATTTCATCAGGGCTTCACTGCCGCCCTCAGTGATTATGGCCTTCTCTAAAAGAGTAGCGAAGCTATTCGTCTGCAACACCGAAAGTCTACTGTACAACCATGGTTTGAGGCCCTGCTCAAACCGCCTCGTCTTTCTCTCTTCTGTATCAACTTGATAAGGTGCAAACCTCACCAACTCATTAAACTTCATAGCGTATTGAGGTACTAACATATCTTCTTGTTTTAATTCCAGAAATTGCATCTCTATGCGACTCTGCATGCTAACGGGAAAATAATTCTCGAAAAAGACCTCTTTGAACCTCTCCTATGGTACCTCACCTTCTCCAGCACTGTTCTGGTTCACCTCCCACTAGAAATTAGCTTCTCCTTTCAGCATATAAGTGGTGAAGATCGTTTTCTGCTCTTCCCTTACTCGAGCAATTGCAAACACCTTTTCGATCTCTTTGATCCATGATTGAGCTTAGATGGGCTCCGTGATCCCTTTAAATTCTGGGGATCCCAAGCTTTTGAAATCTTTAAATGTTGCCACTTGGGTCGTCGGAGGGTTATTATTGTTTGCAGTCCTACCCTGTACTACCCCGACTAACAGGTCAACGAATTGTTGTATGGGGTTCGGTTGATCCCCAACATTACTAGCTGATTCTTCTGGTGTCTGTTAGCGACGTCTTCCCCTAGGAATTTTCTATTAGATAGAATTTATACTCTGGATGCCACCAAATTTGTCAATCTATCTGCACAACATTACTACTGGGAGGTGCTTAGCGTCAAATCTTTCATACCAGAGAGGGGTTTGAAGCCCAAAGCACAGGATGGGCGTATTCTTGACCAAATCCGGCGTTTGGGTTGGTTGCTATTCATTGAAACACCGAAGTCAGCCCCGATAGCCATTGTTTGAGAGTTTTATGCCAACGCCCGGGAAACACAGAATGGGATTTCCTTCGTGCGGGGCAAGCAGGTATCCTATTCGGCGCAGGCAATCAATGAACTTTTTCGCCTACCATCTGCTACTAATGAGGCTACCGACTGGGTGGTACATGAACGCTACGAAACCGACCTTGATGCGTTGATACATGAGATGTGCCAGCCGGGCACGCAGTGGAAGACTCAGCCAGGCACCACCTTGAAGGTGCACTTCCCTCAGACCGCGCTGAATAGATTTGCCAAGGCATGGTACGCCTTCATTTGCGCGAGTATCTTGCCAACCACCCATCATCAGGACGTGACACGGGACCGCAGCGGTACTCTTGCACCGTATTCTGCGTGGAGGCAGCATCGACGTGGGATATATCATCAACCAGTCCATGCTTCGTTTCATGCGGGCTGTCACTTCCGGTGCCATTCCGCACGCCTCGATCATCACACGCCTATGCTTAGCAGCAAAACGTGGAATGGGGCGAGGAGGCTCTCCAACTACCTATGCGAGACATCGATAGCGCCACGATCCGAAAGTATAATGTTTGGCGCGGTGGAGAGTCCCGACCAAATGGGTTGGGTTTTATTGTGGCTGATGAGGTGGAGGAGGCCAGCGAGGAGGGCATGCCTGCCCCGCCACTGCAGCAGAGGGGCGTCGGTGGACATGAGCGCGACATGCGCCGCCTGCAGCGCCGCATGGACGCGTTGCACACGAGCTTCAGGGATTACAGCGTCTCCTTCGCTGGTGCACTATCGGAGGCGTTCAGTCAGCAGGGGGTCCACATTGAGTTTCCCACATTCGGCTCCGGCATCCCTTATCCTCTGCCCGACACGCCGCCTAGCGGCGCCGAGGACGCTTCTTAGGGGAGTACTCTTTACCCTATTATCTCCAATGAGGACATTGCATATTTTAAGTTTGGGGGTATTAGGCTTGCCTAGTTATTTTATGATGCTTTAAATTATCTGTTTTTATTGTTAGTTCTTGTTATTTATTGTCATTTTATTTATTTGTTTCCTTATTTTCGTTAAAAAAAAAAATGGTGAAATTCTCATGCATGTCATATCACATCATGTAGTTAGTTGCATGATCCTCTTAGTTTGATTAGTATGCATCCCCACATGCCTATGATGAACACTTTTGATTTTGCTAACTGTTAAGACTTTGGGTCGGATGCCATGATACATTGCAACTCTTATCTTGCGTTTGCTGTGATAAAACCGGTTTGCACGTTCTCAGTAGTTTTCTAACTATGTAGCCCCAAGATTCGCATAATTGAGTTCTGGAGATAATTAGTTGTGTTAATTGTGGCAATTGTGGGAAATATTAGTTGAAATCATACGTGTTCAAGTTTGGGGGGGGTACTTAGTAGATTATTTATGCAACGAAATGGAGCGTAAAACGCATTCGTTAATGAAAAATAAAAAAAAAAAAATAAAAAAAAAATAAAAATAAAATAAAAATAAAAATTTTGTGTGTTAATAAAGACTTGGTCAGCTTAGTTTTGTGGCCTTTGATATTCGAGTAAGTACACCCTAGGGGATGTCTCTACACCTAGCGCCCTAAGACCAATTGGTTTGGGAGTCATTGGCCGAAAGCTCGTTACATGGGTATCATTGAATAGCCTATGGGAACTAGGCATTGCACGACCAAGCGTCATGATCCGAATAATGTCTAAGTCGATCCCCACATTTGGAACATAGCGTGGTTTTAACTATATTTACCCCAATTGTCTTTTAGAGGTTCGATTATATAAATTTTCCCTAAGAAACATATTATGAGAATCAATTGGGATTACTATAGTTTGATGATTGCTGCACACACACACACTTTATCATACACCATGGAATTTGAGTTGCAACGGGTATCACGGTACACGGACCAAGTTTTGATGTGTCGCTAGATTCTTCTGAGGCAAATCTTGTGAATTGCTTGCTAATTGGATGAGGGGTCATGGTGCATTCTTATTTCATTGCATTCATATTTGCATTCATGTTTGCATTCATTTCGTTGTATTAGCTTGAGGACAAGCAACAATCCAAGTTTGGGGGTATTTGATAAGTAGGTTTCGTACCTACTTATTGGATACTATTTGGTTTCATTTGATGCTTTTCTAATAGCTATCTAGTGTAAATTCATGCATTTCCCCTTTTCGTTCGGTTTTTGATTCACTAGCTTCATTATTCGGCTTTTGCATTGTTTTTGATAATGTTGGCTCGTGGTGTTGAGCATTTGTGGATGGGTGTTATTTGATTGTTTGTTGCTTGTGCAGGTCATAACAGTTGATGAATTTTTGCAATAGCAGCACTGCAGCAAACTGGCACCTGCGCAGCTGCGCCCCTTTTACAAAGGGCGCCGGCGCAGCTGCGCCCATCCTGCCCATGCCATGCCACTCCTGCGCAGCTGCGCCCCCTATTACAAAGGAGGGCGGCGCAGCTGCGCCTGTCGCCAGCCAGCCATGCAACACGTTCCATCCAGCGAAGCAGCATTATCCAGAAATCATGCAATGCCAGATTTTGAGGGATCAGTGGGTTTAGCTTTTATTAGTGGGAATAATAATAAGTCAAAAGAAGACAATTTATGCTTGTATTATTAGCCAATTTTGGGAATTCATTTTGGTAGCTCTGCTCCTACACGAAATGAGAATAGTTACTGTATTCTAGCTAAACACAGGAAAATCATCAGTTGAGCATAATTTGCATTTGGGAACTGAAGAATGGAGCTATATGGATGCTGAATTGGAGATTGGGAGCAAGAAATCAACTATCTACACAACTTGGAAAATCATCAGAAGTTGCAGAACGGAACAGAGAGCTTGAATATTTTCTATTTCTGATTAATTTTTCTATTCTGTAATTATGATGATGAACCAATTGTGCATGATGAACTCTATTATTATTATGAACTAAATCTAATTCTTGGGATTATAATGGATCTTTTGCTTGATTAAGAATTGAAGTGCTTCCTTATTTTTACTAGTTGGTTGTGAAATGAATGTCTAGCATAATCTATACTCCATGTTTAATTGCTTGATCACCAATTACTGTGATAATTTATATGGAATTGAGAAAGGAAGTATAAATTAAGATCTCATTATGCTAGCATATGTTCATAATTATTACATTCCTCGTGAAATTATGTTTCGTGCTTAGGATAGAGATAATACCGAAGCACCATGTGTGGTCATTTGAAAACTTGTTCTTAAACCCGTTTGATTGTAATTCACATAGAAATATAGTGCGTTAGTCATCTAGGTGTTCACATTCATTCTATCAATTGTGGATTTAATGTGATATGGGTATGGTGCATCGAGAGATGGCCATATTTTACTTTCGTGTTTTCGACCAACATTCCATAATAACCAACTAGCAACAATAGGAAGCATGGAAATCTAAATCGGCATTAAGTGAAATTATAATCCCAAGCCTATAAAATCTGTCATTTTTACCATTAAATTTGTTTTAATTGTTTCATTAGTAATTATTAGACTACTTCATCACTAAAACCGCTTGTTTAAAGAAACCAAACTAATTACAAAATCGGTGTTTGTAGTCATAAATGCAATTCATTTCCTCGTGGGATCGATACTTTACTTACTTTATATTACTTGTGGATCGCGTGCACTTGCGTGTATGAGTTATATTTGTTATACATACAAATATACCAACAATCTGCCACCACGTTAGCTTTCCCTGGGTGATATAAGATTTTGCAATCGTAGTCCTTAAGCAGCTCCAACCACCTCCTTTGTTGCATATTCAGCTCCTTTTGCGTGAAGATATGCTTTAGATTTTTATGGTCCGTTATATTTCACACTTTGCACCATATAAATAATGCCTCCATATCTTTAGGGCAAATACTACCGCTGCCAATTCCAAATCATGGGTAGGATATCCCTTTTCATAATCCTTTAACTGCCTCGACGAATACGCTATGACCTTACCATGTTGCATCAGCACACAGCCAAGTCCCTTGTGCGGCGCATCACTGTAAACTACAAAGTCACCCGTATCATCTGATAAAAATAACACTGGTGCTTCACTCAATCTTTTCTTCAGCTCCTGGAAAGTCTCCTCACACTTTTCCGCCCAGACAAATTTTACCGACTTCCTCGTCAGATTAGTCAGAGTTCCTGCTATATTCAAGAAATCTTGAATGAATCTTCCATAATAAACCTGCCAAACCCAAGAAACTTCTTCACTTCTGACGGAGTCTTCGGCTGCTCCCAATTAACCACTGCCTCCACCTTTGTGTTAGGATCCCACTGAGATTCCGTTTTTGATAATCCACATGATCCACCAAGAATTGATTCCCTTCTTTTACCAACCAGAATTACACATTTTGTGTAAATTTTAACATACAAACTTTTCCCTTCTTTTAAACAGCCTTCCAACACCAACCCTTAAAATTGTTCCAGACATGATCTTCTTTTGTGTCTTTAGAGATAGACTAGGATATCATCTATAAACACTAAAAACAACAAATTTATCCATAGTTACTACTGGGTTGAACACGTGTCCGGGTTATCATCATATTCCATAAATGGCTTGCTGGAGCATTTGTCCAAAACCGAATGAACAATCATCAGGAATCTCGTAATAGCCCATAACGGAGTCCTGACATGCTGTCTTAGGTACAACCACTTTCCACCTTCCTTTTTCAAAAACAAACCTTTAACTAGTGATAAACCCGAACCTTAACATCAATTTTTTGAAAATACTTCGCTTCTTTCAAGTCTGATCAAACAGGATCATTATATGTACCTAGGGTAGTGGATACTTGATTTTTTTGAATCGTTGCACTTTGTTCAAACTCACGATAGTCGATATAAAGTTCCTCATCGAACTATCTTTCTTCTTTACAAAATAAAACTGATGCTGCCCCTTAGAGGACCACTCAGTTGGATATATTTTTTCCTCCAAACAATTCCTGGCAGTTGCATCCCCCACATCAAACTACCGAGTTCATCCTCCACCGGTGCCCAATTCTGTAATGGAGCCTTCGAATATACGCGGCTTGTTTGTTTCCCCGGTAGGGTACTACAAACTATATGGTCATAATTCAAATCCTTTGCCCCCCCCCCCCCCCCCTAATTCCTTTTGGGGTCGATAAAAGAAGAACCTAGCAAATCATCGAAAAAATACATCCCACAAACTCCCTTAACTACAGGGTATCAAGTGTCCCACCTTCTGCTTCCCACTTTTCTTAGGTACTAACGATGTGAGTGGGGCCAGATAAAACCGACGCAATCCTGTTTCTGGAACATGTTTTTCTTAGTTTGCACAATCATCGTTAGACAAACATAGATTGTCTAGGGCAAATTACTTACACTACCAAATTATGAACACCACTACCTTAGACGATTATGGAGTCTGAAGGTTTTACACCCTCACCCCCCCACACAAACACACCCCCCATAACCCTACACAACCCAATCCCCCCTACAACACACCCCACATTTCTTTTTTTTTGGTTTTTCTTTTGGCAATCTAATCAATGCCACCATGGTTAAAATAACCAGTATTCCATATTCCTAAAATTTACATCAAAACTCATCCTAATTGGATTAGGATTTTAATGTCTACTAGGTAAACTTTATGTCCCCTTATATCTACACAAACACAATTCCTTGATGAATATGGCTAAATACCGAGAATTTACTTTCCTTGTTCGAATAAAAAAAAACTTCTATATTCATAGAGGTATTCTAATTCTTACTTAGGGTATAGTTTTAAATAAAATCTGCTTAAACCAAATATATAATATAAAAAAAAAAATCGCTCAAAAAACGCGAATTCATAAGATACGAAGGAACAAATAGCCACAAAGAACCCCCGAATCAAATAATAGCATCATGCAGTTATATTAATTTAATTTGGAATGATACCAAAAACCTGAAACAACACATCCTTTGATGCCACTCTACTCCAAAACAGCGCCCGTCCTGAACCGTCATGCTTGAAGGTTCCTTGCTATTTGTGGACCGAGTATCATTCTGAGAATGGTGGTCCAGTAGTAATATATGAGATTGCCCACCGTTGTTCCTTCCCTAAGCCATCCCAAACCCACCCACCACCCCATCCCCATTATTTTCCCTCCTCCATTCGAATTCTTCCTCGGGCAGTTCCTTGCCTGATGATAAACATCCATTCTTCTTTGGGACCAGGCAATTGGGAGAGATGTGCCCTTCTTGCCCGTAGTTAAAGCACAGATTCTTTCCTTTCAAGCATGTGCCCGAATGGTTCTTTCCACAATCTTTGCATACTTCTGCTCTCATCTTTGCATCTCCCGATTTGCTCTTAAAACTTGTCGAGTTGTTGTTGTTGTTATTGTTGTTGTTGTTGTTGTTGTTCCACTTTCTCTTATTAACGCCACTACTACTACCTTCCCCTTTGTTCCTCCTTCATTCTTCTTCTCCTTCTTAAATTTCATCAGGGCTTCACTGCCGCCCTCAGTGATTATGGCCTTCTCTAAAAGAGTAGCGAAGCTATTCGTCTGCAACACCGAAAGTCTGAACTGTACAACCATTGGTTTGAGGCCCTGCTCTCTCAAACCCGCCTCCGTCTTTCTCTCTCCTTCTTACCTGTATCAACTTGATAAGGTTTGCCAAACCTCAAACCAAAACTCATTAATCTTCATAAGCGTATTTGAGGTTACAAAACATTATCCTTCTTGTTTTTAATTCCAGAAATTGGCAAAATCTCTGTGCGGACTCCTGCATGCTAAACGTGTGAAAATAATTTCCTCGAAAAAGACCTCATATTTTGAACTCTCTCTTATGTACCTACAAACAAACTTACCTTCTCCAGCTCTGGTTCTGGTTCACCAATCCCACACTCGGAGAAATTACGCTTCTCCTTTGCGGGAGAGAGCATAATATGTGGGTGGGGGGGGGAGTATCAGTTTCTCTTGCTCTTCCCCTGTCACTCGAGATGCAAAGAGATCAGAGACAAAGGGTTAGATTCATGCAAACGGGACTCTGTATTCGGAGTCTACATTGATCGACTATAGATTGAGCTTAGATGGGCTCTTCGTCGATCCCATTAGAAATTCTGCAGGGATCCCAAGCTGCGATTCTTTTTGAACAATCTATTATATATGTTGTTATCTCATCTATTGGTCGTCGATATGGAGGGTTTATTATTGTTTTGGACAGTTTCCTAGCTCGCTAGTGGGCTACCCGCCCGAACTAAACACACAGTTCAAGAAACTGAATTGTTCGTATGGTGGGTTAGGATTTTGATCCCCATAACATTACTAGCATTACTAGCGATGAATTCCTTATCTGGGTGTCTGTTCTAGGCGACTCTTCACCCTAGAGAAGTTTTCTTATTAGATAGAATTTACTGGAATACTACCTGTGTCAATGCCGATACACAAAGGTAGTTGGAGGGTCTCGAATCGGTAAAGATGGGGGGAAGTGGTCTGGTGGCAAAGGGTATCAAGATTGAGATGGGGGTTGTGGGTAGGTGGGGAGGGGGGGTATGGGGGTCTGCACAACGATTACTAGATTGGGTATGAGTGCTTAGCGTCAAATCTTTTCATACCATGAGAGGGGTTTGAAGCCCAAATGCACATGGGTATGGGCGTATTCTTGACCAAATCCGGCGTTTGGGTTGGTTTGCTATTCATTGAAAACACCGAAGTCCAGCCCCGATGATAGCCATCGATTAGCCATTGTTTGAGAGTTTTTTATAGCCAACGCCCCGGGAAACACAGTAATGGGATTTTCCTTTCGTGCGGTGGGCAAGCAGGCGTTATTCCCCCCTCTCCTTATTCTGGCGCAGGCAATCAATGAACTGTTTTTCGCCTACCATCTGCTACTAATGAGGCATACCGACTGGTGGTGGTACGATGAACGCTACGAAACCGACCTTGATGCGTTGATACATGAGATGTGCCAGCCGGGCACGCAGTGGAAGACTCAGCCAGGCACCAACCTTGAAGGTGCACTTCCCTTCAGACCGCGCTGTTGAATAGATTTTGCCAAGGCATGGTACGCCTTCATTTGCGCGAGTATTCTTGCCAACCACCCATCATCAGGACGTGACACGGGAAGCCGCGCGGTACTCTACACTTACACCGTATTCTGCGTGTGAGGCAGCATCGACGTGGGATATATCATCAGCCAGTCCATGCTTCGTTTCATGCGGGCTGTCACTTTCCGGTGCCATTCCGCACGCCTCGAACATACACACGCCTATGCTTAGCAGCAAAACGTGGAATGGGGGCGAGGAGGCTCTCCAACAACCTAAGACGAGACATCGATAAGCGCCACGATCCGAAAGAAGAATGTTTTGGCGCGGTGGAGAGTCCCCGACCAAATGGTTTGGTTTTTATAGTGGCTGATGAGGTGGAGGAGGCCAGCGAGGAGGGCATGCCTGCCCCGAGACCCCGCCACTCTACTCACTAAACTGCAAAACACACCTCCTAACTCGCAACCACGTACTGCATCAGAGGGGCGTCGGTGGTACATGAGCGCCGGACAATGCGCCGCCTGGCAGCGCCGGGCATTGGACGCGTTGCACACGATGCTTCAGGGATTACAAAAACAAACACATACAAACAAACAACAAAAAACACACAAAGAAACAGACAAATTACAAAACAAAAGCGTACCACCTTTCTCTCTCGCTGGTTGCAACTATCAGGATGCGCGTTCAGTCAGCAGGGGGTGCCACATTGGCGGGGGGGGGGAGGGGGTGGGGGGGGGGGGGGGGGGGAGGGGGGGGGGGGGGGAGGGTCCACAGGGGGGGGGGGGGGGGGGGGGGGGGGGGGGGGGGGGGGGGGGGGGGGGGGGTGGGGGGTGGGGGGGGGGGGGGGGGGGGGGGGTGGGGGGGGTGTTGGGGGGGGGGGGGGGGGGTGGGGCTGGGGGGGGGGGCGGGGGTGGGGGTTGGGTGAGTATTCCCACATTCGGCTCCGGCATCCCTTATCCTTCCGCCGACACGCCCATCCTGCCGCCTAGCGGCGAGCCGAGGACGCATCTTTAGGGGAGATACGCTTTAACCCTATTATCACCAATGATGACATTGCATATTTTAAGTTTGGCGGGTTATTAGGCTTGCCTAGTTAATTTATTGATGCTTTAAATTATCTGTTTTAATTGTTAGTTCTTGTTATTTTATTGTCATTTTATTTATTTGTTTCCTTAATTTCGTTAAAAAAAAAAAAAAAGATTGCGTGAAATTCTCATGCATATCATTATCACTATCATGTAGTTATTTTCATGATCCTCTTAGGTTTTGGATTAGTATGCCATCCCCACATGCCTATGCAACAACTTTTGATTTTTGCTAACTGCTTAAGACTTTGGGTCTGATGCCATGATACATTGCAACTCTTATCTTGAGTTTGCTTGTGATAAAAGCGGTTTGTCACGTTCTCAGTAGTTATTCAAACTATGTAGCCCCAAGATTCGCATAATTGAGTTCTGGAGAAAAATTAGTTGTGTTCATTGTGGCAATTGTGGGAAATATTAGTTGAAATCATACGTGTTCAAGTTTGGGGGGGGGGTGGAACTTAGTAGATAATTTAGGCAACGCAAAAGGGAGCGAAAAACGCATTCGATAATGAAAAATAAACAAAAAAATAAAAAATAAAAAATAAAAAAAAAATAAAAATAAAATAAAAACTAAAAATTTTATGTGTGTTAATAAAGACTTGGTCATCTTAGTTTTTGTGGCCTTTGATATTCTAGTAAGTAACACCCTAGGAGGGGATAGTCTCTACACCTAGCGCCCTAAGACCAATTGGTTTGGGAGTCGTTGGCGCGAAAGCTCGATACATGTGGTATCATTGAATAGCCTATGGGAACTAGGCATTGCAAACGACCAAGCGTCCTGATCCGAATAATGTCTAAGTCGATCCCCACATTTGGAACATAGCGTGGTTTTAACCTATATTTAAAAAAAAAAAAAAAAAACCCCAATTGTCTTTTATTAGAGGTTCGATTATATAAATTTTCCCCTAAGAAAACATATTATGGAGAATCAATTGGGATTACACTATAGTTTTGAATGATTGCTGCCCACCCGACAACAACACTTTTATCATATCACGACACACACGGAAATTTGAGTTGCAAACTTGTTATCACCGGTAACACGGACCAAGTTTTTGATGTGTCGCAAGATTCATCTGAGGCAAAATCTTTGTGAATTGCTTGCTAATTGATGAGTGGTACATGAGGTGTCATTCTTATTTCATTGCATTCATATTTGCATTCATGTTTGCATTCATTTTCGTTTGGTTATTAGCATGAGGACAAGCAACAAAATCCAAGTTTGGGGAGTATTTGACTCAAGTTAGGTTTCGTAAACCTACTTATATTGGATACTATTTGGTTTCATTAATGATGCTTTTCTTAATAGCTATTCTAGTGTAAATTCATGCATTTCCCCTTTTCGTTCGGTTTTTTTGATTCACTAGCTTCATTTATTCGGCTTTTGCATTGTTTTTTTGATAATGTTGGCTCGTGGTGTTGAGCATTTGTGGATGGGTGTTATTTGATTGTTTGTTGCTTGTGCAGGTCATAACAGTTGATGAATTTTTGCAATAGCAGCACTGCAGCAAACTGGCACCTGGCGCAGCTGCGCCCCTTTTACAAAGGGCGCCGGCGCAGCTGCGCCCATCCTGCCCATGCCATGCCACTCCTGCGCAGCTGCGCCCCTATTACAAAGGAGGGCGGCGCAGCTGCGCCCTAGCCTGTCGCCAGCCAGCCATGCAACACGTTTCCATCCAGCGAAGCAGCATTATCCAGAAATCATGCAATGCCAGATTTTGAGGGATCAGTGGGTTTGGCTTTTAATTAGTGGGAATAATAATAAGTCAAAAGAAGACAATTTATGCTTTGTTATTATTAGCCAATTTTGGGAATTCATTTTGGTAGCTCTGCATCCTATACACGAAATGAGAATAGTTACTGTATTTCTAGCTAAACACAGGAAAATCATCAGCTGAGCATAATTTGCATTTGGGAACTGAAGAATGGAGCTATATGGATGCTGAGAATTGGAGATTGGGGAGCAAGAAATCAACTATCTACACAACTTGGAAAATCATCAGAAGTTGCAGAACGGAACAGGGAGCTTGAATATTTTCTATTTCTGATTAATTTTTCTATTCTGTAATTATGATGATGAACCAATTGTGGCATGATGAAACTCTATAATTATTATGAACTAAATCTAATTCTTGGGATTATAATGGATCTTTTGCTTGATTAAGAATTGAAGTGCTTCCTTATTTTTACTAGTTGGTTGTGAAATGAATGTCTAGCATAAATCTATACTCCATGTTTAATTGCTTGATCACCAATTAACTGTGATAATTTATATGGAATTGAGAAAGGAAGTATAAATTAAGATCTCATTATGCTAGCATATGTTCATAATTATTACATTCCTCGTGAAATTATGTTTCGTGCTTAGGATAGAGATATACTGAAGCACCATGTTGTGGTCCATTTGAAAACTTGTTCTTAAAACCCGTTTGATTGTAATTCACATAAGAAATATAGTGCGTTAGTCATCTAGGGTGTTCACATTCATTCTATCAATTGTGGATTTAATGTGATATGGGTATGGTGCATCGAGAGGATGGCCATATTTTACTTTCGTGTTTTTCGACCAACATTCCATAATAACCAACTAGCAACAATAGGAAGCATGGAAATCTAAATCGGCATTAAGTGAAATTATAATCCCCAAGCCTATAAAATCTGATCATTTTTACCATTAAATTTGTTTTAATTGTTTCATTAGTAATTATTAGACTACTTCATCACTAAAACCGCTTGTTTAAAGAAACCAAACTAATTACAAAATCGGTGTTTGTAGTCATAAATGCAATTCATTTCCTCGTGGGATCGATACTTTACTTACTTTATATTACTTGTGGATCGCGTTGCACTTGCGTGTATGAGTTATATTTGTTATACATACAAATATACCAACAATCTGCCACCACGTTAGCTTTCCCTGGGTGATATAAGATTTTGCAATCGTAGTCCTTAAGCAGCTCCAACCACCTCCTTTGTTGCATATTCAGCTCCTTTTGCGTGAAGATATGCTTTAGATTTTTATGGTCCGTTATATTTCACACTTTGCACCATATAAATAATGCCTCCATATCTTTAGGGCAAATACTACCGCTGCCAATTCCAAATCATGGGTAGGATATCCCTTTTCATAATCCTTTAACTGCCTCGACGAATACGCTATGACCTTACCATGTTGCATCAGCACACAGCCAAGTCCCTTGTGCGGCGCATCACTGTAAACTACAAAGTCACCCGTATCATCTGATAAAAATAACACTGGTGCTTCACTCAATCTTTTCTTCAGCTCCTGGAAAGTCTCCTCACACTTTTCCGCCCAGACAAATTTTACCGACTTCCTCGTCAGATTAGTCAGAGTTCCTGCTATATTCAAGAAATCTTGAATGAATCTTCCATAATAACCTGCCAAACCCAAGAAACTTCTCACTTCTGACGGAGTCTTCGGCTGCTCCCAATTAACCACTGCCTCCACCTTTGTTAGGTCCACTGAGATTCCGTTTTTGATAATCACATGACCCAAGAATTGATCTTTTTCCAACCA
Source organism: Aralia elata (assembly GCA_034770075.1). Taxonomy (NCBI): domain Eukaryota; kingdom Viridiplantae; phylum Streptophyta; class Magnoliopsida; order Apiales; family Araliaceae; genus Aralia; species Aralia elata. Next base: position 4,399 of record JAVJAP010000027.1, on the reverse strand, counting down.
GAATTCACATTTTGAAAATTTTACATACAACTTTTCCTTCTTTAACGCCTCCAACACCACCCTTAAATGTTCAGCATGATCTTCTTGTGTCTTAGAGTAGACTAGGATATCATCTATAAACACAACAACGAATTTATCCAAGTACTGGTTGAACACTCGGTTCATCATATCCATAAATGCTGCTGGAGCATTTGTCAAACCGAATGACATCATCAGGAACTCGTAATAGCCATAACGAGTCCTGAATGCTGTCTTAGGTACATCCTCCTTTTTCACCTTTAACTAGTGATAACCCGACCTTAAATCAATTTTTGAAAAATACTTCGCTTCTTTCAGCTGATCAAACAGATCATATGTCCTAGGTAGTGGATACTTGTTTTTGATCGTCACTTTGTTCAACTCACGATAGTCGATATAAAGTCTCATCGAACTATCTTTCTTCTTTACAAATAAAACTGATGCTCCCCTTAGAGACACACTCAGTTGGATATATTTTTTCTCCAACAATTCCTGCAGTTGCACCATCAACTCCGTCATCTCCACCGGTGCCATTCTGTATGGAGCCTTCGAATCGGCGTTGTTCCCGGTACTACATATATGTCAAATTCAATCTCCCTATCTGGCGAAAGACCTAGCAAATCATCGAAAAATACATCCACAAACTCCCTTACTACAGGTATCTGTCCCACCTCTGCTCCCACTTTCTAGGTACTAACGATGTGGGCCAGATAACCGACGCATCCTTTTCTGAACAGTTTCTTAGTTTGCATCATCGTTAGACAACTAGATTGTCTAGGCAATTTACTACCATAGAACACTACCTTAGACTGATTTGGAGTCTGAAGGTTTACACATTTCTTTTGGCAATCTATCAATGCCCCATGGTTAAATAACCAGTCCATTCCTAAAATTACATCAAACTCTCCTAGTTGGATTAGGATTAAGTCTACTGGTAACTTATGTCCCCTTATATCTACAACACAATTCCTATGAATATGGCTAACGAGAATTACTTCCTTGTTCGTAACTTCTATATTCATAGGGTATTCTAATTCTTCTTAGGGTAAGTTTAATCGCTACGCGAATTCATAAGATACGAAGGAACAAATAGCACCCGAATCAAATAATACATATGCAGTTATATTATTAATTGGAATGATACCTGAAACAACATCCTTTGATGCCACTGCGTCCTGAACCGTCATGTTGAAGGTCCTTGCTATTGGCCGGTTCTGAGATGTGTGGTCCAGTAATTATGAGAATTGCCACCGTTGTTTCCCCTACCCCCCATTTCCTCCATTCGAATTCTTCCTCGGGCAGTTCCTTGCCTGATGATAAACAATCCATTCTTCTTTGGGACCAGGCAATTGGGAGAGATGGTGCCCCTTCTTTTGCCCGTAGTTAAAGCACAGATTCTTTCCTTTTCAAGCATGTGCCCGAATGGTTCTTTCCACAATCTTTGCATACTTCTGCTCTCATCTTTGCATCTCCCGATTTGCTCTTTAAAACTTGTCGAGTTGTTGTTGTTGTTATTGTTGTTGTTGTTGTTGTTGTTCCACTTTCTCTTATTAACGCCACTAACTACTACCTTCCCCTTTGTTCCTCCTTCATTCTTCTTCTCCTTCTTAAATTTCATCAGGGCTTCACTGCCGCCCTCAGTGATTATGGCCTTCTTAAAAGAGTAGCGAAGCTATTCGATCCTGCAACACCGAAAGTCTACTGTACAACCATGGTTTGAGGCCCTGCTCAAACCGCCTCGTCTTTCTCTCTTCTGTATCAACTTTGATAAGGGTGCAAAACCTCACCAACTCATTAAACTTCATAGCGTATTGAGGTAGCTAAACATATCTTCTTGTTTTTAATTCCAGAAATTGCATCTCTATGCGACTCTGCATGCTAACGGGAAAATAATTCTCTGAAAAAAAAAGACCTCTTTGAACCTCTCCTATGGTACCTCACCTTCTCCAGCACTGTTCTGGTTCACCTCCCACTAGAATTTCGCTTCTCCTTTCATCATATATGTGGTGATGATCGTGTTCTGCTCTTCCCTTACTCGAGCAATTGCAAACACCTTTTAGATCTCATTGATGCATGATTGACCTTAGATGGGCTCCGTTATCCCTTTTTATTCTTGGGTGATCCCAAGCTTTTGAATATCTTTAAATGTTGCCACTTGGGTCGTCGGAGGGTTATTATTGTTTGCAGTCCTACCCTGTACTACCCCGACTAACAGGTCAACGAATTGTTGTATGGGGTTCGGTTGATCCCCAACATTACTAGCTGATTCTTCTAGTGTCTGTTAGCGACGTCTTCCCCTAGGAATTTTCTATTAGATAGAATTTATACGTTATCATCTCATAACTTAACCTCACAACATTTACAATTCAGGTACAGATCACATCACACATTTAAATAAAGCATCTTTATTCAAATGAAATTTGTAGCTCCAAGGTACCTAACATCTTATAGCATAACGTTATACATCACTTATTCCCATAACTCAAGCAAAAACTGGAATTTAAATATTTATAATAACAATTAAATGTTCATTACATATTAGACTCGAAGACCCCTTCTAAAGGCGTCTTTATACTCCTCATCAGCTATGTCCAAAACTAGTCCTCGGCTTATCGCGTGCCCAGACTGGTGCTCCTCATGCAGTAATACTTGCAATGCTGTAGAACCTTTTCAATTAGCCTTGTGTAGTTCCTCAAATGCCTAATCGCGATTTCCCCATATCCATTACTAAACCTTTCCTGATTCACTCACCTCAATCTTCCTACCTTGCATCATCCTCTAGCGTTTTCAGGCCCTTACAACGGCGCTTTTCATCTGCATCCTCTCCAATAAATTAGGTAAATCAATTGCTTGTTATGTTTGGAGACCCCTGAAACATTCCTTGTGCGTCCAGCCGTCTCACCCCCCCCCCGCTCCCCTCCCCCGCCACCCCCCACCCCCCCCTCGCCCCCACCACCCCCCCCCCCCCCCCCCCCACCCCCCACCGATAAATTCCACTGCGTATTCCTCTATAATGGAGCCCAGATGGCCTCCTTCTCTCAACCTGCAACCTATTCCCAGCTCTATGTGTTGCTTCTGTTGGGGCCTACAACTTTGATCTGTCCAGCTCCACATGTCCTTGGGTTAACAGCATGGAAATGTCACCAACGCACCTTAGATAGTAAGCCACAACGCCCCTGCTCCTGCTAATTCACGATTCTCTAACTCATTGAACTTCTATTCGCTCCCAGCTCGGTGATTCTCTACTCCATCAGCTTGATCCATCAATACTATCCTCTAAGTTGCTTTCCTCAGAGTCCTCCTCAGGACTCATCATTCCTTCTGGATCCTACCATTCTCTTTTTTTTTTGGCTCACTATTAGCTGCTGCCTCGAGCTTTACTGTCTCCTCAGGTTGCAGCTATCAATTGCTTCTACATCTACCACTGTGGATATCTCTTAATCTCCTCCTCTCGCCTGAACATCCATACAATCAAAAATCAAGTAAACTAAATTAAACTATTTTAAAATAGGCAATTCTTTTGGTAGTAAAAAAAATAAATTATTCGACTAGTATCGTGAAAAACTCTTAATATGAGATTCATCTTCTTCTTATCTCCCACTAAATTTCTTCCATCAGTGTTAATTATCCTAAGGGCTATCTTAAACCAACCATATAGGATTTATCAACCTACAACTTTGATATCTAACTATGTGAATGCCCCCAATTTCAGTTGTATCATCAAATACTATTGATGAGGTGCTCGACGATAACATCAAACACCATTATCTATCTAGGTAAGATTCATAAATAATAATAATAAATAATAATATATAATAATTACATTTAACCAAATAAAATCCCAAGGTTTACACTAACCTTATATAAACTAAAACCTTAAACTTATGCGTTCATCGTGCTACAGTTTACATTACAATGTGCTGGAAATCCAAACTTGTTACACAAACATAAGACTATTCACTCCTTTCATTCTTAGTATTAGCACCCCTTGTCCATTGCTGCGAGCCCCTCTAGCTCTTCTCATGCTTCTTAAAACTAAAAATTATTTAAACTAATGAACGAGCAACAAATTGTACCCAGACAAGGCTAAACTAAATGTAATTTGACTTAATGAACATCTAGAATTAGAATATCATTTTGTTTATGGCATCCCTTCGTGGTAGCAATTCTAATTAGTTAATTGTGAAGTAATACTTGAATATCAAATATAAGAGTTTTACGAATTTTCAAGTATAGCATCACTAATGCATGGGTGTTATGTTAAATACCCTGAACATTATTTTTGTCTTACATCAAAAATCCATCGAGGAAGTTTTAGACAATCTCAAATTGACCTGGAAAACATTACCCACAAGTACTCTAGGTGGGATCAGCCTATCGT